>CM038678.1:46945062-47597520 GCA_021605205.1 Aegilops longissima | reverse complement strand
TTACGTGGCTGCAATTGGGTTCTAGCAAACGTTTTCTTACCTCGAATAACCACAACATGATTTTGTCAACTTTATTTACCCTTCATAAGGACCCTTTTCATCTAATCCGCTCCAACTAAAGTAGGAGGACAGACACCGCTAGCCACCTTATGCAACTGGTGCATGTCGATTCGGTGGAACCTGTCTCACGTAAGCGTCGTGTAAGGTCGGTCGGGCGCTTCATCCCACAATACCGCTGAAGCAAGAAAAGACTAGTAGCGGCAAGCAAGTTGACAAGATCTCGCCACAACAAAATTGTGTTCTACTCATGCAATAGAGAACTACGCATAGACCTAGCTCATGATGCCACTGTTGGGTAACGTTGCAGAAAATTAAAATTTTTCCTCGGTTTCACCAAGATCCATCTATGAATTCATCTAAACAGCGAGTCATGGGAGAGATTGCATCTACATACCACTTGTAGATTACGTGCGGAGCGTTCAAGGGAGCAGGGATGATGGAGTCGTACTGCCGTGATTCAAATCACCGATGACCAAGTGCGAGCAACAGCACTCTGCATTCAACACCGGTCGGAGCAGACGGCGTCTCCTCCTTCTTGATCCAGCAAAAGTGTAGCGCCCCGATCGGCTATATCTCCCGTGTGAGGCACGACTTAGAGCATAACCGCATTGAAAGCAATGTCATAGTGAGGTAATCTTCACACAACCCATGTAATAATTAAGGAAAGAGATACATAGTTGGCTTACGATCGCCACTTCACACATACATAAATAACATCCATCATTGAGTACACTCAAGGTCCGACTACGGAACCAAAATAAAAGATACCCCAAATGCTACAGATCCCGAATCGTCCCAAGCTGGCACCACTCGATCATCTGGAAGCGACACATAATACGACCACGTTCCTCGTCGAACTCCACTTGAGCTCGGTTGAATCACCTGCTGCGCCTCGCCGGAACCTGCAACTGTTTTGGAAGTATCATGAGTCAGGGGACTCAGCAATCTCACCACGAGATCAAGACTATTTAAGCTAATAGGAAGGACAGAGTAGTAAAATGGAGCTGCAGCAAGCGACTAGCATATATGGTGGCTACATACATAAAGAAGGCGAGAGAGAAGCAAAGCAGCGGACGTGAAACTAGTAATGATCAAGAAGTGATCCTGAACTACTCGTCGAGACATAACTCCAACACCGTGTTCACTTCCGGACTCCGCGAGAGAGACCATCCAGTTACACCTTGATTGATGTGTATTTTATTTGAGGTCAACTTTGGGTTTTCTAGCCGGACATTAACAAATTCCCATCTGCCTCATAACGCAGGCACGGCTTTGAAAGATATTACCTGCGGGGTGTCCCAACAGCCCATTATAAGCTCTCACGGTCACGAAGGATATTCCTTCTACGGAAGACCGATCAATCTCGGAATCCCGGACTACAAGACATTTCGACAGCAATAAAACAAGACCAGCAAAGCCGCCCGAATGTGCCGACAAATCCCGATAGGAGCTGCACATATCTCGTTCTCGAGGGCACACGGATTGTCCAAACTTCCGATAGGCCAGCTCGAGTTGCCCGATGGCCACCGGCTGACAGTTTGGACCAGCTTTCGAGAGAAGCGGCCGGGGTTAAAATAAAGATGACCCTCGGGCTCGCGAAAACCGGGGAAAAAGGCTTAGGCGGCAAATGGTAAAACCAAAGTTGGGCCTTCTTTGGGCGAGTCTTATTCAAAGCGAACTGTCAAGGGGTCCCATAAATCACCCAACCGTGTAAGAGCAAAATCAAGGAACATAACACGGTATGGCGAAACTAGGGTGGCAAGAGTGGAACAAAACACGAGGCATAAGGCGAGCCTTCCACCTTTACCAAGTATATAGATGTATTAAATTATAGCGATATATATATTGTGATATCCCCAACAAGTAAACATGTTCCAATAAGAACAACATCTCCATGTTCAACAAGGAACAAACTTCACTTCTGCAACTAGCGCTATAAGAGGAGCTGAGCAAGCGGTAACATAGCCAATCACGGTTTGCTAGGAAAGGATGGTTAGGGCTGACATGGCAATATGGGTGGCATGATATAGCAAGTGGTAGGCATCGCAGCATAGGCATAGCAAAAGCGAGCAACTAGCATAGCAAAGATAGAAGTGATTTGAGGGTATGGTCATCTTGCACGCAATGTTCTCGAGTTGTCGAAAGCTTGATCCTCGAAAGCGTTCTCAACAGGTTCCTCGTTCACGTACTCGTCTCCGACTCTACCCAAGCAACAACACAAACAAAGGAACCACAATAAATCACGGTGCAATGCACAATCAACATGATGAAAAACATGACATGATATGCGAGATCGATATGCAATGCGTGTATGCGCTCCGGAAGGTAAATGATGAACCAGGCATCAACTTGCAAACCAAGCATGCCATTGGAAAGATGAGATGATTTCGGTTGAAATCGATATAAAGATCACGGAAGCGGATGCACGGTTTGCAAATGGCAAGCAAAACAAGAATGGCGCAAATCTGCCATTAACAGCATGATGCCACTTAGCAAGCAACAATTAATTAAGCTACTGCACCCAAACGTATCAACAAAGCACATGGGTGATCTACATGATGCTCGACAAAAGATGAGCACTGAGCTACGATAAAGATATGGAAACAACATCGACTTAGAAACAAATCAAATATCACAATTGAAAACAAAAGATTGGCTTCTAGAATGAGCGGAACAAACACATGATAGATTTCGTCCAAAGTGTTAGTGGTGGGGCCCTGCGGACCTGCGTATAGCGAGGCGTCACGAATGACTAACAAGGCGTCCCGAATCAGCATAGCCAAGGATTCTTTAAGGCGTCTCGCGACCACTGTAAATCGACCGTGAATGGGCGGACCACTGAGCGTTGAACCCCAATCTCAAATCATACATGCATGGAAAGAATATCACATAAGCTACTAGAATTCCCACCTATAAACTCCCGAAACTTTACGGTTATGCAATCTGGTGTTGGGGATACAGAGGACACAAAATATATCACCCAAACTAACAATACCTAGATCAATTGTATCCATCCGTCAACACATAACCAAGAAATCCTCGGAAATCGTGTACCTCGACCTTGAAAAACATCCGTTATGCAAGTCATGGCAATACTCCCTTTTCGCCGATCTTTGGGCTATCGGGTTATCTCACCAACAAGCTGCACAAAGAGATTTCGATGTCGGCAAAACTCAGGTATTCGAGCTGCAGCGATAAAATTGTGGCGACAACACCTCGGAGCTCAACTCCCGGGACAACGCCACAACCCTAAATGTCGGGAGGCACCAGAACAATGTTCTCGTCACAAAACCATCGGAGCGATTCCAAGATACCCGTGATCCTAAAAATTTTTGTGAAATTTGAGGAGAGAAGAGTCAAACTCTCGTGGGAGACCTCACGAGGCTGACGAAGGGATGGGGAGTAAAAAATCCTACTCTCCGATATATATAATCCTAAGACTCAAAACATTTTCCATTCTAGACTCAACAACGTCGACCAAACAATCAAGTGGGGCTAAAGTGGAAGGCTCGATACCAACTTAACGCCCGTCATGCTATATCTCCACGTGTGAGAGCCGACTTGAAACATAACGCATTGAAAGCAATGTCATAAGTGAGGTAATCTTCACACAACCCATGTAATAATTAAGGAAAGAGATACATAGTTGGCGATGCGCCACTTCACACAGTACATAAATAACATCCATCATTGAGTACACTCAAGGTATCTGGAACCAAAATAAAAGAAGATACCCCAAATGCTACACAGATCCCGAATCGTCCCAAGCTGAGCACCACTCGATCATCTGGAAACGACACATAGTAACGACCACGTTCCTCGTCGAACTCCCACTTGAGCTCGGTTGAATCACACCTTTGGCCTCCTCGGAACCTGCAACTGTTTTGGAAGTATCACATGAGTCACGGGGACTCAACAATCTCACACGAGATCAAGACTATTTAAGCTAATAGGACAAAGAGTAAAATGGAGCTGCAGCAGCGACTAGCATATATGGTGGCTACATCGCAAAAGAAGCGAGAGAGAGAAGCAAAGCGGCAGACGTGAAACTAATGATCGAAGTGATCTGAACTACTACGTCGGACATAACTCCAACACCGTGTTCACTTCCGGACTCCGCCGAAGAGACCATCAGTTACACAGGTTGATGTGTATTTTATTTGAGGTCAACTTTGGGTTTCTACAGGACATTAACAAATTCCCATCTGCCTCATAACATGAGCACGGCTTTGAAAGATATTACCTGAGGTGTCCCAACAGCCCATTATAAGCTCTCACGGTCAGCGAAGGATATTCCTTCTACGGGAAGACCCGATCAATCTCGGAATCCGGACTACAAGACATTTCGTGACAATAAAACAAGACCAGCAAAGCCGCCCGAATGTGCGACAAATCCCGATAGGAGCTGCACATATCTCGTTCTCGAGGCACACGGATTGTCCAAACTTCGATAGGCCAGCTCGAGTTGCCCCCGATGGCCACGGTAGCTGACAGTTTGGACCAGCACTCGAGGAGAACTGGCGGGGTTAAAATAAAGATGACCCTCGGGCTCGCGAAAACCGGGGAAAAAGGCTTAGTGGCAAATGGTAAAACCAAAGTTGGGCCTTCTGGGAGTCTTATTCAAAGAACTGTCAAGGGTCCCATAAATCTTAACCGTGTAAGAGCATAAAATCAAGGAACATAACACGGTATGGCGGAAACTAGGGTGGCAAGAGTGGAACAAAACACCGGGCAAGGCCGAGCCTTCCACCCTTTACCAAGTATATAGATGTATTAAATTATAGCAGATATATATATTGTGATATCCCCAACAAGTAAACATGTTCCAATAAGGACAACATCTCCATGTTCAACAAGGAACAAACTTCAACTTCACTGCAACTATAGCATATAAGAGGCTGAGCAAGCGGTAACATAGCCAATCAGCGGTTTGCTAGGAAAGGATGGTTAGGGATGACATGGCAATATGGGTGGCATGATATAGCAAGTGTAGGCATCAGCATAGGCATAGCAAAAGGCGAGCAACTAGCATAGCAAAGATAGAAGTGATTTGAGTATGGTCATCTTGCTGCAATGTTCTCGAGTTGTCGAAAGCTTGATCCTCGGCGTTCTCAACAGGTTCCTCGTTCACGTACTCGTCTCCGACTCTACCCAAAGCAACAACACAAACAAAGGAACCACAATAAATCACGGTGCAATGCACAATCAACATGATGAAAAACATGACATGATATGGAGATGCGATATGCAATGCGTGTATGCGCTCCGGAAGGTAAATGATGAACCAGGCATCAACGGCAAACCAAGCATGCCATTGGAAAGATGAGATGATTTCGGTTGAAATCGATATAAAGATCACGGAAAGCGGATGCGGTTTGCAAATGGCAAGCAAAACAAGAATGGCGCAAATCTGCCATTAACAGCATGATGCCACTTAGCAAGCAACAATTAATTAAGCTACTGCACCCAAACGTATCAACAAAGCACATGGCAGTGATCTACACATGATGCTCGACAAAAGATGAGCACTGAGCTACGGCTAGTTCACATCATAACAGGTTCAAACAAGCATGGCAAAAGTGCATTAATAATCAGGCTGGACATGGCAAAAACAGCAACAGGTTGCAATGTTCAGAGCATCAAAACTACATGCTACAGGAACTTAAAATAGCAAAACATGGCATGGCATGAATCTACTCAAAGCCTAGAACAAAAGTCCCTTACTGACCATAAGCCAAAAAGGACTAGAAAATATAGTAACACCCATGTCAATATTGAAAGTCTTGTTAACAGATTCAGCAACATGGCATGTCAAAAACTGATAACGAGATGGCATGTTTACAAGCTCAATGCACTCACTACAGAGCCTTATATGATAAACTAAGCATACATACATCAAGAAGACATGACATAGAAGACATACATGGCAAGAACACTAACATAGCATATATGGATCAACCACAACAAGCTTGGCAAAATTGAATAACACGTATACAATCTGCCAGGAAACATTTGGTAGCAAAAGTAGAGCTCGATTGACTCAAGCTATGGCATCACATAATTGCAAACAAAGGCATGAATGGATAGAGCAAGACATGCTTTACAAAACACCCTTACTGAAGTATCTCAAAATATGCATAGATCTTGGTAACATCAAGTAAACATGGCATCAAAATCAGCTAAAACAGGGCTGAAAGCAGCAACATTAGGACACCTACTTTGCATGCTTGTGCTAGTCACCACATAGATCACAAAATACATACACCCTGGAAAGATGGCATGGCATTTTACAAAACACATGTAGGAATCAAATTCATAGGGTGCACATATTAATCATGGCAAAAATAACAAAAGTGCAAGTTCTGATAAAATCAGCAACTAACATAACACTCTTCCAACAGCATTTCGGGCATCAAGATGAGCTCAAATGAAAATGATGCAATAGAATGAAATGATCTACTCTTCGATACCAACATTTTGACATATTATACGAAAAATGGATCTCTGGATGCGAAGATATAGCATGTTGAAAATGCACAAAATTACAAAGATCTCGAGACTTAGGAAAAAAGGGAAGAGGTCAGCTTGGCTGACGTGAGGCGGAATCGAACGCGGCAGTGGCCGTGGTAGGGCCTTGAAAGCGACAGCAATGAAGCGAGCGAGAAGCAATGGTGGCGGTGGCTGACTTGACGGAAAGAAAATGAGGGGCCAGGCGTGGTATGAGCAGGCCCAAGGCTCAGCGGTAAGCTGAAGCGGCGATGAGGCGCCAGGTGGCGTGGCGCCTTGATTAACCTTGTGTGGTGAACAACGTCGGCTCGCCAGACGTGTCGGCGAGGAGGCAAAAATCGCTAGGGTTTCGGGGAATGATCCGGTTCGGGGAGGTTTGCTTAAATAGGCATAGAGGAGCTAGGAGAGTCAAATGAGGTGTAGTTTCCGCCCCGATCGATCGAGCAAAACGGAATGGAGTGACTTAGATGGGTTATTGGGCTGTTTTGAAGGGTGTTGGGCTGCAACAAAAGGCCTTTGCGAGTGCGGTTAACCGTTGGAGTACCAAACAAGCTCAAATGACCGAAACTTGACCGGTGGTCTCCGGTGTTATACCAAGGCCACTAGACAAACCTCGGTCCATTCGAGAAGGTTTAATACTTTACGGAAAAAGCGTAAAGGGACGCTTGAGAGATAGGTCTTGGATTGCAAAGCGGACAACGGAAAAATGCGGAATCATGGGGCGAACATTATGCAAATCGATGCACATGATGACATAATATAAAATGCATGACATGGACAAAATGCAAAATAGAAAACCAACCACGGAGGAATATCATATCAATGCGAAAATGGCAAGAGTTGGAGTTACAAATATGGAAAGTTACTTCGGGGTGTTACACTCCACCACTACAAGAGGATCTCGTCGAGATCTGGGGAAAGAACTCGGATATTCGAGCGGAGGTGATCCTCGCTCCGGTAGCTTCTCGGTTGAATGGTGTGACCACTTCACTTTCAGGAATTTGATTGACTTGTTGCGAGTCTTGCGCTCGGTTTCTTCAAGAATAGCAGGGTGCTCGATAAGAGATCTTCTTGAAGGTCAATCTCTTGAAGTTGATAGTGCGTTCAGGAGTCTTGAAGCACTTGCGAAGCTGTGACCGTGAAACACATCGTTACGCGTTTGAAAAGTTGGATGGAAGCTCAAGTTGATGGCGAGATCGCCTCTTTTCCCAATGATCTTGAAAGGACCACGTATCTAGGGCAAGCTTCCCTTTGATACGAGCGGCGAGTACCTTTCATTGGAGAGCGGAGTAGACATGGTCTCCGATTTCAAATGCCATCACGGTGCTTATCATCATAATAGCTCTTCTGGCGCGATTACGCGGCTTTGAGATTCTCACGAATGACTTGGCACATTTCTTACATTGTGATCAAGTCATTGCCAAGAGTTAGCGTTCACTGTCTCAGACCAATTGAGGAAGATGCACTTTCGCCATAGAGAATTTGAATGGGGCCTTGCGAACTAAGCAGGCTGTTGTTGTAAAGAACTTCGGCATATGGAAGACAATCTTCCCACTTCATACGAAAGAAATGACACAAGCCACGAGCATATCTTCAAGTTTGGTTAACTCGCTCGACTTGGCCACTTGTTTGAGGATGGAAAGCTGTCTGAAAGCGAATGTTGGTGCCCATGGCCTTGAAAAATCCCAAAACTTGGAGGTAAAGATCTGCCACGATGCGAAGAGATCACTTGTGGAATGCCGTGCAAGAGACAATCACGGAGGTGTATAGCTCTCATAACTGAGCTGCTGTGATGGATTCTTTGATAGGAAGAAAATGAGCCACTTTAGTAAGCTTGTCAGACAAGCGAAGATAGCATCATTTCACGCTTGGACTTTGGAAAGCCGATCCGAAGTCCATTTCAATATGATCAAACTTCCATTTAGGAATAGCAAGAGTTGGAGGAGACCAGCTGGTCTTTGGTGTTACCTTTCACTCTTCTGCGGACATCACACTCATTCACGAATTGAGCAATTTCTGCTTCATTCGAGTCCACCAATATACTGCTTGAGGTCATGGTACATCTTCGTACTTCGGGATGAATGGATAGAGCGAATTGTGAGCCTCGTTCATAATGACTTTTCTGAGATCTTGGAACCACAATCCGGTCCTCAAAGAAACAGTGTCTTTGTCATCAACATGGAAGCACTTGTACTTGGAAATGCCCTTGTCGATACCACGTTTCACCTTTTCACCATGGCATCCAGAAGTTGAGCCTCACAATCTGATCTTCCAAAGTAGGAGAGACTATGAGGTTGGCAAAAAGCCTTGAGGAACAACGAAGATTCAGCTTGGAAAGATTCACGAGATCCGGTGAAAGGGCTTGAGGATTAGGCTGTTGCGATAGCTTTCCTGCTCAAAGCATCTGCAATGACATTAGCTTTGCGGAGTATACTCAATACTTGGGTTGTACTCTTGAATCATTCGATCGAGTGCACTGTGAGTTGAGGTTGGGCTGGGTGAAGATGTACTTGAGACTCTTGTGATCGGTGAAAATGTCCACTTTCCTTCCCAACAAGAGATGTCTCCAAGTTATTAATGCATGGACAACTGCCGTAACTCAAGATCATGAGTGGGGTAGTTCTTCTCGTTAGGCTTCAATGGCGAAGGTATAAGCCACAACTCTCTTCTCTTGCATTAACACAGCACGAGACCTTGAAGAAGCATCACAGAAAACTTCATATGGCTTGGATTCATCGGAGGAGTCAAGGCAGGAGCTGTGCAGTTTCTCTTTGAGGGTATTGAAAGCAACGTCACACGGAGACGGACATACTTCACATGCTTGGAGAAGTTTGGAAGAGGCTTTGCAATCTTGGAAAGTTCTCATGAATCTTGACAATAACTTGCAAGACCAAGAAAACTGCGGAGCTGCTTGACGTTCGAGGAGGTTCCCAATTCACAATTGCGGACACCTTCTGGGATCAACTGCGATGCCAAGCGAGATGATATGACCAAGATAAAGCACTTCATCAAGCCAAAATTCACATTTGGAGAACTTAGCATAGAATTGGTACTCTCGAGCATCTAGCACCAATCGCAAATGTTTGGCATGATCCTTCTTATTCTTGGAAGACCAAAATATCATCAAGATAGACCAAGCAGATTCATTGGTGTAGGGTTGAATATGAAGTTCATCATCAGAGAAAGTTGGAGGAGCATTGGCGAAGCGAAAGACATGATATATTCATAAGAACCAAAGCTTTTCGAATCTTGTCTTGGGAATATCTTGTTCACGAATCAGAATCATGATACCCCATCTGAAGGTCAAGCTTGGAGAACCTTGTAGCACCTTTGAGTTGCTCGAAAAGCTCATTGATGTTGGGAAGTGGATACTTGTTCTTGATTGTCTTCTTATTCAATGGGTGGTGTCGGCCAAAAGTCGGTCCGTGCCATCCTTCTTTTGGACAAAAAACACCACAACCCCAAGGAGATGAACTGTTGAGGACCCAGACGCTCTTGTTCATCGATGCTTCTTCAATTCCTTCAGCTCATCAGGTCCAAGCTTGTATGGTACAAGCAGGTTCGATGCGGGCTCAAGATCGATACTTGAACTCAAGCGGCGATGAGGAGGCATACCGGAAGCTCTTACGAAAGACATCTTGGTACTCACAAGCGGCTGGAATCGAGAGATGGCATTGTTCGCCCTTCTCATTGAGAGAAAACAACGAATGGTTTCATCACGAGAGGCATAGATGATCACATCATTAGAAGAGTGAGTCAATTGAATTTCCTGGCAGCACAATCAAGCTGAGCTTTGCTGTAATCGATCCATCCGAATAAGATCAATATCCGAGTCACCAAGACAAGCTGGTTTAGGCGAAATCTATAATGCCCATCTTGATAGAGACATCAGAACCATGCTTGCATTCATGCATTTGCCGAAGACAACTGCTAATGGTCTTGGCAAATCTTGGAAAGACAAATCATGCTTAGATGCAAATGGTTTAGAGATGAAAAGCGATGCCAGTGTCAAAGAGACTTTGCGGGAATATCATTAACAGAAGATTACCCATGATCACATCGGAAGAATCCTCTTGCTGAGCTGCATTCATCATATTGACCTTGGCATACTTTGGATTATGCTTGACCTTGCATTGCTGGAAGATTTCACAGGAGGAGGGCGGAAGGCGCCTCTGGTTGAAGCACTTGTGCATAGTGACCCTTCTGGCGACACTTGTTGCAAGTGACCTCGGGAAGGCGGACGGTGGTAAGGAGCACTTGACCTTGGAGCTTGAGAATTAGACTTGTTACGATAGCTTGGGTTGGGTGGGAAGATCCACGCCACCTGAGTTCTTCTGTGGTAAAGTGTGGAGCGGAGGAGGGCAGGTAAAACTTCTTTGCTTGGCTGCCACTTGAGAAGAGACGAAGGTGAGCGCATCTGATTCTCTTCTTAGAAGCCTCGTTTGAGCTGAGGCGACTTCTTCAGAGCCATGTTGTAGAAATCATCATACTTATCTGGCTCAAACAGCACAGAAGGTAATTGCAGATCTTCTCTCGGGCCACCTCGAACTGATAGATCATACTCTTTTCATCAGTCGTCTTGCTTAGCAAAAGCGAGCTTACGGAACTGGATATTGTATTGATGAGCGGACATGTTGCCTGCTTGAGATTGGAACTCCTCACGCTCTCTCAACACTTTTGAATGTGATGAGCTCTGAAATCACGTGGAACTCATCCCAGGTAACCACGACCTCCTCTGGAATCTTTGTATTCTTTGGTACCACTCGGCAGCTTGATCCTTGAGTTGAAGCGATGCAAACTTGACAAAGTCCTCGGTGCGACATTGCTACATCAAAGTGCTGCAGATGTCCACTAACCAATCATCTCGCGTCGTGGCCTCAACCGCGAAGCTGAAAGACTTGGTGATTAGCGAGGAACGGCGAGAGTAGCAAAGTGTGGCTGATTGTTGCCTTGACCTTGATTGCCTTGATTGCCTTGCCCACAGTGCGTTCTTGCAAGAGCTGCAAAATCATCGAGCATTGGCATTGGTGGCTGCCATGATAGCTTGGGGCCTCCAGGCGGGAGGTGGAGGTGGAGGTGGAGGATTCGTGATCCCCATCATTGCGATCCGGATTAGGGCGTTGGCGAGCCATCTGAAGAGGTGACATCCGTTAGTCCTTTGATAGACAAATTGATAAGTAGAATCAGCGGATAGAAATTGCAACATAAGTCTTCACAATAAACATTGAACAAGAATGAGCGAATGAATTCAAGTTAATCATCACCCGTCCATTAAGGTGAGAAGCCACTTAGATAAAGATATGGAAACAACATCTGACTTAGAAACAAATCAAATATCACAATTGAAAACAAAGATTGGCTTCTAGAATGAGCGGAACAAACACATGATAGAATTTAGTCCAAAGTGTTAGTGGTGGGGCCCTACGGACCACGACGTATATGAGCGTCACGAATGACTAACAAGGCGTCCCGAATCAGCATAGCCAAGGATTCTTTAAGGCGTCTCGCGACCCTTTGTCGTCGACCGTGAATGGGCGGACCACTGGCGTTGAACCCCAATCTCAAATCATACATCGCCGGAAAGAATATCACATGGCTACTAGAATTCCCACCTATAAACTCCGAAACTTTACGGTTATGCAATCTGGTGTTGGGGATACAGGGGACACAAAATATATCACCCAAACTAACAATACCTAGATCGGTTGTATCCATCCGTCAACACATAACCAAGAAATCCTCGAAATCGTGTACCTCGACCTTGAAAAACATCCGTTATACAAGTCATGGCAATACTCCCTTTTCGCCCACTTTGCTATATCAGGTTATCTCACCAACAACTGCACAAAGAGATTTCGATGTCGGCAAAAACTCGGTATTCGAGCTGCAGCGATAAAATTGTGACAACACCTCGGAGCTCAACTCCGGGACACTGCCACAACCCTAAATGTCGGGAGGCACCAAGAACAATGTTCTCGTCACAAAACCATCGAACGATTCCAAGATACCCGTGATCCTAAAAATTTTTTGTGAAATTTGAGGAGAGAAGAGTCAAAACTCGTCGGGAGACCTCCAGGCGGCAGAAGGAATGGGGAGTAAAAGAATCCTACTCTCCGATATATATAATCCTAAGACTCAAAACATTTTCCATTCTAGACTCAACAACGTCAGCAAACAATCAAGTAGGGGCTCCTAAGTCGGGAAGCTCATTACCAACATAGCGCCCGATCGGCTATATCTCCCGCGTGTCGAGGCACGACTTAGAAACATAACCGCATTGAAAGCAATGTATAAGTGAGGTAATCTTCACACACCCATGTAATAATTAAGGAAAGAGATACATAGTTGGCTACAGTCGCCACTTCACACAGTACATAAATAACATCCATCATTGAGTACACTCAAGGTCCGACTCTGGAACCAAAATAAAGATACCCCAAATGCTACAGATCCCGATCGTCCCAAGCTGGCACCACTCTGATCATCTGGAAGCGACACATAATGCGACCACGTTCCTCGTCGAACTCCCACCAGGCTCGGTTGAATCACCTTGGCCTCATCGGAACTGCAACTGTTTTGGAAGTATCTGAGTCAGGGGACTCAACAATCTCACACCAGCGAGATCAAGACTATTTAAGCTAATAGGAAGGACAGAGTAGTAAAATGGAGCTGCAGCAAGCGACTAGCATATATGGTGGCTACATACATAAAGAAAGCGAGGAGAAAGCAAAAGCGCGGACGTGAAACTAGTAATGATCAAAGTGATCTGAACTACTTCGTCGGACATAACTCCAACACCGTGTTCACTTCCGGACTCCGCCGAAGAGAGACCATCCGATTACCTGCCTTGATTGATGTATTTTATTTGAGGTCAACTTTGGGTTTTCTGGCCGGACATTAACAAATTCCCATCTGCCTCATAACCGCGGAGCACGGCTTTGAAAGATATTACCTGCAGGGTGTCCCAACAGCCCATTATAAGCTCTCACGGTCAGCGAAGGATATTCCTTCTACGGGAAGACCCGATCAATCTGGAATCCGGACTACAAGACATTTCGGCAATAAAACAAGACCAGCAAAGCCGCGAATGTCCGAAACAAATCGATAGGACTGCACATATCTCGTTCTCGAGCACGGATTGTCAAACTTCCGATAAAGCCAGCTCGAGTTGCCTGATGGCCCACCGTGGTACAGAGTTTGGACCAGCACTCGAGAGAACTGGCGGGGTTAAAATAAAGATGACCGGGCTCGCGAAAACCGGAAAAAGCTTGGCAAATGGTAAAACCAAAGTTGGGCCTTCTTTGACGAGTCTTATTCAAGCGAACTGTCAAGGGGTCCATAAATCACCCAACCGTGTGAAACGCAAAATCAAGGAACATAACACGGTATGTGAAACTAGGGTGGCAAGAGTGGAACAAAACACGAGGCATAAGGCCGGCCTTCCACCCTTTACCAAGTATATAGATGTATTAAATTATAGCGAATATATATATTGTGATATCCCCAACAAGTAAACATGTTCCAATAAGGAACAACATCTCCATGTTCAACAAGGAACAAACTTCACTTCTGCAACTAACAGCGCTATAAGAGGAAATGAGCAAGCGGTAACATAGCCAATCAGCGGTTTGCTAGGAAAGGATGGTTAGGGATGACATGGCAATATGGGTGGCATGATATAGCAAGTGGTAGGCATCGCAGCATAGGCATAGCAAAAGGCGAGCAACTAGCATAGCAAAGATAGAAGTGATTTCGAGGTATGGTCATCTTGCACGCAATGTTCTCGAGTTGTGAAAGCTTGATCCTCGGCGTTCTCAACAGGTTCCTCGTTCACGTACTCGTCTCCGACTCTACAAAGCAACAACACAAACAAAGGAACCACAATAAATCACGGTGCAATGCACAATCAACATGATGAAAACATGACATGATATCGAGATCACGATATGCAATGCGTGTAATGCGCTCCGAAGGTAAATGATGAACCAGGCATCAACTTCAAACCAAGCATGCCATTGGAAAGATGAGATGATTTGGTTGAAATCGATATAAAGATCACGGAAGCGGATGCACGGTTTGCAAATGGCAAGCAAAACAAGAATGGCAAATCTGCCATTAACAGCATGATGCCACAGCAAGCAACAATTAATTAATACTGCACCCAAACGTATCAACAAAGCACATGGCAGTGATCTACATGATGCTCGACAAAAGATGAGCACTGAGCTACGGCTAGTTCACATCATAACAGGTTCAAACAAGCATGGCAAAAGTGCATTAATAATCAGGCTGGACATGGCAAAAACAGCAACAGGTTGCAATGTTCAGAGCATCAAAACTACATGCTACAGGAACTTAAAATAGCAAAACATGGCATGGCATGAATCTACTCAAAGCCTAGAACAAAAGTCCTTACTGACCAGAAGAGATCACTTGTGGAATGCCGTGCAAGGAGACAATCACAGAGGTGTATAGCTCTGCCAACTGAGCTGCTGTGATGGATTCTTTGATAGGAAGAAAATGAGCCACTTTAGTAAGCTTGTCAATGACAACGAAGATAGCATCATTTCCACGCTTGGACTTTGGAAAGCCAGATCCACGAAGTCCATTTCAATATGATCAAACTTCCATTTAGGAATAGCAAGAGGTTGGAGGAGACCAGCTGGTCTTTGGTGTTCTGCTTTCACTCTTCTGCAGACATCACACTCATTCACGAATTGAGCAATTTCTCGCTTCATTCGAGTCCACCAATATGACTGCTTGAGGTCATGGTACATCTTCGTACTTCCGGATGAATGGATAGAAGCGAATTGTGAGCCTCGTTCATAATGACTTTCTCAGATCACCCTTAGGAACCACAATCCGGTCCTCAAAAGAACAGTGTCTTTGTCATCAACGGAAGCACTTGTACTTGAAATGCCCTTGTCGATACCACGTTTCACCTTTTCACCATGGCATCCGAAGTTGAGCCTCACGAATCTGATCTTCCAAAGTAGGAGAGACTATGAGGTTGGCAAGAAAGCCTTGAGGAACAACTTGAAGATTCAGCTTGCGGAAAGATTCACGAGAGATCCGGTGAAAGGGCTTGAGGATTAGGCATTGCGATAAGCTTTCTGCTCAAAGCATCTGCAATGACATTGGCTTTGCCCGGAGTATACTCAATACTTGGGTTGTACTCTTGAATCATTTCGACCCATCGAGTCTGCCTGAGGTTGAGGTTGGGCTGGGTGAAGATGTACTTGAGACTCTTGTGATCGGTGAAAATGTCCACTTTCCTTCCCAACAAGAGATGTCTCCAAGTTATTAATGCATGGACAACTGCCGCCAACTCAAGATCATGAGTGGGGTAGTTCTTCTCGTTGGGCTTCAACTGGCGAGAGGTATAAGCCACAACTCTCTTCTCTTGCATTAACACAGCACCGAGACCTTGAAGAGAAGCATCACAGAAAACTTCATATGGCTCGGATTCATCAGGAGGAGTCAAGACAGGAGCTGTGACGAGTTTCTCTTTGAGGGTATTGAAAGCAACGTCACACTCAGGAGACCAGACATACTTCACATGCTTCTGGAGAAGTTTGGAAAGAGGCTTTGCAATCTTGGAGAAGTTCTCAGAATCTTGACAATAACTTGCAAGACCAAGAAAATGCGGAGCTGCTTGACATTCGAGGAGGTTCCCAATTCACAATTGCGGACACCTTCTCGGGATCAACAGCGATGCCCTTGGCGGAGATGATATGACCAAGATAAAGCACTTCATCAAGCCAAAATTCACATTTGGAGAACTTAGCATAGAATTGGTACTCTCGAGCTTATCTAGCACCAATCGCAAATGTTTGGCATGATCCTTCTTATTCTTGGAGAAGACCAAAATATCATCAAGATAGACCAAGGCGAATTCATTGGTGTAGGGGTTGAATATGAAGTTCATCATCCGAGAGAAAGTTGGAGGAGCATTGACGAGGCGAAAGACATGACAAGATATTCATAAGAACCAAAGCTTGTTCGAATCTTTGTCTTGGGAATATCTTGTTCACGAATCACGAATCTGATGATACCCCATCTGAAGGTCAAGCTTGGAGAACACTGTAGCACCTTTGAGTTGCTCGAAAAGCTCATTGATGTTGGGAAGTGGATACTTGTTCTTGATTGTCTTCTTATTCAATGGACGGTGTCGGCGCAAAGTCGGTCCGTGCCATCCTTCTTTGGACAAAAGAACACCACAACCCCAAGGAGATGAACTCGGTCCGATCAAACCAGACGCTCTTGTTCATCGAGCTGCTTCTTCAATTCCTTCAGCTCATCAGGTCCAAGCTTGTATGGGCGCTTGCAAGCGGGTTCAATGCGGGCTCAAGATCGATAACGAACTCAAGCGGCCGATGAGGAGGCATACCGGAAGCTCTTCGGAAAGACATCTTGGTACTCACAAGCGATGGAATCGAGAGATGGCATTCAGTTCGCCCTTCTCATTGAGAGAAAACAACCAATGGTTTCATCACGAGAGGCATAGATGATCACATCATTAGAAGAGTGAGTCAATTGAATTTCCACAGCAGCACAATCAAGCTGAGCTTTGTCTTTGATAAAGCCGATCCATCCGAGAATAAGATCAATATCCGAGTCACCAAGAACAACTGGTTTAGACAGAATCTATAATCGCCCATCTTGATAGAGACATCCGAACCATGTAGCTTGCATTCATGCATTTACCGGAGAGACAACTGCTAATGGTCTTGGCAAATCTTGGAAAGACAAATCATGCTTAGATGCAAATGGTTTAGAGATGAAACTAAGCGATGCACCAAAGTCAAAGAAGACTTTGCAGAATATCATTAACAAGAAGATTACCCATGATCACATCGGAAGAATCCTCTGCTGAGCTGCATTCATCATATTGACCTTGGCATACTTTGGATTATGCTTGACCACCGCATTGCTTTGGAAGATTTCACAGGAGGAGGAGGCGAAGGCGCCTCTGGTTGAAGCACTTGTTCAGCATAGTGACCCTTCTGCGACACTTGTTGCAAGTGACCTCGAGAGAGCGGACGGTGGTAAGGAGCACTTGACCTTGGAGCTTGAGAATTAGACTTGTTACGATAGCTTGGGTTGGGTGGGTGGGAAGATCCACGGCCACCTGAGTTCTTCTGCTGGTAAGGCTGACGGAACGGAGGAGGGGGCAGGTAAAACTTCTGCTGCTTGGCTGCCACTTGAGAGGACGAGGAGGACTGAACTGCATCCTGATTCTCTTCTTAGAAGCCTCGCATTTGAGCTGTGCAGCTTCTTGCTTGAGCCATGTTGTAGAAATCATCATACTTATCTGGCTCAAACAGCACAAGAGGTAATTGCAGATCTTCTCTCAGGCCACCTCTGAACTGATAGATCATACTCTTTTCATCAGGTACGTCTTGCTTAGCAAAACGAGCGAGCTTCTGGAACTGGATATTGTATTGATAGACAGACATGTTGCCCTGCTTGAGATTGCGGAACTCCTCACGCTTGCTCTCAACAACACTTTTCGGAATGTGATGAGCTCTGAAATCACGGCGAACTCATCCTGTAATGACACGACCTCCTCTGGAATCTTTGTATTCTTGGTACCACTCAAAGAGCTTGATCCTTGAGTTGAAGCGATGCAAACTTGACAAAGTCCTCGTGTCGACATTGCTACAGATCAAAGTGCTTGCAGATGTCCACTAACCAATCATCGTCGTGGCCTCAACACGTAAACCGAAAGACTTGACTGATTAGCGAGGAACCGGTCGAGAGTAGCAAAGTGTGGCTGATTGTTGCCTTGACCTTGATTGCCTTGATTGCCTTGCCCCTGAGTACGTTCTTGCAAGAGCTGCAAAATCATCTGAGCATTGGCATTGGTGGCTGCCATGATAGCTTGCCAGGCCTCTGGAGGCGGAGGTGGAGGTGGAGGTGGAGGATTCGACTGATCCCCATCATTGCGATCCGGATTCAGACGCGTTGGCGGAGCCATCCTGAAGAGGGTGACATCCGTTAGTCCTTTGATAGACAAATTGATAAGTAGAATCAACGGATAGAAATTGCAACATAAAGTCTTCACAATAAACATTGAACAAGAATGAGCGAATGAATTCAAAGTTAATCATCACACGTCCATTAAGGTGAGAAGCCACTTAGATAAAGATATGGAAACAACATCTGACTTAGAAACAAATCAAATATCACAATTGAAAACAAAAGATTGGCTTCTAGAATGAGCCGGAACAAACACATGATAGAGATTTCGTCCAAAGTGTTAGTGGTGGGGCCCACACGGACACGACGATAGCGGACGTCACGAATGACTAACAAGGCGTCCCGAATCAGCATAGCCAAGGATTCTTTAAGGCGTCTACGCGACCACTGTAAATCGACCGTGAATGGGCGGACCACTAGACGTTGAACCCCAATCTCAAATCATACATCCGCCGGAAAGAATATCCTGTAAGCTACTAGAATTCCCACCTATAAACTCCGAAACTTTCTGGTTATGCAATCTGGTGTTGGGGATACAGGGACACAAAATATATCACCCAAACTAACAATACCTAGATCCATTTGTATCCATCCGTCAACACATAACCAAGAAATCCTCGAAATCGTGTACCTCGACCTTGAAAAACATCCGTTATGCAAGTCATGGCAATACTCCCTTTTCGCCACAAAGATCTTTGGGCTATCGGGGTTATCTCACCAACAACTGCACAAAAGAGATTTCGATGTCGGCAAAACTCAGTATTCCAGAATCTGCAACGATAAAATTGTGACGACAACACCTCGGAGCTCAACTCCCGGACACCGCCACAACCCCTAAATGTCGAGGCACCAAGAACAATGTTCTCGTCACAAAACCATCGAACGATTCCAAGATACCCACGTGATCCTAAAAATTTTTTGTGAAATTTGAGGAGAGAAGAGTCAAACTCTCGTCAGGAGACCTCACAGAGCTGACGAAGGACTGGGGAGTAAAAAGAATCCTACTCTCGATATATATAATCCTAAGACTCAAAACATTTTCCATTCTAGACTCAACAACGTCAGCAAACAATCAAGTAGGGGCTCTAAGTCGGGAAGGCTCGATACCAACTTATAACGCCCCCGATGCGGCTATATCTCCCACGTGTCGAGGCACGACTTAGAGGCATAACCGCATTGAAAGCAATGTCGCAAGTGAGGTAATCTTCACACAACCCATGTAATAATTAAGGAAAGAGATACATAGTTGGCTTACGATTCGCCACTTCACACAAAGACATAAATAAACATCCATCATTGAGTACACTCAAGGTCCGACTACGGAACCAAAATAAAAGAAGATACCCCAAATGCTACACAGATCCCGAATCGTCCCAACTGGGCACCACTCACGATCATCTGGAAAGCGACACATAGTAACGACCACGTTCCTCGTCGAACTCCCACTTGAGCTCGGTTGAATCACCTGCACCGCCTCATCGGAACCTGCAACTGTTTTGGAAGTATCATGTGAGTCACGGGACTCAGCAATCTCACACCCGCGAGATCAAGACTATTTAAGCTAATAGGAAGGACAGAGTAGTAAAGTGGAGCTGCAGCAAGCGACTAGCATATATGGTGGCTACATCGCAAAAGAGAGCGAGAAGAGAAGCAAAGCGCGGACGTGAAACTAGTAGTGATCAAGAAGTGATCCTGAACTACTTACGTCGACATAACTCCAACACCGTGTTCACTTCCGGACTCCGCGAGAAGAGACCATCACGGTTACACACGCGATTGATGTGTATTTTATTTGAGGTCAACTTTGGGTTTTCTACAACCGACATTAACAAATTCCCATCTGCCTCATAACATGGCACGGCTTTGAAAGATATTACCTGCAGGGTGTCCCAACTTAGCCCATTATAAGCTCTCACGGTCAACGAAGGATATTCCTTCTACCGGGAAGACCCGATCAATCTCGAATCCCGGACTACAAGACATTTCGACAGCAATAAAACAAGACCAGCAAAGCCGCCCGAATGTGCCGACAAATCCCGATAGGAGCTGCACATATCTCGTTCTCGTGGCACACCGGATTGTCCAAACTTCCGATAGGCCAGCTCGAGTTGCCCCGATGGCCCACGGCGGCCGACAGTTTGGACCAACACTCGAGGAGAACTGGCCGGGGTTAAAATAAAGATGACCCTCGGGCTCGCGAAAACCGGGGAAAAGGCTTAGGTGGCAAATGGTAAAACCAAAGTTGGGCCTTGCTGGGCGAGTCTTATTCAAAGCGAACTGTCAAGGGGTCCCATAAATCACCCAACCGTAAGGAGCATAAAATCAAGGAACATAACACGGTATGACGGAAACTAGGGTGGCAAGAGTGGAACAAAACACCGGGCATAAGGCCGAGCCTTCCACCCTTTACCAAGTATATAGATGTATTAATTATAGCAGATATATATATTGTGATATCCCCAACAAGTAAACATGTTCCAATAAGGAACAACATCTCCATGTTCAACAAGGAACAAACTTCACTTCACCGCAACTAGCAACGCTATAAGAGGGCTGAGCAAAGCGGTAACATAGCCAATCAGCGGTTTGCTAGGAAAGGATGGTTAGGGCTGACATGGCAATATGGGTGGCATGATATAGCAAGTGGTAGGCATCGCAGCATAGGCATAGCAAAAGAGCGAGCAACTAGCATAGCAAAGATAGAAGTGATTTCGAGGGTATGGTCATCTTGCTCGCAATGTTCTCGAGTTGTCGAAAGCTTGATCCTCGGCGTTCTCAACAGGTTCCTCGTTCACGTACTCGTCTCCGACTCTACCCAAAGCAACAACACAAACAAAGGAACCACAATAAATCACGGTGCAATGCACAATCAACATGATGCAAAACATGACATGATATGCGAGATGCGATATGCAATGCGTATGTGCGCTCCGGAAGGTAAATGATGAACCAGGCATCAACTTGGCAAACCAAGCATGCCACTGGAAAGATGAGATGATTTCGGTTGAAATCGATATAAAGATCACCGGAATCGGATGCACGGTTTGCAAATGGCAAGCAAAACAAGAATGGCGCAAATCTGCCATTAACAGCATGATGCCACTTAGCAAGCAACAATTAATTAAGCTACTGCACCCAAACGTATCAACAAAGCACATGGCAGTGATCTACACATGATGCTCGACAAAAGATGAGCACTGAGCTACGGCTAGTTCACATCATAACAGGTTCAAACAAGCATGGCAAAAGTGCATTAATAATCAGGCTGGACATGGCAAAAACAGCAACAGGTTGCAATGTTCAGAGCATCAAAACTACATGCTACAGGAACTTAAAATAGCAAAACATGGCATGGCATGAATCTACTCAAAGCCTAGAACAAAAGTCCCTTACTGACCATAAGCCAAAAGGACTAGAAAATATAGTAACACCCATGTCAATATTGAAAGTCTTGTTAACAGATTCAGCAACATGGCATGTCAAAAACTGATAACGAGATGGCATGTTTACAAGCTCAATGCACTCACTACAGAGCCTTATATGATAAACTAAGCATACATACATCAAGAAGACATGACATAGAAGACATACATGGCAAGAACACTAACATAGCATATATGGATCAACCACAACAAGCTTGGCAAAATTGAATAACACGTATACAATCTGCCAGGAAACATTTGGTAGCAAAAGTAGATCTCGATTGACTCAAGCTATGGCATCCCATAATTGCAAACAAAGGCATGGATGGATAGAGCAAGACATGCTTTACAAAACACCCTTACTGAAGTATCTCAAAATATGCATAGATCTCTTGGTATCATCAAGTTAACATGGCATCAAAATCAGCTAAAACAGGGCTGAAATCAGCAACATTAGGACACCTACTTTGCATGCTTGTGCTAGTCACCACATAGATCACAAAAATACATGGCATACACCCCTGGAAAGATGGCATGGCATTTTACAAAACACATGTAGGAATCAAATTCATAGGGTGCACATATTAATCATGGCAAAAATAACAAAAGTGCAAGTTCTGATAAAAATCAGAAACTAACATCACATAGCACTCTTCCAACAGCATTTCGGGCATCAAGATGAGCTCAAATGAAAATGATGCAATAGAATGAAATGATCTACTCTTCGATACGAACATTTTGACATATTATACGCGAAAAATGGATCTACGGATGCGAAGATATAGCATGTTGAAAATTGCACAAAATTACAAAGAGATCTCGAGACTTAGGAAAAAAAGGGGAAGAGAGGTCAACGGCGCTCGTGGCCCGAGGCCGGATCGGATCGGGCCGGGTCGGCGAGGGCTGCCCGCTTCTCGCTGAAAGGCGGCCGGCGAGGGGCAGCGAGGCGGGGCAGGCCGCGGCCAGGTGGTGGCCGTCAATGGGCCGCCGAGGGGGCGGGCGACCATGGCGCGAAGGTAGTCCGAAGCCAATGGTGGTGGCGGCGGCCGGGAGAAGGCCAGGAGGCGGCGGGCGGCGGGCGGTGCGCAGGCGGGCGGCGCGGCCGCCCGGCGGGCTTGCCATGCCATGAAGCCAGCCGCTGGCGGCGATGGGGCGCCGGCGTGGCGACGTGGCGCCCATGATTGGCGGGCGGCGGGCGGACGCGTCTGCTCGCCGGACGTGTCCGGCGCGAGAGGGCAAAATCGCTAGGGTTTCGGGAATGATCCGGATTTGGGGAGGTTTGCTTAAATAGGCATAGAGGGAGCTAGGAGAGTCCAAATGAGGTGTAGTTTTACCCCACGATCGTGATCGAGCGACGGAGAGCATGGGAGTGACTTAGATGGGTTATTGGGCTGTTTTGAAGGGTGTTGGGCTGCAACTTAAAAGAGGCCTTTGCGAGAGTGGTTAACCGTTGGAGTACCAAACAAGCTCCAAATGACCGAAACTTGACCGGTGGTCTCCGGTGTTATACCAAGGCCACTAGACAAACCTCGGTCCATTTCGAGAAGGTTTAATACCCGCATACGGAAAAACGTAAAAGGGACCGCCGGGGAGATAGGAGTGCGGATTGCAAAACGGACAACGGAAAAATGCTCGGAATCATGAGACGAACACGTATGCAAATCGATGCACATGATGACATAATATAAAATGCATGACATGGACAAAATGCAAAATGAAGAAAACCCAACCACGGAGGGAATATCATATCTCAATGCGAAAATGGCAAGAGTTGGAGTTACAAATATGGAAAGTTACTTCCGGGTGTTACAACACTCCACCACTACAAGAGGATCTCGTCCGAGATCTAGGACTGAAAGAACTCCGGATATTCGAGCGGAGGTGATCCTCGCGCTCCCGGTAGCTTCTCGGTCGGAATGGTGTGACCACTTCACTTTCAGGAATTTGATTGACTTGTTGCGAGTCTTGCGCTCGGTTTCTTCAAGAATAGCAGCGGGTGCTCATGATAAGAGATCTTCTTGAAGGTCAATCTCTTGAAGTTGATAGTGCGTTCAGAGTCTTGAAGCACTTGCGAAGCTGTGACACGTGAAACACATCGTGCACGTTTGCAAAGTTGGATGGAAGCTCAAGTTGATAGGCGAGATCGCCTCTTTTCCCAATGATCTTGAAAGGACCCACGTATCTAGGGGCAAGCTTCCCTTTGATACCGGGCGGCGAGTACCTTTCATTGGAGACGCGGAGGTAGACATGGTCTCCGATTTCAAAAGCCACATCACGGTGCTTATCATCATAATAGCTCTTCCGGCGCGATTATTGCGGCTTTGAGATTCTCACGAATGACTTGGCACATTTCTTACATACGTGATCAAGTCATTGCCAAGAAGTTGGCGTTCACCTGTCTCGCACCAATTGAGAGGAGTACGGCACTTTCGCCATAGAGAATTTCGAATGGGGCCTTGCCGAACTCGCTGGAAGCTGTTGTTGTAAGAGAACTTCGGCATATGGAAGACAATCTTCCCACTTCATACCGAAAGAAATGACACAAGCCCCGAGCATATCTTCAAGGATTTGATTAACTCGCTCGACTTGGCCACTTGTTTGAGGATGGAAAGCTGTCTTTGAAACGAATGTTGGTGCCCATGGCCTTCGAAAAGAATCCCAAAACTTGGAGGTAAAGATGCTGCCACGGTGCAAAGAGATCACTTGTGGAATGCCGTGCAAGGAGACAATCTCGAGGTGTATAGCTCGCCAACCGAGCTGCTGTGATGGATTCTTTGATAGGAAGAAAATGAGCCACTTTAGTAAGCTTGTCAATGACAACGAAGATAGCATCATTTCCACGCTTGGACTTTGGAAAGCCATCCACGAAGTCCATTTCAATATGATCAAACTTCCATTTAGGAATAGCAAGAGGTTGGAGGAGACCAGCTGGTCTTTGGTGTTCTGCTTTCACTCTTCTGCGGACATCACACTCATTCACGAATTGAGCAATTTCTCGCTTCATTCGAGTCCACCAATATGACTGCTTGAGGTCATGGTACATCTTCGCACTTCCGGATGAATGGATAGAAGCGAATTGTGAGCCTCGTTCATAATGACTTTTCTCAGATCACCCTTAGGAACCACAATCCGGTCCTCAAAGAACAGAGTGTCTTTGTCATCAACGCGAAGCACTTGTACTTGAAATGCCCTTGTCGATACCACGTTTCACCTTTTTCACCATGGCATCCAGAAGTTGAGCCTCACGAATCTGATCTTCCAAAGTAGGAGAGACTATGAGGTTGGCAAGAAAGCCTTGAGGAACAACTTGAAGATTCAGCTATGGAAAGATTCACAGAGATCCGGTGAAAGGGCTTGAGGATTAGGCTGTTGCGATAAGCTTTCCTGCTCAAAGCATCTGCAATGACATTGGCTTTGCCCGAGTATACTCAATACTTGGGTTGTACTCTTGAATCATTTCGACCCATCGAGTCTGCCTCGAGGTTGAGGTTGGGCTGAGTGAAGATGTACTTGAGACTCTTGTGATCGGTGAAAATGTCCACTTTCCTTCCCAACAAGAGATGTCTCCAAGTTATCAATGCATGGACAACTGCCGCCAACTCAAGATCGTGAGTGGGGTAGTTCTTCTCGTTGGGCTTCAATGGCGAGAGGTATAAGCCACAACTCTCTTCTCTTGCATTAACACAGCACGAGACCTTGAAGAGAAGCATCACGAAAACTTCATATGGCTTGGATTCATCGGAGGAGTCAAGACAGAGCTGTGACGAGTTTCTCTTTGAGGGTATTGAAAGCAACGTCACACTCGGAGACCGGACATACTTCACATGCTTACGAGAAGGTTGGAAAGAGGCTTTGCAATCTTGGAGAAGTTCTCAACGAATCTTGACAATAACTTGCAAGACCAAGAAAACTGCGGAGCTGCTTGACATTCTCGAGGAGGTTCCCAATTCACAATTGCGGACACCTTCTCGGGATCAACAGCGATGCCCTTAGCGGAGATGATATGACCAAGATAAAGCACTTCATCAAGCCAAAATTCACATTTGGAGAACTTAGCATAGAATTGGTACTCTCGAGCTTGTCTAGCACCAATCGCAAATGTTTGGCATGATCCTTCTTATTCTTGGAGAAGACCAAAATATCATCAAGATAGACCAAGACGAATTCATTGGTGTAGGGGTTGAATATGAAGTTCATCATCCGAGAGAAAGTTGGAGGAGCATTGACGAGGCGAAAGACATGACAAGATATTCATAAGAACCAAAGCTTGTTCGAATCTTGTCTTGGGAATATCTTGTTCACGAATCACGAATCTGATGATACCCCATCTGAAGGTCAAGCTTGGAGAACATCAGTAGCACCTTTGAGTTGCTCGAAAAGCTCATTGATGTTGGGAAGTGGATACTTGTTCTTGATTGTCTTCTTATTCAATGGACGGTAATCGGCGCAAAGTCGGTCCGTGCCATCCTTCTTTGGACAAAAGAACACCACAACCCCAAGGAGATGAACTCGGTCTCGATCAAACCCGAGACGCTCTTGTTCATCGAGCTGCTTCTTCAATTCCTTCAGCTCATCAGTCCAAGCTTGTATGGGCGCTTGCAAGCGGGTTCAATGCGGGCTCAAGATCGATAACGAACTCAAGCGGCGATGAGGAGGCATACCCGAAGCTCTTACGGAAAGACATCTTGGTACTCACAAACGATCGAATCGAGAGATGGCATTCAGTTCGCCCTTCTCATTGAGAGAAAACAACCGAATGGTTTCATCACGAGAGGCATAGATGATCACATCATTAGAAGAGTGAGTCAATTGAATTTCCACGGCAGCACAATCAAGCTGAGCTTTGTCTTGATAAAGCCATCCATCCCGAGAATAAGATCAATATCCGAGTCACCAAGAACAATTGGTTTAGACAGAAATCTATAATCGCCCATCTTGATAGAGACATCCGGAACCATGTAGCTTGCATTCATGCATTTACCCGAGAGACAACTGCTAATGGTCTTGGCAAATCTTGGAAAGACAAATCATGCTTAGATGCAAATGGTTTAGAGATGAAACTAAGCGATGCACCAAAGTCAAAGAGACTTTTGCAGAATATCATTAACAAGAAGATTACCCATGATCACATCGGAAGAATCCTCTGCTGAGCTGCATTCATCATATTGACCTTGGCATACTTTGGATTATGCTTGACCACTGCATTGCTGGAAGATTTCACAGGAGGAGGAGGCGGAAGGCGCCTCTGGTTGAAGCACTTGTTCGCATAGTGACCCTTCTGCGACACTTGTTGCAAGTGACCTCCAGAGAGCGGACGGTGGTAAGGAGCACTTGACCTTGGAGCTTGAGAATTAGACTTGTTCTGATAGCTTGGGTTGGGTGGGTGGGAAGATCCACGGCCACCTGAGTTCTTCTGCTGGTAAGGCTGACGGAACGGAGGAGGGGGCAGGTAAAACTTCTGCTGCTTGGCTGCCACTTGAGAGGACGAAGAGGACTGAACTGCATCCCTGATTCTCTTCTTAGAAGCCTCGCATTTGAGCTGTGCAGCTTCTTGCTTCAGAGCCATGTTGTAGAAATCATCATACTTATCTGGCTCAAACAGCACAAGAGGTAATTGCAGATCTTCTCTCAGGCCACCTCTGAACTGATAGATCATACTCTTTTCATCAGGTACGTCTTGCTTAGCAAAACGAGCGAGCTTCTGGAACTGGATATTGTATTGATAGACAGACATGTTGCCCTGCTTGAGATTGCGGAACTCCTCACGCTTGCTCTCAACAACACTTTTGAATGTGATGAGCTCTGAAATCACGGCGGAACTCATCCTGTAATGACACGACCTCCTCTGGAATCTTTGTATTCTGGTACCACTCAGCAGCTTGATCCTTGAGTTGAAACGATGCAAACTTGACAAAGTCCTCGGTCCGACATTGCTACTGATCAAAGTGCTTGCAGATGTCCACTAACCAATCATCAGCGTCTGTGGCCTCAACACAGAAACTGAAAGACTTCGGCTGATTAGCGAGGAACTGACTGAGAGTAGCAAAGTGTGGCTGATTGTTGCCTTGACCTTGATTGCCTTGATTGCCTTGCCCCTGAGTACGTTCTTGCAAGAGCTGCAAAATCATCTGAGCATTGGCATTGGTGGCTGCCATGATAGCTTGCCAGGCCTCTGGAGGCGGAGGTGGAGGTGGAGGTGGAGGATTCGACTGATCCCCATCATTGCGATCCGGATTCAGACGCGTTGGCGGAGCCATCCTGAAGAGGGTGACATCCGTTAGTCCTTTGATAGACAAATTGATAAGTAGAATCAACGGATAGAAATTGCAACATAAAGTCTTCACAATAAACATTCGAACAAGAATGAACGAATGAATTCCAAAGTTAATCATCACACGTCCATTAAGGTGAGAAGCCACTTAGATAAAGATATGGAAACAACATCTGACTTAGAAACAAATCAAATATCACAATTGAAAACAAAAGATTGGCTTCTAGAATGAGCCGGAACAAACACATGATAGAGATTTCGTCCAAAGTGTTCGTGGTGGGGCCCACACGGACACGACGTATAGCGGACGTCACGAATGACTAACAAGACGTCCCCGAATCAGCATAGCCAAGGATTCTTTAAGACGTCTCGCGACCATCAGAATCGACCGTGAATGGGCGGACCACTAGACGTTGAACCCCAATCTCAAATCATACATCCGCCGGAAAGAATATCACGTAAGCTACTAGAATTCCCACCTATAAACTCCCAAACTTTCTGGTTATGCAATCTGGTGTTGGGGATACAGGGACACAAAATATATCACCCAAACTAACAATACCTAGATCCAAATTGTATCCATCCGTCAACACATAACCAAGAAATCCTCGAAATCGTGTACCTCGACCTTCAAAAACATCCGTTATGCAAGTCATGGCAATACTCCCTTTTCGCCACAAGATCGGGCTATCAGGGTTATCTCACCAACAACTGCACAAAAGAGATTTCGATGTCGGCAAAAACTCGTATTCCAGAATCTGCAACGATAAAATTGTGACGACAACACCTCGGAGCTCAACTCCCGGGACACCGCCACAACCCCTAAATGTCGGGAGGCACCAAGAACAATGTTCTCGTCACAAAACCATCGGACGATTCCAAGATACCCACGTGATCCTAAAAATTTTTTGTGAAATTTGAGGAGAGAAGAGTCAAAACTCTACGTCGGGAGACCTCACAGAGCGATTTAAGGACTGGGGAGTAAAAAGAATCCTACTCTCGATATATATAATCCTAAGACTCAAAACATTTTCCATTCTAGACTCAACAACGTCAACAAACAATCAAGTAGGGGCTCCTAAGTCGGGAAGGCTCGATACCAACTTGTACGCCCGATGCGGCTATATCTCCCACGTGTCGAGGCACGACTTAGAGGCATAACCGCATTGAAAGCAATGTCGCAAGTGAGGTAATCTTCACACAACCCATGTAATAATTAAGGAAAGAGATACATAGTTGGCTTACGAATCGCCACTTCACACAAGACATAAATAACATCCATCATTGAGTACACTCAAGGTCCGACTCTGGAACCAAAATAAAAGAAGATACCCCAAATGCTACACAGATCCCGAATCGTCCCAACTGGGCACCACTATCTGATCATCTGGAAACGACACATAGTAACGACCACGTTCCTCGTCGAACTCCCACTTGAGCTCGGTTGAATCACCTGCACCGCCTCATCGGAACCTGCAACTGTTTTGAAGTATCTGTGAGTCACGGGGACTCAGCAATCTCACACCCGCGAGATCAAGACTATTTAAGCTAATAGGAAGGACAGAGTAGTAAAATGGAGCTGCAGCAAGCGACTAGCATATATGGTGGCTACATCGCAAAAGAGAGCGAGAGAGAAGCAAAGCGCGGACGTGAAACTAGTAATGATCAAGAAGTGATCCTGAACTACTTACGCCGACATAACTCCAACACCGTGTTCACTTCCGGACTCCGCGAGAAGAGACCATCACGTTACACACGCGTTGATGTGTATTTTATTTGAGGTCAACTTTGGGTTTTCTACAACCGACATTAACAAATTCCCATCTGCCTCATAACATGACACGGCTTTGAAAGATATTACCCTGCAGGGTGTCCCAACTTAGCCCATTATAAGCTCTCACGGTCAACGAAGGATATTCCTTCTACCGGAAGACCCGATCAATCTCGAATCCGGACTACAAGACATTTCGACAAAGAATAAAACAAGACCAGCAAAGCCGCCCGAATGTGCCGACAAATCCCGATAGGAGCTGCACATATCTCGTTCTCGTGGCACACCGGATTGTCCAAACTTCCGATAGGCCAGCTCGAGTTGCCCTGATGGCCACCGTGGTGACAGGTTTGGACCAGCACTCGAGGAGAACTGGCCGGGGTTAAAATAAAGATGACCCTCGGGCTCGCGAAAACCCGGGGAAAAGGCTTAGGTGGCAAATGGTAAAACCAAAGTTGGGCCTTGCTGGACGAGTCTTATTCAAAGCGAACTGTCAAGGGGTCCCATAAATCACCCAACCGTAAGGAACGCAAAATCAAGGAACATAACACCGGTATGACGGAAACTAGGGTGGCAAGAGGAACAAAACACTGGCATAAGGCCGAGCCTTCCACCCTTTACCAAGTATATAGATGTATTAAATTATAGCAGATATATATATTGTGATATCCCCAACAAGTAAACATGTTCCAATAAGGAACAACATCTCCATGTTCCAACAAGGAACAAACTTCACTTCACCGCAACTAGCAACGCTATAAGAGGGCTGAGCAAAGCGGTAACATAGCCAATCAACGGTTTGCTAGGAAAGGATGGTTAGGGATGACATGGCAATATGGGTGGCATGATATAGCAAGTGGTAGGCATCGCAGCATAGGCATAGCAAAAGAGCGAGCAACTAGCATAGCAAAGATAGAAGTGATTTCGAGGGTATGGTCATCTTGCTCGCAATGTTCTCGAGTTGTCGAAAGCTTGATCCTCGAAAGCGTTCTCAACAGGTTCCTCGTTCACGTACTCGTCTCCGACTCTACCCAAAGCAACAACACAAACAAAGGAACCACAATAAATCACGGTGCAATGCACAATCAACATGATGAAAAACATGACATGATATGCGAGATGCGATATGCAATGCGTAAAAGCGCTCCGAAGGTAAATGATGAACCAGGCATCAACTTGGCAAACCAAGCATGCCATTGGAAAGATGAGATGATTTCGTTGAAATCGATATAAAGATCACCGAAACGGATGCACGGTTTGCAAATGGCAAGCAAAACAAGAATGGCGCAAATCTGCCATTAACAGCATGATGCCACTTAGCAAGCAACAATTAATTAAGCTACTGCACCCAAACGTATCAACAAAGCACATGGCAGTGATCTACACATGATGCTCGACAAAAGATGAGCACTGAGCTACGGCTAGTTCACATCATAACAGGTTCAAACAAGCATGGCAAAAGTGCATTAATAATCAGGCTGGACATGGCAAAAACAGCAACAGGTTGCAATGTTCAGAGCATCAAAACTACATGCTACAGGAACTTAAAATAGCAAAACATGGCATGGCATGAATCTACTCAAAGCCTAGAACAAAAGTCCCTTACTGACCATAAGCCAAAAAGGACTAGAAAATATAGTAACACCCATGTCAATATTGAAAGTCTTGTTAACAGATTCAGCAACATGGCATGTCAAAAACTGATAACGAGATGGCATGTTTACAAGCTCAATGCACTCACTACAGAGCCTTATATGATAAACTAAGCATACATACATCAAGAAGACATGACATAGAAGACATACATGGCAAGAACACTAACATAGCATATATGGATCAACCACAACAAGCTTGGCAAAATTGAATAACACGTATACAATCTGCCAGGAAACATTTGGTAGCAAAAGTAGATCTCGATTGACTCAAGCTATGGCATCCCATAATTGCAAACAAAGGCATGAATGGATAGAGCAAGACATGCTTTACAAAACACCCTTACTGAAGTATCTCAAAATATGCATAGATCTCTTGGTAACATCAAGTAAACATGGCATCAAAATCAGCTAAAACAGGGCTGAAAGCAGCAACATTAGGACACCTACTTTGCATGCTTGTGCTAGTCACCACATAGATCACAAAAATACATGGCATACACCCCTGGAAAGATGGCATGGCATTTTACAAAACACATGTAGGAATCAAATTCATAGGGTGCACATATTAATCATGGCAAAAATAACAAAAGTGCAAGTTCTGATAAAAATCAGCAACTAACATCACATAGCACTCTTCCAACAGCATTTCGGGCATCAAGATGAGCTCAAATGAAAATGATGCAATAGAATGAAATGATCTACTCTTCGATACCAACATTTTGACATATTATACGCGAAAAATGGATCTACGGATGCGAAGATATAGCATGTTGAAAATTGCACAAAATTACAAAGAGATCTCGAGACTTAGGAAAAAAAGGGGGGAAGAGAGGTCAACGGCGCTCGTGGCCCGAGGCCGGATCGGATCGGGCCGGGGTCGGCGAGGGGCTGCCCGCGAGCTCGCCGGGAAGGCGGCCAGGCGAGGGGCCGAGGCGGGGCAGGGCGCCCGGGCGGGTGGTGGCCGTCAGCGGGGCGGCCGGGGCGGCGACCACCGCGGCGGGCGAAGTCGGGGTCCGGCGGGCGGCGGGCGGCGGCCGGCCGGGAGAAGGCCAGGAGGCGGCGGCGTGGCGGCGGGCGGGGCGCGGCGGCGGCGGGCCGGAGGGCCGGGCTGCTCCATGGCTCACGGCGCGGCGCGGCGCGATGGGCGCCCGGTGGCGACGTGGCGCCCATGATTAGCCAAGGGCGGCGGGCGGACGCGTTCTCCTCGCTCGCCCGGACGTGTCCGGCGCGAGGGCAAAATCGCTAGGGTTTCGGGAATGATCCGGATTTGGGAGGTTTGCTTAAATAGGCATAGAGGGAGCTAGGAGAGTCCAAATGAGGTGTAGTTTTACCCACGATCGTGATCGAACGGCGGAGAGCATGGGAGTGACTTAGATGGGTTATTGGGCTGTTTTGAAGGGTGTTGGGCTGCAACTTAAAAGAGGCCTTTGCGAGAGTCACGGTTAACCGTTGGAGTACCAAACGAGCTCCAAATGACCGAAACTTGACCGGTGGTCTCCGGTGTTATACCAAGGCCACTAGACAAACCTCGGTCCATTTCGAGAAGGTTTAATACCCGCACGGAAAAACGTAAAAGGGACCGCCGGGGAGATAGGAGTGCGGATTGCAAAACGGACAACGGAAAAATGCTCGGAATCATGAGACGAACACGTATGCAAATGCGATGCACATGATGACATAATATAAAATGCATGACATGGACAAAATGCAAAATGAAGAAAACCCAACCACGGAGGGAATATCATATATCGATGCGAAAATGGCAAGAGTTGGAGTTACAAATATGGAAAGTTACTTCGGGGTGTTACACAAAGGAAGGAGAGGTTGAGGAAGAAGGCTCCAGCAGCAATGACGATGGCGTGATGATGGTGGAGAGGCGATCTCGGCTGTGGCTTCACCAAGCAGTCAACGGAGGAGGAGAGGTGTTGGGGAGGGAGGGCTGCGCCTTGGATGTGTGTTGCAGCCTCCCTCACCCCTCTATTTATAGGGGAAGGGGCAGGGGCGGCCCTCTAGATGAGATCTAGAGGGGGCGGCCAGGAGGGGGCTTGCCCCAAAGCAAAGGGGTGCCCCACTGGGGTTCCCCGCCCAACCCTAGGCGCATGGGCCCAAGGGGGCGCGCCCAGCCCTCCAGGGGCTGGTTCCCTGCCCCATGGCCCATGAGGCCCTCCGAGAGGGGTGGCCCCTCCCGGTGGACCCCCGGAACCTCTCCGGTGGCCCCGGTACAATACCGATATGCCCTCGAAACTTTCCGTTGTCCGTATGACAACTTCCCATATATAAATCTTCACCTCCGGACCATTCCGAACTCCTCGTGACGTCCGGGATCTCATCCGGACTCAACAACATTCGGTAATCACATACAAGTCTTCCTAATAACCCTAAGCGTCACCGAACCTTAAGTGTGTAGATCCTACGGGTTGGGAGACATGCGATATGACCGAGACGGCTCTCGGTCAATAACCAACAGCGGATCTGGATACCCATGTTGGCTCCTACATACTCCTCGATGATTTCATCGGATGAACCACAATGTCGAGATTCAAGCAACCCGTATACTATTCCCTTTGTCGACGGTATGTTACTTGCCCGAGATTTGATCGTCGGTATCCCAATACCTCGTTCAATCTCGTTAACGGCAAGTCACTTTACTCGCATACCATAATGCATGATCCCGTGACGGCACACTTGGTCACTTTGAGCTCATTATGACGATGCACTACCGAGTGGGCCCGTGATACCTCTCCGTAACACGGAGTGACAAATCCGATCTCGATCCGTGTCAACCCAATGACACTTTTGGAGATACCTGTAGTGCACCTTTATAGTCACTCGATTACGTTGTGACGTTTGGTACACCCAAAGCACTCCTACGGTATCCGGGAGTTACACGATCTCATGGTCTAAGGAAGAGATACTTGACATTGGAAAAGCTCTAGCAAAACGAACTACGATCTTGTGCTATGCTTAGGATTGGGTCTTGTCCATCACATCATTCTCCTAATGATGTGATCCCGTTATCAACGACATCTAATGTCCATAGTCGAAACCATGACTATCTTTTGACCAACGAGCTAGTCAACTAGAGGCTTACTAGGGGCGTATTGTGTTCTATGTATTCACACGTATTACGATTTCGGATAATACAATTATAGCATGAATAAAAGACAATTATCATGAACAAGGAAATATAATAATAATCCTTTTATTATTGCCTCTAGGGAATATTTCCAACAGTTTTTATATTTTCAGATTACAAAAACCTATATATGCCATCCATATTGCACTTGTATCACCATCTCTTCCCCGAACTAGTGCACCTATACAATTTACCATTGTATTGGGTGTGTTGGGGACACAAGAGACTCTTTGTTATTTGGTTGCAGGGTTATTTGAGAGAGATCATCCTCATCCTACGCCTCCTACGGATTGATAAACCTTAGGTCATCCACTTGAGGGAAATTTCCTACTGTCCTACAAACCTGTGCACTTGCAGGCCCAACAAAGTCTACAAGAAGAAGGTTGTGTAGTAGACATCAGCGTTCAGCTTGGTCGAGAATGCGGACCGGATGCTCTTTATAGGAGAGGTCATGTCGCAACTCGAGCACTTCATGGTCCACTGCTCCGATTGGGTCTTTGAAGCAGTGGCGGAGTTGTGACACGTGGAGCACATCGTGAACCTGAGAAAGGTTCGATGGTAGTTCAAACTGGTATGCCACTTTTCCATGCCTTTCGAGAATAGTGAATGGACCAATATAGCAAGGAGCCAGCTTGCCCTTGATCCTGAAGCGGTGTGCACCCTTCATTGGTGTGACTCGAAGATAAGCATTTTCGCCAGGTTGATAGACCATGTCTTTGTGATGACGGTCATACTAACTTTTCTGACGTGACTGAGCAGTCTTAAGATTCTCGCGAATGACGCGGACTTGTTCTTCGGCGTGTTGGATAATATCCGGACCGAAGAGTGGACGTTCCCCAGTTTCTGACCAGTTCAGAGGGGTTCGGCACTTTCGTCCATATAACACTTCGAAGGGAGCCATCTTCAGACTAGCTTGATAGCTATTGTTGTAAGAGAACTCAACATACGGGAGAGATTCCTCCCATTTCTTGCCGAAGGAAATAACACAAGCTCGAAGCATGTCTTCGAGAAATTGATTGACATGTTCAACTTGTCCCTGAGACTGGGGGTGAAAAGTGGTGCTGAATGACAGATGAGTTCCCATAGCTTCTTGGAAAGTTGCCCAGAATCTTGAAGTGAAAAGCTGCGACGGTCTGAGCTGATTACCAGCGGAATACCGTGAAGTGAAGCAATTCTGGACATATAGAGAGTTGCCAGCTGACTAGCAGTGATCGTTTCTTTGACGGCCAGAAAGTGTGCAACTTTAGAAAACCGATCAATGACAACAAGAATGGCATCGTTACCTTTCTGAGATTTGGGAAATCCAATGACGAAGTCCATTTCAACATGGTCCCATTCCCATTCAGGAATAGAGATAGGTTGCAGAGTTCCAGTGGGACTTTGATGTTCTGCTTTGATACGACGAGAAAAAGGTCACATTCAGTAACATAACGAGCAATGTCTTGCTTCATATTTGACCACCAGAATCTCTGTCGAATGTCTTGGTACATCTTGGTGCTACCGGGATGAACAGACAAAGGCGTATCATGAGCTTCTTTCATAACTTCCTTAGTCATATCCAGGTTCTTCTCCTTACACGGCACCACTAGGCGGCCTTTGAAGTACAAAGTGCCATCATTAGCAACAGTGAATAATGGGGGCTTTCCTTCTGCGAGGTAGCGTTTAATCTTCTCAACTTGAGAGCCATATCCCTGCATTCTCTTGATGGAGTCCAAGAGATCTGGTTCAAGAGCCAGGGTATTGAGGGAACCCTGGGAAACAACGCGGAGGTTCATCTTGCGGAATTCTGGAGGAGGGGGTGCGAGTGCACCAGGAGGAACAATATGGAGGTTCAACTTCCTGAATTTTTCAATAAGCGAGGGCTGAACTTTTCGAACCTCGAGGTGATTGCAATATGACTTGCGGCTCGAAGCATCAGCCATTACATTAGCCTTGCCTGGGGTATAGGAAATACCGAAATCAAAGACTGCTACAGTCTCCATCCATCTCTGCTGACGGAGGTTCAAATCTGGCTGGGTAAAGAGGTACTTCAGACTTTGGTGGTCGGTGAATATCTCGCAATGATTACCGAGAAGGTAATGTCGCCACTGTTTTAGTGCATGTATAACAGCAGCAAGCTCGAGGTCGTGAACTGGGTAGTTCTCTTCTTGAGGGTGCAACTGACAAGAGGCATAGGCAATCACTCTGCGCTCTTGCATTAGGACACATCCTAATCCTTGTCGTGAAGCATTGCAGTAAATGACGAAATCCTTCTTAGTATCTGGCGGAGCAAGCACTGGGGCAGAAGTCAGCTTGTCTTTGAGTGCCTGGAAACTTTCCTGACACTTTTCTGTCCAATCAAACTTGACGCCCTTGAGAAGCAGGCCAGTCAGGGGCTTGGCAATCTTGGAGAAGTTCTCGACAAATCGACGGCAGTAGCTGGCGAGTCAGAGAAAACTTCTGACTTGCTTGACATTCTTCGGAGGAGTCCAATCCAGAATAGCCTGAACTCGCTCCGGGTTGACGGCAATACCATCCTTGGAGATGACAATACCATCCAGCAAGTTGGTCATACAGATCATTGATTCTGGGAAGCGGATACTTGTTTTGAATTGTTGCCTAGTTAATAGGTCGGTAATCTTGGACCAAACGATTCGTACCATCCTTCTTCTTGACAAAGAGAGAAGGTGCTCCCTAAGCACATGAACTAGGACGAATGAAACCCTTGTGAAGAGATTTGTCGATTTCCTCCTTAAGTTCAAGGAGTTCATGAGGCGGCATCTTGTAGGGTCACTTGGCAATAGGAGTAGTGCCCGGTTTCAAGTCTATGACGAATTCGACAGCTCTAGCAGGGGGTATTCCTGGAAGTTCTTCTGGGAATAAATCTTTGAAATCACAAACAATTGGAATGTTCTCTATTCCCTCAAGAGGTGAAGCATTCAATGCATTCAGAACATATATCTGGTTCTCGGCATCCTGAGCTACTCGAGCTGAGTAATGGATTGTCTGGCCAGAAGGGTGAGTGAGCTGGACTGTCCTTGTAGCATAGTCTATCAAAGCATTATGGGTTGTTAACCAATCCATACCAAGAATGATGTCTATGTTGGAAGGTCCAAGTACAATGAGAGAAGCCGGAAATAATAGACCTCCAATTTCGATTTGGTTGTGAGGCCTTAACATTGTGGTTTGCCACTTGGATCCCAGAGATTGAACCGCTAAAGGAGTTGGTAATTCTTCCATGCCTAGCCCATGCAACTGAGCAAACTGTTGGGACAAAAAGCATGCGATGCTCCTGAATCAAAGAGGACAGAGGCTGGCACTGAATTAACGTGAAGGATACCCATCATGATTTTTGGGGACTCACGAGCTTCTTCAATCTTGACATGGGTGACTTGACCTCCACTCATAGCAGGCAGTCTGGCACTACAAACTCTGCTAGGATGGTTTCGACGGCCCTTCCTACGGCCATAGGAGGACGTGAAGCATTTTGTGGCTAACCCTGACGACAGTTGATAGCACGGTGTCCTAGCTGTCCACACTTGCGGCATAAACCATCATTATGGGGAGGAGCCACAACATTGGATTGTCCACCCTGAATCGTTAGCTGTCTCAATGGCGGAGGCAGACGAGGTGCAAACTAAGACGGTCTTGGTGTTGGAGTAGGTCGGTGATGAACATTGTGTGGGATCCAGACTCGACATTTTGGAGCAGGCTGACTCGAGGATGAGCCAACATCTCGAGTACGCTTGAGTGACTCCCGGTACTCAGTAAGACCAGTTTCAGTTCGGAAAGCTTGGCTGACAAGCATCGCAAAATCTGCGCAATCATGAGCAACAAGTGCGAGCTTTATATCAGGACGCATTCCTTCACAGAATTTCTCTTGCTTGCGAGCATCAGTGCAGACGTCATCCGCAGCATAGCGAGATAATTCAAGGAATTTCCTCTAATATTCATCCACAGTCACTGAGCCTTGTGAGAGTTTGCGGAACTCCTTCTTCTGGTCCATCAAGCCTTGAGGAATGTGTCGTGCACAGAAGGCTAACTGAAATTCCTGCCAAGTGGTTACAGTCTCTGCAGGCAGCATACCCTTGTGGCTTTCCCACCATTGGGCAGCTGGACCCTTCAAGTGGAATGTCGCAAAGGTGACGTAACTGGCAGGGGCAATATTAGCCGATTCCATCTCAAACTGGATGTCACGAAGCCAATCATCAGCATCCATAGGATTGGTGGAGTTGCAGAAAATGAACAGGTTGAGGCACACGAATTCTTGTAGTGTTATTGGGGCAGGCTGTTGATGAGCATTCTGGTTTGGAAGCTGAGCCATTACTCAGTAATAAACTGACTATTCAGCTCAAACGGTTGCATCATTGCGGCAATATAGGGTGGAGGTGGAGGATCGTCAGCCATCCTGCTAAAAACATCAGGAAGCAGTTTAACGGGGGGTGGAGCAGGTGTATGGAGTCATTCATGATGTAACTTGAACAATGAGCAAAGGCGCAGTATGTACAAAGCAGTAGTCATTAAAGACTTACATATACATATACAGAGCCAATTACACGTTGTTAGTAGGAGTTCGGACAAGAGAATCATCCTAGACATACTAGGCGGCACACATGCACGCGATGGAAGGATACAACAACGAGACATAGCAAAGGCTACATCATCGTCGGAGAAAACCACTACAGCGAGGAATCTGCAGGGGACGACGCAAGGTGCCCTCGATAGAAGGATTTCTGCGGCACGTGGACAAAGTGAAGCAGATCCTGGCTCCCAATTGAAGAAAGGCATGATACAAATCTCTGGGTAGATGTCATCATGAGAACCTAGGGTAGAGTTAGCAAAACCATTTAACCCGAATAGAAGAGAGATTGAAGTCCCAAAGTAAAGGTCGAAGAGTAAAAGATACTAATACCACCCAATGGCGACGTGGGCCCGTAAGCCACACAGCCGTGTTAGTAAAACAAATTTTCAAACGCTAGACTCAACTTCGGCCAAGGAGTTGGAAAGGGGGATCCTACAGGCAGTCGGCTCTGATAACAACTTGTGACGCCCCCGATTCAATCGTACACTAATCGTACACACAAATGTGTACGATCAAGATCAGGGACTCACGGGAAGATATCACAACACAACTCTAGACACAAATAAAAGAATACAAGCTTTATATTACAAGCCAAGGGCCTCGAGGGCTCGAATACAAAAGCTCGATACACAAGACTCAGCGGAAGCCACAATATCTGAGTACAGACATAAGTTAAACAAGGATGCCTTAAGAAGGCTAGCACCAAAAGTAACACGATCGAAGAGGCAAGGCCTCCTGCCTGGGACCTCCTAACTACTCCTGGTCTTTGGCGGCCTCCATGTAGTAGTAGTCGACGGGGGTGGCATATGGCTCCAAGGATCCACCATCTGGTTGCATCAACCGGAAAGAAGAAAGAAGGGGGAAAAGGGGTAGCAAAGCAACCGTGAGTACTCATCCAAAGTACTCGCAAGCATCAGATCTATACTAAGTATGCATTGGTATCAAATGGAAGGGTTGTATCTGTGGACTGGACTGCAGAATGCCAGAATAGAGGGGTAAGGCCTAGCCTATCGAAGAATAGCATCTTCAAGCAGCTCTGAGCATCTTGCAGCATGTAGAAGATTAAAGAATAGCATTTTAATATTAAACAAGCATGTTGTAACATCAACGCCTAGAGATCCTTCCCCAACTCCCTGCGGGAAAGCAATCTCGGAGCCACATATCCATCACATATCTCAAGTATCCATTTCTAGTTATATAAGATCAGAATATAAGTCTGAACGTCCATTACTGTGGACACGGCATTCGAATATATATCTTCCCTGAAGGGGTGCACCACGTAATGCAACGCGCTCGATCACTCTGGTCGGACACACCTTTCTGGGGTCAATACCCGGCCTCGGAAGATCAACACATCGCAGCCCTACCTAGGCTTAGCAGAGAGGTCCCCACCGGTCTACATCCTAAGCACTCCGGGGTCTTGGGCCCATCGCCCGCAGCACTCCGGGACGTTGCGAGGAGGGTAGATACCAGCACCAGCTCGGATGGCCAGCACGATCCGACCATGCCGCACTGCTGAACTGGACGTCTGACAAAGCTTCGACTGATACTGCGATGTCGAGGCCCATAACTATTCTCGCGTGGTGGTTAGTGCGTAAAGGCCAGAGGCCAACTCAGAACAAATACCCAAACCTGTTAGTGCATTGGGGGCTCGCGGAGACGAGCAGAGACTCATGATAATGTGACCCCGTCGCCCCGTCTCGTGGACTTACGGCAAGGGCCCAGATTGCCCGGCCGTGCCACGTGGAAAACTCGCGGGTGCTCTATGGGCCCGCCCGACTTTCACATCAACTCGCGGGTACCCATCGGGGCCGACCCGACTTCAATAATGGTCTCAATTAAAGTCAAGGTAACCTGTGTCCAAACATCAAGAGGAAAACCCGAGGAATCACCCACGGAGGATTCCACTCGATGTAATCATCAAGGTGAACGTAAGAGGATCCACCCTCGAGGTTCACACTTGAGGTGTTGCACGATAGAGCCGTATCGGGAATGGTGAAAGAGGAACCACCCTCGATGACCACGACCGAATAGCTACACTACAGAATTATCATCACGAGTGCGTTATGAGGGATCACCCACGACATTAGTAGCTCTGCAGAGTCGAGCAACTAAAGGGGCGTGATGTGATGTGAGGTGTCAGGCTCTGGTCCTCGATCACGTTGATCGAGTCGTCGAAGATGAAGTAGGGGCAACAAGGACAAGGTGGGGGTCACTGATGGATCACTAACCAACCTATACTAAGCAGTTTAGGATAAGCAGGTAAGGTACAATGAGCAAGTTACAAAAGCAGGCTATGCATCAGAATAGGAGCAAACAATAACAGTAGCAAAATCTAATGCAAGCATGAGAGAATGGAATGGGCGATATCGGGATGATCAAAGGGGGGGCTTGCCTGGTTGCTCAGGCGAGAAGGAGGGGGTCGTCGTCGAAGCAGTCGATCACAGCGGCATCAGCAGTGGTCTGGAGACCTGCCGGAGAGAAGAGGGGGGAAGAAACAGTAAATACAAAGCACACAGGAGATTACTAAGCATGACATGACGAAACGCGGTGCTAGGGGTGTTCTAACGCATTGCTACACGATACCGGTGAAGGAGGAGAACATCCAGGAATGTTTCCCTGAAGTTTGGCATTTTCGGACAAACGAACTAGAGGGGGAAGGTTGCATGTTCGCTATGATAGGGACGTGTGGTGGGCGAACGGACCGCGTATTCGGATTCGTCTCGCCGTTCTGAGCAACTTTCATGTATAACACTTTTTAATCCGAGCTACGGTTTATTTTATATGATTTTCAAAGTTTTAAAAAATTTTCTAATATTAATACCATTTAAATTAATTTAGAAAATGGAACGTGACGTCAGCATGGCGTCATCAACGCATCAGCGGTCAATCGACCAGGTGACGATCAACAGGCCTGCGCGGCCCATTGGCGATATTGTGCAATGCCCACCAACCGCCGATCGGGTTAACAGGGCCGTGGGGCCCAGTGGCAGCGACACCGGGGTGGGGCCTAGTGGCAGCGACACCGGGGTGGGGCCCAGAGGCGCCCACGTCAGCATGGCGATGGAAGTCACGCCGGCGACCAAAACGCACGGCGGCGCACGGGAGGCCGCCGGATTTTCGCTACGGTGGCTCAAATCGGACGTGGCTAGGCTCGTTCGGCTGCGGTCGATCTCGTGCATCCAACGGCGGTGGTTGCGGGGGCTGGAGTTGACCAGAGCAGGGCGCAGCGTCGACGACAGCGGCGGCTGGAACTCGGATCGATGCGGGTCAGCAACAACAGCTCGTTTGCGGACAAACTAAACGGCCAAGGGACCTCTACATGTGCGTGCGACGGCGATGGACTACTGTGCGTGGCCATTTGGTCACCGGGAGGTGGCCGGTGACGAGCGTACATGGTGGAGGGCTCGGCCGCAGCAGGGATGGCGACCACGAGGTACGATCGTTGACGAGAAGGGCAGGGGAAAGAAGGCGGGGGCTCACCGTGACCTGCAGGTGAGCAAAGCGGGCTTGGGGGAGAGCTTGCCGGAGCGAATCGTCGACGGAGTCCGCCGGCCGAGGAGGAAGAAGACGGCGAGGATCCGGCGCAGCAGTGCCTCCCAGCTCGAGATGGCCGTCGTAGTCGATGCAGAGGAGGCCGACAGAGTGGAGGAGGATGATGGCCGTGGCAGCAAGGAAGGCGCAGCGACCATGGCGTTCGGCCCTTCCTCCAGATCGGCAGAGGGGGGAGGTGGACCTGGGCGAGAGGGGCGAAGTAGGTGGAGGTAGGTGGGGGAGGAGGCCCGAGGCGTCGGAGGGGCTCCCTTATCCCCTCAGGGCGTCGCCGCCGAAGTGGTCGGGCGGGAGCACGCACTCGGTCGTGTACAGTAGGAGGAAGACGACCGAGGGGTGGGGCTAGGCGGACTAGGTCGACCAGGTGGGCCGAGGCCCAGGAGGGCGCGGTGGGCAGCTGGGCCAATCGGCCCAGTGGAGGAGGGGGGACCTTTTCGTTTTTTTAATTTAACTTTTTAAATAACTATTTTAAATAGATTAGGGCGTTAAACCACTTTGCAAAAATGTTGGCTCACCACCATAATTGGTTATGGAAAATTTGCCACACTTTGAACATTTTGGTTTTCACGTTTGACAAATTTGAATTTTGGCTTTTAACTCAGTTTTGAATTTGAATCGTGATTTGGACCAAATGAAGATTAGCAACGGTAATGTGATGACATGGCATCGTTAGCTTGGGCTTACTGTAGCATAATTATCCGGGCGTTACACCTTCCTTCGGCCGCCGACACATGGAACTGTCGGAGATGGAACCGGAGGAGGTGTCGGAGGATCCGAGCATCGCACTCGCTCGGAAGATCAGCTCGGCGACGCGGCAAACTCGCCACGTCAAAGCGAAGGCCGCAAAGGAGGAGAGGCTCAAGAAGCGGTTGGCTGCCGATGGGCCTGGTGGTGGCGATGGGTGTGGAGGTCATGGCAGAAGAGGCGGTCAGTGCGGCCGTGACAGACACCGCCAGATGGGCGCGCCCATAGTACAGACAGCGTCATGGCCAGAGCCTTACAAGCCTCCGTACTACTACGCCGCCAAACAGCTTGGAACCCTTGCTGGTACGGTGCCTTACATCTTCGACGTTATTAATGCGGCGCCACACTTCTCTGAGTATTCTTCGTCATAGCTTGTTCGGGCGTGGACGATGGCCGGGGAGCGGATGGGTGCCCGCACGCTGTTCCCTGCAATGCCTAGAGCGGGGGAGGCGGCGTACAACATGGACAGGGAGATGTTGGACATCATCCACGTCGGAGGCCAGGGAGGAGGAGGGGGGCTATGAGGATGGGCAGGTGGAAGACTTGGATCCCGCCTAGTCCAGCAACTATCAGCAGCAGCAATCCTACACCCAAAAGGCCACGCAACAGTTCTACACCCAGACCGGTGATGGCAGACATCAACAGTAGCATTGGGCTGCCGGAGAGCAGCAGCCGGAGTGGGAACAGCAGGAGGAGGACGACGACGACGACGATGATCCGGATGATACAGTCGACGATCCGAAGAAGAAGGGTAGAGGAGAAATCTTCAACATGCGGGAGGACGAGTTGTTGTGCAATGCATGATTGGCCACTAGTAGTGATCCGATCCATGGCATGGACCAAAAGGGAACAAGCTTTTGGAGGAACATTCACATATGGTTCCATGAACACAAGAACTTTGCGCCCTACTCTGATGCGGTCATCTACAACCGTGAATGGAAATCCCTCAACCATTGATGGTACACCATCTAGGAGGCCGTGTCCAAATATTGCGGACACTTGAAGCATCTCATCGCATGATGGCCTAGCGATGAACAAATCACCGAGCAAGCAAGTTGATCACTGTCCAGATATGCTTTAGTTTTGTTGATTCGGACATGTATTGTTTTGCTGCTCACTAGACGGATATGCACTGTCGACATTGTTTCACTTTGTAGCCTACTCGTGCTTGTCTGGTATACAAGAAGTTGGAGAAAAGTCCTTCACCGTCATGCATTTTTGGTTGAAGTTGAATGGGCAACTTAAGTGGAACCTTTTCATTGCCAAGACCGCGGCCCAAGCCAACAAGGAAGAAACCGGTGACCCTACCGACCCAACCCAAGAACCATCAAAAAAGGTCAGAAGAAATTCACGGGGGAAGAAGTGGGAGGTGGAGAGGGCGAAGTGTTAAGGTGCGACGGCCAAGCTGGCGGAGAGGTTCAAGGACATCTTGGCGATGAAGGAGGAGGCATACGTGAGGTGCTCGGACATCAAGGAGGAGAAGAAGACAGAGAGGTTCAAAATGTTGATGGAGGCGACGGACAAGAAGCTCCAGCTAGAAGAGAGGAGGACTATGATCGAAGAGCGGAAGGTCGCGCTCGAGGAAAAGAGGGTGAATATCACCGTCAATGCGGAGGACGCCAAGATGTTGACCTTGAATATCGACTCTTTGGATGCCAACATAAGAATGATCGTGCAACCCATCTGCTACTAGATGTTGCAGCGGCAGAAAGATGGGTTAGCGGCGGACTATGAGGACACGGACGCGAAGGATGCCTACGCGGTGGAGAGGCACCTCCTTGATTGGGGAGCAGACGACTGGGATTGCCGGTCCGACAAGGCAGAACTGCACGTCATATTTGTCTCTTTTTGGTTGCGATCGGGCATGCGATCCGATGCTGGTGTGATCCAGCGCGGCGCGTGGATCGGAGTATATTCGAATTTGAATTTACTAGCGGACATATACAGGATAGCGTTGGATGGCGACCTAGAAGATTTGCGGGTTGCAATTGAAGATGCCCTTAGTGATCCTATGGTCATGCAACGGCCCGCATCATCTGATTAGGCATTTGTTGGCTCAACCACCCTAGAGATGGAAAAATAATTAATTAGGCATTTGTTGGCTCAACCACCCTAGAGATGAAAAAACAATTAAGATGGAAGTTTTTGTCCTGTGGCTGGTCCGTATTTTATATATGAATTCATAATACTCGATAAATTTTATAGATGTAGCAGTTGTCGATTCAACTCAACGGTTCTAACACGAAACCTCATGAAACTCTTGTATTTATTAGTTCCTTGTTTTCGTATGCATTTTCTATCCTATTCTTATTTTCCCCATCACTACGTTTTCATAATCGGGTGAATCAAAGATGCCCCCGATATACGTACATGCAAAGGCCACCTATCTATTTTGGAATGGAGGGAGTAGTCTTGTAACAATGGAAAGCCTTTTCATCGGATTTGTCAAGTTCTCCGTGGAAATTGTCATTTCTACTTTAACCAAAGTTCATATTGTCAACATTACCACCGTGGAAAATATGTTGAAGTGTGCTAGTTATGTGAGGCTAGTGACTACCCACTGAATATAAACTTTGGTAACAAGATAGTAAGTCCCAAGATCTTGGCCCAAGGAATAACAAGTCTTGACCAAATAGAAACTCCAAAACAATCAATATCTATAGCTACCTTAAGTACAGTTAAAAAGTGCTGGTATGCTGAAAAACTGTACTAGCTCCCGAGAGGACCCTAGCAAGTGCAAACTGCATAAAAACGTAACAATAAAGAAAACACATGAATATGCAAGTGCAAAATCGATGATTACAGAATATGTGAAAGTTGAAAGATTATGTAATATGAATGGGTGAACAAAATGTATGACTGAATGTAAAAAGTTCGAGTGTAGGTGGGCATTGAATTAAACAATTCTTAGGAATTTTGTGGAATAAGCATACTATCTAAAAAAACGTATGTCTACCTTTCACTCTAATTATGGCTCCACTAGCTCCATATATCTGGCGACGCATAGCACCAACGAGGCTACGGGTGCCTCAGTCGCGTAGTTGGCTTCTTAGCCATGTCATCGCAAACGTGGCCTCTGAACAAGCTGGATAAGACGCTGAGAATCAGAAGGGATGACACTGGATATCCACTGGGCACCTTCGTAATCCCAATTAGATTAATTACACAGTTGATGACTTCTTCATTGACTCGGAGAAGGGAGAGTGCTTAAAATTCGGGTAATAGGTCTACTGTAGATCCCTCCTTTATCGTTGATAGCTCAGTCAGATATGGCTGTAGTTAATACTACTGCATCAAGATAACCGAGGCACTGAGCAACCTTGTAGCAAAATAACAAAATAGCAACCTGGGGCATATTTTGAAGTGTCAGTGGCCGAGAGAAAAATCAATACGAGGAAACCAAATTATCTGATAGTATTATGCAAGCTCAGCAGAACATAGATAATATGTTGAATATATAGGTTCACAGCTAACAGAATATTAGTTGTTGGGTAACTACGAACTTGTAAACAAAATAAAATACTGACCTGCGGTTTGCTTTTACCGGCCTTCTGGATGCGCAATATCTGAAAATATGGCTTCCTGTGCTGTGATGCTAATTGTTGAGTTGGTCGATGGTTTGCTTGAATGCACTCCGCTGATCTGAAGAGATGATGCACCCTCAGCACAGCTCCTATTGTAGCTTGCACTATCCTGCAGCTGGAGTGCGACCTCAAGGTTCCAGAGTACATCACCCATTGATGGCCTATCTATGCTACGATCAGCTACACATTTCTCTGCTATCTCTGCAAAAATCCTGAAGCACTCAGGGGTGATTTCCTCCTTAACACGGGGGTCAACAATCTCCTCGAGTACACCTTTCTTTCGGCAAGATAGTGCCCAGTCACGCAAGCTCACTTGCTCATAAGGGAGCTCAGTGTTTATCACAGGGCGCGCACACAGGGTCTCAAACAACACGACCCCGAAGGAGTACACATCTGATTTTTTGGTGAGACGCTGCAGCCGGAAGTACTCCGGATCAAGATATCCAAAGGTGCCCTTAACAGCAGTGCTCATGTGGGTGTTGCCAATGTCTGGACTAGCCTTAGACAAACCGAAGTCGGAAACCTTTGCCATTAGCATATCATCCAGTAGGATGTTGGTGCTCTTAACGTCACGGTGGATGATTCCTAGCTCTGCGCCAGTGTGGAGGTAATGTAGTCCTCGGGCTGCACCGATGCAAATCTCAAGGCGCTGCTGCCATGACAGTGGTGGGTTTCTGGTGTTGTATAGATGCTCACGCAATGTTCCATGAGCCATGTAATCATACACCAGAATCATCTCATTCTTCTCCTCACAGAAACCAATCAGAGACACAAGGTGGCGATGTCGGAAATTGCACAACATCTCGATTTCAGTCTGGAACTCATGAAAGCCTTGTTGGGACTTCTGGTTGCATCGTTTGATTGCCACTTTTGTCCTTCCGTGGATCTCACCACTGTAGACATTCCCAAAACCACCTCTGCCGATGATAAATGCTTCATCAAAGTCTTTGGTGACAAGTTGAATTTCCGCAAATGAGAAGCGACGGACGAGAACACATGTGGACTCTCTGCATTTAGTGGGATGATTCAGATGTCGACAGTCAGTCTTGTAAGAACTCTTCCCTACCTTCTTCTGTCTGGAGATAACAGAAGTGATGGTAAGTGCAATCAACATCAAAGCAAAACCTCCGGTAGTTCCGCCGATGGCTGCTAGTTTATCACCTTTGGAATTTCTTGCACCACTAGTTTTTTGCGGAAGTGGAGGATTGAGCCCAGCGAGATTGTTCGTTCCATAGCTCTGTAGCTTGAAGACCTCAAGACCATTCAGTATTATATCAGTATACTCTGGTTGATCTGAAAAATCAGCTTGAAGTGCAATCCGCATGTCTACCATACTGGAACCAGTAGTCATGATAGCATAGTCCCTGTATGCTGTTCTACCAATTCCTCCGCTCCAACGAATAACATCCACCTTCTGCTGCGCGGTCTGGTTGTTAATGTTAATGAAGAACACCCTCTGATTCACCTTGGTAATAGGATACTCAATCTCACAGAAATGGAACCTTAGGAGGTAAAAGAACCCCGCATCAACGGGTAAAATCCATGTAAGGTTGTAGTAATTCAGTTTGTCAAACAGGTCGTGGCTCACGAAATTCGGGTTGACATGTGGATTTTGCCCCATCGACCGAGCTGAAGCATAGACATCAAATGGTGCAGTGTAATTCGGCACTGTGGGTGTATACCTGATAGTCACATTATCATCTTTGTAGAAGGTCACCCCACCGTCACCATATATGTACGGGGCATCATTGGCCCATGAGCGGTAAAAGCCTGAGTCATCTTTCGGAGAAATGGCGGGGCCCCCGACATTGATCCGGTACATAGTCTGGAAGCCTGTGTCAGCAGTGAATTGGAATATATCTGTGTGACTACCGCTGATAAATTTTGTGTCAGCTGCTGTGAAGATGTCAGGTGTGGGTACAATCTCAATGCCATTCACAAATGCATAAGAACCAGTCTGATGTGCTGATGGGGCAAAGGTGAGGTCCAAGCTGCCTGAAGAAACATTCACCGAGAATTCACGCACAAGGTAGGCAGAACTGGTCGCCTGAGCAGTTTGCCAAGCACTGAAACCATTTAAGAGTACAAGATTTCCTGCCGTGACACCAAAGAAGGCATCGGAGACAACATAGTTCTCATAAGCAATCGGATAGAAGTAGAGGCGTAAGAACATGCGGCCTGAGCTGACAGGTAAGGAGTAGGTGTAGTTTGAAGTGAAGATCCGTGCAGTCATAAAAGGGACCCTGGAGGGGAGTGAAGGGTCTTCGTATGAAGCATTGGCTGCAACTCCTTCCAGTAACGGGGCAAACTTGGAGCCGATGTCCCCATCCCAAGTACGACCAATATCATCACCGCCTTGGCCTGATGCTCCGCAATTTAGGAGGATGAGGCCAGAGGCCATGGAGTTCTTATCAGCCGCCATGGCAATAGACAAGAGAGCTAACAGTGTGAGGAATGTGAGGGTAACCGGTACGGTTGGGAGCAACATTGTGGTGGTTGGTGTACTAGGATAAAATAATTGGGGACTCCCTTACATCAACGTGCTACAGTGGGGCAGTTGTATAGAGCAAAAACATTGTTATTTTCTTGGAATTTGGGGGAAAAAATGTCGGGAAAATTGAGGAACTTAGGATCGCCGTGCTATTGTGCTCTTGTTTAGTGAAGAAGGCACACCTAGAAAGCCACAGAACCTGCAATCGTAGCAAAAAGAATTTGATAATTCAGTAAACTTTTTTTTTCGAGAAAACGCAAAAGAGCTTGCGTTTCATTATATTGAAAAGAAGGGTTTAATAGTTACAATCCTCCTGGGAGGCGGTTACAGTTAAGATGGTCTAGTGGACGTCCCAGGTTTGCGGGATGATGGCTCTAAGCCCTAACGCGCCAGCGGCAGCCCAAAGGGCAGCCTCCTCCTTGATCTTTGTGAGCAAGTCAGCAATGAGGGGGCGGCTATGATTAAAAACGCAGTCATTGCGGTGCTTCCAGAGCATCCAGGGGACAAGCAGGGCCGCAGAGGCGAGGCCTTTGCGCATGGGCTTGGGCACAAGCTGTCTAGTGGATTGCCACCAGTCGTTGAGTGATGACTCTTGAGCTGGCGGTGGGCATAGTGCCCGGAGCCAACTGAGCACCTCATGCCAGATCTGCCGGGCGAAGGGACATGCCAGGAGGAGGTGGTTCATGGTTTCAGGCGCCTGGTCGCAAAGGGGGCAACGCTCGGGGTGCGGCAGGCCGCGGCGGGCGAGGCGGTCGGCGGTCCAGCAGCGATCCAGGTGAGCTAGCCGGTGGAAGAACCTGACCCGCGGCGGCGCCCAACACTTCCAGGTGAGTTTCCACGCGTCGCAGGCGATGGAACCATGGAAAGTGGCGAGATAGGCAGATTTGGCCGAGTAGGTGCCGCTCGTGCTCCACTTCCAGGTTAGGCGGTCCGACTCCGCGGAGAGGGTAGTGTGCTCGATCTTGTGCCATAGCTGTAGGTACTGGCCAATCTCTGGGAGCCCCACGACGCCTTGGATATCATGCGCCCATCGGTTGGCGAGGAGGCCGTCCGCCACGGTTCGGAGCTTACGGTGGCGTTTGGGGACGCACGCGTAGAGGTGGGGCGCGATCTCGCGGATGGAGCGCCCATCAATCCATCGGTCCTCCCAGAATAATGCCTGCGCGCCGTTCCCAACTGACATGGTGGTGGAGGCGAAGAAGAACGCGCGATCGTCGTCGCTGAACTGCAGGTCCAGCCCGGCCCAGGCCCTGCCTTGATCTGTGCGGCTGAACCAGAGCCACCTCGTGCGGAGCGCGAGACCCGTGCGCGTTAGCGCGGGCGCCTAGCCCGCCGAGAGCGATCGGCCTAGCGACGCGCTGCCAGTTGACGTGGCAATTGCCGCCGTTAGCCTCCGCACGCCCGGCCCAGAGAAAGCTACGTTGGATCTTCTCAAGCGCCTTCAGGGTCTTCTTTGGGGGGGCAAGCACAAGCAGCTGAATCATGGCAATTTGAACAAAAGCTCATTGATGCAAGGCAGAACATCCATCTGTCTGAGTAAGAGAACACAACTAATAATTGCAAGAATTTTAGTAAATTGAAGTTCCTGGCATCATCGAAAGTTGAGAACATGCAGTACCAGAAGACAGATATAGACAAAGCCTGCTCAATAATTTCTTTCCAATAGTAGTGCAAGTAAGAAGAAGAAGAAAAGAGTGTGAGAATTTAGCTCAACAGAAGTAGGCAATATATATCTCACCCAAGGGAAGATCCAGCATGTACAAACAGAACGTTTAAAAAAGAAATCAAGTAAACATTAGTATACATTTGTGCTTGAAAAATCCACACCAAGAGGAAACACATGGAACAACAGTCCTTTTTTTTTAACCTGTGGAGCAACAGTCCTGAATGATGATTCCACATCTAGAAAAGAAATTGGTGGACAACTTGCCTTTTATTTTGATGTTTCCCCTAAAAAGAGGTCTACTCTTCTTGCTAGATTCGAGATCATAATTTTTAAAAGTCTAAAAACAAAACAATCTAAGCAGGAAAACCTCAATTGTTGTCACTCCAAAACACACAGTAGGGTGATTCTGGATGAAAAAACTGAACTGAGGGGAACCCCCTTGGCAAAATTTGGGGCAGAAACTATAAATATCAGAAGCCTTAAAAAATTCAAGCCCACGAATGGATACACAGAGCATATCCAACCGAATCAAGATAAAGGAGCTCGAAAAGAACGAGGAGGATGCATGGTTACCTGAACAGGAAAGCCGAGTTCATGCGGGAAGAGAAATCAAAGCCATGGCGAGATGAAGGCCCGAGCAGCAGCAGTTACGGCGCTTTTGGTGGAGCATGCACTCGCCGAGTGCTTTAGTGGACGAAAATATGTGACATGCCACCCCCGGGAGCAATATTAATCGCAAAATAAACAGCACACCAATCAACCCGGGGCAAAGGATAGTCAAAGAATAATGTTGAATGGTCGCTTGGTCAAAGCATGTATTGTTCACCGGAAAGTTGTAGTTCCATGAAAGCATAGGGTTGTTTATGCTATGTAGCAAGTGGAGCAATTTGTGACCAGTCAGCCAGTCAAGAGAATAGGAAGCTACTGCCAGGATAACGACATCGTTTTGTGCCACCATGCCTTGGATGAGAGTAGCTAAGGACTAGCAGAGATGCTTCCTAACAAAGACCAGGAGACTATGTAAATTTTAAAATAATTAAACGTGAGATCCAGGGGTATCTTTCAGACCTCAGTGGTCAATGGCTGGACCGCATCTCCGTCTATCTCTTCCACCAACGTACATCATCAAGCCATTACGACAGGTGATGAAATTCCTGCGCTTTACTTCAGAAACTTCAGAATTGGCAATGCATAAACTTGCCCTTCAACTAGCTGCTCTTTGGAACACATTTTTATCTGTGTTTGTGAATTGTGATTTATATTGGCTTGCTTGGTTTGTCCCTGCAAGTGAAAGGCCGAAAGAAGCATCAGTATGTTGAGAAGACCAAAAGATAGGGGTGCTAACTGGACAATCCTGTTTGGTGTCGAGGTTCAGGCAGGCAATGTGTCAGTCACCTTGCCGTCGAGCGAAAAATCTTGAGGCTGACCACCGCGTCGTCATGATTTGGATTGAAGGGCTCCCACATCATCAGTGGGATGCGCACCTGGATCCGGACTCTGTACCTCTGCTTTCAAGCTGTTAACTGAGACAGTGTTGGTGAACTGAACCTCAGCTGCATCCATTTTGCCCTTAATGCCTGAAACTTAAGCTCTGCAGACATCTGGACAGAAAATCAAAATAAATACAGTTTGGTCAATCTTTTTGTGGTGTCTCTATATATGTCAAGCCAACAGTTGTGAAAAAACTTGGGAATGTGCAGCAATATTTTTCACCATGAAGCTGAAAGAAACCTGAATGAGATGCGAGGTGGAGCGCTGTCGCGCTCGAGCCCACCCGACCCCACCCACTGCCGTCCATCTCCGCCCGCCTCCACCACCACTAGGCGTGCCCGCTGGCACTGGACCAACCGCCGTTTCCGGCCACCCGCAGCCGGCGTCACCAGCCAGGCCATCCCCCTAAACACCCCGCGCCACGGCATCTTCTCCGACGCCGGCGAGCCCCCGCCGACTCAGGTCGTCTCCGTCTCCGGTGGCTCGTCAACCGCCTCGTCTCCGCCGGAGACAGCCGGGTCGTGCTCCGGCTTGGCCGGTTCGCCGCGGGCTTATTGGGCCGGGCCATTGACGCTTGGTCGGCAGCAGCAACCTGCCAAAGGGTGTTGTTGGCAGAACGAAAAGACTACAATACCCTTTGAGCTGAAATAATCAGAATTGTGAGGAGAGAGTGTGTAGAATAATGTAAAATAAGTTGCGTCATGTTATTTGGATTAAATTACTTTTAGTTATCTTATCTGAATTTGTAATCGTGTAGTACTCTCTCCGTTTCAAAAAATTTGAAGTTTTGGAATTGTCAATTTGATCGAATCTATATAAGATATATTAACATCTACAAAACCAAATTTACTTCATTAAATTCATTATAAAATATGTTTTTTAATTACATCCCATTCATTCCAAATTATAAGGTGCTCTACCTTTTTTTTTCTTGAATCAAACGTATGTAGACATGTTTTGACTGTGCGGACGAAAGGCTATTTATAGCACACGTGGATAGAGGAGAGCGGGACACCTGTTGAAGGCTTGAAGCTACCGACTAAGGGAAGACAAGTGGATTAGATCGACTTTAGGGTCAGTTCTTTTGGTGCCTTTTTGGGGCTTTTAGAATAAGTTGTCCCCTATCCAATTTATTCTAGAAGTTCAACCAAAATATTTTTTTAAAAGCCTATTAGTCCAATCTTAATTTGTAGGCTTCTAAAAAAATAATTTTGATTCGGCGTCTAAAATAATTTTGATTGGGCGTCTAGGAAGCGCATTTAAGCTTATTTAAGAAGCCAGCAAAATAACCGGCCCTTATTCAGGTGAGGTTACCCAACCTCTTACACTACCCTGGTTAGTACAGTGTCTATCCATTTCCTACCCGTTGCCCAGATATTTTACAAACTAGGTAACGGGATGCTTTACTCATAGTCCCTCCGTCTGAAAAATACTTGTCGGAGAAATGAAGTGAGTATAATTTAGCAGCCGTTTGTATATATCTATTCCATCTATTTTTACCATGGTAGTTTAACAAATAATCCCAGTACAAAAATGTGATTACACTAAATATTAGCACATATTTATTTTAGGCTATTACATATCTGAGCTCCACCCTATGCACCGATAGGGCATGTCGTGGCATCCGAACGGTGTCAAGTGTCATGGTGTCCTGGCTGGCCCGATCGACGACGAGAAGCACACATTGGGGATTTTGCCTTGGCTCTGGAGAGAACGAGGATGAGGAGCCTATGGAGAAGACGAACTAGTGGATGGGAAACAAGATAAAGGCAGCATCACATGGTGGCCATATGCGTTGTTTGCTGCGTGCAGCTAATCAGCTGGGAGCTCCACACACAGGAGCGTCGTTGGTCACCCACCAGGAAGCAACATGGATCGGCCAAATGGCAATCAGGAGCATTGCATAAGCCCAATACAATACTACACCCTAATACTGAACAAGTCACATACATCCGGCATTCAACTCGCATTATTGAAGATATACACAAGATACGAAGTGGTTCACACAACGACAAGTTTAAATAAGTTGGACATTATACATCCAGTAGAACCACAGTCTCAACAGAGACTACGAAGCGGGGTTACCCTGAGACCTGCGCAAGAGAAGCTGAAGAATCTGGTTAGTCTCGGCTTGCTTCTTCCCGACTTCCTCCATCTCCTGTTGGGTTTTCGCGACGACCGCATCAGCCTTTTCTGCTTGCTTCTTCAAGGCGTTGATTTCTTCTCGGAGCGCAGCCGCACCCCGTCTTTCCGCCTTGAGTTTATCCTCGAGAACTTGAACAGCTGGCGACTTCGACGAGCCTGTGGAGCTGGCATGGGAGAGTACCTTGGAAGCGAACTCTGTAATTGAACTTGGGGTCTGACCATCTTCAACAGTCTCTGCCATCATGGTTTCCATAGCAGTCTGAAACGTTTCACTTAGTAGAGTAGGAGAGAAGTTGCATCAGTGAACCCATCAAGCAGAATAACTTTTACATGTTGTATTGCACACGAGCTTTTTGAGTCCTAAAAGTTGCTTGGTAAGCTATATTTATGACACCGACAGATTTTGTATCATGCTATTTTTGGAAGCCCCACAGTAATCACTTGCACCTTAACGTGTATCCACTTGGGAACATATGATATATTCTAATCAGTGGATGTTGAGAAATCAAGAAATGTTCCATGCTGTAACGAAGGAAGGTTATATTGGTGTATCCCTGAAAAATAGAAGACCTGGCACCCGAGGAATCAGTTGATTTTTTCCTGTCTGATGGACGGATTTACCCATCTCAACAAAAGTTTCAAGCTGAGATTTCTGGATCACAGAAAAAACCAAGAATACTATACCACCAACATATAATATATTAAAAAACATTCTAGCTAGTCCTATTGGCATGCTATTGAACATGAGATAGAGAAAGGTACTTTAAGTTGTCAAAATACTACAGAAGGAGAATCACCAATTCATGTTACCATAGAGCATCAATGGATAAAGCAAGGCATTGTCAAGAGAAGAAGATTATCACCTGAAGATGAATCAAACAGCAGAGTGAACTTTTGGAATCTAAATCCCGGCACATGGAGCAACTGGCCGCGTCTCAACAGCAGTTGATCTAGGCGCATCAGGCTCAAATGTTGGAACATCATGCCCTTTGTTTCCTGACGACTTCATACCTTCAGCAAGTTCTGACCGCTCTGCTCCCATTTTGGCCTAAGACATACAGATTCAGATAAGAAATTAGCAATTAGAATTTATGGTAACAAAATCGAGAAAAGGTCATAATTAACAAGCAATGTGGAGAGGGCAACCTGTAAGGGAATTGACAAATACCAATACGTAAATTCAATAGCTAATCGAGGAAACTACACACCTAGTGTTTCTATCCTAGAAAAAATTATGTTGCAAGCACATCCAAACAAAGACCCTGTTTTTGAATTTTGACTGAACCTGGAATTTAAGATGGCTTGAAAATATAATTAGACTAGTAATTTTTAAAGTTAAACTCTTACCATGATTGCAGCTTCGCATTGGCGTTTTCCCATCAGATCAGGAGATCCTATATTCTGTTCGGCGCTGGCATGATCTGGAATGGATGGGAGTACTTGTGGTGCCATTTATCTTACTGCAGACATGCACTGCTTACTTAGCTTGGCAAATCTCGTTAACAAACTCCCAACTAGAGATGGAATATTGCATCCAGAAAAGGTGCTGTCATCCTTTTCCTTGTGCATTAGTGAAACAAGCAAGGTTAGCATGCTATCCTTCTTTAGCTTGTCAGACTCTGGGGAGACTAGTTCTGTAGAGTAGGTCAATATGGGAAAAGCCTCTTCTGCATCCGATGACAGAACAACCCATGATTCATCATCATGCTGCAGTAAGTCCATCCCATACTGGTCGGCAGAAATTTGACTCTCTGATTCACATATGTCAAGTGCCAACGAAAGTAGGTGCAGACCAATCACAAGAACATTGTCAGGGGCACGTGATACCGATGATGCGTCGGTGTAAACATCATAAAAGAGAACAGCACGAACAATTTGAAGGACAGCTTTGGAGGTGGCAATTTTAGAAATACTGTGCAGAGGGCTAAAAACATGAGTCCATTGAGGTAGTTGAGCACCAAGAGCAGAAACTTTGCAAAAACGGTAATATCTCTCCTTAGCAATCTGCAATTCCCTGGAACTCCAGCGCGGGTGGTATAAGTCCAATTCCTTCCAGAATGCTTCGCGAAGCACATACTTGCCTTGTGATAACTTCTCTTATTAGTCATGCATTCAAACATAAAAAGTAAGTCGCAAAAGCATGCAATACAATTTCAAGGATTAAAACCTTTTTCTTTCCAGATGGATCAGAACAAACTGCGACTGAATCTAGAACATCTTCAAATTGTTCGCTTGATGAAAGGTCACGGGGAAGAGACCTCACAATCTGGCTATAGGTGGCATCTCCAATAGCCAATTTATAAATCAATTCTCTCTTCAAGTTGTCTGCTGTGGAACGCCCACAAAACCTGCGTTCTTTGACTAGTTGCACAATGAAAGTTAGCATTTCTTGTACAAGCACTACAAGGGAAAACGCTATACACAGAGGTATAGCAGTAGCGTTGGTCAAAACTCGACGCTAGCGCTACTTAGTAGTAGCGCTTGTTGCAAAACCACGCTACAACCATTATTTTAGCAGCAGCGCGTCTTCACAGAAAAGCGTTACTACTAAAATTCTCTCACTAGTGCCGGTAGGCTAGGAATAGTAGCAGCGCTTCTTCCAAAAGCACGCTACTGCTAAAAGCATTGTAGCAGCGCGTTTCTTCTTTACAGCGCTACTGCTATGTAAAAGAAAATAAATAGAAAAATAAGTAGAAAAGTAAATGAAAATGAAAGAAATAGAAAAAGGAGAAATGAAAAAAAGAAAATATAAAGAAAACAAAAGAAAAAGAAAAAGAAAACAGAAAGGGTTAGCTGCAGCGCGTTTCTCTGGAACATGCTATAGCTATCTTAGCTATAGCGCGTTTCAGGCTTTCAGCAAAACGCGTTGCTGCTAGTTTGACTCAAATCCCGGTGGCCCTGGCTCAAAATTTCGCTAAGTCTTTTCCCCCTCTCTACTCCCCCTGTCCCCAACTGCTCCATCGCCGCCTTGCCTGCCGTGCGCCGACCGACCACCGCCGCCGCGCCCGCCCGAGGCCGCCGACCACACCGCCGCCGCCGCCGCCGACCACCACACGCCGCCGAGGCCGCCCCTCGACCTCACAGCCGGCGCCCGAGGCCGTCGTCAACCTCACTGTCGCCTCCCTCGAGCTCGCCGCCGCCGCCCTCGACCTCACCGCCGCTGCCCGAGCCAGAGCCTGCCCTCGCCGCCGACCGTAAGGCTATGCCTCTCCTGTCCCTACCCTCCTATTTCTCTCTGCTAGGGCAATTATATATATATGTGTTAATATTGTGTTGATGTCCATATGAACCCTAGGTGTTCATATGAACCCTAGATTTTTTTAGGGCAGTAGGCATTTTATAGCATTTAGGAAAAATGATTTGCAATTTTTTAGGAAATTAGCTAGGGCAATTTTATGAAAATTCCTAAACAGTAATTCCATTTAGCTTTAAACTAATAGAGGTATATAAATAATAGTAGCATTTAGATTTAAATTAACAGAGGGTATAAACAAAAACACTTAGCTATAAAAAATATTTTGACTACGGACCTGAATTTGTTTCAAATTTCATTCAAATGAAATTTGAATTATTTGGACTATGGACCTGAATATTTTTGAAGAAATTGGGTGTAGGTACTAAGGTCTTGCTGTGGAAATTCTGGTGAGGTCAAAAGGGTTAGAGAAAATGTAGTTCCTAGACTTTTAGCTTTAGACAAAAAACAAAAGTATTTAGCTATAAATAAAAAACAGTAGCTATGGCATTTAGCTATAAACAAAAAACAGAATTGTTTTTATTTTCAAAAACTTGGTCAAACAGAACAGTAGCTATAAATACTTTTAGCTTTAGACAAAAAACAAAAGTATTTAGCTATAAATAAAAAACAGTAGCTATGGCATTTAGCTATAAACAAAAAACAGAATTGTTTTTCTTTTCAAAAACTTGGTCAAACAGAACAGTAGCTATATGTCATTGATGTTCATTTGCATATTCCATTATTGTTGATTATATCTTTTCATTGAAGTGGCCATGTTATATGCAAATTCCTCAATAGTGTTTGCTCATGTTATATCTTTTCATTGAAGTTGTTCGATTGTGCCCAAGTGACTTTGTTGTTTCCAGGGAATGATGCTGAGTGGCCTATGTTTTGCTGGAATGTCGATTCATTTCTGTTCCGGCAAATTTCAGGTTCTTGATTTGTCCACTTTTTAGCAAAGGTCATGCCGAAATTTTCCGTGAATTTCGGCATGACTTGTGCTACAAACTAGGACATATCGAGTGCCCGGAATTTGCCGCACCAGGAAGGAGTCAACATTCCTGCAAAACAATAGTCCTTTTTTATGTCATTATTCATTTTATTAGGTCTAGAATTAATTGACTAGATTAATCATAGGAAACATGGCTAGCAACGATGAAGGACAGGGTTCTGGTGATTGCGACGACGTCTACCTGGCGGCAGACGAATATTTTAGCCTTACCGATGATCAACCGATGTTGTTCTGGGCCCACCGGTGGCATCAGGGACTGAGACCGACACGCAGACCAGTGCTGAGACTGAGACCGGCGCTGAGATTCAGACCGGCATCGAGACCGGCGCTGAGACCGGTGCTGCCTCGGGGAGCGGAGCCGGTGTAGAACCGAAAGCAAAGAGGCAACGGGTTCCTAACAAACTCAGGACTACTAGATTGGTGGCCACGGAGGTGGACGACAGCAATTTTGAGCCAAAGGCGCCCAAGGAAGCGCGCGCGTGCTACGGCAATCAAATTGGTTGCCTCGTACGGACAACCGCCACCATCAATGATGAGAAACTACAGAAGATAGAAAATATGAGGAGCTCCCTCCTAAAGAAGTTTCACCAGATATTCTTGTTCCGGGCGGAATAAGAAGGATTATGAAGATCGGGCGAGGACCCGCAATGAAGAAGATAAACAAACACGCCATGACCAAGTTTAGCGACGCGTTGGCCGCTTGGAAAAATCGAGTGAAAGCAAAGATCAATGACGGGGAACCCTACTCCGAGATTGTAAAGGATAATCCGACAATCACGGAAGAGCAATTTCAAATATTCAAGGAGGCTTGCGAGGCCGAAGCTGCCAAAAAAAAGTCTAAGTACATGAAGGGGCTTCAAAAGAGGAACATTGGGAGCCACCACCTCGGAAACCGTGGTTACGGCGGAAAGAGGTCCAAATGGGCCAAGGAGGACGCGGAAGCCGCGAGTCTGGGCATCCCAGACCCCTTGGCGGATTCCACCGTCTCGCAGGAGCGTGACGTCTTGAGGGCCCGACACCGTTGGGACCCAGTGAAGAAGGTTTACGAGACAACACCGGTCATTACGGAGTTCATGAGACTGCTGGTAATTTTAGTTTCTGATCAATTTGACTGCACACGTTAGTCATATTTGTAAACGATCCTTGTGCCTTTTGCAGAGAGAGCAGCACCGGATTGCGGCCGAAAGCGACTCGCCGTCTGAGGCATTGGCGAGGCCCAAGTGGGACACTCCACTCAACCGGGCGTTGAACATATTGAAACGACAACCGGTGGATACTCGACCGTCGTATGGCCGCGTGCACGGTGTCGGAGACGGCGCCGCGTGGAAGAAGTACTACCGTGAGACCACGGAGGAGAGAAAGGAAAGACGGAGGTTAACTGAAGAAAACATCGACAAGAAGGTTGAGATTGCGGTTGAGAAGAAATCATCTCAGACAGTCGCAACAGCGGTAGCTGCCGCAAAACAGGTGGTTGCAGATTTGTCTACTTCTTTGGTGACGTGGGTTATCACTTGGACAAGGAAAAATCCAGAAAAAAATGCAGAGGACTTTCCCCTTGCTGACTTCTTGGGAGCACCTGCTCCCTTTTGCTCCCTTTTCGCTAGCGCACCTGCTCCCGCACCGCTCCCTTTTCGGCTAGCGCACCTGCTCCCGCACCGGCTACCGCACCGGCTCCCGCACCGGACGTGCTCAGCGGTGCTTCGTCTTTGGCTGAGCTCGGCGCCCTCACGGTATCTGTCACCGGCCCCTTCAATATAAATGTATAATCTCCGTTTCGTTGCCTTTCGGATGTCTCACGTCGCAGACTTTTCTTTGCAGGCCGACGAAACCCGTGCACCATATTGTACACCATTGGCGACCGAAGGTGGCCGTGGGGAAGCGGCGATAATGAAGCCGAAGGAACCATTGTTCCACAGCCGCCGATCCCCGAGCGTCTTCAAGGTTTCCATGGCGATGTCGAACCGGGCCACGAGAATTTGCCTCCTCAACACTACTGATGGATGACGAGGAGACACCGCGGCTTGGTGATTGTTGCAATGGGTGGGTCCTGTTGTGGCCAAAGAGTCTGCTTCGTCTGGAGGCGGCCGGGAGCACACCCACGAGCACGCAGCCTCAGCAAGGTATGAACATCAACACCCACCTACCCAATTAGCGTCGGGTGTCGGGTTGGGTGATAGCGGACGGGGTAAGGAGGAGGCTCCATTAGTCGCTGATGACGTCGCCATGGATGAGGATGAGGATGACAATGGCGCTGAACGAGTATGTCTATCTGGGCGACTCCTCAGGGTTTGAGCGTCATGAGTCGGTGCCTGAATTACCATCTCAACGTATTATTGACGACCTTCCGGTAGTAAAGAAGTCTAGGAAGAGAGCGAGGAAAGGCAAAAAAGCTGATTCTATGATCCAGCCGCCTCAGCAGCCTCGGCTTCAGGACCGTATAGATATCCCCGATGCGGATAAATGGCATATCCCCTGTCAACCAATCCTACCTGCAACAGCGCTACGGGCCAGATTCGGCGATCTAAGGAGACTTCATGACGATGTGCTGCAGGTAGAGAAATGCCTCATCGCCTCGAAAGATCCAGGATACCCACTCTACGTGGTTAACGTTCCGCGGCAAATGTCGTACGTCGACAGCTTCCCTGCGGATAAGTTCTTCCTCCGATTCGATTACATATTCGACATGTTTCACGTGAAGAAGCTGGATTTTACGTTTGTCCGCCTTTATGCCTTGCACATGAACTACATCATTGGGGTTGAGCAGATCGTCATATCTGTGTCGCTGACCCGTACTACATGCACGAGCTTCTTGGAAGTCTGCGAGCAGCGTGAATCTGCGAGGATTACATCGTCAGTTTCATGCTCGCCAATAAGGACAAGGAGGCGATTCTCGTGCCTTATCATCCGTGTAAGTCATCCGCTGCAATCCTTCCTTCGATTTCAATAATTCATTTGCACGGTGGAGGCTAATTAATTTGAGGTGTACTTATTTTGCTTGCGGGCGCGCGCGCCGTCCTCATCATCCTCTACCCCCAATTCTCCCACGCTCTTTACTTGGACTCGTCGAAGAACATTCACAAAAAGGATTACACCCGCATCAAAGATGTTCTCGACAGTGCTATGTTTTACTACCAAGCAAGGGGTGGAGAGGTTAGGGACAAGAAGAGAAGGGGCGGCAGCGCCGCCTTCGGCCATAAGACCGACTTCTGCTGCATCCAGCAACCGATCGATTCTCTTAATAATGGATTCTATGTCCTACACCACATGCTGGAGTACAGACGGGATCACCAGAACCTTCAAATGTCACCTAGATCTGGCGATGCCCATATTCTGCAACGGGCAAAGGACATAGGAGATATCGAGGATCATCGACTTCGAGCTGAGTTCTATAACATCCAGCGCGAACTTGCCCAAATCATCATGAAAGAGGTCGTCGGAAAAACAGGGATGTTCTACGGAGAAGGACAAATGTCGCGGGAAGACGTCCGAACATGGATAGCCTCTCAGCGTCTCGACATGAAGCCTTTCACTAAGCTCGGGACTATCTCCTGACCTCGATGGATGGCACGACATGTTGGAGTGATTGTCGATATATGACAATGTGTCTTTAGTCCATACTTTCCGTATGACAAAACTTTGAGTTATCTTGAGTGAAACATTATTTGTGATGTAATTAAACCGTCCTCCTCCTCAACTAGCGAAGATCACTCTAGTTAGGGCATTTTGGGTACGATGAACTTTGTTATTTATGCTTGTGATATGTTGTTTCTATTTTGTCAAGTCTGTCTCTTTACATTGCTCAACTATATATGTTGCATATCATCGACTCATGTGACGATGCAGGTGCATAGATCATCGATGGCGAAGAAGTGCTACGCCAGGAGTATATATACGATGAGTGGCCGGAGTGTCAGGCCCAGGTGTTGCCGGTTTCCGGTTCCCGAGCGACAGGCAGTAGTTAGTTTAGGTTCACGCTAATGCGAGAGAGGGATACGAACTCATGTACTCAAAGTGATAGCTCTTCTCGCGTATACCATTGTTTAGATGGATGACGATGTATTTGCAAGTAATCAAGGACTTGTATCACTATTTTCGAGATGACGACGAGAAACCACTTTGTGTTGGATGATGATTATGATGAGACTATTTGTATGTATATGCTATGATTATATTCGTGGTCTCGCAGACATTTGTATGTGTATCATGATGACATTTCTATGTGCTAAAGATTCTTCTATAAAGCCTGTTCAAATACAAAACAAATATGCCCAAAAAAACAAAAAACCTATTAAATTAGCAGTAGCGAGTGTATAGAAGTTAGCAGCAGCGCCGCTATAGCAATAGCGTGTTGCTGCAAAGGGCGCTAGAGCTACTAGCAGTAGCGTGCTCCCAGTAACCGCGCTGCTGCTACACTGCTATATGTTAGCTGTAGCGCCTTATTAGTAGCGCCCCACCCCGCGCTACTGATACACCTAAAACCCGCGCTGCTGCTAGCCTTTTCCCTAGTAGTGAAGAACCGGCTCATACCTGAAAAAGCATAAGAAAATTGTTCAACATTTAAATAAAAATATTCAGGCAAACTATTAATCTGGATATCGACAGGAAATGGACAGAAGCAATAACATGGTATTCCCTTAAGGTTTTTGTATCATAACACAAGAAATAATAATTCTAGAGCAAAATTAAAAAGGTTGACCTGAATATCACTCAAGTGCGCAACTAAAAGAATACATTAAGCACAAACGAGCTTCTATGTGCCATGGTATGTAAGAAGATAAGTACGTCCCATTGCCACATAAGCACAATCAAAGGTTACAACTAAAACTTACTGGCACTGACAGAGAAAATAGAATGATGAAGATAAAATTGAGCGCACTTCACAAGACAAGATGATAAAATTAAAAAGTAATACATGATTACAAAAAAAGTATGCTTAAACTTTAGCAAGTAGGGAGACGAGCAACAAAAACAGTAACACAAGTCGTTATGTCATTATATATTGGGGGCTTACTCATTCTGTTGAGTGAGATCTAGAGATGTATAATTTGACAAACTAAATCTTTCTTGAATGGTCCTCACAAAGAACTCTGGAGAAGATAATGCACCACAGCATTGAAGCAGAAACAAATCCGACTCCAAGCCCTGTTCAAACCTGGAAAGATGGGTAATCAATCAGTAGAACTTCTGGACCGTAAGTTGGATAGAAATTCATTTGAGGTCACCAAGAAATCACCATTGCACAGAGCGGTACCACTCAGCACTTAGTATAGCTGCATCACCATTCTTACGCCACATTCCGGCACGCACTTGTGCGCAAAATACTCTCACTCTTAATGGATGCTCCATCACAACTGAAGCAAACTCATAAGGCTCACAACCTCCAAGTACCTGAGAGAAGAACTCATTGGACCGCACAACTGAACGTTCCTCTATTTTGGCATCCTCTCCAAAACATTTCTTCATTGCTTCCCGCAATAGTAACGAAAGCATACGGTGTAAAGGGATATGAAAAGACGTTTCTTGTGAACTGACATCAAAGACAACATGATGCCAGTCTGTCTTGCTGAGTATACCTTGTTCATCAGTTACTGAATCTGGGTGAGCATATAGAAGGTTGCCACCAGTCAGAGTAATAGCAATGGCATTTTCAGATTGCAATTGTACATCCGGTGCACTGCTAGTTTGTTACAACTTTCCCTTGCCTGTGACGTTACCAACCTGAGGCATCCCCCCTTGACCTATCAGCAACATGTTGCCGGATTCTTGAATCGGAGGACCGATTACTTCATAATAATCTGCAGCATCGTCTAATTGGGATCATTCATTTACATTCACGCCCACCTCACCAATCTGTTCCAGCCAGCTATTAATAGCTTTCAAGAACTGACGAATTAAGCAGGCAGCAGGTGATGGTAAAACCCTGCTCGAAGAACTCTCTCTGGTACCTAAACTGCATACCGAGTTCTCCTGGAAGACCCTTCCAACTTTTGCAAGCCGCTGGTTCTTGGCACTTTCCATGCCTTTTGTCGCAGTGGAGCATGCAGTAACATTTGTTGACTCTTGTTGCCCAGGAGAAGAAAATGCTCCCCACCATCGCCGTCCATCCCCGCCCGCCTCCACCACTTCCAGGCACACTCGCTCGTCGACGCGCTGGCACTGGCCCCAACCAACGTTTCCGGCCACGCGCGGCCGGCGTTGCCAGCCAGGCCATCCCCCTAAACACCCCGCACCACGCATCTTCTCCGACGCCGGCGAGCCCCCACGCCCTCAACCCTGACCTACTCAGGCCGTGTCCGGCGGCTCGTCAACCGCCTCGTCTCCGCCGGAGACAACCGCGTCGTGCTCCGGCTTGGCCGCTTGGCCCCAGCTCCGCGGGCTTATTGGGCCGGGCCCATTGATGATTGGTCGTCAACAGCAACCAACCTCCGGGTGTGTTGGCAGGACGAAAAGACTACAATATCCTTTGAGCTTGCCTAAAAAAAACCTTTGAGCTGAATATAATCAGATTTGTGAGGACAGTATGTGTAGAATTGTAATATAGCGAGGGCATTCACGATGATGTGGAGTAATCAGTTGCAAACGAGGCCTAATAGGGGGGACGAGGCGGATCGTCCGTTGTTTCCTTCCTCTTGTCCCTGGCGGCTGGAACCCTAGCCGCCGCCAGGAGACCCAATCTTCCAGCGCCGTCCTCCGGCGGCTCCCCTCCGCCGGCGACCTTGGTCGTCGGCGGTGAGGAGGGTCGCCGGATCCACGCGTGTGGATCATTGATCCTATGGTTGGGGATGGATTTGGAAACCAGTCTGTTCAGGCAAGGATGGCGTGGTGACGGCGGCATCCTCGTGGTGGACCTGTGTTCTCGGGCTTCGCTGTTGCGACGATGTTTGCTCCAGCGTGGGCGCAGAGCTTGGGAGGTAGTCCAGGAGCGAATGCAGATTGTGGTCTGCATCGAAGACATCTGGAAGACGGAACATATGCTGGGTTCGTGGTTCGTGGATGGCAGGTATGGTTTCCTTCTGCGACGTCTTAGTCGCGTTGGGGTGCCAGATCTGGAGTTTGATGGCGTGTCCGGGGTGTTGCCCCGGTCTGATTCGTTCAACGGTAAGGGCTTCAATTTTAGTGAGCCACCTTGGAGGTCCGCAAAGCTGCATATCAGCGATGGAGCTCAGGTGTGATCCATCATTCTTTTCTTCGGTGGCTGCTGTCGTGGTGCCGGAGGCAGGTGATGGGCGTTGGTGCCAAGCTCAGAGATATTCTGCTATCTTTTCATTGTCATGTCGGTCCTTACGTGACTTGTACTTTAATCTTTTATGATATGAATGAGACACGTATTACCGTGCAAAAAAAAAGTAATCAGTTGCATCATATTATTTGGATTAAGTTAATTTTAGTTACCTTATCTGAATTTGTAATCGTGTAGTACCCTCTTTGTTTCAAAATAATTAAAGTTTTAGGATTACCAATTTGACCGGGTCTATACAAAAATATATTAATAACATCTACAAAACCAAATTTACTTCATTAAATTCATTATAAAATATGTTTTTGAATTATAGCCCTCCGTTCCAATTATAGGATGTTCTACTTTTTTCCTTGAATCAAACATATGTAGACGTGTTTTGCACTGTGTGGCTGAAAGGCTATTTATATCACACCTCGTTGGTTAGATATTTTATAAACTAGGCAACGGGATGCTTTGCTCATATAATTTAGCAGATGTTTTGTATATATCTATTTCTTCTCATTTTACCATGGTAACTTAACAAATAATCTCAGTACAAAAATCCTATTACACTGAATATTAGCACATATTTATTTTTATACATCTGAGTTCCATCCTATGCATTGAAGTTGAGCTGTGCTCAGGAGATCTGCGACGGCGGTGCACCGATAAGGTGGGAAAATATCTGGTGCACCGAAGCTTGTGGTGCTACCGGTGCACCAAACTCAAGTTGCGCTTTTAAAATGTTTAAAAAAATTCTAAAAAAATTTAGCACATTCACACAACATTGATGTACGTTGTCACAAAATTTTAGCTCAAAATTGAAAACATAAATAAATAAAAAATGACAAATTCAACACTGAATAGTAGATAACGTAACTTGGGCTTTAGATTTGACCCATTGTCAAACTGATGTCAAATTTATCATTTTTTATCTCAAAAAATGATTCAGATTTTGATACAAAATTTTGTGACATCATATATTGATGTTGTGTTATCATGTTAGATTTTGTTCAGATTTTTTAAGATGTTTTATGACATCCGGTGCACTGGTGGCACCACAAGTACAGGTGCACCGGATACATTCTCCCGATAGGGCATGCTGTGGCATCCCAACGGCGTCGTGTCATGTTGCATCACACTAGTGGTTGGGGCCCGTGATTGCGGGCCTCCTGAGAGCCCTCCTCTGCGGCACAATCTTGTCTAAGAATTGGGTATGTACTTCTGTGGTGCCAAGTAGGAAGCGCACTTTGCGTTGGCTTTTTAGGTCATCGGTGTGACACATGGAGATGGAATTGGGGACACAATTATAGATACATAAATCTAGCTGAAATCCATTAGAGGTGATAGTATATTAAATTTTGAGGAGTAGCACGCAGCAGTAGACCTTTTTAGATGATGCATTTGTTGGGGAACGTTGCAGAAAATTAAAAATTTTCCTACGGTTTCACCAAGATCCATCTATGAGTTCATCTAAGCAACGAGTCATGGGAGTGAGTTTGCATCTACATACCACTTGTAGATCGAGTGCAGGCGTTCGAGGGAGTGATGATGATGGAGTCGTTCTCAGCGTGATTCCGATCACCGATGACCAAGTGCTGAGCGGACAGCACCTCCGCGTTCAACACACGTGCAGTGCAGGCAACGTCCCTCCGTCTTGATCCAGCAAGGATGAAGGAGAGGTTGAGGAAGATGGCTCCAACAGCGATCTGACGGCGTGATGATGGTGGAGTCATAGTTCTCGGCAGGGCCGCCAAGCGCGCGGAGGAGGAGAAGTGTTGGGGAGGGAGGGCTGCGCCTTCAATTGTGTGTGCAGCCTCCCTCACCCCTCTATTTATAGGGGAAGGGAGGAGGGCGGCCCCTCTAGATGCATCTAGAGGGGGCGGCCAGGGAGGGCTTGCCCCCAAGCAGGCGCCCCTTAGGGTTCCCCCTCAACCCTAGGCGCATGGGCCAAGGGAGGGTGCGCCCAGCCCACCAGGGGCTGGCTGCCTCCCACGCAGCCAAAGTGGCCCGGGAGGTGGCCCCTCCGGTGGTCCTCCGGAACCCTTCCGGTGGCCCCTCCATAATTCGATATGACCCAAACTTTTCCGGTGTCCGTTTGGCGACTTCCCATATATAAATCTTTACCTCCGGACCATTCCGAACTCCTCGTGACGTCCGGGATCTCATCCGGACTCGAACAACATTCGGTAATCACATACAAGTCTTCCTATTAACCCTAAGCGTCACGAACCTTAAGTGTGTAGACCCTACGGGTTCGGGAGCCATCTGAACATGACCGAGGCGCTCTCCGATCAATAACCAACAGCAGGATCTGGATACCCATGTTGGCTCCCACATGCTCCTCGATGATGTCATCGGATGAACCACGATGTCGAGGTTCAAGCAACCCAGTATGCTATTCCCTTTGTCGACGGTATGTTACTTGCCGAGACTTCGATCGTCGGTATCCCAATACCTCGTTCAGTCTCGTTACGGCAAGTCACTTTACTCGTGCCGTAATGCATGATCCGTGACCGGACACTTGATCACTTTGAGCTCATTATGATGATGCACTACCGAGTGGGCCCAGTGATACCTCTCCGTCATACGGAGTGACAAATCCTGTCTCGATCCGTGTCAACCCAACAGACACTTTCGGAGATACCTGTAATGCACCTTTATAGTCACCCGATTCGTTGTGGCGTTTGGTACACCAAAGCATTCCTACGGTATCCGGGAGTTACGATCTCACGGTCTAAGGAAGAGATACTTGACATTGAAAAAGCTCTAGCAAAACGAACTACGATCTTTGTGCTATGCTTAGGATTGGGTCTTGTCCATCACGTCATTCTCCTAATGGCGTGATCCCGTTATCAATGACATCGATGTCCATAGTCGAAACCATGACTATCGTGTCGACCAACGAGCTAGTCAACTAGAGGCTCACTAGGGACGTATTGTGGTCTATGTATTCACACGTGTATCACGATTTCCGGATGATCTGATTATAGCATGAATAAAGACAATTATCATGAACAAGGAAATATAATAATAATGTTTTATTATTGCCTCTAGGGCATATTTCCAACAGTCTCCCACTTGCACTAGAGTCAATAATCTATTTACATTGTGATGAATCGAACACCCATAGAGTTACGGTGTTGATCATGTTTTGCCCACGGAAGAGGTTTAGTCAGCGGATCTGCGACATTCAGATCCGTATGCACTTCTAAATTTCTATGTCTCCATTCTGAACATTTTCACGGATGGAGTTGAGCGGCAACTTGATGTGCTGGTCTTCTTGTGAAACCTGGGCTCCTTAGCAAGTGCAATAGCTCCAGTGTTGTCACAGAAGAGTTTGATCGGCTCCGGCCTTGGGTATGACTCCTAGGTCGGTGATGAACTCCTTCACCCAAATTGCTTCATCGCTGCCTCCGAGGCTGCCATGTACTCCGCTTCACATGTAGATCCCGCCACGACGCTCTGCTTGCAGCTGCACCAGCTTCTTGCTCCACCATTCAACATATACACGTATCCGGTTTGTAACTTAGAGTCATCGGATCTGTGTCGAAGCTAAGCGTCGGCGTAACCCTTCTGACGAGCTCTTCGTCACCTCCATAAACGAAAACATGTCCTTTGTCCTTTTCGGTACTTCAGGATATTCTTGACCGCTGTCCGGTGTTCCTTGCGGGATTACTTTGGTATCTTCCTACCAAACTTACGGCAAGGTTTACATCAGTCTGGTACACAGCATGGCATACATAATAGATCCTATGGCTGAAGCATAGGGATGACACTCATCTCTTCTTTATCTTTTGGCGTGGTCGGGCATTGAGCTGAGCTCAATCTCACACCTTACAATCTGAGCAAGAACCCTTCTTGGACTGATCCATTTGAACTTCTTCAAAATCTTATCAAGATATGTGCTTTGTGAAAGACCTATGAGGCGTCTCGGTCTATCTCTATAGATCTTGATGCCTAATATATAAGCAGCTTCTCCAAGGTCCTTCATTGAAAAAACACTTATTCAAGTAGGCCTTAATGCTGTCCAAGAATTCTATATCATTTCCCATTAGAAGTATGTCATCTACATATAATATGAGAAATGCTCTGAGCTCCCACTCACTTTCTTGTAAACGAGGCTTCTCCATAAGTCTCAATAAACTAAACGCTTTGATCATCTCATCAAAGCGAATGTTCTAACTTCGAGATGCTTGCACCAGCCCATAAATGGATCGCTGGAGCTTGCATACTTTGTCGACATTCTTAGGATCGACAAAACCTTACGGCTGCATCATATACAGCTCTTCCTTAAGATAACCGTTAAGGAATGCTGTTTTGGCGTCCATCTGCCATATCTCATAATCATAGTATGCGGCAATTGCTAACATGATTCGGACGGACTTAAGCTTCGCTACGGGAGAAAAGGTCTCATCGTAGTCAATCCCTTGAACTTGCCGATAACCTTTAGCGACAAGTCGAGCTTTATAGATGGTGACATTACCATCCGCGTCCGTCTTCTTCTTAAAGATCCATTTGTTTTCTATCGCTCGCCGATCATCGGGCAAGTCAGTCAAAGTCCATACTTTGTTTTCATACATGGATTCTATCTCGGATTTCATGGCTTCTAGCCATTTGTTGGAATCTGGGCCCGCCATCGCTTCTTCATAGTTCGAAGGTTCATCGTTGTCTAACAACATGATTTCCGGGACAGGGTTGCCGTACCACTGCAGTGCGGGCGTGTCCTAGTGGACCTCTGAAGTTCAGTAGCAACTTGATCCGAAGTACCTTGATCATCATCATTAATTTCCTCTTGAGTTGGTGTAGGCATCACAGAACATTTTCCGAGCTGCACCACTATCCTGTTCAAGAGGTAGTACTTCATCGAGTTCTACTTTCCTCCCACTTACTTCTTTCGAGAGAAACTCTTTTCGAGAAAGGATCCGTTCTTGGCAACAAAGATCTTGCCCTCGGATCTTAAGTAGAAGGTGTACCCTATGGTTTCCTTAGGGTATCCTATGAAGACGCATTTTCCGACTTGGGTTCGAGCTTTTCAGGTTGAAGTTTCTTGACATAAGCATCGCATCCCCAAACTTTTAGAAGCGACAGCTTAGGTTTCTTTCCAAACCATAATTCATACGGTGTCGTCTCAGCGGATTTAGGCGGTGCCCTATTTAAAGTGAATGTAGCTGTCTCTAGGCGTATCCCCAAAATGATAGCGGTAAATTGGTAAGAGACATCATAGATCGCACCATATCCAATAGAGTGCGATTCGACGTTCGGACACTGAGGTGTTCGGTAGGCGTTAGTTGTGAAACGATTCCACATTTTCTTAAGTGTGTACCAAATTCGTGACTTAAATATTCTCCTCCACGATCCGATCGTAAGAATTTTATCTTTCGGTCACGTTGATTCTCTACTTCATTCTGAAATTCCTTGAACTTTTCAAAGGTCTCGGACTTGTGTTTCATCAAGTAGACATACTCATATCTACTCAAGTCATCTGTGAGTGTGAATATAACGATATCCTCCATGAGCCTCAACGCTCATTGGACCGCACACATCGGTATGTATGATTTCTAACAAGTTGGTTGCTCGCTCCATTGTTCCGAGAACTGAGTCTTGGTCATCTTGCCCATGAGGCATGGTTCGCATGTGTCAAATGATTCATAATCTAGAGACTCCAAAAGTCCATCAGCATGGAGCTTCTTCATAAGCTTGACACCAATGTGACCAAAGGCGGCGAGTGCCACAAGTATGTGGGACTATCGTTATCAACTTTACATCTTTTGGTATTCACGCTATGAACATGTGTAATACTACGCTCGAGATTCATTAAGAATAAACCATTGACCATCGGACATGACCATAAAACATATCTCTCATATAAATAGAACAACCATTATTCTCGGTTTAAATGAGTAGCCATCTCGTATTAAGCGAGATCCGAAACAATGTTCATGCTCAAACTTGGCACCAAATAACAATTATTAAGGTTCAAAACTAATCCCGTAGGTAAATGTAGAGGTAGCGTGCCGACGGCGATCACATCGACTCTGGAACCATTCCCGGCGCGCGTCACCTCGTCCTTCGCCAGATCTCCGCTTATTCCGCAGCTCCTGCTGTGAGTTACAAATATGAGCAATGGCACGGTATCAAATACCGGGAGTTACTACAGTACTGGTAAGGTACACATCAATTACATGTATATCAAATATACCTTTGGTGTTGCGGCCTTCTTGTCGCCTAAGTATTTGGGGCAGTTCCGCTTCGATGACCCTCCTTGCAATAAAAGCACTCGGTCTCGGGTTTGGGTCCATTCTTTGACTTCTTCCGGCAACTTGCTTCTTGGTAGCGGCAACCTCCTTGCCGTCCTTCTTGAAGTTCTTCTTGCCCTTGCCCTTCTTGAACTTAGTGGTCTTATTGACCATCAACACTTGATGTTCTTTCTTGATTTCAACCTCGGTGACTTCAGCATAGAGAATACTTCAGGAATGGTCTTTACCATCCCCGCATATTGTAGTTCATCACAAAGCTCTTGTAGCTTGGTGGGAGCGATCGGAGGATTCTGTCAATGACCGCCTCATCGGGGAGGTTAATATTCAGCTGGGTCATACGCTTGTGCAACCTGGACATCTTGAGAATGTGCTCACCGACGAACTATTTTCCTCCATCTTACAACTATAGAACTTGTCGGAGATGTCATATCTCTCGACCGGGCGTGAGCTTGGAAAACAAGTTTCAGCTCCTCGAACATCTCATATGCTCCGTGATGCTCAAAACGCTTTTGGAGCCCGGTTCTAAGCTGTAAAGCATGCCGCCTTGAACGAGGGAGTAATCATCAGCACGAGACTGCCAAGCATTCATGATGTCTTGGTTCTGCAGGACGGGGCGTCACCTAGCGGTCCTTCTAGGACATATTGTTTCTGGCAGCTATGAGGATGATCCTCAAGTTCGGACCCAGTCCGTATAGTTCTGCCGTCATCTTTCAGCTTGGTTTTCTCTAGGAACGCGTTGAAGTTCAAGTTGACATGAGCGTTGGCCATTTGATCTACAAGACATATAATTCAAAAGTTTTTAGACTAAGTTCATGACAATTAAGTTCATCTAAACAAATTATTTCAATGAACTCCCACTCAGATTAGACATCCCTTTAGTCATCTAAGTGTTACACGATCCGAGTCGACTAGGCCGTGTCCGATCATCACGTGAGACGGACTAGTCATCGTCGGTGAACATTCTCATGTTGATCGTATCTTCTATCGACTCGTGTTCGACCTTCGGTCTCCGTGTTCGAGGCCATGTCTGTACATGCTAGGCTCGTCACGTTAACCCTAAGTGTTTTGCGTGTGTAAATCTGTCTTACACCGTTGTATGTGAGCGTAAGAATCCATCACACCCGATCATCACGTGGTGCTTAGAAGCGACGAACTTTAGCAGCGGTGCACAGTTAGGGAGAACACTTCTTGAAATTGTTGTAAGGGATCATCTTATTTACTACCGTCGTTCTAAGTAAACAAGATGTATAAACATAATAAACATCACATGCAATTATATAGAAGTGACACGATATGGCCAATATCATAAAGCTCCATTGATCTCCATCTTCGGGGCTCCATGATCATCTTGTCACCGGCATGACACCATGATCTCCATCATCATGATCTCCATCATCGTGTCTCCATGAAGTTGTCACGCCAACGACTACTTCTACTTCTATGGCTAACGCGTTTAGCAATAAAGTAAAGTAATTTACATGGCGTTCTTCAATGACACGCAGGTCATACAAAAAATAAAGACAACTCCTATGGCTCCTGCGGTTGTCATACTCATCGACATGCAAGTCGTGATTCCTATTACAAGAACATGATCTCATACATCACAATATGTCATTCATCATTCATCACAACTTGGCCATATCACATCACATGACAATTGCTGCAAAAACAAGTTAGGCGTCCTCTAATTGTTGTTGCGTCTTTTACGTGGCTGCAATTGGGTTCTAGCAAAACGTTTTCTTACCTACGAATAACCACAACGTGATCTTGTCAACTTCTATTTACCCTTCATAAGGACCCTTTTCATCGAATCCGCTCCAACTAAAGTAGGAGAGACAGACACCCGCCAGCCACCTTATGCAACTTGTGCATGTTAGTCGGTGGAACCGGTCTCACGTAAGCGTCACGTGTAAGGTTGGTGCAGGCCGCTTCATCCCACAATACCGCGGAAGCAAGATAAGATTAGTAGCGGCAAGTAAGTTGACAAGATCCGCCCACAACTAAATTGTGTTCTACTCATGCAAAGAGAACTACGCATAGACCTAGCTCATGATGCCACTTGTTGGGGAGCGTTGCAGAAAATTAAAATTTTTCCTACGGTTTCACCAAGATCCATCTATGAGTTCATCTAAGCAACAAGTCATGGGAGTGAGTTTGCATCTACATACCACTTGTAGATCGAGTACGGAAGCGTTCGAGGGAGTGATGATGATGGAGTCGTTCTCAACGTGATTCCGATCACCGATGACCAAGTGCTGAACAGACATCACCTCCGCGTTCAACACACGTACGGTACGGGCAACGTCCCCTCCGTCTTGATCCAGCAAGGATGAAGGAGAGGTTGATGAAGATGGCTCCAACAGCAGCACGGCGGCGTGATGATGGTGGAGTCACAGTTCTCCGGCAGGGCTTCGCCAAGCGCACGCGGAGGAGTAGAAGTGTTGGGGAGGGGAGGGGCTGCGCCTTCAATTGTGTGTGCAGCCCTCCCCTCACCCCTCTAATTATAGGGGAAGGGAGGAGGGGCCCGGCCCCCTCTAGATGCATCTAGAGTGGGGGCGGCGGCCAAGGGAGGGCTTGCCCCCAAGCAAGGGCCCCCTTGGGTTCCCCCTCAACCCTAGGCGCATGGGCCAAGGGAGGCGCGCCCAGCCACCAGGGGCTGGCTGCCTCCCACGCAGCCCAAAGTGGCCCCGGGAGGTGGCCCCTCCGGTGGTCCTCCGGAACCCTTCCGGTGGCCCCTCCATAATTCGATATGACCGAAACTTTTCCGGTGTCCGTTTGGCGACTTCCATATATAAATCTTTACCTCCGGACCATTCCGGAACTCCTCGTGACGTCCGGGATCTCATCCGGGACTCGAACAACATTCGGTAATCACATACAAGTCTTCCTATTAACCCTAGCGTCACCGAACCTTAAGTGTGTAGACCCTACGGGTTGGGAGACATCTTGAACATGACCGAGGCGCTCTCGGTCAATAACCAACAGCGGGATCTGGATACCCATGTTGGCTCCCACATGCTCCTCGATGATGTCATAGGATGAACCACGATGTCGAGGTTCAAGCAACCCAGTATGCTATTCCCTTTGTCGACGGTATGTTACTTGCGAGACTCGATCGTCGGTATCCCAATACCTCGTTCAGTCTCGTTACGGCAAGTCACTTTACTCGTGCCGTAATGCATGATCCGTGACCGGACACTTGATCACTTTGAGCTCATTATGATGATGCACTACCGAGTGGGCCCGGTGATACCTCTCCGTCATACGGAGTGACAAATCCTGTCTCGATCCGTGTCAACCCAATGACACTTTCGGAGATACCTGTAATGCACCTTTATAGTCACCCGATTCGTTGTGGCGTTTGGTACACCAAAGCATTCCTACGGTATCCGGGAGTTACGATCTCACGGTCTAAGGAAGAGATACTTGACATTGAAAAAGCTTTAGCAAAACGAACTACGATCTTTGTGCTATGCTTAGGATTGGGTCTTGTCCATCCGTCATTCTCCTAATGGCGTGATCCGTTATCAATGACATCTGATGTCCATAGTCAGGAAACCATGACTATCTGTCGACCAACGAGCTAGTCAACTAGAGGTTCACTAGGGACGTATTGTGGTGTATGTATTCACACGTGTATCACGATTTCCGGATGATACAGTTATAGCATGAATAAAAGACAATTATCATGAACAAGGAAATATAATAATAATGCTTTTATTATTGCCTCTAGGGCATATTTCCAACAGCATTTACATATATGGTAGCTGGTTCAAAAATCAGGCAAGGCAGGTGGATTATAGAGTACATGATAGAAAAGCATCTGAATGAAGAAACTTTGCTACACAAGCTATATAGATGCAGTTTCTTCTAGTGGGCAACACACTCTCAAAGGCTATGTCCGGTGCGACAAAGACGATTTGTAGCTCCCACTTCCAAACTTCATGGGCAGGTAATCCATGCCCGGGTGGATGGAGATGCACCTCGGCGAAACGGACAAGTACTACGGATTGCAAATACAAATTATAAGATTATTAAAACAGAACAAAATGAGAAAAAGGACCAGTATAACTATATACAATAGAAAATATAGTGCATATAAAATATTCACTATAGCCATTCTTTGATGGATCAATAAGAAGAAAATGGACAAACTCTCAACAAAATAAATTTGAGTGTGTATGTATGATAGGTTGCTCTGCCATCTACAAAACAGAGAGATAGAAGGGGGGAGCTGCCGTTAGGTCGAAACCAATTTGCACTTTACACCAAGACTACTTTTTAAAAACATGTTCATAACATACATGGCATGGATCGATAAGATGATAAATGTCAAACTACTTTCTTTGTGGCTTTTGTTGATCAGTCATATTTATGGATCCAAATTCATTCAACATGTTTGTTATTTCCAGAGCCATTAATCCATAAACCATGAAGCACCTACAATCATACATACCATGACCGAGAGCATAATTAGTCAAACCAGATTGTCAAGCATGCCAGCATGCAAAACACATTGAGGGCAACAAAAAACAAGCACCAATTGACCTAAGTATTTGATGCACGTCAGGTTTGAGGGCTTCATTTCCAGTATAGATGCATACTTTGTGATTTACTTGGAGAATGCGTTATGTAAATATATCACAATATAAATAGGCCAACTCATAAGAAAATCTGGTGTTGTTCACCGAAGAAATACATCAAAGCATATGCTCAGCTTAGACAAAAGTAGAATGGCTACTCGCTTCTTTACAACCCAAGCAAAGGTTGGACCAGGACATTACCCTAGTATATGTAGCAAGGGATTAATTCCTTTTTATTCGATGCCTAAGAAGCTAGCAGACATTTATCTATTTTACACAAACTAACCATGTTACTGAAATAGCAAATACATGGCTTAGCTCCCCAAAGAAATGAATCCAATATTAACTAAACTGTGTTTCCAATGTTTAATTCCTCAAATAACCCAAATTAGATATATAGAATAAGGATAAAAAATAAACCAATAAGAGGATAGGTAAGATGTCAAATGATGTCTGATTAGAAGCATGTTATGCTACTGCAACTTCAATTGAAAATATCATCAATGTTTCTCGCAGACAAAACATTGTATATTGGGATACCTTGCAGTGCCAATAGCTAAGATGGAAACTATTATATATGCTTCAAAAACGATAAAACAATGTAGTCAAGAGCTAAAGTAGTCTACAATCGTTTGAAGAAGCTTGTCCAAATTAAGAGGGCTCAGTGACAACCTGCACAGGCATGCTAGCATGTCGTCTGGCTACAGATCAAATAGATCCCATTAGAACATAAATTCCTAGCCCTCGTGGACACACCATGGTCAGAGGAGGCACATCAGTGATTTTGTACTTAACGTCTCCGGTCTGATAGTACATAAGCTTCTAACAAACATAAATATTCAATTCGGCATTTGAGGAGGAAAAGCAATATGGTAGGGAAATATATAGCCAATAGGTACATAATTGGAGAATACCAGTAGCAGCTCATTTGAGACTCACGAAAGGGAAAGATGTATGCTTTATTTGAAATACAAAACATAAAGACACACACACACACACATGCAATTGAAAAAGAGATACAAGATTATACCTGACATTTATCATCAATAAAATAAACATCAACATGGTTTGATGTTTCTGCAATGTGGCCCTGGTCAAAACTTGATGACTGCCACGACGAACTTCAAAGGTGAAGAAATGCTAACCGATTATCCTCTTTTACTCAAGGCTGTGCATTTTTTATTCCCAATTAGTGCTTGTTCTCTAACGGAATGTAGCTGCACAAATAGCTAGCAGCTTGCCAATTGGCTCATCATCTTATTATAAGAAGGCCAACGCTCTGATGGCCAAGAGTAATCTTCATAGGCTCATAGCGACTGAACATGGGATGACAAACTTGGTGAGCTTTTACGATATGTTTCATGTATAGAATAATAAATCATGAGAAAAACATAACAATGCGCATTTAAGTGAAATCTATCAAAAGGACCATGAAATTATTAAAGCGACACAATTTTTTTTTGCGTGAAATTAAAGCGATACAACTTGAAATACGAAGAAGCACAGTTCGTCATTTTAGAACTGTTGCTGCATTCTAAGCTGGCCCACCCACATCGTTCGCCACAAATCTAAAATCGCCCCCATCATTATCAAAATAACCTACAAGAATTACTCGTACCTACCTTCGGTTGTCTCCCAGGCTACACCCCCAACGAAAATTCTCTTGTACAGAAGCACAGACGAAACCAAAACGAGTTAACCAAACCTCATTCAGTCCAAGAGACCAAAGCAAAACTGATTTATTCATGTTGCTGATACAGTACTCCCTCCGTAAACTAATATAAGAGCATTTAAAACACTATTTTAGTGATCTAAACGCTCTTATATTAGTTTACAGAGGGAGTAATAGATAAGTATCAAGAATATAGATATCAGTTGTCGCAAAGGATGGAGGTGCTTCCAAATCAACTGATAGCATATTTTGCAAATCAACCACCAGATGAGTAGGAATATTAGAAAAGGCTTCACTTGTTAAATATGTCAATGAATTCATATACTGCAATTAGAGGGGGACATGTCAGTATATTTTCTGCATATGCAGCCATAGCATATGTCAAAGGTAGAGCGAAGTCCAGATTAAATACATTATATTTTGACAAAGCATGTGCCAGATTAAAAGAGATACCATTTTCATATTATTATGGCAATCCAGAAGTGGTCTATGAGAAACTAAGTGGTAAGCCAAGCATCCAAAACTAAATATGTCACAGGTAAAGCCTAATTTAGAATCACCACTAGGGACCAATTCTGGCACAGTATAGTTCACAGATGGTTGAAGAGGTAAAGCTGTGTCTTCAACACCGTAGTCTAAAGAGTGACCAAGCATATAAAAAGGTTATGATCCTACTTTTTCTAATCACAACGACGGCATGAGCAAAAAATAGTAAGTGGGCAAAGAATATACAATCAGTAAATCCCTGTTTGGATAGTTCAAACTGAACTTGGACTTGGAGGAAACTGAAAGAGCAACCTTTTTTGATGAAGAAATAAAAGGCACTAATTTAAGTGGTAGTTCTGCCATGTAAATACAAAACAGATTTAAATCCTGCTATACTTACAAATACATGCAGTGTTTGTGTACCAAAAAAGATCTAAAGATAGCTAACTAACCCTTGTTTGGAGATGATACAGAGCAGAACTATTAGCCAAACAACATGAAAAAAACTACAAAGAAATATAGATGCAGGCGACCAAGCTAATCTGCATCCATTGACAGAAAAAGTAAGGCTCAAACCTCACGTCACAAAATTGCAAGAGAGGCTAACCATGGCCGAAACCTATTGATCAGCTTTTTCCTTTGATCTGAGTTTGGAGCATTGTGTTACCTGGATTCGACACGGCACACAAATCACATATATCTACCCTTAACCAGTATGTATGTCACCAGCCTACAGCCCTACAAACCAATCACATACAATATAAATTCCAATTCTTTTTAGTAATGGTATAATGCAGTTTGAACACCAAGATTACATTCTAAAGTAGGCGTACAACTCAATATCTAAACTTTTTTTGAAAAAAAAATCCCTCTATTTCTCTGTCTCTTTCACTAACAACTAATCCCCAATCAACATACAAAGCTGAATATCTGAAAGATCCACATCCTAATTGCATAAATGTTTAATTTGTGCACAACAAATCGCACATACTTGTTGAATCAGTGTGACCTATCTCAAATGCATAGAAGGAAATGGGATTGATTTGTCGAAGGTACTGTGCTCACTTTTGTCCTCCTCACGACGATGCGACACCATGGGGACAATTAGCTCCTTCCTGGATCTCCCTGTCAAGAGGTAGAAAGAAACCAGCATACAGGAATTAAGACAATGTGAATCGACATCCTGAGCTATGAAAATCAAATATTGTAACGAAACTGGAATAACCAATCAAGAAATATTTTACCTTTGGTGGTTCAAATGAATATTGCCTTATTAATTGTCTCAAGTTCCTTCTTGCAATTTTCAGTAAACAATCTAAACAATTCTATGAAGAATCCATCTATAATATGGCAAATTTGTATACAGAAACAAGTTCAGAGTCACTGTTTTGCAAATGAACTACACCCTATCAATATTCTTCACCCCAAAATAATGACCCATACAATCTCAGACAGATGCCTATGTGTGTTGGAATCTTCGACTCTAAACATAGGCATGACTTCAAATAAACCATGCCCCACCTTCACTTGACCCTGAAATAAGCTTTGGAGCGTAGATCACTAAAATCTTTTGATGACAGATACTCCCTAAATTTTGTGAACATCCAACAACAGAAAATAATTACAAATCAGCAGAAATAGAAATTGAGACTCACTTGACACCCGACGAAAGCAACAGCAGAGGCAGATTATGCGGGTGATGAGGAGGGCCATGGCCTACTGCGAGAGCGGAGACACCCACAACCACAGCGACCACCGCCGCCCGTACCATAGGGCGCGGGCAACGAGAAGGACGGATCGGCGGCGGAGCGAGAGCAGGATAGAGCCCTTGTCCATGGCATCCTCAAGCTGAAGCAGCGATGTGGGCGTGTGAGATTTGAGCCTGCATCCGATCCGGACCAGCTCCTCGATCTGGGGCGAGTGGGAGGGGAGGAGGTCGCCACTGGTGGGGAGAAGACGAGGAGATAAAAGAAGGGGGTGGGGGCATCAGTTGTGGGGGAGGGTGCCAGTGGTGACGACGACTGTGGGGGAGGACGGTGGTGAGTGGTGGCGGCGGCAGACGAAGGGAGAGGTAGAGGAATCAGGACGACGGAGGGGGGCTGGGCGATCCCTTTCTCTTTGTGCCAATCCTCTCGCCACTTTTTGCCCAATCGCTGCGCACAGTACGTGACGACGTGGCATAGCCGAACGAGCGTCCCTTCTGCGCAGCTGAATGTGTTTAATGGTGGCCACATGCGGTGTTTGCTGGGTGCAGCTCATCAGCTGGGAGCTCTACACACAGGAGCGTGGTTGGTCACTCGTCAGGAAGCAACATCGATCGACCAAATGGCAATCAGAAGCATTATGCATTGCATAGCCCAATACAATAGTAGTACATCCCAATACTGAATACTTCCTCCATCCCAAAATAAGTGTCTCAACTTTGTACTAGCTCTGGTACAAATTTGTACTAAGCTCGAGACACTTATTTTGGAACGGAGGGAGTATGTCACATACATCCAGCATTTAGCTCACATTTTATTAAAGATATACACAAGCAGATACCAAGTGGTTCACACAACGACAAGTTCAAATAAGTTCGACATTATACATCCAGTAGAACCACAGTCTCAACAGAGACTAAGAAGTGGAGTTACCGTGAGACCTGCGCAAGAGAAGCTGAAGAATCTGGTCAGTCTCAGCTTGCTTCTCCCTGACTTCCTCCATCTCTTGTTGGGTTCTCGCGATGACCGCATCAGCCTTTTCTGCTCGCTTCTTCAAGGCGTCGATTTCTTCTCGGAGCGCAGCTGCACCCCGTCTTTCCGCCTCGAGTTTGTCCTCGAGAACTTGAACAGCTGGCGACTTCGACGAGCCTGTGGAGCTGGCATGGGAGAGTACCTTGGAAGCGAACTCTGCTGTTGATCTTGGGGTCTGACCATCTTGAACAGTCCTTCCCATCACAGTTTCCATAGCAGCCTGAAAAGTTCCAGTTAACAGAGTAGGAGAGAAGTTGCATCAGTGAACCATCAAGCAGAACAACTTTTACATGTTGTATTGCACGCGAACTATGTTTTAGTTATAAAAGTTGACATGGTAAGCTATATTTATGGAACCGACAGATTTTGCATCATCCTATTTTTGTAAGCCCAACAGTAATCACTGGATATATTCTAATCGTTGGATGTTGAGAAATCAAGAAATGTGTCATTTCCATGATGTAACAAAGGTTCTATTGGTGTATCCTTGACAAATAGAAGACCTAGCACCTGAGGAATCAGTTGAGTTTTTCCCAGCCGATGGACGCATTTACCCATCTGAACAAAAGTTGCAAGCTGAGATTTCTGGATCATAGAACAAACAAGAATACTAATACCGCCAACATATAATATATATAAAAAATTCTAGCTAGTCCTATTGGCATGCTATTGAACATGAGATAGAGAAAGATACTTTAAGTTGTCAAAATACTACAGAAGGAGAATCACCGGTTCATGTTGTCATAGAGCATCACTGTATAAAGCAAGCCATTGTCAAGAGAAGAAGATTATCACCTGAAGACGAATCAAACAGCAGAGTGGACTTTTGGAATCCGAATCCTGGCACAGAGAGCAAACTGGTCGCATCTCAACGGCAGTTGATTTGGGCGCATCTGGCTCAAATGTTGGAACATCATGCCCTTCATTTCCTGACGACTTCATACTTTCAGCAGGTTTTGACTGCTCTGCTCCCATTTTTGCCTAAGACATACAGATTCAGATAAGAAACTAGCACTTAGAATCTATAGTAACAAAATGATAAAAGGTCAGAATTAACAAGCAAGTAGGAAGGGCAAACTGTAGATGAATCAACAAATTCCAAAACGCAAATTCAATAGCTAATCGAGGAAACTATACACCTAGCGTTTCTATCCTAGAAAAAATTATGTTTTTAAGCACATCCAAACAAAGACCCTGTTTTTTAATTTTTACTAAAGTTGGAATTCAAGATGGCTTCAGAATATAAGTAGACTAGTAAACTTTTTAAGTTAAACTCTTACCATGATTGCAGCTTCACAGTGGCAGTTTCCCGTCGAATCTGGAGATCCTAAATTCAGTTTGGCGCTGGCATGATCTAGAATGGATGGGAGTACTTGTGGTGCCATTTGTCTTACTGCAGACATGCACTGCTTACTTAACTTGGCAAATCTCTTTAACAAACTCTCAGCTAGAGATGGAATATTGCATCTAGAAAAGGTGATGTCATTCTTTTCCTTGTGCATCAGTGCAACAAGCAGGGTTAGCATGCTATCCTTCTTTAGTTTGTCAGACTCTGGGGAGACTAGTTCTGTAGAGTAGGTCAATATGGGAAAAGCATCTTCTGCATCCGATGACAGAACAACCCATGATTCATCATCATGCTGCAGTAAGTCCATCCCATACTGCTCGGAAGAAAGTTGACTCTCTGATTCACATATGTCAAGTGCTAATGAAAGCAGGTGCAGACCAGTCACAAGAACATTGCTAGGGGCACGTGATACCGATGATGCGTCGGTGTAAACAGCATAAAAGAGAACAGCACGAACAATTTCAAGGACAGCTTTGGAGGTGGCAATTTTAGAAATACTGCGCAGAGGGCTAAAAACTTGAGTCCATCGAGGTAGTTGAGCACCAAGAGCAGAAACTTTGCAAAAGCGGTAATATCTCTCTTTAGCAATCTGCAATTCCCTGGGATTCCAGCGTGGGTGATACAAGTCCAATTCCTTCCAGAATGCTTCGCGAAGCACATACTTGCCCTGTGATATATAACCTTTCTTATTAGTCATGCATTCAAACATAAAAAAGTAAGTCGCACAAGCATGTAGTATAATTTCAAGGATTAAAACCTTTTTCTTTCCAGATGGATCAGAACAAACTGTGACTGAATCTAGAACATCTTGAAATCGTTCGCTTGCTGAAAGGTCACGGGGAAGAGACCTCACAATCTGGCTATGGGTGGCATCTCCAACAGCCAATTTATAAATCAATTCTCTCTTCAAGTTGTCTGCTGTGAAACGCCCGCAAAATCTGCGTTCTTTGACTAGTTGCACAATCAAGGTTAGCATTTCTTGTATAAGAACTGGCTCATACCTGAAAAAGCATAAGAAAATTGTTCAACATTTAAACAGAAATATTCAGGCAAACTATTAATCTGGATATTGACAGGAAATGCACAGAAGCAATAACATGGTATTCCCTTAATGGCTTTATATCATAACACAAAAAATAATAATTCTAGAGCAAAAATAAAAAAAAGTTTGACCTGAATATCACTCAAGTGCGCAACTAAAAGAATATAGTAAGCACAAACGAGCTTCATGTGCCACAGCATGTAAGAAGATAAGTACGTCCTGTTGCCACATAAGCACAATCAAATAACAACGGTTACAACTAAAACTTACTGGCACTGACAGAGAAAATAGAATGATGAAGATAAAATTGAGCACACTCCACAAGACGAGATGATAAAAATAAAAAGTAATTCTACATGATTACAAAAAGAGTATGCTTAAACTTTAGCAAGTAGGGAGACAAGCAAGAAAAACGGTTGACTGGGTTATCAATGCAAACGTACATGTACCGCCAAAAATTAAAAGAAGCAATATGTTAACAGAAACACAAGTCGATATGTCATTATATACTGGGGGCTTACTCATTGTGTTCAGTGAGATCCAGAGATGTATAATCTGACAAACCAAATCTTTCTTGAATGATCCTCACAAACAACTCTGGAGAAGATAATGCACCACAGCATTGAAGCAGAAACAAATCCGACTCCAAGCCCTGTTCAAACCTGGAAAGATGGGTAAACAGTATAACTTAAGGACTGTAAGTTGAATAGCAGTTCATTTGAGGTGAGCAAGAAATTACCATTGCACAGAGCGGTACCACTCAGCACTTAGTATAGCTGCATCACCGTTCTTACGCCACATTCCGGCACGCACTTGTGCGCAAAATACTCTCACTCTTAATGGATGCTCCATCACAACTGAAGCAAACCCATGAGGCTCACAACCTCCAAGTACCTGAGAGAAGAACTCATTGGACTGCACAACCGAACATTCCTCTGTTTTGGCATCCTCTCTGAAACATTTCTTCATTGCTTCACGCAATAGTAATGAAAGCATACGGTGTAAAGGGATATGAAAAGAAGTTTCTTGTGAACTGACATCAAAGACAACATGAGGCCAGCTTGTCATGTTGAGTATTCCTAGTTCATCAGTTCCTGAATCTGGGTGAGCATATAAAAGGCTGCCGTCGGTCAGAGCAACAGCAACGGCATTTTCAGAGTGCAATTGCACATCCGGTGCACTGCTAGTTTCTTGCAACTTTCCCTTGTCTGTGACGTTACCAACCTGAGGCATCCCCACTTGACCTATGAGCAACATGTTGCCGGACTCTTGAACAGGAGGACCAATTACTTCATAATAATCTGCAGCATCGTTTAATTGGGATACTTCATTAACCTTCACGCCCACCCCACCAATCTGTTTATCTGATCCACCCCTGGTAGCATCAAGAGGCAGCAACTTTCTCCTCAGCGGACCAGGTTCCAGCCAGCTATCGATAGCTTTCAAGCACTGACGAATTAGACAGGCGGCAGGTGCTGGTAATTCACTGCTCAAAGAACTCTCTCTGGTACTCAAATTGCATACTGAGTTCTCCTGGGAGACCCTTCCAGCTTTTGCAAGTTGCTGGTTCTCGACAGTTTCGATGACTTTTATCGTAGTGGAGCATATAGTAACACTTGTTGACTCTTGTTGCCCAGGAGAAGAAAATGCTCCCTTAATCAAAAGATTCTGAATGATCCCAAGATAGTGTCCTAGCACGAAAGGTGCAGATAGATTCTCATTCTCATCTTCAACATGAATAGTCGTCGCTCTCTTGTGAGGATCCATTCCTTGCACAAGTAACAACAGCTTAACCCATGAACTTGTTAGATCAGGCCTCTCAGAAGCAACATACACAGAAACCTCCTCATGTCTCAGGACATAGCGCACATCTTCCAATAATCTAAAAGAAGCGTCGTACAAATTTACCCATTTGCTCGTCTGCAAATAACAAAGTAGAAACATTCCTGTGAGCATATGAAATAACATTACACTGTACAAATCACACTATATTAAGTTGTTATATACAGCGGTGCAGAATACCCAAGAGAAACCAAAATCTGCTTCATAAGTTGCCTATCAGTCTATCAAATCTTCCTGGGATCTGTTAACATATATACTGAACACACATTTATCAGAAAACCAACAAAATATTGCTCATCCATCCCCAGTAATCCAAGTACGTGGAAATGTTATTTTTCTCTTGTGCATAGTTGTTTTTTTGGGAGTTCTCTTGTCAATAGTCGAAGAGATGCTAGGCGTGTTAATGTTTGATGACAAGCCTACATTCAGGGCCTATGCCCTGTTTTTGACCTATAAGTGTTACCATCAACAGTATATAAGAGAAATATGTTCGCCATGGATTGTACCAGCAGCTTTGACAGATTATAGCAATTATGCTCGAAAAGTAACAATATCCCATCAGTGCACAGTGGCTGGATAATAAGGCATATAAGCATCTAACTTTTGAGCCACAGAAAGAAGAAGCTAAACATACCTGTAAACTACCATCCTCACCAACGCAAGAAAGAAACAGAGCTGTCAAACATTCAAGAAGAGTACCCAACAAATTGTGCTCGCGCACAAGCCTTGTAGTCAGCGCAGGCACGGTAAATATTTGGACAGAAAAGGCTGGTATCAGTGGATACTCCTCCAGCACATAGTCGTTGCCTCCTTTAATAACTTCAGAAAATGCAACAGGGTAGTACTGTATGAAAACTTTGGCAAACTCATACTTCAAAGCCGGTTCAGCGATAAGCTTCAAAAGCAACTCATGCAATTTGTTCACAACTTTCTTGTCCAGTACCCTCTCTGCCCTCACCAATGCATCCAAGAGACCAGGGGACTCATGGATCCTTTGGCACACAAAACTTAGAAGGCTTTCACTACATGCGCAGAAGCGAAGCAGCATGTCAGCGATAGAAACTGTCAACTCTTGGGCAACCCTCTTGCAATAATCATCAACCTTTGCACGAGGCATGTATATCCTCTCCTTCCAGAACAGCAAGAGCTCGTCCAACACAGGCCCTACGGAGCTCGCAAGCTCCTCGGTAAGAGGCTTAATATGTTCGGCCCCCTTATGCCTCGAGCAGAACCCTTCAGGCTTCCAAGCAGTAGCATCCCCACAATCACAACACCCACCACCTGTTTCAAGGATGGAGTAATCATGATCCTTGTGATTACCATTCTGGAAGCACGGAACACAAATCACGCATGTGGGGTCACTCTCGCAGGTCCGGCAGCGGTAAGCAAGGACATTCTGCCCCCAGACAGACCCGCAGACAGCGCGGTCATCCTCAGAGCTGAGCTCCATGTCATGAAGCATTGCATCTGGATTTTTGCCGAACATCATCCACTGCAACCACAACAGGCTCTCACTGTATGCATTGCTGCTGCTGATGTCGTCTTCATTCTTCTGTGATGGTTCGCGGCACTCCAGTAAATCAGTGCCCGCTGACAAGATGGCCCTCGTGATCTCCGAAATCTTATCCTTGTGCTCCTCCAAATACATGAGCAAGCCTTCTTGATGTTGCTGTTCTTCTGGAACTCCACAGATTATCAGCTTCTGCAAGAGGGACACAGTGCTAGTACATTAGCTGATTAACAGAGTTGAAGGATTTCTTTTTCCTTTTTTTGGCAAATGCTACTTCGTCCCTCCGTTTCAAAATAATTGAAGTTCTAGAGGATTTTCCTAAGTCAACTTCACTAATTTTGACCAAACCTACATAAAAACATATCAACGTCTACTGTAGATTCATTATGAAATATCAGCACGATCTACAAAAGCAAATTCACTTAATTAGATTCATTATGAAATGAATTTCCATATTATGTACACATATATTGGAGATCATAGATCTTTGCGTATTGTTCTATAGACATGGCCAAACTTTAAAAAGTTTGACTTGGCAAAATCCTAGAACTTCAAATAATTATTTTGGAACGGGGGGGAGTGTATCCTACTGACTGATTGCAACTTTTCATCATGTGGATCTCCAATCAAAGCATCGAGAAAGCTGAATGAGAAAAAACGTTCTTGGCTAAAAGAATCTGTCGGTGGTGATCAGGTCGGAAAGAGGAAAGGACCAACAGAGTATAATTGTTTTTTATATGAACTTGTGAATACACAGATCAATTCCACCAGGGCGAATCCCAAGACGCAGGCGCTACCAGTAATTCTAAGAACAAATCCCACACAGGCAACCGCCGCCATGTGTGGGCAGATCGATTAGAGGAGACGAGAAAGACGCACCTGCACCAGCTGCGCGGCGGCCCCGCCGTCGTCGATCCCGGCCATCGCAAGCAGAAACAGCCGGTTGGCGCAGGTCCAGCCTCGCCTCGCCGGATCAAAGACCGCAGGAATCCTCCCCGCAGCCCACACAGGAACCCCAACAAATTCCCCAACTGCAGGCGACGACTGACTTATTACTGAGTACGTAGAGCGGAGATGGTTGAGCGAGCCCGCTAATGACTAAACTAATCCCAAAGCCCGCCACGTCATCCTCCCCACCCCGCACTCGTTCGCCTCCGGAACAAAAGTCCTTTGCCGCTACCGAAGTTTTTCTTCTTTGCTTTCTCCGCATTCTTTTGCCGCCACTAAAAGGGGCCTTTTTTTTCTCAAATCCTAGCCGCCGCCGCCCCAACTTTTCTAAACGTACGCCTTCCCTGACCGGTGGCTTCCTCGGCGGCAAGAGAAGTGCAACCCGTCCATCTTGTTTTCTTTTACTTAGATTTTTCTTTTCTCCGGTGACAGATGTGTTATAATAAGGTCTTTTCGGTCTCTTCCTAACACGATGATGGCCAATCCAAATTATTGTAGCAGGCTTATACTCCTAGCCCATGGCCGTGAGCAGGGATAGATACTCGGTTTGGCTCGGTCGCCCCCCGTCGCTCCCGTGGGCGACGGCCGGGCGAAACCCTAGCTCCGCGCCCCCCTCCCCTCCCTCTCCCCCTCTACTTTCGCCGCCGTCGAGCAAACCGTCAGGCTTTGCCCGACGGCGGCGAGACCCTTCTTCCTCCTCACTGGGGATCGGCCCCATGTGTCCATGCTTTGCTTAGTATCATGCTTTGATTGACAAAGCTTGCCGGAGCGCACCAGATGCCTCCATGTGCCATTTTTGTCGAGTGTTCATCCTTTAACACTCGCCAAAGCATACCCAAAATTTGTAGATTGACCCATCACTAGTAGAAAAAGGGTCATCTGTCCCGGTTGGTAAGGGTCTTTTGTCCCGGTTGTTGAACCGGGACTAAAGGGTCGTTACTAATGCCCTAGCCCTATAGTCCCGGTTCTTACACGAACCGAGACAGATGGGCCTCCACGTGGCCGGTGCGGCGAGCCCAGGCAGGAGGGCCTTTGGTCCCGGTTGGTGGCATCAACCGGGACCAATAGGCATCCACGCGTCAGCATTTCACGTGCTAGGGTTTTTGTTTTTTTTGAAGGGGGGGGGGGGTTGGGGGTTTTGGGGGGTTAATTTAGGTGTTTCATATATTGTGTTAGCTATCTAATTAATAGAGAGAAGTGTCCTCTCTTATCTCCGTGCTTGGTCGACGCTACGTACTATATACGTATAGAGAGGACTAGACACGCTAGCTAGTAAGCAAATGAAGGAAACAGAAGATCGTCATGAACATATGCATACAGAGAGAAGTGATATCGACCACCTCTCCTTCTCCGAGAGATTGGTCGAACAACAAGTTCTCGGTATATCTATCCGACACTACCGGCTACATATATACAATAATTATCTCTTACAATATAATCTCCTAATTATATATGAACACAGGGTCCACATAGTATTCTCCGTCTTCAGCGATCACGTGGTCAAGGAAGAATGCCGCCAATTCCTCTTGAATTGCTCGCATACGATCTGGTGGTAGGAGTTCATCTCGCATCCGAAAGATCTAATTTGAAGAAGGGGGTCAATACATATATATATGAATAAATGAAACTCAACACAAATGATGGTAATAAAATAAAATTGTGAATAGTATTGCTTACGCACTTCATATTGTTCGTCAGAGTAGCCCCGCTCACAGGTTGTGTGGCAGATGGACTCGCAAACGTAGTATCCACAAAAATCATTCCTTTGTTCCTGCCACAACCACTTTACAAGAAATAGAGGTCAATCAAACTCATAAGCAAGCATGCTAAATGGTACTGATGAAACTAGAGCTTGAATCACTAGGAGATGCGCGGAACATGCTACTATAGTACTTACTTTCGGGTGTCTAAATTGCAGCTTCTTCGGCAGCCCCGAAGCTTTTTTGGTGAATTTTCTCCAAACCCTGCCAGACAAAGAAAACAATTGCTTGATATCAGGAAATGAACAAAGTTGCTGATATGATGGATAATGATCGATTTAACTTACTTCTCGAGCATTTGAGTCATGTCCGCATAGTCCTGGGGATCTTTTCGTCTCGAGTCTAAGACGGTTACTAGTCCCTACTCAAGCTTAATCTCTAGGAGAATATAGTGGAAGTTGCGCACGCATGCATAACTCATCAGTTACATTACTATAATCTGGACTAATAAGGGAAACCGAATATGCACAAGACAGTAACACTCACTTGAAGTTCTAAGGAAAGAGTATTATATCTTTGTTTTCATTTATTACCAACGATCGTAGCAAGTTGGCCTCGGTATTTTCAGCATGATATTTAACCTCAGTTGCATCTACGAGATTTGTGTTAATGAACCCAATATCACCGATTTGTCTTTTCTTCAATTTGGCGATCTTCAATCTGCATAATATAGTGAGGATAATTATAAATACATGCAATGAAAGAGCTGACCTATATAGAGAGACTTAATGACAGAAGTAGTACTACTTACAGACAGTAGCAAGTGACCGTTGATTTATCGAGGGCCTTTTGATTGAAAAACTGGACGAACTCCTCAAATGGAACATTCAACAGTTTAATTCCAACGAGGTCATGCTCCTCTTTAACTCTCAGCGTCAAAATATTCCTCCCCTCAGACTCTCTGCAGGTTTTCATGTGCCAATCATGGAATCTTCGCATCATCGTTGTTATAGATCTTTCATCTTTGACGAGAGGCTTCCCGTACTCGTATCTGTGTTCCTCCACCTCCAAGAAATCATAATATACATCGTCGGGCAGGTAATCTCCAAGATTGCTATAACCGGGCACCATCCTTAGCGACGATGTCGCTAGACACCTTGAGCGGGGGGCACGATTGGTCCGCTTGTTCGCCGAGCTGGGCATTTTTTTTCCCAGCTCATCGTTCTTTTAACCTTTGATCACTGACAGTACTTCCCAACCACTCCGCTTTGACAAATATCTTTGAAATAATGCACTCATAGTTGCCTTTCGTTGGAGACTTTGGTGGTTTTGTCAGGGCAGCCAGAGTGCGCTTCGCTTTCACCGGATCTACCTTCTCCTCCGGAGGTGGATGTTTCTTTGCTTTCACCCCTTGAAAGAAGTTTGTCACTTCGGCTCGCACGATCTTCGCGTTCTCCTCCGGGGTCCTCTCGTATGGTAACTTCTCTAGATTCTTCAGAGAAGGACCGAATCTGTATTGCCTCCCGCCTCTGGCTGTACTGCTAGATGCCGGCAGAGCAGACTGAGCGGCTGCGGCTATCTTCTTTCCTTACTTACGAGGCAGAGGAGAAGGACTACGACGCGCCGGAGCAGCCGGAGCGGCGGCGGTTCTCTTCCGCCCTTGCTGACGAGGCGGAGAAAGAGGAGGCTGGCTGCTCGGCGCGCCGGCGCAGGCGGAGAAGGAGGCGGAGTGCCACCACGCGCCGAAGAAGGAGGCTGAGTGCCCTGATCACTCGCCGGAGGAGGAGGTGGAGGAGGAGGCGGAGTGCCCTTACTCGCTGGAGGAGGAGGAGGAGGCGGAGGCGTCCAGTTCGGAAGGTTGATGAGCTCCTTCCGCCATAGGCATGGAGTCCTCAGACAAGAACCCAGCCGAGTCTCCCCTTCACCAGTAGGGTGGTCAAGCTGGAGGTCCTCAAATCCCTCTGTTATTTTGTCCACTATCACCCTAGCATATCCTTCTGGAATCGGATGACAGTGAAAAGTTGCGCCGGGTTCAGGAGGTCGAACAGAGCCGACAACCGCCTTGACTTTGAAGTTCTGCCATTGCGTCATAAGGTGGCAATGTTGAGACTCCGTGATAGCATCCACGGGGTAGCTAGCAGGAGCCGTCAAGACATGCTCCGGCTGAAGCAGCTCGGTGGAAGCCACACTGCTTCTCCGCTGAGATGGAGGGGTAGCTTCGGGGGTAGTTTTGGCAGGTCGCTTGCTGCGAGCTACGTCTCGTTCCTCTAGCGCTTGAACCCTTTCGTGCAGCTTCTGAATTTGGGTCTGCTCTACTTTTTTCCTCCTCTCCTGGCATTTGTAACCGCCTGCGTCCGGAAAACTAGCCTTCCACAGAACGGAGCCTGGCGTGCCTCGCGTCCGTCCAGGGTGCTCAGGATTCCCGAGGGCCATTGTGAGCTCGTCGTTCTCTCTGTCTGGAACAAACGTCCCTTGCTGCGCTGCATCGATATACTGCTGAAGCCTCCTGACTGGTATTCTCATTTGCTCATCCGTCCAAACGCACGTCCCTGATACAGGGTCCATGGTTCCGCCAGCCCCGAAGAACCAAGTCCGACAACGGTCTGGCCAGTTCATTGTCTCTGATTCGATCCCTTTATCAAGCAGATCATTCTCAGCCTTGGCCCACAATGGCCGGGCTTTGAGGTAGCCACCTGACCCCGTGCGATGGTGAAGCTTCTTCTTCGCAGCATTTTTCTTGTTTGTCGCTGACATCTTCTTACTCTTTTTCGATGTCTTGTGGGCCACAAATGCGGGCCAGTGATCTCTAATCTTCTCATATTTGCCGATGAATTCTGGTGTCTCTTCTTTGTCGACAAACGTTTTCAGCTCATTCTTCCACCTCTTGAATAGGTCTGCCATCTTCTTAAGAACATGAGACTTGATTAATTGCTCTTTAACTGGCTTTTCCGGATCCTCCTCTGGCGGTAGGGTGAAATTTTCCTTCAGCTTAGTCCAAAGGTCATCTTTCTGCATATCATTGACATAAGACACCTCAGGGTCTTCCTTCTTAGGCTTATATCATTGGTGGATGCTGATCGGGATCTTGTCCCTAACAAGAACCCGGCGGTGAGCAGCAAATGCTTCCTTTGTCCGAATGGGTTCAATCGGTTGGCCGTCGCGCGCGATTGCTGTGATCTCAAACCTTTCATCCGAGCGCAACTTTTTCTTCAGGCCTCGTCTCTTTACCGAAGTTGTGCTCGATCCGGAGGGCTAGAAAAAAGAAGAAAGACGAGAGTTAATTAATATGTGTACATACCAAAATAATGAATGCATCAATTAGCTAGTCAGCACAGGCTTAACTAATATATTTACCTGGTCGGACTCTGTTCGGTCACCGGAGCCGTCACCACGGGCTCCTTCTTGCACCAGCATTGGGTCACCGGAGCCATCATAATCATGTCTTTCCTCCTCCATTCTTCGATCACCATAGCCTGCTTCTTCACCCTGTTCTTCCAGACCATCATTGTCGTTAAGATACGATAAGACATCACCTCCGGCTAAGATTATGTCCCGCAACACCTCTTCTCCTTCCTCGTCTCGTCCGTGCTCCATTGTTTCTTCAAATATTACAACATGGAAATTATTACACAAACATGACATCAGGTGGATATATTAGTGGCAAACGTAGACGTAGCTTATTCCGGGTTTGGGGTGGCCTCGGCAATGCTTCAAGGGTAGGGGCGCGGCGGGAGGGGGTAGGATACCGACATCATTTTTTCTAGGGTTTGGTCGAGCGAGAGGGCCCGGGGGTGCTCCCATGGTATAAGTTATCACGGTCGAGAGGGGGTATATATATAGACCGCCCCTCATGTCGAAGTTAACCGGGAGGGGGTTCTATCAACAACGACGACATACATACATGAGAAAATACTGTTATCGAGGAGGGGGTAGGTCGACCCCCCCCCCTCGTGTTGAAGTTATCGGGACACGGGGTATATCGACAATGACATATCCGATAAAAAAAAATAAGAAGACGAAGAAGAAATAAAAAAGGAGAAGAAGAAAGGAATAGAGGAGAAGATTGAAGAAAAAAAGAAGGAAAAAAAGAGGAGAAGAAGAAAGGAATAGAGGCTTCTTTTTCTTCTATTTTCTTCTTCTTATTTATTTCTCCTCTTCTTCTCCTTTCTTCCTCTTCTTATTTTCCTTTTTCCTCTCATTCTTTTTCTTCTTCTTCCTTTCCTAGCTAGATATATAAAACTTTTCTAAAAATGTAACTTTTGCATATATACATGGAAAAAAATGTTATCGGGAAGGGGGTATATCGACCCCCCCTGAGGGAGTCCTGGACTAGGGGGTGTCCGGATAGCCGAACTATCATCTTTGGCCGGACTCCAAGACTATGAAGATACAAGATTGAAGACTTCGTCCCTTGTCCGGATGGGACTTTCCTTGGCGTGGAAGGCAAGCTTGGCGATACGGATATGTAGATCTCCTACCATTGTAACCGACTCTGTGTAACCCTAACCCTATCCGGTGTCTATATAAACCGGAGGTTTTAGTCCGTAGGATGAACAACAATCATACCATAGGCTAGCTTCTAGAGTTTAGCCTCCTTGATCTCGTGGTAGATCTACTCTTGTACTACCCATATCATCAATATTAATCAAGCAGGAGTAGGGTATTACCTCCATTGAGAGGGCCCGAACCTGGGTAAAACATCGTGTCCCTTGTCTCCTGTTACCATCCGCCTAGGCGCACAGCCGGGACCCCTACCCGAGATCCGCCAGTTTGACACCGACATTGGTGCTTTCATTGAGAGTTCCTCCGTGTCGTCACCTATAGGCCCGATGGCTCCTTTAATCATCAACAACGACGCGTCCGGGTGAGACTTTTCTCCCGGACAGATCTTCGATTCGGCGGCTTTGCATGCGGGCAATTCACTTGGCCATCTGGAGCAGATCGAAGCTACGCCCCTGGCCATCAGGTCAGATTTGGAAGCTTGAACTATCGGCCGATGTCGCGGAGACTTGATCTTGACGGATTCGAGCCACAACCAGCGCGCCGCCTTGTCTCGATGGATGCGGTCTAGCTCTGCCGCCGAGCGATTGCCACAGGCTGCACCATTGCCGCTCAACCCTTAATCCGGGCGGTTTAGCGATCGAGGGCGGTTGGTTGGGCACCGCCTCGGGGGCTACGATCTCAACGGCAATGGAGCCGAACTCCATCCCAGTCCTTTGCGAAGACCTTGACTCCAAGGTGCCGGACTCCTCTCCGGACTCCGAACCCTCCGCGCCCCTGCCAATCGAATCCGATTGGGCGCCGGTCATGGAGTTCACCGCCACGGACATCTTTCAGCACTCGCCCTTTGGCGACATCTTGAATTCACTAAAGTCTCTCTCTTTATCAGGAGAGCCCTGGCCGGACTACGGTCAGGAAGGTTGGGATGCGGACGACGAAGAAATTCAACGCCCACCCACCACCCACTTTGTAGCCACTGTCGATGATTTAACCGACATGCTCGACTTCGACTCCGAAGACATCGACGGTATGGACGACGATGCCGGAGAAGACCAAGACCCAGTGCCTACAGGGCACTGGAAGGCCACCTCGTCATACGGCATATACATGGTTGACATCCCAAAAGATGGGAATAGCGATGGAAAAGCGGAGGATGACCCCTCCAAGAAACAGCCCAAGCGTCGACGTCAGTGGCGCCGCTCTAAATCCCGCCACAGTAAAAACGGTGATTTCGGCACGGGAGATAATAACACCCCGGACAGTGCCAAAGACAACCCCCTCCAGCAGGATTGAGCGGAGGAGGAGGGAGAAGCAAGTCCACACGACAGTGCGGCAGAAAGAGAGGTACAGGGCGATAATTATGCGCCCCTCGAAGACGAGGCAAGCCTCGGCGACGCAGCAATTTGTCATGCACGAGGATCCCGCCGAACAGGGCGTTTCAAGCGCAGGCTTATGGCCACGACAAGCAGCCTCAAGAAAAAGCAGCAACATCTTAGAGCTGACCAAGACACGCTAGGCAGCGGATGGATGAAGTCCTTGCAGTGAAGAGTATGAACTCGAACGCCCTCAAGAGATACCCCAAACGCAGGCTGCTAACCCAATTAGAGGAAGCAGCACCCAAACCTACATCACCAGCGCATGAAGCGGCCGACCGGCCACCCCGTGGTCGCGACAGAGAGGCCTCTAGACCCTCCATTCAAGCCGTACTCCGGCGTCGCCGGAAAAGTACCAAGGCACGGGGAAACGCGCCAGACCTGCGAGACATATTGGAGGACAAGGCAAGACATACAAGATCGATCTACGGATCGCGTGGGCGCCCCACGACACGTGATGATAATCGTCACGCCGGATACAGCAAACCCGGCCGGGCCGAACACAGTAGACAAAGCTCATATGAGCTACGTCATGATATAGCCCAATACAGAGGGGCCGCACACCCACTATGCTTCACGGATGAAGTAATGGATCATCAAATCCCTGAGGGCTTCAAACCCGTAAACATCGAATCATACGATGGCACAACAGATCCTGCAGTTTGGATCGAGGAATACCTCCGCCATATCCACATGGCCCGCGGCAATGATATACACGCCATCAAATACCTCCCACTCAAGCTTAAAGGACCAGCTCGGCATTGGCTCAAGAGCTTGCCAGCAGAATCAATTGGTTGTTGGGAGGACCCGGAAGCCGCATTCCTTGATAACTTCCGAGGAACATCGTCGCGACCACCACCGCGCCGATGACCTCAGCCACATAATTCAGCAGCCAGAAGAATCGGCCAGACAATTCTGGACATGATTCCTAACCAAGAAAAATCAAATCGTTGACTGTCCGGATGCAGAGGCCCATGCAGCCTTCAAACATAACATCCGCGACGAGTGGCTAGCCCGACACCTAGGACAGGAAAAGCCGAAATCCATGGCAGCCCTCACCACACTCATGACCCGCTTTTGCGCGGGAGAGGACAGCTGGCTAGCTCGTAGTAACAACTTGACCAAAAACCCTGGTAGTTCGGATACCAAGGACAGCAATGGCAGGTCGCCTCGCAACAAGAACAAGCGCCGCATTAACGGCGACAATGATGAAGATACAACAGTGAATGCCGGATTCAGAGGCTCTAAACCCGGTCAGTGGAAGAAGCCATTCGAAAGAAATACCCAAGGCTCGTCCAACTTGGACCGAATACTCGATCGCTTGTGCCAGATACATGGCACCCCTGAAAAACCAGCCAACCACGCCAACAGCGATTGTTGGGTGTTCAAGCAAGCAGACAAGTTAAGTGCCGAACTCAATGAGAAGGGGCTACATAGCGATGACGAGGAAGAGCCCCGGCCGCCGAACAATAGAGGACAGAAGGGCTTTCCCCCACAAGTGCGGACGGTGAACATGATATACGCAACCCACATACCCAAAAGGGAGCGTGGCGTGCACTAAGGGACGATATCTGCGATGGAGCCGTCGCCCAAGTTCAACCCATGGTCTTCCTGCCCGATCACCTTTGATCGAAGGACCACCCACTAGCATCCGTCCACGACGGATTCGCCGCGTGGTTCTTGACCCGATTATTGTGGATTTCACCTCACTAGAGTCCTGATGGATGGCGGTAGCAGCCTGAACCTGCTTTATCGAGGATACGGTGCGCAAAATGGGCGTGACCCTCAAGGATTAAACCTACAAAGGCGACCTTTAAATCGTCATACCGGGTGTAGAGGCCAATTATGCAGGCTCGATTACACTCGAAGTGGTCTTCGGATCCCGGATAACTTCGAAGCAAAGAGTTAATCTTGACATAGTCCCGTTCATGGCGGCTATCATGCCTTTGCTTGGACGAACCGCATTTGCAAAGTTCAATGCGGTGCCGCACTACGCATACCTCAAGCTCAAGATGCCAGGCCCTCGAGGAGTAATCACGGTCAGTGGAAACACCGAACGCTCTCTCCGAACGGAGGAGCACACGGCGGCCCTCGCGGCGGAGGTGCAAAGCAGCCTCTCACAGCAATTCTCGAGTCCGGCCACTAAACGTCCGGACACTGTCAAGCGCGCCCGGAGTAACCTACAACAAGACCGCCTGTCACGATTCAAGCACGTGTAGCAATCCGGCCCCAACCCAAGCCCTCGCGAAACCGCGAAGCTAGTACTACGCGTACATAACTACGCTCTGGAGATACCATGGGCATAAGGGGATGGGCACGACCACGGCACGCCCAGAATGCGGCTCAACCGCAGCAGGGGCTCCCGATTGTGTCATTCTTTTTCTTTTTTCTTTTTTCTTACTTTCAGGACTCTGTTCTCCAGAAGCCCTGTCCGACATTCGTGCCGAACTCACGATGCAACAGCCAGGGAAACATAAAGCTACGTCGAGTGTCCAGGTGGTCTCTACTACGAGCATTATACCTGTTTTACATACCATCCCGCAGCTTACCCCTGGAGGGGGACATGTTAAATAGTCCCATCCCTTGCTTATCGCACAATTTGTATCGTTCTGCTTTTATTTGCAGTTTCTTTTTAATAACCAATATATAGCTCTTGCCTATTATTGCATTCTTTCCCATTATATATGTTCATTTATGACATTGCGCAACCGTACAATTTGGTACGGCCAATACACCAGGGGCTTAAGTACCCCAAAATTATGGTGTGATAAGTCCGAACACTTTCACAAGTGCGGCACCCCGAACTTATAGCATTATATGCATCGGCTCCGAATCATGTCTTGGGTCAATAGTTGGGTTTGCCCGGCTCCCATGTTTTGGTACCTTACGTTCCGTTATATCGGCTAAGGTAGCACTGGAGAACCACTGCGATTGTGCCCGGGTTGAGCTGGGTTGAGCACGTCAGTGGAGAAAGCTAAAACTGAGCGTCATGATAAGGCGAGAGCGATCGCTGTTCGAGAGGTTTCTTGAGTCCCTAAAGACTTATGCCGCTTAGAGCGAGGAACCGGCATTGTCCGGCCAAGGCGTGGATAGCGCCCCGAACTCGGTCTTCCGAATACTAGGGGCTTCGCTGAAATTTAAAATTATAGAATTCTATGGCTAAGTGAGAGTGTTCAAGCACTATAAGTCTGGTTGCCTTGTTCGTTCGTTGGCGCCTCCTTGACGGAGCCAAGAATGGGAACAAGAGCGCTCAAGTTTATCCCGAACACCCCACTTTCGTGGCATGGGGGCTGAAATAACGACTTGCCATCTCTCAAATTTGATAAACGGCCGCACAGAAGGTAATATTTTAAATTAGCAAGCGTTGCTTAGCGCATATGAACAAGTTTTCAGCGTAAAGGATAACAAATGCGAGTCTACTAAAAAATTACATCTTTGCAGCACTCATCCGCTATACGGCGGGCACCCTTCAGGACGCCCTCATAGTACATTTCGGGCTTGCGATGATCCTTGCCCTTCGGTGGCCCGTCCGTCACAAGCTTCTCCACATCCCAGCTTGCCCCAGTGCACTTTAGCACGGGCAAGGGCCCGACGGGCACCTTCAATGCAGACGGAGCGCTTGATGACTTCAATCCATGGACATGCGTCCACCAGCCGCCGCACTAGCCCAAAGTAGCTCCCAGGAACGGCTTCCAATGGTCACGGCAGAACTATGAGGTCTTTCATGGCCTGTTCGGCGACCTTGTGGAGCTCGACCAGCTACTTCAGCTGTTCGCTTAGGGGCACCGGATGTCCGGCCTCAGCATACTGAGACCAGAACACCTTTTCCGTCGAGCTCCCCTCCTTGGCGCGGTAGAATGCGGCAGCATCAGACACACTATGGGGCAGATCTGCGAATGCTCCTGGAGAGCTCCGAATCCGGGTAAGTAATAGGTAATTCACTTTTACATTCTTGCTCATAAAGAATGCCTTACCCGCCGCGATCTTCTTTATTGCCTCAATCTCCTGGAGGGCTCTTTGGGCCTCGGCCTTAGCAGCTTTGGCACTCTCAAGAGCCGAGGCAAGCTCAGACTCTCGGGTCTTCGAGTCACGCTCCAAACCCTCGTGTTTTTCCACGAGAGCCTCGAGCTCTTGCCGTACCTCCGCCAGCTGTGCCTCCCCCTTCTCTCGTTCGGTGCGCTCCGCAGCCGCTTTGTTTTCGGCCGCGGACACCGCCTCCTTCCGGGTCGCCACCTCGCTCGTGGCCCCTGCAGTACCCATGGTATTCCTGTTATCTTTTGCAACCACATTTTTTAAATTCCATAAGGTATTACTTACCTTCCTTGTCCTCGAGCTGCTTCTTGGCAAGGCCGAGCTCGTTCTCGGACCGCTCGAGGCTCTGCTTCAATGCATTGACCTCCGCAGTCACTGCGGCAGAGGTCAACAGCGCAGCCTGCATTCCCATATTGACATACTTATGTTAGACTCCTGCGTATATCTTTTTAGATCCTTAGTCCGGCTTTTGTTTCCGAACACCGAACTAAGCATCGAGAACCACTTGTCTATGCGGTAATATTTTTACATATTCTAAACTTACCTCAAAGCCTGTTAGAAGGCTGGTACAGGCTTCAGTCAGCCCGCTCTTGGCGGACTGAACTTTATGGATCACCACACTCATAACAGTGCGGTGCTCCTCCTCGATGGGCGCTGTTAGCGCCTCGATAGCTATCCGGTGCCTCCGGTTGGGCGGAGGACACCGGCGTCTTCCTTCCCACGAAGGACCGCTTGCGGACTTGAACCGCTGAAGGTTCGGTATGGAGTCCGGACGAGGTGGGCTTAGAGCCTGGGGTCTCGCCCCCACGCTGAGTCCGGGAGGTTGCCTTGCGGCGCCTCCTGCGCCACCTCCTCTTGACCAGGCCCCCCTTGGGGCCCCACCTCGGCGTCGTCCGCAGCGTGAGGTGAGGAGGCGGCCGGAAGTGAAGTACTCTCCATTTCGGACGAACTCAGGGACCCGCTCGACGAAGCGACGAACTCGTCCTTGGGCGGGCTGCATAATCGTTCGGCATTAGAGAGCACTATGCAATGAAAAAAAAGCCATGGGTATCCGGACACTTACGATCTCGCCAGGGGCTTGGCCCTTGTTGGCCACGCCTCCTCGTCGTTGTCGGCGTTGATGGAGAAGTCCGGAGGAAGGGTCCTTCCCTTCTTGGACCCTCCGGCCTCCCCAGTTGGGGCGGCCTTCCTTTTGTTCTCTCTCCCCGCTGGGGGAGAGGCTTCTTTTTCCTCCTCCTCTTCCTCAGAGGAGGATTCCACCTCAGAGTTGTCGGGCGGTGAGTCCGACAGCGCCTGGCGCCGGGAGCTCTTTCGAGTTCCTGTGGCCTCCTTCTTGGCCTTCTTCTTCGGCACCACGTGAGGTACCGGAGCCAGCAGCCCTGTCAATCGGGCGTCCGCTGGGTCTTCTAGCAAGGGGGCTGGACAGTTAATCTGCCCGGACGTCTTCAGCCAGTCCTGTCAAAGGTTAGGGAGTTTTAGATCCCGCATAGAGTCAAACTATGAAAAAAGAGTCCCATAAAGAGTACAATAACTTACCTCGTTGGCTTGACACTGCGAGCTGAATCTCGATCTCCGGTAGCGGATGTGGGAGCCTCGGCGCCCTTGAACAGCACCTTCCAGGCATCTTCGTACGTAGTGTCGAAGAGCCTTTTCAGAGTTGAGTGCTGTGCCGGATCGAACTCCCACAATTTGAAGGCCCGTTGTTGGCATGGGAGAATCCGGCGGATGATCATCACCTGGATTACGTTGACAAGCCTGAGATTCTTGTCCACCAGGTTTCGGACGCAGGTTTGGAGTCCGGATAGCTCGTCCGAATTCCCCCACGTCAGGCCCGTCTCTTTCCATGAAGAGAGCCGTGTGGGGAAGCCAGATCGGAATTCGGGGGCCGCCGCCCATTGAGAGTCGCGCGGCTCGGTGATGTAGAACCACCCCGATTACCACCCCTTTATGGTCTCCACAGAGGAGCCCTCGAGCCATAGGACTTTAGCCATCTTGGCAACCATGGCGCCTCCGCACTCCGCTTGGCGGCCGCCCACTACCTTCGGCTTGACATTGAAGATCTTAAGCCATAAGCCGAAGTGGGGCTGGATGCAGAGGAAGGCCTCGCACACGACGATAAACGCCGAGATGTTGAGGATGAAGTTCGGGGCCAGATCGTGGAAATCCAGGCCGTAGTAGAACATGAGCCCCGGACAAATGGGTGAAGTGGAAAACCTAGTCCATGGAGGAAGTGGGGAGAAACACCACCCTCTCATGGGGCCGGGGGTTGGAGCGAGCTGCCCCTCGTCGGGTAGCCGGTCTTGCGATGTTGCTGGACAAGTATCCGGCCTCCGCAGCTTTTCGATGTGCCCCTCCGTGGCGGAGGAGGCCATCCACCTGCCTCCGCTCCGGACATAGTTGGAGAAGGTTGAGGTGGGATGTGCGGACTTAGGCGCTGGAGCTCGAGTCTTGTGAAATGGATGAACAAAGGAGGAAGAAGGCGTGGGTGAAAAGGTGGATCCTTATCCCCTTATATGGACGGATGAAGCTATGCGTCCCCCACCAGCCTGGTAAAACTCGCTTATCTCCCAAGCACCGTAATCAATGGCGCGGATGGGTTACCCACGTCCGTATTGATGGGAACCCCGGAATAAGGGGGCACGATCTCCGCTTTGATAAGACGTGCCAAGGAAACCGCCTCGCTAAATGCGCTAAGGTGGAACAGTAAAAAACGATTCGTATAAAGGCATGGTCGTGGTGTGATGTCACGCCGCGGAATACGTCAGCAGATCTGTGCAAAAATTATTCACTCTACGGTGGTATGTGGAACTTGTTTTGCAGAGCCGGACACTGTCCTTGTGTTCAAAACCTTCTATGAAGTATTCGGAGGAGGAACCCGCCTTGCAATGCCGAAGACAATATGCGCGCGGACTCGTCGTCATTGAAGCCTGGTTCGGGAGACTCTTGAGGAGTCTGGACTAGGGGTGTCCGGATAGCGAACTATCATCTTTGGCCGACTCTAAGACTATGAAGATACAAGATTGAAGACTTCGTCCCTTGTCCGGATGGGACTTTCCTTGGCATGGAAGGCAAGCTTGGCGATCGGATATGTAGATCTCCTACCATTGTAACCGACTCTGTAACCCTAACCCTATTCGGTGTCTACATAAACCGAAGGGTTTTAGTCCGTGGGGCGAACAACAATCATACCATAGGCTAGCTTCTAGGGTTTAGCCTCCTTAATCTCGTGGTAGATCTACTCTTGTACTACCCATATCATCAATATTAATCAAGCAGGAGTAGGGTATTACCTCCATCGAGAGGGCCCGAACCTGGGAAAAAACATCGTGTCCCTTGTCTCCTGTTACCATCCGCCTAGACGCACAGTTCGGGACCCCCTACCCGAGATCCGCCGGTTTTGACACCGACACCCCCCTCAACCCTATACCCTAGTTCCCGACCCTCGACCGCTCGGCGATCCTCGACACTCTCGTTCCTGATAAAAATTAAGAAGAGGAAGAAGACAAAAAAAGAGGAGAAGAAGAAAAAAAGGAGAAGAAGAAGGAACAAAGGAGAAGAAGAAAAAATAGATTTATTTAATCTATTTTTTCTTCCTATCCTCTTCTTCTCCTTCTTCTCCTCCTTCTTCCTCTTCTTATTTTCCTTTTTCCCGCTCCTTCTTTTCCTTCTTCCTTCTTCTTCCTTCTTCCTCTTTTCTTCTCCAACAGAAAACACATCTCATCTCATCTCATTTCATCTAAAAGTAATTCTTTGCATATGAACATACATACATTTACTTTTTTTGTTAAATGTTACATATGCACATTTTCTTAAATGAGCATATGAACATTTTCTTAAATATTAATGAGCATATGAACATACATATCACCAAAAAATAGACCTTTTTTCTTGGTAACAAAAAAAATGCAAAAATGAGCATTATACAGCATATACAGAGCATTATACAGTGAACATACATACATACATACATACATACATACATCGTAACAAAAAAAATGAAAAATAGGCCGGTGGTCGGCGACGGCGACGATGGTTGGCGGTGGCGCTTACGGATGGCGTGCGGGGATGGCAATGAGAAGGAAAGGGGAGGAGGCAGGGGCTCACAACGCGGGGAGGGGTCGAGGTCGCCGGCCGGAATCGGTGCGGCGACGGATGAACGGCCTCGGGGATGAACGGGTAGCGGGAGCCGGCGTGGTGCTTCCCCGCAGCGACGACGACGACGGGCGCGGGCGGCGGCGACGGCGACGACGGGCACGGGCGGCAACGATGGCGTCGGCGGGCGATGGGCGGGTCGGGCAGCTGGCGGCGTCGATGTCGTTAGCGTCATCGGAGGCTAATGCGAGATGAAACTGAAATTTCCTAAGTGCTTTCTTATATACCCAGAGCATTGGTCCCGGTTCGTAGCACCAACCAGGACCAATGCCCCCCTTAAGTCCCGGTTGGTGCCACCAACCGGGACCAAAGGTCAGTTTTCAGCAGCCCAAAGGGCGGGAAGCGGCGGCCTTTGGTACCGGTTGGTGGCACCAACCGGGACTAAAGGGGGGGCATTGGTCCCGGTTGTTGCCACGAACCGGGACCAAAGGGTGGCATTAGTCCCGGTTCGTGCCACCAACCGGGACCAATGGCCTTGCATAGCGGCGTGGTGGTGGGAGTTTAGTCCCACCTCGCTAGTTGAGAGCGTCGACTACCTGTTTATAAGCACCGCTGCCTCCTCTCTCTCGAACTCCTCTGAACTGCAGGCCGATGGGCCTAATTTGACACTGCTTTGCCTGTGGGCCTGCTGGGCCTTCTGCGGGCCTTCTGCGGGCCTGAATCCTGGCCCAACTAGCTGGGTTTCTAGTCGTATTCAAGCCGTGGTGGCCGAGGAGGTGGCATTTTTTTTATTTTTTTCTAGTTTTTTTGTTTTCTTTGTTGCTTTATTTTTTTTATTTTGTTTCTACTTACAACAAAATACTTACTGTTGCTATTTTATTTATTTTATTAAGGTTTATTTATTTTGTTTTATTATAGTTTATTTTATTTTATTTTATTTTGTTTCTACTTATTTATTTTATAAAAGTTTATTTTATTTATTTTATTTTGTTTCTACTTATTTATTTTATTTTATTTTATTTTGTTTCTACTTATTTATAAAAGTTTATTTTGTTTATACTTATTTATTTTATTTTATTTTTTGCCTTTTGTATTTATTTTATGAAAATTCTTTTTGCTTTTAATATTTTGAACAGAAAATACTTTGATAATTTTAGTTGCATAAATTCTATATAATTTTAGTTTCAATAATACTAGAGGTTTATAAAAGCTTTTTGTTGATTCCTTTAGTACCGGTTCTTTCTGCCCTTTCTATCTTCATTTGTTATTTTTCATGCATCTATTGATTATTTTGAGCTATAAGACCCTGAAATTGAAAAGCATTTCAAATGAACTGTGAAAAGGTTGAAAGTTGGCATGGTATCATCATTTCATCCACATAGCATGTGCAAGAAAGTTGAGAGGGTTACGGCAAAAACTGGATGCACTTCGTGTACAAAACGGACAATGGTATCATACTCGTCTGTTACAAAGTTGGCATGGTATCATCATAATAGTTGCGGGAGAAAGTCTTCACTTTTTCTTCGCTTGTGTCATTTGCTTATTGCGCCGTAACCATGGATAATCTTCATCGTTTATCAGGATGCTTGGGTCAGCCTTGACTTTGAAGGGAGGAATTTCATGAAACTTCTCATAATCTTCAGACATGTCTGTCTTGCCCTCCACTCCCATGATGTCCCTTTTTCCTGAAAGAACTATGTGGCGCTTTGGCTCATCGTATGATGTATTCACTTCCTTATCTCTTCTTTTTCTCGGTTTGGTAGACATGTCCTTCCCATAGATAACCTTTGCCACATCATTGGCTAGGACGAACGGTTCGTCAGTGTACCTTCCGTACTGTGGGTCTACCTGTACCCCGCCTCCTAACAGATTGACCCATTTGCCCTTAAACAAAGGGACCTTAAAATCATGTCCGTAGTCAAGTTCCCATATGTCCACTATGTAACCATAATATGTGTCCTTTCCTCTCTCGGTTGCTGCATCAAAGCGGACACCGCTATTTTGGTTGGTGCTCTTTTGATCTTGGGCGATCGTGTAAAATGTATTCCCATTTATCTCGTATCCTTTGTAAGTCAATACAGTCAAAGATGGTCCCCTGGACAACGAGTACAACTCATCACAAACAGTGTTGTCACCTCTGAGACGTGTTTCCAACCAACTGCTGAAAGTCCTGATGTGTTCACATGTAATCCAGTCGTCGCACTGCTCCGGGGTCACCAAGGTAGAGTTCTGTAGAACTGTGTAGTGTGCTTGAGACCAAGAATATCCGTCCCTGCATATTATTGAGTCCCCTCCAAGCGTGCCTTTTCTAGTCAGTCTCCCCTCATACCACGATTTAGGGAGAGCTATCTTCTTAAGGCCAGGAATGAAGTCAACACAAAACCCAATGACATCCTCTGTTTGATGGCCCATGGAAATGCTTCCTTCTGGCATAGCGCGGTTATGGACATATTTCTTTAGGACTCCCATGAACCTCTCAAAGGGGAACATATTGTGTAGAAATACGGGCCCCAGAATGACAATCTCGTCGACTAGATGAACTAGGACGTGCGTCATGATATTGAAGAAGGATGGTGGGAACACCAGCTCGAAACTGGCAAGACATTGCGCCACATCACTCCTTAGCCTTGTTATGATTTCTGGATCGATCACCTTCTAAGAGATTGCATTGAGGAATGCACATAGCTTCACAATGGCTAATCAGACGTTTTCCGGTAGAAGCCCCCTCAATGCAACTGGAAGCAGTTGCGTCATAATCACGTGGCAGTTATGAGACTTTAGGTTCTCGAACTTTTTCTCTGGCATATTTATTATTCCCTTTATATTCGACGCGAAGCCGATGCCGACCTTCATCTTGAAAGAGGCATTCAAAGAAGATTTCTTTCTCTTCTTTCGTGAGAGCGTAGCTGGCAGGACCTTCATACTACTTCGGACTAATGTCGTCTTTTTCATGCAAACGTTGCAGGTCCTCCCGTGCCTCAGGTGTATATTTTGTCTTCCCATACACGCCCAAGAAGCCTAGCAGGTTCATGATGCGTCTCCAACGTATCTATAATTTTTGATTGCTCCATGCTACTTTATCTACTGTTTTGGACTATATTGGGCTTTATTTTCCACTTTATATTATTTTTGGGACTAACCTATTTACCGGAGGCCCAGCCCGAATTGCTGTTTTTTGCCTATTTGGTGTTTGAAGAAACGGAATATCAAGCGGAGTCCAAACGGAATGAAACCTTCGGGAACGTGATTTTCTCACCGAACGTGATCCAGGAGACTTGGACCCTACTCCAAGGAACAAAAGAGGTGGTCACGAGGGTGGGGGGCGCGCCCCCTGCCTCGTGGGCCCCCTGTTGCTCCATCGACGTACTCCTTCCTCCTATATATACCTACGTACCCCTAAACGATCTGAACAGGAGCCAAAAACCTAATTCCACCGCCGCAACTTCCTGTATCCACGAGATCCCATCTTGGGGCCTGTTCCGGAGCTCCGCCGGAGGGGGCATCCACCACGGAGGGCTTCTACATCATAACCATAGCCCCTCCGATGAAGTGTGAGTAGTTTACTTCAGACCTTTGAGTCCATAGGTAGTAGCTAGATGGTTTCTTCTCTCTTTTTGGATCTCAATACAATGTTCTCCCCCTCTCTCGTGGAGATCTATTCGATGTAATCTTCTTTTTGCGGTGTGTTTGTTGAGACCGATGAATTGTGGGTTTATTATCCAGCTTATCTATGAATAATATTTGAATCTTCTCTGAATTCTTTTATGTATGATTGGTTATCTTTGCAAGTCTCTTCGAATTATCCGTTTGGTTTGGCCAACTAGATTGGTAGTTCTTGCAATGGGAGAAGTGCTTAGCTTTGGGTTCAATCTTGCGGTGTCCTTACCCAGTGACAGAAAGGGTTGCAAGGCACGTATTGTATTGTTGCCATCGAGGATAACAAGATGGGGTTTTTATCATATTAAGTGAATTTATCCCTCTACATCATGTCATCTTGCTTAAGGCGTTACTCTGTTTTAACTTAATACTCTAGATGCATGCTGGATAGCGGTCGATGAGTGGAGTAATAGTAGTAGATGCAGAATCGTTTCGGTCTACTTGTCTTGAACGTGATGCCTATATACATGATCATACCTAGATATACTCATAACTATGCTCAATTCTGTCAATTGCTCAACAGTAATTTTTTCACCCACCGTAGAATACTTATGCTCTTGAGAGAAGCCACTAGTTAAACCTATGGCCCCCGGGTCTATTCTCATCATATCAATCTCCATTACTTTAATACTTGCTTTGTTTTTTACTTTGCCTTTTACTTTTTACTTTGCATCTCTATCTCAAAAAATACCAAAAATATTATTTATCATCTCTATCAGATCTCACTCTCATAAGTGACCGTGAAGGGATTGACAACCCCTAATCGTGTTGGTTGCGAGGAGCTATTGTTTTGTGCAGGTACGTGGGACTTGTGCGTGGCCTCCTACTGGATTGATACCTTGGTTCTCAAAAACTGAGGGAAATACTTACGCTACTTTGCTGCATCATCCTCTCCTCTTTGGGGAAATCCAACGCAGTGCTCAAGACGTAGCAAGAAGAATTTCTGGCGCCGTTGCCGGGGAGGCTCACACAAGAGCAAGTCAACCATACCAATTACCCATCACAATCCCTATCTCTCGCATTACATTATTTGCCATTTGCCTCTCGTTTTCATCTCCCCCACTTCACCCTTGCCGTTTTATTCGCCCTCTCTTCTCGTTTGCCTTGATGTCTTACTTGGCTCGTTTGCTCGTTTGGTTGAAATAGTTGAGTATTTATTCCTAAACAAAGAAGCAATATCTATGGATCCTCATCCGCTTGCCAATCTTTTTAAGAGCTCCAATTATGATGACCAATTCCTAGTGATTTGGATGCACTAGATTATCTTTATAAGGTTTTGCCTGAAATCTGTGAAGTAATTCACGATAGATCTTTGAATAAAAAGCATGATTGCTATGATTTTATTATAAATTCTTTTGATGTCAATTGTGCTAATAAGATGCAAAACCCTAAGCTTGGGGATGCTAGTTTTGCTATATCTACTATTTGTTGCAATGATCATGATTGGGGTGATTCTTCTTATGATCTTGAAAATTTATTTAAGCCCCATGACGAATATGAGATTGATAATATTGTTTGCAATAATATTGAAAGTGGGTTCGGAAGAATGTCAACTTTAGATCCCACATATTTGGAGAATGTTCAATCTTATGAAGTTTTTGATAAAAGTGGGTTTGGAAAGGTCATGACTTTAGTTAATGATAATCCCACTATTTTGGAAGAGTATCAACTTTGCTTGCATGTGGATCGTGTTGAGAATATACTTTCTGATAGCTATTTTGTTAAATTTGCCTATGATCCTACATGTAATTATTATGAGAGAGTAAAATATGGTTATAGAAATTTTCATGTTACTAAATTACCTCTCGTTATGTTGAGATTGCTATTGTTCCTTTCCGCTTCCTTGTATATGCTAGTTTTTGCTTGCTACGATAATTTGTTTGCCTATAATATGCCTATGCATAGGAAGTATGTTAGACTCAAGTGTGTTTGTCACATGTTTTATGATGCTCTCTTTGTGCCTCAATTCTTGTCCTTCTTGTGAGCATCATTGAATCTCAATGCCTAGCTAAAAAGGCTTTAAAAAAAGTGCTTGTGGGGAGACAACCCAATATTTTTCCTTCCTGCTTAGTAATAAATAATCCATCTAGCCTCTGTTTAGATGTAGTTTTATGTTTTAATTAGTGTTTGTGCCAAGCTAGACCTATTGGATCTTCTTGGATGATAGTTATTTGATCTTGCTGTAATTTCCAGAAACATTGCGCTCAGTGCCCGAATTATTAAAAATCACCAGAATGTGATAAAATACTGATTCCAATTGCTTCGGATCAATAAAAAAATTGTCTAGGTCTTCTAATTTTGGGTAGATTTTTTTAAGTTCCAGAAGTTTGCGTTAGTTACAGATTACTACAGACTGTTCTGTTTTTGACAGATTCTGTTTTTCGTGTGTTGTTTGCTTATTTTGATGAATCTATGGCTAGTAAAATAGTTTATAATCCATAGAGAAGTTAAAATACAGTAGGTTTAGCACCAATATAAATAAAGAATGAGTTCATTACAGTACCTTAAAGTAGTCTTTTGTTTTCTTTCTCTAACGGAGCTCACGAGATTTCTATTGAGTTTTGTGTTGTGAAGTTTTCAAGTTTTGGGTAAATTCTTTTGATGGATTATGGAAAAGGAGTGGCAAGAGCCTAATCTTGGGGATGCCCACGGCACCCCCAAGATAATCCAAGGACACCAAAAAGTCAAAGCTTGGGGATGCCCCGGAAGGTATCCCCTCTTTCGTCTACTTCCATCGGTAATTTACTTGGAGCTATATTTTTATTCACCACATGATAAGTGTTTTTCTTGGAGCGTCGTGTATCATTTGCATCTTTTCTTGTTAGTTTACCACAATCATCCTTTCTGGACACACCCTTTGAGAGAGCCATACATAAATTGGAATTTTCTAGAATACTCTATGTGCTTCACTTATATCTTTTGAGCTTGATAGTTTTGCTCATAGTGCTTCACTTATATCTTTTGAGCGTGATAATTTTTGCTCTAGTGCTTCACTTAGATCTTTTAGAGGACGGTGGTGGATTTGTTTTAAAGAAACTATTGATCTCTCATGCTTCACTTAGATTATTTTGAGAGTCGTTAATAGCATGGTAATTTGCTTAATATTAATATACTTGGTATTCAAGATATGTGAAACTTTCTTTTGAGTGCGTTGAATACTAAGAAAAGTTTGATGCCTGATAATTGTTTTGAGATATGAAGATGGTGATATGAGAGTCATGCTAGTTGAGTAGTTGTTAATTTAAAGAATACTTGTGTTGAAGTTTGTGATTCCCGTAGCATGCACGTCTGGTGAACCGTTATGTGATGAACTCGGAGCATGATATATTTATTGATTGTCTTCCTTATGAGTGGCGGTCGGGGACGAGCGATGGTCTTTTCCTACCAATCTATCCCCCTAGGAGCATGCACGTAATACTTTGCTTTGATAACTTATAGATTTTTGCAATAAGTATATGAGTTCTTTATGACTAATGTTGAGTCCATGGATTATACACACTTTTTCCCATCCTTCCACCATTGCTAGCCTCTCTAATACCGCACACTTTTCGCCAGTATCATACACCCACCATATATTTTCCTCAAAACAGCCACCATACCTACCTATCATGGCATTTCCATAGCCATTCCGAGATATATTGCCATGCAACTTTCCACCATTCCGTTTATTATGACACGCTCCATCATTGTCATATTGCTAGCATGATCATGTAGTTGACATCGTATTTGTGGCAAAGCCACCATTCATGATTCTTTCATACATGTCACTCTTGTTTCATTGCATATCCCGGTACACCGCCGGAGGCATTCATATAGAGTCATACTTTGTTCTAAGAATCGAGTTGTAATTGTTGAGTTGTAAGAAAAATAAAAGTGTGATGATCATCATTCTTTAGAGCATTGTCCCAAGTGAGGAAAGGATGATGCAGACTATGATTCCCCCACAAGTCGGGATGAGACTCCGGATGAAAAATAAAAAAAAGAAATAAAAAAAAGGAAAAAGAGGCCATAAAAAAAGGCCCAAATAAAAAAATTGAGAGAAAAAGAGAGAAGGGACAATGCTACTATCCTTTTACCACACTTGTGCTTCAAAGTAGCACCAAGATCTTCATGATAGAGAGTCTCTAATTTTGTCACTTTCATGTACTAGTGGGAATTTTTCATTATAGAACTTGGCTTGTATATTCCAATGATGGGCTTCCTCAAATGCCCTAGGTCTTCGTGAGCAAGCGAGTTGGATGCACACCCCCTTAGTTTCTTTTGTTGAGCTTTCATATACTTATAGCTCTAGTGCATCCGTTGCATGGCAATCCCTACTCACTCACATTGATATCTATTGATGGGCATCTCCATAGCCCGTTGATACGCCTAGTTGATGTGAGACTATCTTCTCCCTTTTTGTCTTCTCCACAACCACCATTCTATTCCACATATAGTGTTATATCCATGGCTCACGCTCATGTATTGCGTGAAAATTGAAAATGTTAAAGTATGAAACAATTGCTTGGCTTGTCATCGGGGTTGTGCATGATTTAAATATTTTGTGTGGGGAAGATGGAGCATAGCCAGACTATATGATTTTGTAGGGATAACTTTCTTTGGCCATGTTATTTTGAGAAGACATAATTTCTTAGTTAGTATGCTTGAAGTATTATTATTTTTATGTCAATATGAACTTTTGTCTTGAATCTTTCGGATCTGAATATTCATACAACAATTAAGAAGATTTACATTGAAATTATGCCAAAGTATCACTCCGCATCAAAAATTCTCTTTTATCATTTACCTACTCGAGGACGAGCAGGAATTAAGCTTGGGGATGCACGATCGTCTCCAACGTATCTATAATTTTGATTGCTCCATGCTACTTTATCTACTGTTTTGGACTATATTGGGATTTATTTTCCACTTCTATATTATTTTTGGGACTAACCTATTAACGGAGGCCCAGCCCAAATTGCTGTTTTTGCCTATTTGAGTGTTTGAAGAAACGGAATATCAAGCAGTCCAAATGGAATGAAACCTTCGGGAACGTGATCTTCTCACCGAACGTGATCCAGGAGACTTGGACCCTAATCCAAGGAACAAAAGAGGCGGTCACGAGGGTGGGGGGCGCGCCCCCCCGTAGGGCATGCCCCCTGCCTCGTGGGACCCCTGTTGCTCCACCGACGTACTCCTTCCTCCTATATATACCTACGTACCCCCAAACGATCAGAACAGGAGCCAAAAACCTAATTCCACTGCCGCAACTTCCTGTATCCACGGGATCCCATCTTGGGGCCTATTCCGGAGCTCCGCCGGAGGGGGCATCCACCATGGAGGTCTTCTACATCATCACCATAGCCCCTTTGATGAAGTGTGAGTAGTTTACTTCAGACCTTCGGGTCCATAGCTATTAGCTAGATGGCTTCTTCTCTCTTTTTGGATCTCAATACAATGTTCTCCCCCTCTCTCGTGGAGATCTATTCGATGTAATCTTCTTTTTGCGGTGTGTTTGTTGAGATCGATGAATTGTGGGTTTATGATCCAACTTATCTATGAATAATATTTGAATCTTCTCTGAATTATTTTATCTATGATTGGTTATCTTTGCAAGTCTCTTCGAATTATCCGTTTGGTTTGGCCAACTAGATTGGTAGTTCTTGCAATGGGAGAAGTGCTTAGCTTTGGGTTCAATCTTGCGGTGTCCTTTCCCAGTGACACAAAGGGTTGCAAGGCACGTATTGTATTGTTGCCATCGAGGATAACAAGATGGGGTTTTTATCATATTGCATGAATTTATCCCTCTACATCATGTCATCTTGCTTAAGGCGTTACTCTGTTTTAACTTAATACTCTAGATGCATCTTTGGATAGCGGTCGATGAGTGGAGTAATAGTAGTAGATGCAGAATCGTTTCGGTCTACTTGTCTTGGACGTGATGCCTATATACATGATCATACCTAGATATACTCATAACTATGCTCAATTCTGTCAATTGCTCAACAGTAATTTGTTCACCCACCGTAGAATACTTATGCTCTTGAGAGAAGCCACTAGTGAAACCTATGGCCCCCGGGTCTATTCTCATCATATCAATCTCCATTACTTTAATACTTGCTTTGTTTTTACTTTGCCTTTTACTTTTTACTTTGCATCTCTATATCAAAAATACCAAAAATATTATTTATCATCTCTATCAGATCTCACTCTTGTAAGTGACCGTGAAGGGATTGACAACCCCTAATCGCGTTGGTTGCGAGGAGTTATTGTTTTGTGCAGGTACGAGGGACTTGTGCGTGGCCTCCTACTGGATTGATACCTTGGTTCTCAAAAATTGAGGGAAATACTTACGCTACTTTGCTGCATCATCCTCTCCTCTTCGGGGAAATCCAACGCAGTGCTCAAGAGGTAGCAGTTCATGCAAAGGTTCTTCATCACGTGCATCACGTCGATTGAAGAGCGGACCTCTAGGTCTTTCCAGTAGGGTAGGTCCCAAAATATATATTTCTTCTTCCACATGGGTGTGTGTCCCTCAGCGTCATTCAGAACATGTAGTCAGCCGGGACCCTTTCCAAAGATTACGTGTAAATCATTGACCATAACAGGTACGTGATCACCGGTACGCATGGCGGGCTTCTTCCGGTGATCTGCCTTGCCTTTGAATTGCTTGCCTTTCTGTCGACATTGATGGTTGGTCGAAAGAAATCGACGATGGCACAGGTACACATTCGTCCTGCATTTGTCCAGGTATATACTTTCAGTGTCATCTAAACAGTGCGTGCATGCGTGGTATCCCTTGTTTGTCTGTCCTAAAAGGTTACTGAGAGCGGGCCAATCGTTGATGGTTATCAACAGCAATGCGTACAAGTTAAATTCCTCCTGTTTGTGCTCATCCCACGTACGTACACTGTTTCCATTCCACAGCTGTAAAAGTTCTTCAACTAATGGCCTTAGGTACACATCAATGTCGTTGCCTGGTTGCTTAGGGCCTTGGATGAGAACTGGCATCATAATGAACTTCCACTTCATGCACATCTGCTACGTCTTGAGCTTGCGTTGGTTTTTCCCGAAGAGGAGAGGATGATGCAGCACAGTAGCGTAAGTATTTCCCTCTGTTTTTGAGAACCAAGGTATCAATCCAGTAGGAGGTCACGCGCAAGTCCCTCGTACCTGTACAAAACGATAGCTTCTCGCAACCAACGCGATTAGGGGTTGTCAATCCCTTCATGGTCACTTACGAGAGTGTGATCTGATAGAGATAATATTTTTGGTATAAAGATGCAAAGTAAAAAGTAAAAACAAAGAAAGTAAATAAAAGTGATGGAGATTGATATGATGAGAATAGACCCGGGGGCCATAGGTTTCACTAGTGGCTTCTCTCAAGAGCATAAGTATTGTACGGTGGGTGAACAAATTACTGTTAAGCAATTGACAGAATTGAGCATAGTTATGAGTATATCTAGGCGATGATCATGTATATAGGCATCACGTCCGAGACAAGTAGACCGAAACGATTCTGCATCTACTACTATTACTCCATTCATCGACCGCTATCCAAATGCATCTAGAGTATTAAGTTAAAAACAGAGTAACGCCTTAAGCAAGATGACATGATGTAGAGGAATAAATTCATGCAATAGGATAAATACCCCATCTTGTTATCCTCGATGGCAACAATACAATACGTGCCTTGCAACCCTTTCTTTCACTGGGTATGGACACCGCAAGATTGAACCCAAAGCTAAGCACTTCTCCCATTGCAAGAACTACCAATCTAGTTGGCCAAACCAAACGGATAATTCGAAGAGACTTGCAAAGATAACTATATCATACATAAAAAGAATTCAGAGAAGAATCAAATATTTTCCATAGATAAGTTGGATCATAAACCCACAATTCATCGGTCTCAACAAACACACCGCAAAAAGAAGATTACATCGAATAGATCTCCACGAGAGAGGGGGAGAACATTGTATTGAGATCCAAAAAGAGAGAAGAAGCCATCTAGCTACTAGCTATGGACCCGAAGGTCTGAAGTAAACTACTCACACTTCATCGGAGGGGCTATGGTGATGATGTAGAAGACCTCCGTGGTGGATGCCTCCTCCGGCGGAGCTCCAGAACAGGCCCCAAGATGGGATCTCGTGGATACAGGAAGTTGCGGCGGTGGAATTAGGTTTTTGGCTCCGTCTTGATCTGTCGGGGGTACGCAGGTATATATAGGAGGAAGGAGTACGTCGGTGGAGCGTCAGGGGTCCACGAGGCAGGGGGCGCGCCCAGGGGGGAGGGCACGCCGCCCACCCTCGTGACCGCCTCTGGCACTTCTTGGAGTAGGGTCCAAGTCTCCTAGATCACATTCGGTGAGAAGATCACGTTCCCGAAGGTTTCATTCCGTTTGGACTCCGTTTGATATTCCGTTTCTTCGAAACACTGAAATAGGCAAAAAACAACAATTCAGGGCTGGGCCTCCGGTTAATAGGTTAGTCCCAAAAGTAATATAGAAGTGGAAAATAAAGCCCATTATAGTCCAAAACAATAGATAAAGTAGCATGGAGCAATCAAAATATATAGATACGTTGGAGACGTATCAACATCCAAGGAGGAAGGTTATACATACAAAGAGTCACGGGCCAGGTGCTGTGATTGCTGCTCTGCTCCCCGAAAGGATTAATGCCATCCGCGCTTAAACCAAACCATACGTTCCTTGGGTCACCTGCAAACTCAGCCCATTACTTTCTCTCGATTTTTCTCCACTGCGACCCGTCAGCGGGTGCTCTTAACTTCCCGTCTTTCTTACGGTCCTCACTGTGCCATCGCATCAACTTGGCATGCTCTTCGTTTTTGAACAGACGTTTCAACCGTGGTATTATAGGAGCATACCACATCACCTTCGCAGGAACCCTCTTCCTAGGGGGCTCGCCGTCAACATCACCAGGGTCATCTCGTCGATCTTATACGCAATGCACCGCATACCGCCATGCGTTCAGATCCTTATGCGCACCGCGTAGAGGATGTAGTCATTAGGGCATGCATGTATCTTCTGCACCTCCAATCCTAGAGGGCATACGACCTTCTTTTCTGCGTATGTACTGTCGGGCAATTCGTTATCCTTTGGAAGCTTCTTCTTCAATATTTTCAGTAGCTTCTCAAATCCTTTGTCAGGTACAGCATTCTCTGCCTTCCACTACAGCAATTCCAGTACGGTGCTACCTCTTGAGCACTGCGTTGGATTTCCTTGAAGAGGAAAGGATGATGCAGCAAAGTAGCGTAAGTATTTCCCTCAGTTTTTGAGAACCAAGGTATCAATCCAGTAGGAGGCTACGCGCGAGTCCCTCGTACCTACACAAAGCAAATAACTCCTTGCAACCAACACGATAAGGGGTTGTCAATCCCTTCACGGTCACTTACGAGAGTGAGATCTGATAGAGATGATAGATAATATTTTTGGTGTTTCTGTGATAAAGATGCAAGGTAAAATAAAAGCAAAGTAAAAAAGCAAAGGCAATAATAAAGTGACGGAAGATTAATATGATAGAGATAGACCCGGGGGCCATAGATTTCACTAGTGGCTTCTCTCAAGAGCATAAGTATTTTACGGTGGGTGAACAAATTACTGTTGAGCAATTGACAGAATTGAGCATAGTTATGAGAATATCTAGGTATGATCATGTATATAGGCATCACGTCCGAGACAAGTAGACCGACTCCTGCCTGCATCTACTACTATTACTCCCCTCATCGACCGCTATCCAGCATGCATCTAGAGTATTAAGTTCAAGAAAACAGAGTAACGCCTTAGGCAAGATGACATGATGTAGAGGGATAAAATCATGCAATATGATAAAAACCCCATCTTGTTATCCTCGATGGCAACAATACAATCGTGCCTTGCTGCCCCTCATCCTTTGGGAAAGGATACATAAAGATTAACCCAAAGCTAAGCACTTCTCCCATTGCAAGAAAAACCAATCTAGTAGGCCAAACCAAACTGATAATTCGAAGAGACTTGCAAATATAACCAATCATACATAAAAGAATTCAGAGAAGATTCAAATATTATTCATAGATAATCTTGATCATAAACCCACAATTCATCGGTCTCAACAAACACACCGCAAAAGAAGGTCTGGGGTAAACTACTCACACTTCATCGGAGGGGCTATGGTGATGATGTAGAAGCCCTCTGTGGTGGCTGCCCTCTCCGGCGGAGCTCCGAAACAGGCCCCAAGATGGGATCTCGTGGGTACAGAAGGTTGCGGCGGTGGAATTAGGTTTTTGGCTCCGTATCTGATTGTTTGGGGGTACGTAGGTATATATAGGAGGAAGAAGTACGTCGGTGGAGCAAGGTGGGGCCCACGAGGGTGGAGGGCGCGCCTGGGGGGGGGGGGGAGGGCGCGCCCCTACCTCGTGCCCACCTCCTTTCTTTCTTGACGTAGGGTCCATGTCTCCTGGGTCACACTACAAAAAAATACACTTCCGTGATGATATGTGTTTGTCACAGTAGGTCGCGTTTTTTGTCATGCATGTACATCCATGAAGATTTTATGACAGAATCAATATAGTCATACCTGTTGAGGGAGTCCTGGACTAGGGGGTGTCCGGATAGCCGAACTATCATCCCGGCCGGACTCCAAGACTATGTAGATACAAGATTGAAGACTTCGTCCCGTGTCCGGATGGGACTTTCCTTGGCGTGGAAGGCAAGCTTGGCGATACGGATATGTAGATCTCCTACCATTGTAACCGACTCTGTGTAACCCTAACCCTATCCGGTGTCTATATAAACCGGAGGGTTTTAGTCCGTGGGGACGAACAACAATCATACCATAGGCTAGCTTCTAGGGTTTAGCCTCCTTGATCTCGTGGTAGATCTACTCTTGTACTACCCATATCATCAATATTAAACAAGCAGGGTAGGGTATTACCTCCATCGAGAGGGCCCGAACACAGGTAAAAACATCGTGTCCCTTGTCTCCTGTTACCATCCGCCTAGACGCACAGTTCGGGACCCCCTACCGAGATCCGCCGGTTTTGACACCGACATTGGTGCTTTCATTGAGAGTTCCTCTGTGTCGTCACCTGTAGGCCCGATGGCTCCTTCTATCATCAGCAACGACGTAGTCTAGGGTGAGACTTTTCTCCCCGGACAGATCTTCATATTCGGCGGCTTTGCATCATGGCAATTCACTTGGCCATCTGGAGCAGATCGAAGTTACGCTCCTGGCCATCAGGTCAGGTTTGGAAGTTTGAACTACGGCCGACATCCACGGAGACTTGATCTTGACGGATTGAGCCACAGCCAAGTCGCGCCGCTTTGTCTCGATGGGCACGATCTAGCTCGCCGCGAGCGAGTGTCACGGAGGCCGCACTGCGTCCGCTCCGACCCTAGCTCGGAGCCGACTCCCCCGATCGAGGACGAGTGGTTGGACACCGCCTCGGGGGCTATGATCTTAATGGCGATTGAGCCGAACTCTATCACTGTCCTTTGCGAAGACCGTGACTCCAAGGTGCCGGACTCCTCTCCGGACTCCGAACCCTCCGTGCCCCTGCCAATCGAATCCGATTGGGTGCCGGTCATGGAGTTCACCGCCGCGGACATCTTTCAGCACTCGCCCTTTGGCGACATCTTGAATTCACTAAAGTCTCTCTCTTTATCAGGAGAGCCCTGGCCGGACTACGGTCAGGAAGGTTGGGATGTGGACGACGAAGAAATTCAACGCCCACCCACCACCCACTTTGTAGCCACTGTCGATGATTTAGCCGACATGCTCGACTTCGACTCCGAAGACATCGACGGTATGGACGACGATGCCGGAGAAGACCAAGACCCAGTGCCTACAGGGCACTGGAAGGCCACCGCGTCATACGACATATACATGGTGGACATCCCAAAAGATGGGAACAGCGATGGAAAAGCGGAGGATGACCCCTCCAAGAAGCAGCCCTAGCGCCGACGTCAGTGGCGCCGCTCTAAATCCCGCCACAGTAAAAACGGTGATTCCGGCACGGGAGATAATAACACACTGGACAGTGCCAAAGACAACCCCCTCCAGCAGGATTCAGCGCAAGAGGAGGGAGAAGCAAGTCCACACGACAGTGCGGCAGAAAGAGAGGTAGAGGACGATAATTATGCGCCCCCCTCCGAAGACGAGGCAAGCCTCGGCGACGGCAATTTCTCGTGCTGAGGATCCCGCCCGAACAGGGCGTTTCAAGCGCAGGCTTATGGCCACGGCAAGAAGCCTCAAGAAAAAGCAGCAACAACTTAGAGCTGACCAAGACCTGCTAGGCGATGGATGGATGAAGTCCTTGCGGCGAAGAGTATGAACTCGAGCGCCCTCCAAGAGATACCCCAAACGCAGGCTGCTAACCCAATTAGAGGAAGCAGCACCCAAACCTACATCACCAGCGCATGAAGCGGCCGACCGCCACCCGTGGTCGCGACGAGAGAGGCCTCTAGACCCTCCATTCAAGCCGTACTCGGCGTCGCGAAAAAGTACCAAGGCGCGGGAAGCGCGCCCGGACCTGCGAGACATATTGGGCGACAAGGCAAGACATACAAGATCGATCTACGGATCGGCGTGGGCGCCCACGACACGTGATGATAATCGTCACGCGGATACAACAAACCGGCGGGCGAACACGATGAACAAAGCTCATATGAGCTACGTCATGATATAGCCCAATGAGAGGGCGCACACCCACTATGCTTCACGGATGAAGTAATGGATCATCAAATCCACGAGGGCTTCAAACCCGTAAACATCGAATCATACGATGGTACCACAGATCCTGTGGTCTGGATCAAGGACTATCTCCTCCATATCCACATGGCCCGCGGTGATGATCTACACGCCATCAAATACCTCCCACTCAAGCTTAAAGGACTAGCTCGGCATTGGCTTAACAGCTTGCCAGCAGAATCAATTGGTTGTTGGGAGGACCGGGAAGCCTCATTCCTTGATAACTTCCAGGGCACATATGTGCGACCACCAGACGCCGATGAACTCAGCCACATAATCCAGCAGCCAGAAGAGTCGGCGGACAATTCGACACGGTTCCTAACCAAGAAAAATCAAATCGTCGATTGTCCGGATCAGAGGCCCTTGCAGAACATAACATCATGACGAGTGGCTAGCCCGGCACCTAGGACAGGAAAAGCGAATTCCATGGCAGCCCTCACCACACTCATGACCCGCTTTTGCGGGAGAGGACAGCTGGCTAGCTCGAGCAACAACTTGACCAAAAACCACGTAGTTCGGATACCAAGGACAGCAATGGCAGGTCGCATCGCAGCAAGAACAAGCGCCGCGTGCGGCGATAATGATGAAGATCTGACGGTCAATGCGGATTCAGAGGCTCTAAACCTGGTCGTGGAAGAAGCCATTCAAAAGAAATACCAGTGCCGTCCAACTTGGACCGAATACTCGATCGCTTGTGCGGATACATGGCACCCCGAAAAACAGCCAATCACACCAACAGGGATTGTTGGGTGTTCAAGCAAGCAGGCAAGTTAAGTGCGAACTTAATGACAAGGGCTGCATAGCGATGACGAGGAAGAGCCCGACCGCCCGAACAATAGAGGACAGAAGGGCTTTCCCACACAAGTGCGGACGGTGAACATGATATCGCAACCCACATACCCAAAAGGGAGCGGAGCGTGCACTAAGGGGCGTATATGCGATGGAGCCATCGCCCCAAAGTTCAACCCATGGTCTTCTGCCCGATCACCTTCGATCGAAGGACCACCCACTAGCATTCGTCATGGCGGTTTCGCCGCATTGGTTCTTGACCCAATTATTGACGGATTTCACCTCACCAGAGTCCTAATGGACGGCGGTAGTAGCTGAACCTACTTTATCAGGATAAAGTGCGCAAAATGGGCATAGACCCCTGAAGGATTAAATCCACAAAGATGACCTTTAAAGGCGTCACACCAGGTGTAGAGGCCAATTATGCGAGCTCGATTACACTCGAAGTGGTCTTGGATCCCGGATAACTTCCGGCGAAGAGTTAATCTTGACATAGTCCCGTTCATAGCGGTATCACGCCTTTGCTTGGGCGAACCGCATTGCAAAGTTCAATGCGAGTGCCGCTTTCACGCATACCTCAAGCTCAAGATGCGGGCCCTCGAGGAGTAATCATGGTCAATGGAAACACGAGCGCTCTCTCCGAGCGGAGGAGCACACGACAACCCTCGCGGCGGAGGTGCAAAGCAGCCTCTCACAGCAATTCTCGAGTCCGGCCACTAAGCGTCCGACAACATCAAAGCGCTCCCGGTAACCTACAACAAGACCGCCTGGCACGATTCAAGCACGCGTAGCAATCCGGCCCCAACCCCAGCCCTCGCGAAACAGTGAAGCCAGTACTACGCGTACATAACTACGCTCTGGAGATACCATGGGCATAAGGGGAGGGGCACGACCACGGCACGCCCAGAATGCGGCTCAACCGCACCAGGGGCTCCCGATTGTGTCATTCTTTTTCTTTTTTCTTTTTCTTACTTTCAGGACTCCGTTTTCCAGAAGTCCTGCCCGACACTAGAATCGCCGAACTCACGATGCAACAGCCAGGGAAGCAGAAAGCTACGTCGAGTGTTCAGGTGGTCTCTATTACGAGCATTATACCTGTTTTACATACCATCCATAGCTTACCCACGGAGAGGACATGTTAAATAGTCCCATCCCTTGCTTATCTCACTATTTGTATCGTTCTGCTTCCATTGCAGTACCTTTTTGAATAAACAATGCATAGCTTTTGCCTATTATTGCACTCCTTTCTTTATCTATATATATGTTCATTTCATGACATGTTGCACCCGTACACTTTAGTGCGGCCAATACACCGAGGGCTTAAGTACCCCAAAATTATGGTGTGATAAGTCCGAACACTTTCACAAGTGCGGCACCCCGAACTTATAGCATTATATGCATCGGCTCCGAATCATGTCTTGGGTCAATAGTTGGGTTTGCCCGGCTCCTGTGTTTGGCTGCCTTACGTTCCGTTCTATCGGCTAACGCAGCACCAGGAGAACCGCTGCGATTGTGCCCGGTTGAGCTGGGTTGAGCACCTCGGTGGAAAGCTAAAACTGACCGTCATGATGGGGCGAGAGCGATCGCTGTTCGAGAGGTTTTTGGGTCCCTAAAGACTTATGCCGCTTAGGCGAGGAACCGGAATTGTCCGGCCAAAGGCGTGGATAGCGCCCGAACTTCGGTCTTCGAATACTAGGGGCTTCGCGAAATTTAAGATTATAGAATTCTATGGCTAAGTGAGAGTGTTCAAGCATTATAAGTCCGGTTGCCTTGTTACGTTGCATTGGCGCCTCCTCGATGGACCCAAGAATGGGAACAAGAGCGCTCAAGTTTATCCGAACACCCCACACTTTCGTGGCATGGGGCTGAAATAACGACTTGCCATCTCTCAAATTTGATAAATGGCCGCCTGAAGGTAATATTTTAAATTAACAAGCATTGCTTAGCGCATATGAACAAGTTTTCAGCATACAGGATAACAAATGCGAGTCTATTAAAAAATTACATCTTTGGAGCACTCATCCGCTATACGGCGGGCACCCTTCAGGAGGCCCTCATAGTAAATTTTGGGCGTGCGATGCTCCTTGCCCTTCGGTGGCCCGTCCGTCACAAGCTTCTCCGCATCCAGCTTGCCCCAGTGCACTTTAGCACGGGCAAGGGCCAGACGGGCACCTTCAATGCAGGCGGAGCGCTAGATGACTTCAATCCATGGACAGGCGTCCACCAGCCGCCGCACTAGCCCAAAGTAGCTCCCAGGCATGGCTTCCAATGGCCACAGCCGAACTATGAGGCCCCTCATGGCTTGTTCGGCAACCTTGTGGAGCTCGACCAGCTGCTTCAGCTGGTCGCTTATGGGCACCGGATGTCCGGCCTCAGCATACTGAGACCAGAACACCTTCTCCGTCGAGCTCCCTCCTTGGCGGCGGTAGAATCACGGCAGCATCGGACACACTCTGGGGCAGATCTCCGAATGCTCTGGAGAGCTCCGAATTCGGGTAAGTAATAGGTAATTCACTTTCACATTCTTGCTCTGCATAAAGAATTCCTTACCCGCCACGATCTTCTTTATTGCCTCAATCTCCTGGAGGGCTTTTTGGGCCTCGGCCTTAGCAGCTTTGGCACTCTCAAGAGCCGAAGCAAGCTCGGACTCTCGGGTCTTCGAGTCACACTCCAAACCCTCGTGTTTTTCCACGAGAGCCTGGACCTCTTGCCGCACCTCCGCCAGCTGCGCCTCCCCCTTCTCTCGCTCGGTGCGCTCCACGGCCTCTTTGTTTTTGGCCATGGACACCGCTTCCTTCAGGGCCGCCACCTCGTTCCTGGCCCCTACAATACCCACATTATTCCTGTCATTTTTTTTTGCAACCGAATCCTTTCTATAAGGTATTTCTTTAATAAGGTATTACTTACCTTCCTTGTCCTCGAGCTGCTTCTTGGCAAGGCCGATGTCGGTGTCAAAACCGGCGGATCTCAGGTAGGGGGTCCCGAACTGTGCGTCTAGGCGGATGGTAACAGGAGACAAGGGACACGATGTTTACCCAGGTTCGGGCCCTCTTGATGGAGGTAAAACCCTACGTCCTGCTTGATTGATATTGATATTATGGATGTTTACAAGAGTGGATCTACCACGAGATCAAGGAGGCTAAACCCTAGAAGCTAGCCTATGGTATGATTGTAAGGGTTGTTGTAATTGTTGTCCTACGGACTAAAGCCATCCGGTTTATATAGACACCGGAGAGGGCTAGGGTTACATAGAGTCGGTTACAATGGTAGGAGATCTACATATCCGTATCGCCAAGCTTGCCTTCCACGCCAAGGAAAGTCCCATCCGGACACGGGGGGATGTCTTCAATCTTCTATCTTCATAGTCTTGGAGTCCGGTCGATGATGATAGTCCGGCAAATGATAGTCCGGCCGATGGCGGTAGTCCGCTATCCGGACACCCTAATCCGGGACTCCTCGGTAGCCCCGAACCAGGCTTCAATGGCGATAAGTCCAGCATGCGTGTAGTCTTCGGCGTTGCAAGGCGGGTTCTCCTTTAAGTTCCATGTACCTGCCGAACAGTGTCCAACTTCCTCATCAATGTTGCATGTCTTGGCTTCCACGCCCAATAAGGGCCTTCTTCCACGCGTCGTGCGAATGTGAAAAGCCAGGGTGTCTTTTATGTTTTACCCCCTAGTTGTGCGAATGATCTGCCTATAAGGGAGGCAAGAATCCAGATCCAAATCACCATCTTCCTCTTGCAAACACTCATCGGAGCGCTTTCGACCAAGAATCCATTCCATCATGGACCGTCAACGCGGCTCCTCTTCTCGCACTCCCAGCCCTTCACCAGGAGATTGGAGGAGATGCTCTGTTTCGCTGTGAGCTGGTGAAGCTCCAAATGGGGGATATCTCCCTCCGGCTTTTATGGTTCGGTTCGAGCAGGTTCGCCACCTACAAGGTGGGAAGCTAGCAGAGGTTACCCCTAATCCCAACAAAGGGGCGGGTATGCTTCGTCCCCTATCTAATAAGGGGCTCGGATTTCCTGTACATCCATTCCTCCGCGGGCTCACAGAGTTCTCGGACTCCAGCTCCATCACCTCACGCCCGCCTCAATCCTGCATATCGCGGGTTTCGTAGCTCTTCTGAGCTTTTCCTGGGCATCGAGCCCCACTTTGCGCTGTGGAAGAGGTTGTTTTGCCTTGTCCCCGCTCTCACGAGGGTCCATATATCAAGTGGGCGGCGCGAAATATGGCGCATCGCCGGGACGGATATCCATCCGGAACCCCTAAGAAGCGCCAAGACTGGCCTCGGAATGGTTTTATATAGAAGGCGCTCCGCTGCGGACCTGTTGGATCGGCCTCCGGAGTTCAGCAATGCTCCTCTGAAGAAACGCCTTAGTTGGCGTCCATGAGCCCGATTGGAGGAAGACAAGAGTGTCCATTATCGATGGGCGAATAAGGTTCTTGGCCCATGCCGGTTGACCATGATCGGAGTCATGGCAACATGCATTACAGGGGTTGCAGCCACTACAATCTGAGGCCACCCATGTGGGATTTCAGCGGGAGGATGATGCCACCCGTCATGGCATAAAGGGCGGAATCGGCCGAAGATCTGGTGACGATCTTGTCCGCCTGTATAAGGGGAGAAGGAGGATTTCCTTGAGACGAACCCGTTAAATGGGTTTTCCATGAACAATCCCGGCCTTGGGTAAGTGAACACTCAGCGTGTCCGACCCGTGCCTTTGAAACTTAAGTTTCTTACATTGTGTTATTCTTCGGCGCAGAACTGCGCCGGACTGTGGAGGAATGCTAAGTCCGGCTCCGCCTTTGAGGATCGAGAGATCCCATGATCCGGCCTCCGAAGAGGATCCGGACATAAAGGTGGAGCTAATCGGCGGGTGTTCCACCAGCTCAGCATGGATAATGCTTTAGTCGCCATTACGGCCGACTACCCGGACTAAACCGGCTCCCGGTGATCGCGGTCGAAGCCCGACACCGTCATTCCTTCCTTGCTTATTTCGACCACCGTACATGATGGCACTTTGTGCAGGAGGTGCCTCTGGGCGAAGCCGAGAGCCAGCGGTGGCTGACCAACAAGGGCGAGTCCGGACGGTAGGCGGAAGAGGGCCTTGGCGCGGACTGAAGCGTCGCCGCAAAGGTGTAGCTCACAATTCCTTATTTTAGAGCAACATTCCTAGGAGGCGTTTGAGTGCTCATGACTTTTATAGGGAAAAAAGCGTCCGCCGGATCTGCGAGCGTGGAAGTTGTCAATCCAGCCTCTACCAGCGGGCTCCCGCACCCGGTCGGGGAGGGGCGGCGCAAAGCGCAAGCGGACGTACCTCCGACGAGAGGATGCCGAAGACTGTCGCCACCAAGTCTGAGGTGGAAGTGCCCTGAATCACAGGCGCCGCGGACAGCATTTCGTGGCGCGTTCTTCTCCCCGAGGCGTTGAATGCCTTTAACACGGGGGCGCGCACCTTCGTGCCGCTCAAGATAGTTTTACGAGCCACGGAGCGGTATGTAAAAGACATACGGGTAAGAGATTTTAGCGGTTGTATATGCGGTAGCCCCGAGACTTAAAGTAGTTATATTAACTGATTTAAGGATCATATGAAATCTGGGATCTTACCGAGAAGAATACCCAACTGTCTCGGGAGCTGCAAGAGTGCAAGGCCCAACTTGAGGCCGCATTATGCAGCGCAGGAGGAGGCGCAAGGACCTCTCCTGGTAGCGCATTATTTTAGAAGGATAAGTAGCATTTGGCCTTTGCGCAAGTCTAAAAAGCGGCGTTGCGGGGCTGCGGACAAGATCCGGACAGGCAAGAACCTGCGCCAACTAAAGGCCAGCGAGAGGTGCTGCGAAGGTGCAGCATGAAAGGAACAAGCTCCAGGATGCCCATGCCCAGCTTGGAGAAGAGCTGAAAGGCATTGGGCGAGCTGTCGGGCTCCGTTAAGGAGAATCAGCGGCTTCGTCGCGGCATATATAGTAGTGCTTGGCGAACTCCTTTGAAAAGAAGAGTTCGGCGAGGAAGTCCATTGACAGAATATATCCGTAGGTATGCTCATAGGTCGCTCTGCGGAGGAGATGCCGTAACAGCGGGTGATCAACTTCGGAATTGTTGCAACTGATCGAGCGAGTTCGGCAGGCTATGGCGGCGTCATCCAGGCGTTATGGCCAGCCTTCTCCATACCCGAGGGTCTTGGGGAGCTTGCGGGCTTCTGAGGGAGTGCGGCAGCGCTTCCATTTATGGAAGATTCGGCCTGCCGCCAAGGTGCCGAGGAGGCTGGGCCATGGTAAAGCAGCGGTACAAGAAGGCGGATCCCAATCACATGGCAAGTCGGACTGTGGGGCCCGATGGGAAGGAGATCCTGTGAGTTTAGTATCTGACCAAGTGGAGTTGGCATAAAATTTTCCCAACATGACTGTAAATTAGACAACCTGTTAGGCGGGATTGAAGAGGAATACAATCGGTCGATTTGACAATGTATTATAAAATGACATACAAAGTGCCTTCTAGCGGATTGTAGATCGTTTGTCTTTGCCGACCTTTTAACCCGACCTCGGGACCCTAGAGTCGGAGTGTGTCGAATACCTTCTCGGTTATGAAACAACCGGGGTATGCATGGAGACCAGCGTAGGGGTCATCGATGCTTTATCGGACAAGTGCCCAACTAGTTATGTTATATTACATGGTTAGTAAGAAACATCTTCCGGGAGAATAGTTCCGTTAAGGGTTCCTTTCCGCTGGGGTGGCATGCCCTAAAGTGCATGTCGGGCTGCTGCGCAGAAAACATCTGGGGCAGATAAAAGTGGATAAAAATCATCTTTTAAGTCACCGACCGAATATTCCCTTAAAACGCTAGCTTTCGGCTTCACCCGGTCGAGGTACACATCCGGTGACCAGGCAAGAACAATCGCAGAGGTGCCCCTTTACCTCCTAGCGAACAATCGGGAGCGTAGGGGTAAGCACAGGAGCGAGCAACCTAAGCTTGGCCAAAACTTAAGTCATATCGATGCATATAATGGTGAATAAAAGGTACATGTGGAGGCTTGACACATGTCTTTGGGCATAAAGCCCGTATATTTAAGCTTCGGTAAAAGCCCCGAGTATAATGAGTCGGGTAGCACATCAATTGTGTCTGCGAGCGTTATTGCGGGTAAAGCCCTTTAAGGCTTGGATGAATAGGTTTGAGAAGAAAAAGGTGAACAAAAGGCAGCTGAAATGAATAAAAAAAAAAATTTGGGCGGGGAAGGGGCGAACTCTTAGTCGGCGCTAGGCATAGAATCGCCGGAGGCGATGGCTCGTTCCATGGGTTCGGCTCGAGTGGGTTATCCGATGCATTTAAGTGACGATGCGCTCCGCGGTCAAGACTTGATCAATGATGAAGGGCCTTCCCATTTGGGCTTGAGCTTGTCCTTTTTCTTGTCCGGCGAGGCATAGAACCAGTTAAGCCAGCGTTGTAAGTCTTGGCCCGTACTTCTCTGCTTTGGTATCTTGAGCCTGCTGTTGATAGAATGCGGAGCGAGCCTTGGCGACGTCGCGCTCTTCCTCAATGTGTCCAAGCTGTCCTGCCGATCCAACTCGGCTTCTCTTTCTTCGTACATGCGCTTTCGAGGTGAGTCATGAATGATGTCGCAGGCAAAACTGCTTCTGCGCGTACACCATAAAAATGGTGTGAATCCGGTGAATGCGGTTAGGCGTTGTCCGCAACCCCTAGATCTGGTCGAGCTCCTCTACCCGGTCGTGTCGATTTCGTGAGGACCGCACTAGTGCAGGGTTTGATGCCGCTCATTATGAGACCATTTGCTCGTTCCACGTGACCGTTGGTTTGAGGATGATAGACTGAAGCGTAATCGAGCTTGATGCCCATATTTTTGCACCATGATTTAACCTCGTCGGCGGTGAAGTTAGTGCGTTATCGGTGATGATGCTGTGGGGACACCATAACGGTGTACTACCCGGATATAAAGTCTATCACTGGTCCGGACTCTGCCGTTTTAACGGCTTGGCCTCTATCCATTTGGTGAATTTATCCACCATGACCAATAGGTACCTTTGCTTGTGGGTTCCCCCTTTAAGTGGTCCAACCATGTCAAGCCCCAGGACCATGACGGCGGGTAATTGGTATAGTTTTGAGGCGGTGGGTGGCATATAGCTCGATTAGCAAAGATCGACAACCGGCGCATCTTTGGACTAAGTCTGGCATCTGCTCGAGCCGTCGACCAGTAAAATCCTGTGCGGAATGCCTTTCCTACAAGGGCCGAGCTGCGGCGTGGTGTCCGCCTAGTCCGGCATGAATTTCAGCCAGGAGGTTTCGCCCTTCCTCCTCGGAGATACACTTTTGAAGGACTCCGGTTGTGCTTTTCTTATAAAGTTCTCCCTCATAGACCTTGTAGGCTTTTGATCGCCGGACAATGCAGCGGGCCTCGTTTTGGTCTTGGGAAGCTCCTGCCTAAGCAAGTAGGCGAGAATGGTTCTGCCGCAGGCAATTACTGCCATTATGTCTTGGGCGGAAGGTGTTATGTCGTTGGCTGGATCGCGGTTGGTGCGACTTGTTCCGGATTGTTAGTTCGGACTCCTCTTCCCATAATGCGGATGGCTTGAAGAGCCGTTCGAGGAAAGATGTTAGGAGGGACAGCGTCGCGTTTTGCGCCAATGCATGCCGATCGTCGGCCGCTTGGTTATTATCCCGGGTGACGTGATGGAATTCAAGTCCTTCGAACCGGGCTGGCATTTTGAGGACAGCGTTGCGATATGCTGCCATTTTCGTATCTTTGGCGTAGAAATCTCCGTTTATTTGGGATATTGCGAGGTTTGAGTCCCCGCGCACCTCTAGGCGTTGAATGCCCATGGAGATTGCCATCCGGAGACCGTGTAAAAGGGCCTCGTATTGATTGCGTTGTTAGAGTCCGTGTACATTATCTGAAATGCGTATTGGACTGTGTCTCCGGTCGGGGCGTCAATCTGACGCCAGCCCCGATTCGGCTAACATTTTAGAGCCGTCGAAGTGCATAATCAATTGGAGTATCGCCGTATTCTTTAGGGAGTTCGACTTGGTCCATTCAGCGACAAAGTCAGCCAAAACTTGAGACTTGATAGCTCGCGAGGTATGTAAGATATATCAAATGGTAAGAGCTCAATGGCCCATTTGCAATCCTGCCGTCGCGTCGCGATTGTTTATAATGTCGTTAAGTGGTACTTGAGGCCATGTTATCGAACACTCTTGAAAGTAGTGTCGGACTTCGGGATGCCTTGAACACCGCGTATGCTATCTTCGATAGTGCGGGTAGCAGGACATGCAAGGGGTTAACACGGTGGATCGTAGTATACTGGTTTTGAAGAGAAATTTATGCCCTTACATTTCTCGTTCGACGGCGAGTACCGCGCTTACAACTTGATGCGTAGCTGCGATGTATAACAACATTGGTTCGCCCGGGTTGGGCGCAGCCAGGACGGTTGTTGCTAATATGGCCTTTATTTCTTGAGTCGGCGGTGGCAGCATCCGTCCACTCGAAGTGTTGATCGCTGAGGAGGCGATAGAGGGTAATGCCTTTTCTCCTAGGCGGAGATAAAGCGGCTTAGAGCCGCTCGCATCGATCAATTTTGTATTTGCTTGAGGTCTTTTGGGATATCTAGCTGTGAGAGCTCGGATCTTGGCTGGGTTTGCTTCAATTCCTCTACGGATCGATGAAGCCCAGCAGCTTTCGGTGATGCGCCGAAAACACATTTTTCAGGATTCAGCGATGCCATATGCTCGAGGCTGTCGAATGTGAGCCTCAAGTCGTCTACTAGAGTTTCGGCGTGTTTGGTTTTGGCGACTCGTCGTCCACATATGCCTCTACTGTTTTGCCGATCTGGGTAGCGGACATATACGAATCATGCGCGATATATTGCGCGGCGTTTTTAAGTCCGAAGGGCATCGTGTTGAAGCAGAATGGTCCATATGGGTTAATGAATGCTGTTGCGGCTTGATCTGCTTCGCCATCTTGATTTGATGATAGCGGAGTATCGTCCGGGAAGCAATGAATCGTGCCTGCGGTGGCATCGATGATTTGGTCGATCTTGGGGGAGGAAGGATCCTTTGGGCAGGCCTTATTTAGGTCTTTGAAATCGACACATAGGCGCGAGGATTTGTCCTTCTTTGGTACCATCACCAAGTTTGCTAGCCAATCCGGGTGCTTGATGTCTCGATGAATCCGGCTTCCAATAGCTTGGCTAGCTCTTCTCCCATTGCTGTCTTTTGGGTTGGAAAATCGTCGAAGAGCCTGTTTGGTGGCTTGAATCCTTTTAGGATGTTTAGGCTGTGTTACGCCAATTTGCGTGGGATTCGGGCATATCCAATGGGTGCCGGCAAAAATGTCCCAATTTTCCCGAAGGAATTCTCGCAGTGCGGCGTCTACATCAGGGTTCAATTGTGCCCCGATGGAGGCCGTCTTCGTGGGGTCCGTTGGGTGGACCTGGAATTTGACTATTTCATCCGCTGGTTTGAAAGAGGTGGACTTGGATCTTTTATCAAGTATCACATCGTCCCTGTTCACCGTGGAGCGCATCGCGGTGAGTTCCTCGGCCGCTAGGGCTTCGGATAGTGCCTCGAGGGCTAGTGCGGCTGTCTTGTTTTCGGCGCGGAGTGCTATGTCCGGATCACTAGCGAGAGTGATAATTCCGTTGGGACCGGGCATTTTAAGCTTCATGTACCCATAATGGGGTATAGCTTGAAAAATTGTGAATGCCTCTCGTCCTAATAGAGCATGATATCCGCTGCTGAATGGGGCCACTTGAAACGTGACCTCCTCGGACCTATAATTGTCCGGCGAGCCGAACACTACGTCCAGCGTGATTTTTCCTGTGCAGCATGCTTCCCGGCTGGGGATTATTCCTCTAAAGGTTGTGCTGCTTCGCTCAATGCGGTTCCAGTCTATTTCCATTTTGGAGGGTTTCTCATAGATGAGGTTTAGTCCGCTGCCGCCATCCATGAGTACCTTAGTAAGGCGAAAGCCGTCTACTATTGGGCTGAGGACCAATGCGGCTGGTGCCCGGGCAGTTCGGAATTTAGGTTCGTCACTGGCATTGAAGGTAATAGCCGTGTCGCTCCATGGATTTATTGTTGCTACTTGGTAGACTTGACAAAGTTGCGGAGTTATCGTTTCGCATGGTATTGGATCACGAAAGTCTCGAAGATTATTAACACCGAACTGGTGTTCTTTGGGCTGGGATGCGGGCTAGAAGCTCCTTGCCACTTTGGCCACTGTCGTAGTATCCAACATGCTCGAAGGCTATGAGTTGGAGTGGCACCCTCTGCGCTATGAATTTTGCAGGGTCCGCTTAGCCAGCCCTCCAGTACGGTTCCGTACACTTTAGGGGGCTTTGGTTTTTTTGTATTCAGCCCAGGTGCTTGACGATGATGCACCCTTTGGTTCCGGACTAGGGGTGTATTCGGGGCCGGATTATCCCAAAATTTACTTTCGGTTTTCCAGGCGCTCTCCATTGCACAATACTTTTGTACGATGGTCTCCAAGTCAGCGAAGTGCGTGATGTCGCGGCGACTTATGGCGTTTAGGATTCCCTTGTCCGTGCAATTATTGCAGAAGACTGAGATTGCGTTTTCCTCTCGGCAGTCCTTTATCCTGTCCATAACCAGGAGGAATCTGGCCCAGTAGTGATGTACTATCTCGGCGGGCTCTTGCCGAATTAGAGTTAGATCGCATATGTGCAGGCGGGTGGGTGGAACTAAGTCCGAACCCTACCCATCTCGGGGCTCGAAGGCGAAGTTTCCAATTTTGGAAGCTTGGATTTACGGGCGTTGTCCAGCGAGTGCAGTCCGATGCGACTTTAAGTTCGATGTTTGATCGAAGCCCGTCCTCGCGGGAATCCAGCGTGAGGGTTGAGGATCGGACATGACTAGTTTTCAATACAGGAGAAGCGTCGCGCATTGTTCCTCTACCACTGCAGCGTGGTGGGTGACTGGGGAGAGTTAATTTCTCTCGGATCGGGTGTAAGCCCAATCTGATCGTAGTCTATGGCGACTCCCGGCGGCGATGCAATCAAGAGCTCGTTTATGGGCGAGAGCTCTATTGGATCCAACCGCTCGTCAATTCGATCGGCGTGAAGATTGCTTTTGGCGACTTGAGAGGTCGTTGTCGAGCGATGGCGGACGGCGGTCATAAGAAAACCACCTAGCGGATAGTTTGGCGGCGGCCAAGGCTCCTTTGGCGAAGATACCGTCCTTGAAGGCGGGAGGAGGCATCCTTCCTATCGGCGGCGGCGCGAGGAACTCTCAATGAAAGCACCAATGTCGGTGTCAAAACCGGCGGATCTCGGTAGGGGTCCCCAAACTGTGCGTCTAGGCGGATGGTAACGGAGACAAGGGACACGATGTTTACCCAGGTTCGGGCCCTCTTGATGGAGGTAAAACCTCGTCCTGCTTGATTGATATTGATATTGTGGATGTTTACAAGAGTGGATCTACCACGAGATCAAGGAGGCTAAACCCTAGAAGCTAGCCTATGGTATGATTGTAAGGGTTGTTGTAATTGTTGTCCTACGGACTAAAGCCATCCGGTTTATATAGACACCGGAGAGGGCTAGGGTTACATAGAGTCGGTTACAATGGTAGGAGATCTACATATCCGTATCGCCAAGCTTGCCTTCCACGCCATGCAAAGTCCCATCCGGACACGGGGGGAAGTCTTCAATCTTCTATCTTCATAGTCTTGGAGTCCGGTCGATGATGATAGTCCGGCAAATGATAGTCCGGCCGATGACGGTAGTCCGGCTATCCGGACACCCCCTAATCCGGGACTCCCTCAGCCGAGCTCGTTCTCGGACCGCTCGAGGCTCTGCTTCAATGCATTGACCTTCGCAGTCAGTGCGGCAGAGGTCAGCAGCGCAGCCTGCATTCCCATATTGACATATTTATGTTAGACTCCTGCGTATATCTTTTTAGATCCTTAGTCCGGCTTTTCTTTCCGAACACCGAACTAAGCATCGAGGGCTACTGTCTATCACGGTAATATTTTTACATATTCTAAAACTTACCTCAAAGCTGTTAGAAGGCTGGTACAGGCTTCATCAGCCCGCTCTTGGCGGACTGAACTTCTGGATCACCACACTCATAATAGTGCGGTGCTCCTCCTCGGCAGGCGCTGTTAAGCGCCTCGATCGCTATCCGGCGCCTACGGTTGGGCGGAGGACACCGGCGTCTTACCCTTCCTATGAAGGACCGCTTGCGGACTTGGAACCACTTGAAGGTTCGGTATGGAGTCGGGACGAGGTGGGGCTTAGAGCCCTGGGGCCTCGCCCCCAGCGCTGGAGTCAGGGAGGTTGCCTTGCGGTGCCTCCTGCGCCACCTCTTCTTGACCAGGCCCCTTGGGGCCCCACCTCGGCATCGTCCATGGCGTGAGGCGAGGCGGTCGGAAGTGAAGTACTCTCCATTTCCGACGAACTCAGGGACCCGCTCCACGAAGCGGTGAACTCGTCCTTGGGCGGGCTGCATGATTGTTCGGCATTAGAGAACACTATGCAATGAAAAAAACCATGGGTATCCGGACACTTACGATCTCGCCAGGGGCTTAGCCCTTGTTGGCCACTCCTCCTCGTTGTTGTCGGCGTTGGTGGAGAAGTCCGGATGAAGGGTCCTTCCCTTCTTGGACCCTCCGGCCTCCCCAGTTGGGGCGACCTTCCTTTTCTTCTCTCTCCCCGCTGGGGGAGAGGCTTGTTTTTCTTCCTCCTCTTCCTCAGAGGAGGATTCCGCCTCAGAGTTGTCGGGCGGTGAGTCCGAAGCGCCTGGTGTCGGGAGCTTCTTCGAGTTCCCGTGGCCTCCTTCTTGGCCTTCTTCTCCGGCACCACGTGAGGTGCGGAGCCAGCAGCCCTGTCAATCGGGCATCCGCTGGGTCTTACGGCAAAGGGTCGGACGGTTAACCTGTCCGGGCGTCTTCAGACCAGTCTGTTAAAGGTTAGGGAGTTTTAGATCCCGCATAGAGTCAAACTATGAAAAAGAGTCCCATAAAGGATAAAATAACTTACCTCGCTGGCTTGGCTGCGAGCTGAATCCGCGATCTTGATGGCGGATGTAGAACCTCGGCGCCCTTGAAAAGCACCTTCCAGGCATCTTTGTACGTAGTGTCGAAGAGCCTTTTCAGCGTTGAGTGATGTGCTAGATCGAACTCCCACAATTTGAAGGCCCGTTGTTGGCATGGGAGAATCCGGCGGATGAGCATCACCTGGATTACGTTGACAAGCCTGAGATTCTTGTCCACCAGGTTTCGGACGCAGGTTTTGAGTCCAGACAGCTCGTCCGAATTCCCCCACGTCAGGCCCGTCTCTTTCCATGATGAGAGCCGTGTGGGGAAGCCAGATCTGAATTCGGTGGCCGCCGCCCATTTGGAGTCGCGCGGCTCGGTGATGTAGAACCACCCCGATTGCCACCCCTTTATGGTCTCCACAAAGGAGCCCTCGAGCCATAGGACTTTGGCCATCTTGCCAACCATGGTGCCTCCGCACTCCGCTTGGCGGCCGCCCACTACCTTCGGCTTGACATTGAAGATCTTCAGCCATAAGCGAAGTGGGGCTGGATGCAGAGGAAGGCCTCGCACCTGACGATGAGCGCCGAGATGTTGAGGATGAAATTGGGCCAGATCGTGGAAGTCCAGGCCGTAGTAGAACATGAGCCCCCGGACAAATGGGTGAAGTGGAAAACCTGGTCCGCAGAGAAAGTGGGGGAGAAACACCACCCTCTCATGGGGCCTGGGGGTTGGAATGAGCTGCCCCTCGTCGAGTAGCCGGTGCGCGATGTTGCTGGACAAGTATCCGGCCTCCCGCAGCTTTGTGATGTGCCCCTCCGTGACGGAGGAGGCCATCCACCTGCCTCCGCTCCGGACATAGTTGGAGAAGGTTGAGGTGGGATGTCGGACTTAGGCGCTGGAGCTCGAGTCTTGTGAAATGGATGAGCAAAGGAGGAAGAAGGCGTGGGTGAAAAGGTGGATCCTTATCCCTTATATGGACGAGACGAAGCTATCGTCCCCACGAGCCTGGTAAAACTCGCTTATCTCCCAAGCGCCATAATCAATGGCGCGGATGGGTTACCCACGTCCGTATTGATGGGAATCCCATAATAAGGGGCACGATCTCGCTTTGATAAGGCGTGCCAAGGAAACCGCCTCGCTAAGCGCTAAGGTGGAGCAGTAAAAATGATCCATATAAAGGCCTGGCCGTGGTGTGATGTCACGCCCGCGAATACGTCGGCGAGATCTGTGCAAAAGTTATTCTCTCTACGGTGGTATGTGGAACTTGTTTTGCGAGCGGACACTATTCTTGTGTTCAAAACCTTCTATGAAGTATTCGGAGGAGGAACCCGCCTTGCAATGCCGAAGACAATATGCGCGCCGGACTCGTCGTCATTGAAGCCTGGTTCAGGGGCTACTGAGGGAGTCCTGGACTAGGGGGTGTTCGGATCGCCGAACTATCATCGTGACCGGACTCCAAGACTATGAAGATACAAGATTGAAGACTTCGTCCCGTGTCCGGATGGGACTTTCCTTGGAGTGGAAGGCAAGCTTGGCGATACGGATATGTAGATCTCCTACCATTGTAACCGACTCTGTGTAACCCTAACCATATCCGGTGTCTATATAAGCCGGAGGGTTTTAGTCCGTAGGTCGAACAACAATCATACCATAGGCTAGCTTCTAGGGTTTAGCCTCCTTGATCATCTCGTGGTAGATCTACTCTTGTACTACCCATATCATCAATATTAATCAAGCAGGAGTAGGGTATTACCTTGTCTCCTGTTACCATCCGCCTAGACGCACAGTTCGGGACCCCCTACCCAAGATCCGCCGGTTTTGACACCGACACATGTGCTGTCGTAGAAGTGTTCCATGACATTACCAAAATTATCATCACGGAAGTGTCCACTTCCATGACAATAAATCACAGCGTCACGAAGTGCTTTCGTCAAGGGTGACCGACACGTGGCATCCACATAGCGGACGCCGTTAAGCTATCGGGTCCGGTTTTGGATCCATAACCCGTTAACAGCCCGGACCAATGGGGATTTTCCACGTGTAAAATCATCATTGGCCGCAGGAAACACGTGTTGCCTCACTGTTGGGACAGATGTCATCCACCCATTGGACAGGAGGCGCCTATGATATGTTGACATGTGGCACAGCCCAACAGTGGCCCATTCCGGTGAAAAAGGCCGGCCCAGTAAAAATTAGTAGGCCGGCCCATATAAGGCCTACTTGTGTCAGGTCCATTTAAGCCCACGGCCCATACAAGATGTGCCAATTCGGCCCGTCAACGGCCCGTTAAAGATTTGACACCATTGCAGTCCAGCGTCAGTTCGAGCCCGTTAACAACCCGCTATATAATTGGACTCAATATCGGCCCGATGAGATTTCGGCCTGTTAACGGCCCATTTAATGGATGGGCCAATTTTCAGGATGTACATCTTTCGGCCTTTTAGCGACCCATTTAAATGTTGGGCTAATTTCCGGCCCGGTGTGTCTTTCAGCCTGTTGACGGCCCATAAATCTGATGGGCCATTTGTAGCCGGACCTGAGTTTCGGCCTTTTAGCGGCCCATTTAAGTGTTTGGCCAATTTCTAGCCCGGTATCACTTTGAGCCTATTGACGGCCCATAAATCAGTTGGGCCATTTGTAGTCGGACCTGATTTTTGGCCTTTTAGCGACCCATTTAAGTGTTGGGCCAATTCCCGGCCCTGTGTGCCTTTCGGCCTGTTAACGAACCATAAATGAGTTGGGCCATTTGTAGTCGGACCTTAGTTTTGGCCTTTTAACGGCCCATGCCCTTCATGGTCCAATACCAGCCGGTTTCTCTTTCGGCTGCTAAAGGCCCACAACACAGATTGGGCCATTTACAATCTGACGACTTTCGGCCTCTTAGTGGCCCATGCTCTTCATGGTCCAGTACAAGCCCGCTGTCTCTTTCGGCCTGCTAAAGGCCTACAGTATAGTTGGACCATATGTAGCCCAAACTTAGTAACGGCCTGTTAACGGCCCGTGAAATAAATTGGGGCCACTGTTGCCCGCTTGATGTCGGCTGTTAACGACCGGGAGGTAAGAGGGCCGACCATTAACTTCGGCCTAATAACGGCCCATTAACTTAATGGGCCCACTAAAGTTCATACATGTCTTTAGGCCAAATTAGATAATTTGAGCCCATTACGACGAAACAATTATGCACAGGGGCGAAAACCGATCAAGCAAAGGTGCGGCATACGAGAGAATAACGTTGCACATCCAGCATATATTACAGAAATTACATCTCTTGGGCAATCAAAGATTGATGCGGTGCAAATAAATGAGCAGAACCTAACCATCTACAACGTCACAATCTGCAACCTCGGCCAGATGGCGCCCATAAGCATGTGGGCAAGTTCTTGCTGCTTTGCTACTTGTCTCTGAAAACATTGATCGGTTGTTGTGTCGCATGCGACTCTGCACCTCTGATTCATCCACCATTTCCATCATTGCTTCAGCCATTAATTGGTTCACAAACATACATTTATTCCGTTGCATTCGAGGCGGAGGATCTTGAGCAGATTCAGATGGCGATTTTGGCGAGCTTGTATTATTGATAGTGGAGAGTGTCTCGACCACTGCATCATAACATAAATTAGGGCGGAACCAAACATATTAATCATGAGTTATTGCAATATTATCTGGCCTAGATTTACTGGAAATAAACAATGGGGTTGCCTTGCTGTTTTCAGAGTTTGTCTTCTTATCTTCAGCAGCCTACACAAAATTAAGACACTAGCATTGCTATCATTGGCCAAGTCGGATAATAGGAAAGCAACATTGACTGTGAGCGTTTGGGCAACTAGCCTACACCAAATTAACACAATATGGCACAGCTATCATCAGCCGAGTAAGGTAGTCTGAAAGCAACATTGACTCAATGAATGAATGGGCAACGGAGAAGCACTACAATTCAGTAATGTGCGTGATATGAGATAGTACATTCATGCAACTCGATATGCAAAACTACCGGGCAGTTTTCCTTATAAAAATCAACATTGGCGCCTTTAACATTTTGCTACAACTAATTTTAGATCAGATAAAGGTTAGATTCACGCGATTAACAAAATACATGTTGATGTAAAAATATAGTGATATACAACAGGTACTTACATCAGCATTGGAGCCGAGAGAATTCCATAAGATATTTTCCTCGAATCGATCCCAATGGAGGAAGTCTTCTTTCGTTTAACCTTATTTTCTAAAAGAGATGGGTAAGAAACATGTAGAAAATATGATCAGAATGCTATAAAATTTCATGATGCGAGGATACGCACATGCTTCTTAGAATGGAGTTGACATTCTTTTGCTGGATGGGCGGACTAGTTCTTTGGCCTGGAATCTGCTTATTATCGATGGGAGTTGGGTTTCTCTGTCTTTGGAGCAGTATCTATGAAAAATGGAGTTGGTTTATTATCTCCTGGCATTTGGATCTTTTGCAAATACCTGGTTTGTAACCCTTCAGATTCTAACATAGCCGTCTTCCCCTTGCGTGCCTTATATAGAAGAATGGTGATTCAGTTATAAAACATGCTACAGCAGAAATCGAATAGGTACTGAAGAATAGAAAGGCATGACATATTGACATGTATTCCCTCCATCCGGAAATAAATGGATGGGTCTAGGCGTATTTCAGTTCTAAATACATCCAGTTTTATCCATTTCTGTGACATTTAATCTGAATGGAGGGAGTATGATGTAAGAGCTAGGGATACGACACGACAGCACAGTAAAAAAACACTGAAAAAACCCACTGCAGAACCAAAGTATTCAAACCCACTGATATAAGATACTACACTCATGCAACTCAGGATGCAAAACTACCAGACAGTTTTCCTTACAAAAATCAACATTGTGGCCTTTAATCATACATTTTGCTACAACTAAATTTAGATCAGATAAAGGTTGGATTCACGCCGATTAACAAAATACATGCTGATGTAAAAATATAGTGATATACAACAGGTACTTACATCTACATTGGAGCATAGAGAATTCCTGCAAGAATCTTTCCTCATAAACCTTACCATTGCAGAAATTCTTCTATCTGTTAAGCTTATTTTCTAAAAGAGAGATGGGTAAGAAACATGTAGAAAATATGATCAGCATGCTATAAAATTTCATGATGCAAGGATATGCACACGCTTATTAGAATTGAGTTGACATATTTTTGCTGGATGGAGCGGACTAGTTCTTTGTACTGGAATCTGCTTATTATCGATGGGAGTTGGGTTTCTCTGTCTTTGGAGTAGTATCTATAAAAACTGGACTTGGTTTATTATCTCTGGCGTTTGGATCTTTTGCAAAGGCCCTGTTTGTAACCCTTCAGATTCTAACATAGTCGTCTTCCCCTTGCATGCCTTGTATAGAAGAATGGTGCTTTAATTATAGAACATGCGACATCAGAGAGATGGAATAGGTACTGAAGAATAGAAAGGCATGACATATTGACATGTATTCCCTCCATCCGGAAAAAAATTGATGGGTCTAGGCGTATTTCAGTTCTAGATACATCCTTTTTTATCCATTTCGGCAACATGTAATCCGGACGGAGGGAGTATGGTGTAAGAGCTAGGGATACAACATGATAACATAGCAAAAAAAACACTAGTTGAATGTAAAACTATATGCTAGCGGAATACGTACAGAAATAACTAAGGCAACATACACGTGTATGATTGGGAAAATAAGATGGCACTGCAACAGCACTAGAACAACATTCAATGTAAAAAAACATGGTATGGCAGACAGATGAAGTACATACTGATGAATAACAATGCATAAGATATTCAGAAGCATGATGTCCAAATTAAGCAGATGGCATTGCGATAGAGTAGAATTACAGTACTTGAATTTGAAAACATGTTATCATGAATGGAATAGGTACTGAAAAACAGGAAGGCATGACATATTTACATGCATGATCAGCATGCTAAGCACATGGCATTGCAACAGAGTAGATACACTCTAGGACATTATATGCATGTTGTACCCATATCACAGGCCAAGTTAGAACAAGGACCTTGTGGGGTGAAGAGGATTCATCATCTTTACGCAAGTCTTCGAAGAACTGCCTTTACATGTTCCATCATATTGGGTATCATTGACATCAAGTTTATTGGCCTTTACATTGCTCCGTGAGGTTCTTGTGGATATATCGGTATGTGCAATTATATCGACATGCATGGAAGACAACTAGTAGTTAGATTTATGTAATGAGTGCACATAGGAGCGACATAAATAGTAGGACTAGGGTTAACTAGCAGCAACAGGTCTCATAAACTAAAGGGAGAACACAGATGAAAGCTACAGAATATGTATCGTTTGTACTTGAGATTAACTAGATGGCACACAAAAGCATTAAAGAACAACATATGTAATACTAGAAGTGGTATAATACTATAATCACCAGCTTGTGGGATTGCATTGGCTGATGGATGATAACTATGGAACATCGTTACCTAAAGAACAAGTATCTTAGCTGAACTATGGAACAGCGTGAACTCCTGAACAAGACCCGTAAGAGATCAGCATGAATATACAGTGAAATGTGATGATCTATTTTCCATGCTTAGATGAATAACAAAGCCATAAATGTTGCACACAAGTAAGATGAGGTACAACCTATCGGCTGCCATCCATAGGAGTGAGCATGATGTGCTGAATTGTCGATGGCCCTGCGGTTGTTGTGGTTGTCCATGTCGGACACGCGCATTCGATGCAAGGAACTGTTGAGTGGGGACTATAGCTCCCTTCGGTGTATGCTTCCCTTGTTGGAGTAGCTGCGGTGAGTCGAGAAGGCGGTGTGTGCGAAGATGCAGATAACGCATAATGTTAAAACGACATATCTCTTTGATCGAAGAAATACACTAAGAGATCAACATCAAAGGTGCGAGTGGTCACGCGTCTGTTGATGAAGACTAAATTGGGGTCACACAATTTTATTTTATTTTGGTCTTGTCCGATCTCGCGGATGGCTTGATGGCCGTCTTGTGCCTCCCGGTGACACTGTTCGAATCTTCCCCGAAGAGCGAGCGACCAACGGCAGAGCAGCCTACCTCCGCTGTCCGTGGCCCCGGCCAAAACCCCGCTCCCCGCCCCACCGCACTGCCGTGGTTGCGCCGCCCCGGGGCCAATCCACAAAGACTCCCCGTCATCCAGATCCGGCGGCGGCAGTACCTTCAACCCACACAACTCTAAAAGATAGCCATCTAAGCGCTGCTTCCGCGGCGAACTTGCGGCCCCGCACCCTTACGTTAGACACCAGCCAACCGACAGGCTAGGAGCTCCGCTGCCTTGAGGGGTGCTGCTTCCCATTGGGAATCGATTGGCCCAAAATAAAAATTCAGAGAACTGACACCTAAATAAAGTGATTTGAGATGAGGGTGCGACCTATCTGGCGGCATGGTGAAGTAGGCAGGTCCAGCTGCCGAGTTGGTGAGGCCGGCGCGGTTGCGGTGGCGACCGGCGGCAGGGAAAGAGCGATGTCGAGATGGTCGACGGCTACGCGGAAGCAGTACCAGGACTCTGGACGAACCCGAAGTTGGATCCGCTCCGGTGCCGTGAACAACGGCGGGGTGAATCGGCTCCAGTATGGTTCACGCGGTCGTCGTCGAGCAGCACCAGCAGCACAGAGTAAGAGGCACATGGTCCAGTGCACGACGGCAAATGGATAGCGTCTCCGGCATTAGGGAGGAGGGCGGCTGTGAAATTGGTGTGGTGGGGGGCGCCATGGAGGTGGGGCTGAGGTTTCGCGGCTCGGGAGAAGGGAGCTTCCCGGGGAGAAGGTGATTTGGCGCCCATGATGTATGAATGGGGCGGGGGGGGGATTGGGAGGAGTGGAACCATGTCTTACTGACGCATTTATGCGAAATGTGAGGGGAGTTACAGTTCTACCCTTGCCTATAGGCTTCTCGGCTTGGGTCTGTGTCTTGAGGGTCGGGGATAGTAGAGTAACTTTGCTTCTCCCCAAATAGTGGGCGGGGCGATTTGAGGCGGAGGCGTGTTTTGAACTATAGTGGGCGCGAGCGATTTGAGGCGAGGAGGCGTGTTTTCAAATAGTGGGCGCGAGCTATTTGAGGCGAGGAGGCGTGTTTTGCCGACCATGGTTTATGAATTATTCGGCACATGTCATTTCGGCCGAGGAGAAGGCGCGCTTGGGTGAAGTTACGAACCTACCCTCGATGTACAACGGGCCAATTGATGCGTGTCCCACATAGGACGGTAATTTCGCGTCTCCCATTTATTTGCTCGGGCGAATTCCACCAAGCAGGGAGGATGTTTAACGGTTTGTTCAAATTTTGGGAGAACGAGCATCCATGTCTACCTTACCAAGTCGATTTGAATCAAATTTTGAAATATTAGCTTGCCAATTATTTTTTAGATGGAGAGATGATGCTCGGGAGTAATGTGTTTTTACATGCTCGTTCCTAGCGATTTACTATATGACAAATAGTTGACCCACTCAAAAACGCGAATCAAACCCAAAATGAAATATCTCGATTCAATGAAATAGCTCGTTCAGTAGGTCAATGAGTAGCATGTTGTACAGTATTATAGTACTCCATGAACATGTTGAAAGTCAAATTAATGAACTTGTTTGGTATAGGCATATATCTGTTCATGTATGGATTGCAGACAACATGTTCTCCAATTTAAATATTTGAATGCAAGTTTATATCGAAACATGGTTTATATCAGTCTTTGATGCATAAAACACGACCTCCCTCTCTCCCGCACTCCTGTTCTCTCTTTCTCTCTCTCTCTCTCTCTCTCTCTCTCTCTCTCTCTCTCTCTATCTCCGACAATCTTCAATTCTGTCGCACGCATCCGACACAAAAACCTTGTTGGTCCCTCTCCCTTTCTCTCCATCTCTCTCTCTCTCTCTCTCTCTCTCTCTCTCTCTTTCTCTCTCTTTGTGTGTGTGTTGGGGGGGTCTTTCTAGTTTGCATGCATATATACACCATCTATAGGTCTCTCTCGCACACTATGTATGATACTCTAGCTAGTCCAAGCTAGATATCTTGGGTCCACTCATTGTATGCACACAAATTCCTTGGCTCTTTGCCCGTAACTCTCTCACGCACCACTATGTCGTCTCGAGCTCTCCCCCCTCTCTCAAACTCTCCATCCACAGGTCACACATACACATGCATATCTCACTACTTTTCGATAGGCCCATCTAAAACTCTATCTCTCTCCTCGTTCTCTCTCCATCTCACACGCACACACACACAATCTCATGCCCAGCTAGCCAAGTATGATGGTCTCTCACTCAATTGTAGGCACACGCAGTCCCCTATATGTATATGACTAGCTAATCTTAGTCTCCATCACAAACATGTGCATGGTCTATCTCGATTTCTCTCGGGGCATCTTTCTATCGCGCACGCACTCCTCGATCTCCCACCCATATAGTCCCCTCACGATCTCGAGGGGATCTCTCTATCACAAACACACCCTCTCTCCCTCCCCATGCGTCCATGCCATCCATGTGTCCCTCTCGACCTATTTTCCTTGTTGGCCAGACCTCTATTGGACATGTGCTACAGGGGTGTCTCTCTCCGTTGCAAACAATCACACACTAGCTATCTTCGTGTATCTCCTCGCCTGGCTTTTCCATCTCAGAGATGCATGCGTGATATGTTCGCATAAGAAACGAAAAAACACACTCTCTCTCTAATTTATGGTTTGTCGTCACTTTCTCTTTCACACACATACTATTTTTGCACACTTACTCATTCTCCTTCACACGCACTTGATCTGTCTCGGCCGAGGCACTCTCCTCGGTCCATAGCATATAGATTTATTGAAAAGTCAAACATCACAAAATTTGACCATGTACGTGGAGAAAAAGACTTACATCTAGTACGGCAAACATATACCATTAGATTCACCATGAGATGTAGTTTTGTATGATGTATCTTTGGTATTGTAGATATAAATAACATTTGCGTAAACCTGGTCAAAGTTTCCAAAGTTTGACTTCTAACAAATTTACATGCCTTTGCATTATCGAGCGGATGTAATATCTCTTTCCCCTCTCAGCTATCGGCCGCACCACTCAGCCTTATCGGGCTCCTCAATCTCTCTCAAACTTTATTGGTCAGTTTGGTTCTTGACTGACCCTCATGCTTTGATGGCGGTCTTGCTGGTGTGAGCGTGAAATGTAAAATATTTCTGCCTGTCCGGCTTGTGTGGTGCTTGAAGCATTTGGTTCATGCTGGGCCAGGCAAAGCATCAACGTCCATCAATCAATCCATGCATCAATTATGTAATGCTAATATCCATCCATGTTGCTTTGTTAGCCTCGTGGCCGCACGACCGAGCACGGCCGAGCATTCAAAATCGATCGCTGGGTCGGGCTACTTGCGATGTCTGGACTTCAGCCAGGCCAATTGAAGTGCAAGGAACCCAGGCCAGCGGGCTTTCTTTTTCATAGGGTAGCAACCAAACAAGCATGCATGAAATCCAGCCACAACCCCGGCCAGGCAAAAGATGCTCGGGGCAAGCCAAACTTGCCTTATATCTCCCTGGTTCACACATACACATGTCTCGCTCACGCTATACATATAGACCCATCCAACACTCTCCGCCCTTGTTCTCTCTCCATGTGACACGCACCACCTAAGTACCATAATCCCTCACTCCATCATAGGCTCTGTTTGGATCCATGGGTTAGAGTTAGTTTGGGTTAGTTTGGAGTCAACTAACCCAAAAAGATCCAAACAGGAGGGTTAGTTTGGGTTAGATGCATCTAACCCATCCAAAAAAACTAACCCATCCAAGAGGTGCTTATTTGGGTTAGTTCTTCTCGGGACCACTAATAAACACTTTTTCTCTTGCTCTCCCATGCAGATCCCTCCCACTTCCTCAAAGCTTCTCGTCCTCTCCCTCCCTCCCTCTCGCACCGCCCGTAAAGGTGCCTCGCCGTATCCGCGCTCCATCTAACCCTACCATCCAAACACCTCTTTACTTAGAGTTAGTTCATGGTTAGTTCAGGGTTAGAATCTAACTCTAACCTCTAACTGAGTTAGAGTATCCAAACAGGGCCATAGGCGCAAGCACTCTCCCCCTCCTAAGTATGATTATCTCTTACTAGCCATCAGGAACACACGTATTGTCTCCTTCCATCCATACGTCTATCTTGATATCTCTTGGGGCATCTTCTATTGTGCACACACCTTGTCACTCGATCTCCCAGCCATGTAATCCCATCACGATCTCCAGGGGATCTCTCTATGACAAACATACACTCTCTCCTCCCCATGTCTGCATTTTCTCCGTACGTCTCTCTCGACCTCTCTCCCTTGTTTGTCAGACCCCTCTTGGCCACGTGCTAGGGGTCTTGCTCTCTCGGTTCCAAACAACCATAGACTATCTCCTCACCTTGCCTCCGTTGTCGAAGATGCATGTGTGATATGTTTGCATAAGACACGCACGCTTTTTCTCTACTTTTATCGTGTGTTGTCCATGTCTCTTTCACACACGCACACACACTTTTTTTACTCTCTCTTTCTCTCTCTCTCTCTCTCTCTCTCTCTCTCTCTCTAGTTAGGGACTCTGTCACGTCCATAAGCATATGGATGTTTTGAAAAGTCAAACCTCAGAAAAGTTTGACCAGGTATATGTGGAGAAAAACATTTACATCTGGAATAATCATTAGATTCATCACAACATGTACTTACTTCATACTATCATTTATCTTTGGTATTGTAGATATAAGTAATTTCTTTATAAACTTGGTCAAAGTTTCAAAAGTTTGACTTAAAAAAATGTTGGAACTACATTATTGAACGGAGGGAGTAGCTCTTTCTCTCTCTCTCTGCTATCTCTCACGGGCTTCCCCTCTCACTCGAACTTTCTATACCAACGGATTATACGCTCATTGTGTCAACGTATAGCTCTGTATATTATTTAGTTGACCGGTCAACCAATCCACATGCTGCCTTGTCATCTCATGTTCTGTATCTTCGTGTGCTGGCCCATGTGGCAGTGGGTGAAAATAAGTAAACTAGAGGCCCATCTGACACGCGGTGAAGTAAACAAAGTTGAAACCACTCGGGGTAGCACCCGCACGCTAATAAATTGAGGCGCGTTGAGGACAAACTTCTTGCTTGCGAAGGGCGCTTTTCGCGCACAATTCACCACTACGCGGCGGCATGCATAGAAGGGCCTTTTCGTGCACACCAGCACACAACACACACCAGCACGTGTACACGGCGTCGCCGCTGGTTGAGATGGACGGCGAGGCAGCCAACAAGCGGAGGCGGCTCGAGCCAAAACCGCATCCGCGAGCACGGACTTCATCGGCAGCCTCCCGGCGACATGCTGCTCGTCATCATCGGCCTCCTCCCCACCAAATCTGCCGTGCGGACCGCCCTGCTCTCCCGGCAGTGGCGCCCCCTCTGGCGCTGCGTCCCCCTCAACCTCACCGTCGACAGCTGCCTCTGCGACGGGGATTGCAAACGCATGCCCGCAGTCTCCAAGATCCTTTCATCATACCCTGGGCCAGCCAGACGCCTTGACATCCACATGTTCAGTACCAACTGCAAGGTCCAACCCAAGTTCGACGAGTGGTTCTTATCCCCCGCCCTAGATCAGCTCGAGGAGCTCAGCTTTGAAGTTGTACGATGTCGCTCTCTGCCGCCGTCCGCGCTCCGCCTCACGCCAACGCTGCGCCGTGCCAGCTTCAGCTCCTGCTATCTTCCCCAAATTAATGTCGTGCCCGCCCTTCTTCTCCCTCAACTCAAGCAGCTCGACCTGTTCGATGTTGTCATCTCGAAGAAGGCAATAGAGCACCTGCTCCACAGCTGTACTGCGCTCGAGTACCTTCGTCTTGAGCAGATCCACGGGTTCATTAGCCTCCACATCGCCTCGACGAATCTCCGATGGATTTATGTGTCTTGCTGGCCCCGCAACAAGACATCAATTGGAAAGAGATCACTCCCGTTGTTCCATGTTATGGTCATTGAGAATGCGCCTTTCCTTGAGAGATTGCTTGTATCGGATCTAGAAGGTCCAACAAAAATCAGGGCCATTGACGCGCCGAAATTGACAGCGTTGGTGTACTCGTCTGCCAAATTCTCCGAACTCTTTATTGGATCCGTAATCGTTCAGGTACAGCACTCATCTTCTTCTCCGTCTTCTTGAAATTCACATTTTGAAATTTCTTCTTGATGTATTTACGACCGTCTTCCAGAAAATGATTCCCACAAGCTTGACCCAGTCCATGCGCAAAGTCAAGATCTTAGCACTAAAATCTATCGGCCCGAATCTGGATCAAGTTGTTGGATTCCTTACATGCTTTCCATGCACGGAGAAGCTACTCATCGAGGTGAAACTTCTTTCCTATAAGTAAATGGTAATCACAACGTAGCTCATTTTTTTGTAATTTTCCCAAATTACGATGACAAGTGCAGTGTTCAAAACTGCATCTACGCACTATACTGAAAGAAATGTTTTTAGTATTTTTTCTCACGTGATCACCTGCATCGTGTTTATGCTGTACTACTATAGTAGCCTAGGCTAGTCATAGTGGAAAGTAACTTAGACTACTACAGTAACTCTATGGTTACCCTAAGAGCAAGTACTACCTCCGTCCTGGTTTAGTCTTCCAATTTTGTAGTATCAAACTTTGACCATAGATTTAACTGACAAAATGTTAATGCATGTCACTAAGTACTATATCGTTGGATTCGTATTTGAACATAATTTCAAATGGTGTAATTTTTAGTGACATGCATTGGCATTTTCTTAGGTAAATCTATGGTCAAAATTTTATACTAAATACGAGGTAGTATTCCCTCCGTCCCAAAATTGTTGTCTTACATTTGTTTAGATATGGATGTATCTAACACTAAAATGTAACTAGATACATCCATACTTAGACAAATTTAAGACAAGAATTTTGGGACGGAGGGAGTACAAAAGTGGGCTATGTAGGCCAAAACATGTGCCAAATTCACTTGTGATGCATTTGGCATCGATGCCCCTCCATTGCTCACCTGGTGCCCCAATCTGGATCACCAACTTTGCTCCGTTGCCAAATTAACTCACGCAATGAAAAAACACTGCGTGGGAGAGAGAGAGGACTGAGGCAATAAAAAACACTTGTTTGGGAGAGAGAGAGGCTGGTGTAGTTGGTTTGATTGATTTGTTTATACATGTGGGTCTATGTGCACAGCGGTGCCAACTCTCTCACATCGCGAGGCGGTGCCAAAATCTTTGATTTGACATCGATCGTATTATGTGGCATACTTTTGCGAAATATGGCATCGGCCACATAGTGGAAGGCAACAAATGCCCAAGCTCTTCACGTGCTCCTAGTTAAATGAGAGGAAACAGAGAGAGAGAGAGAGAGAGAGAGAGAGAGAGAGAGAGAGAGAGAGAGAGAGAGAGAGAGAATAAAAATATCACTAGCCAGCCAACCCTATCGTATGAGCGAATGATATTGGTACCTCTTGATGACACGACAATCTTATGCAGCCAGCTGCTCTAATATGGTCTCTTCTTTTGCAGATAAAAAAAGACCCAAAAGTGAAAAATGTGCTGCACTATAACAATCTCATCGAATTCCTTGATCTCCATCTTACAGAAATTGATTTGATCGACTACCGAGGCAGCACATCTGAGATTAAATTGGCCAGGTTCTTTGTTCTGGAGGCAAGTGTGCTCAAGGTAATGAGGTTTGGCATTCTCTGGCGCAAGAATGAATGGCGTGCTGATCACCGCAAGCGTCTAAGCCTAAATGACAAAGTCTCCGCAGAAGCTGAATTTGCTTTTGAAACATCAAGTGGCCAGAGACTCGAAAACTTATTTGCCCATTAGTGACTTGTCAGGGCGGTGGATTTTAGTTTGTACAATAATGCTGCATCCACCTAAAGTAACGGAAGTTCTTACGTAAACTTCCTAGTAATTCCCTCTTCGTAGGTGCAGAATTACTCCTAACATTTGTAATATCAGTTTGAAACTTGTAATATTGTCGTGTCCTATTCCTGCGTTTTCAAAATCCTGCGAATCAAACAGGTCCTGAGTTGGTGATGATGTTGTGCCTCCCATCTTTCACCAATAGCCGTCGGATCTAGATCTGGCGCATACAAACCAAGCTTCTCCATTTTTGCAAAAAGATGGCCGCACTTGTTCCCTATTTACAAACAACTCCTTGTTTCTCACAGTCAGCACTTGTTCCATGGCCGTGGAAAAATTTGGCGCGATGGCCGCTGCCGGAGCCGTCCACCCCCAATCTTGGTGTTCTGTGCACGGGCATCTACGCACGGGAAATTATGTCGAACAGGGCTAGTTGTAAGCAGGCTAGCTCTACAGCCATTATGATAGTGACTGCAGACGGTGAGGCTGACTATGGTATGCCGAACACGACGCCTATACTCAGGTGTCATCTCTGGCGCAGGGTCTTGTCACTTCACTGTGAGGAGCATCACGTAATAATTTGACCAATGGGTAGTACATTGCTAGTACTCCTACTACTACATTGGTAGTACTACTACTAGTACTAGTAGCACCACCGTCTGGATTTAGCAGTACTACCACGTCCATCTGGATTTTAGTATTTGACTAGCAATATCTAGTACTACTCCCTCTGTAAATAAATACATGGTGTTTTACTCCTATCGGCGAGAGAACTTAATTTTTTTTGCTAACTAGAGTACTAATAGGATTACATGCAATGAACTAAACACTGCATGTCATGTTTGGTAGTCTCAAGTCATTGAAAGCATGCATGTCCCACATCTCTCATTGGTTGATATGTCACGAAATAAGAAACAAGGAGGGATTTAATGCACCATGCCTAAGTGTTTTGGGATTATTTGGTTTTCGTAAGGTGACTTACACAACATTTTTGTTTACATGCATTAACATTTTATTAGTTAGATCAAAGGTCAAAACTTGGCGCAAAATGCAAAGGGGACCAATAAACCAGTAAACATGAAACTTCTCTCGTTTGGCCCCAACAAGAGGTCCGGTGAGATGACAATACTGCACCGGCACGGAGGGGAACGCAGCTTCATTGACTTACGACAACTGCCTTTGGGTGAATGACACGTGGGCCCAAGGGGTGGCTGGCCCACGTATCATACAGCCAAAGGCAGAGTCTGAGAGAGGCCGAGGAGTAATGCGGAATCCTCGCACCTCGCACGCTAACCAAGGGCAAGAGTGATCACTTGAATCGCAAGATCAGTTGACTAGAAGCTAAGCTAGACCCATGGAGGCGATGAGTGCGAGCATCAGCCGGCTGTGCCAGATGGTCCACAACGCCGGCCTGCGGCCCGGCACCGAGGAACGTCTCCATGTAGTATTGCTTGAGGCCGCCAGGGCGAGGGGCCGCTTGGACGATAGTTTCATCTCCTTGTTCGACGAGGTCTTCGTCGGTTTCCTCGACAAGTTCACCGTCGTCAAGAAGCTCGCAGACGACTTTGACGTAAGCCTCCAGCCGACGCGCCTAGGCTCTTCGATGCCTGCCACCCTCAACGGCCACTATGTTGACAACCTCTTCGACGCACTAGTGGACCTGCGACTGCCCGCCATCGCGCCGGAGAATGTCCACCTCGAGGTCGCGCTAGCCGCACAGCGCCTGGCCCAGCAAGACACCATCAACATAATCACCCACATCTACGCGCAAATCATCCACAAGGACTACTACATGCAAGAGGAGGACGATAGGGCGATGGCCTTCTTGGACCGCAGGGCAACCTTGGACGACATTGTTCAGAAGCACGTTGAGCTCGCCGCCAACGCCGCTGCTTCTCACACGTCGGTTGGTGACCCGGCGCACTAGGGCGTGAGGATGTCGTTGATGGATCCGTATGTATTTTTATCTTTCCGTCAAATCCATGTAGTAGTATATGATACTACAGTAATTATCTTACCTTCGCATCAACTTCATAATTTTCGTCGTACTCCATGCATGAGCGGTGCGAACCAAACTTCTCATTACTCTAGGCAAAATCGTTATTTTCTATCTATCGGTCGCGCCATGGAGCAGAACCAAATTTTACAAATTCACGAGTTCAAAAGGAAAATCCTGCAGCGTTAAGCGTCGCACCCCACACGGTTGGTCGACACGCCGCTCAAGCGGGAATGCATGCGGTGTTGCATTTTCACTTACAAGTGGGACCACAGTTGAGAAAACCGACTATCGGCAAACCCCACCCGCCCACCGCGATGGCTGAGAAAATAGGAGGGAGAAGAGATGGCTGTAGCACGGACTCCAAGAAAATTGGTGTCGGATGGGACTCGTGTGGGTGGCGTGTGCGTCTTGCTAGACATGAATGCTAGTTATGGCCCATGCCACCCCACTATATCGAGCCTATATCGAGTGCGTAGAACAAATTTCCTGCAGTCCGTGCTCAGCCCTCCTCTATCTCTCTTCTCAGCCAGCCAGCGGACGCTGAGCCCATCGTCTGTTTTCTCACATGCATTTACATGTCGTTGAAAACATAAGAGGACCCACTGAACCTGCACATCTTTCACCTCGACATGCTGGTGATGAAAAACAAATCGAATAAAGATCTTCGGTGGCCGCTTTTGGAGTTACTCAAGAGTAGTAAGATTCTATTTACAGTTTAACCCAAGATGGACATCTCGTGGCTTCAACTACCACTCTATTTTCTTTCATGACACGACCTGGAAGCTGGATGTCCCACGTGTCGGCAAAAGGAGGAAGAACCCGACCAAATCTTTGGTTGTGCTCTCGGATTAGACTAGTTGTGCTAACTTAAAAAATTTATTGTGTACTCCCTCCGTTCCAAAATACTTGACTTCCATTTGTCCAAAAATGGATGTACCTATATACTAAAACATGCCTAGATACATATATATTTTGACAAATAGAAGGCATGTATTGTGCAACGGAGGGAGTAGAATGGATGCAAGTTTTTGTATTGCAAAGAAGAGTACATCCATATATTGATAGATCGCAACTTAGTAGATGTTCTATCACTTTTAGCTCGCATAGAGGCTAGAGATGAGATTAGTGCACTTGTTGATACTCCTACTAGAATAGAGGCTAGACATGAGACTAGATGCGAGGAAGCAACGTCTACTTCTTTACACTCGAAGAAGAAAGAAGCATGCAAGATCGAGCCTCCGCAGGTCAACAATGAATGTATCAAGAAGGAACTAATCCAACTTACAGGAGTAGTAAAATGTATGCTTGTGGTTCTTGTTTTCTTTGGTCTTGCTTTTCTAGTCAAAATTATCGTTGGAGTTCGTGCAAAACGGAGGTCCCTTTGGGGTCGTTCGTTGGTGTTGGCCTTACAAGTGGGACCGCAGTTAAGGAAACCGACTATCGGCAAACCCCCACCTCGCCCGCCGCGCGATGGCTAAAGTTAGAGAAACGACGAGGTTGAAGAGATTGATCTAGCACGGACTCCAAGAAATAATATGGTGTCAGATGGAAGTCGTGCTGGTTGCATGTGCCGTTCTCCTGGACGTGAATGCTTGTTCTGGCCCATGCCACCCTACTACTCCTACTACTTACTCCTACTATATAGTATCGAGGATTCGAGGTGCTGGTTACGTACAGCGAACACATTAACATATGGCTACAGTAAAAACACCTGCCCGACGCGCGAAGCATGTGAAGCTAGTACAAATAGTGTACTACTATTGTTGATTGGCCTCATCCGATAACCTGTTGCAATGCACGTACAATTATGTATTCAGAAAATATTTTTTTGCCTCGTCGCACCACTCACTCAGAGAAGCGACTCGAAAGCCATTCATAAATTTAGTAAGTTTATCACAGGAATATCATTTTATTACATACAACAGGTCATCAACCCACATCGACAACGAGGATACATTATAAATACTAAAGTTTTCACCACACAACAAATGACAAGCAATGAAATGAACTTCAACTCAAACATTCCTCAGCGTTGGAAACGCTTGCTTTGAACCACAAGTGATTCTCTGGGACGGGCCATCCATTGTCGATCTGGAGACCAACACAGGACTGATCATCCAGGCTGAAGCGGCCTACTATATCAGTACCAGGGTAGGGAGCCACCCAAATGTCCGAGGTATAGACACAGTTGCTTCTCATAAATGGTAGTAACGTTGTGTCAACAACAGTTGGATCGCCTTTCACCATCATTGGATAGTTTTGTCCAAGGAAGAGCGAGTTTTGTCCAAGACTATCAATTCTATACCAGGGAGAAGGAGTTGGCGCTAGCACACTAGTATCCATCCTGAATACCATGCAATGGGTGTTGGAATAGGTCCGGAGAGTGCGACCATGGGAGATTACACTTGCTTCCTTAGCAGTAACATCATCAGTGGGCTGTATACACACAAGAAGAGGTGATTCATCAGAATTAGTTGCTAGGCGCCAAAGAGTATATGGGTGATGCTCGTCCTCATGCTCGTGATCATCACCAAAGAGTATATTCATCTCCCCCTTGGTTATAAAATTTTTCAAGTATAGGTGGTGGAATGTTCACAGGACCTTGGAAACACAAGAAGAAGGTTAATTAGTAAAGGGAAAATTGCTAACCCGCATGCATGTGGATGAAACAATTATAATTACGGTGGAAGACAAACGTACCGAAACTACGAGGATGCCATGCAAAAACAATGCCACGAGTGGTGGCAGCAACACAAGGCCCTCGTATTGAATTGCATCACAGTACTCATCCGTGTACAGAAACTGATTTTTGAGCAATATCCATCGAGTCAAACCACCAAGGACGGCAACAAGCTTGTCGAAGATAGCAACAACTTCGTAGTTGTTGTAAGTCCAAGAGCAGTTGGGAACTTGACAAATTGCTATCTTCCATAGAAGACAGTCACCATGATTGTATTTGAACGTGCGTACAATACCGGTGTGCTCAACCTCTGGGCAGTCTGCTGAGATTTTTGGAAGTGGAACCCGGTCACGAGTGTACACATTCACAAGTTCCCACTCGTAGTTGGACCCAATGTAAACAACCCAATCTCCATTTGCGCCTGCCCAAGCCTTGCCCTCAAGCGATGTCATTTTAACATCATACGTATCATTATCAAGCGGCATCTACTTGCACAGGGCGAGGCCTCCGTCATGATGGCGCTAGTCATCAGGGTCACGGCGAAGAAGATAGGGGAGATCACACCGCTCTTTGACTCTTGGGTTCCTTGTAATGATGCTATTAGTTGAGTCGAGAATGGGCTTGAACGAACCTGACATGCTAGCCGAGGTGATGACGTCGCACCGATCAATGAGTTCCTCCACTACGTCATCTTTCAGATCGGGGCAAGAATAACGGGGTCGTTTCCGGCCTGTTCCCTCCATGGAGAAGATGATCAAACAATGGCAGAAGAAAGGGTGAAGGGCTGAAGGAAAATGGAGGAGGGAGAGGAAGAGCGTGCGACAGCAGTTCCGAATCGAGAGGGAAAGGCGAAGAGTCGGTGGAAGGTTGCCAGTTTGCCACGATTCACGAAGAGGCGCCCCGACCTACACGTCCGTTCGGAAATACTCCTACTACTCGCCGTCGTCTCACTGATATGTTGGAACGGGACTACATGTTAACGAAACATGGTGTGTAATTTCTCGTGCAAAATGCGATCTGGCCGCGTCGGCCCGAGGTGCCGCATTAGTTATGGACCTTTATTTTTTTAATGGCGTGCCGTTCAGTTTTGAAGCACGACTAACTGGTACTGTACGCAGAGAAAATATAAACTACTCTACCACTAGTCCACCTCCAATACTAGTAGTGTAAAAAAGATATATAGGTTGGAGCTTCAGCGCTTTCTTGCCAAGGGCTGCCCACTTGATTCTCACACTACCACCCTCTCTCCAGATCTAAAAAAGACGGCCCCTCTCTCCCTCCTCCCCGGTGGTCACAGATCCGCCGGGGAAGAAAAGGACATGCAGCATTGACACACTCGTCGTCGGCGGCGAGTCCTTACTGGCGACAAGGTCGTCCTCTCAGACCTAGAGCCAGCAGGGATGGCCTCCGTCCCCAAGCTTCGCTGCCGTAGTGTGTGCGGAGGGCGGCGACCCGAGCGAAGCCACTTCCGCCAACCCTCAGGTATGCTACCTCTTTTCGAACCATACCCTTGTTCTATTGCCCCATATGCCACGTCGTTGCATGTGGATCTTTTTCCACTCCACCATCTTCCCAATTTGCTATCCTCTGCTCTGCTGGCCACGCAGACGAAAACCATAATTTGCACTATTAAAGGAAAACCTACTTCATGCAGACTAATCCATGTCTGGGTTGAATAAGGAAAGGAAGGGAGACTTTACTGTCCAATAGAGTAGGCATCGAACCCGCATCTAGGTTGAAAAGGGGAAAATCAGTAGCTAAGGAACGAGTCTCGTGTCTCTTGGTTGAAGAAGGGTAGAAAGGCATGACAACGCAATAGAGAATGACCAGGTCGATCGGTTTGTTGTCCTCACATAGGAAAAAGGTGGCTAAAGAGAACAAAAATGGGATGTAATCCACATATGCTGCCTGGATATTTGTTGCTCTGGGCAACCATACCTCCCTCACCACTCTGCGTCCGTGGAGGTACATCGTACTGGTGCGCCCACTGTCCGAATGGGCCTCCCATGCTCTTATTGCCACTTTTTTGCTGTTAGTATAACGCCAGCAGTCAAGTCAAGCAATGCTACTGCTAAAGTGATGCCACATCTTATATCTTATATCTTATATTTACTAATTGGAGGCACCATTCATGCGCTTTCATTAATCCACATCATCAAAATTAATTAAGCCGTTGGATAGTAAAATTTACGTTCAGGATTAAAAGAAATCTTGCGTAACACATGGAGAGAATCCTGTCCCATAAATATAGATTTGACACGTCTACAACATTAATGAAAAAAAAAATCAGGAAAGCCTGCACCGGTTGCCCCCAAAAAATGGAAAGCCCACTATAAAAACACCAAGTGCACTCTCATTCCTGTTCCATAAAAAACAGACCTGACACGTCTAACATTAACGAGACTAACATCCCCATAAAAATAACTAAAAAGACATTAATGAAAAATAGAAGGAAAGACTCGATCTGTTTCCAAAAGTAAAATAAAATAAAAGCATGCGCTCTCATTTTGGTCGCCAGAAAATACGGATCTGACACATTTAACATTAACAATGAAGCAAAAGAAGGAAACTCTCCACCGTTCCTAAAAAATAAAAAGGAAGCCGCCTGCGTTCTCATTTCCTTTCCATAATAAACGGATCTGAAACGTCTAACATTAATAATGAAACAAAGCAATGAGCGCCTCCACCCCTGCCTAAACAATGACATGTCCATGACTAAAATATTTGGCCGAGTAAAATCTAAGTGGACTCGATCGCCCGTAACCAAAACAATGTACAGCGTGACACCCCGCTAGAAAGGAGACATCCTATACATGGTCCCCGTAAACAAAATAAGAGACGTACGTGTGACTCGATCCAATCAATTAAAAAAAAGATGAACGACTAAAAAAAGATGAACAATGCCTTGTAAAAAAAGAGTGTACAACGTCCTGTCAAAATAAAAAAAGATGTACATTGTCCTATCATGCATGTTCTCCCGTAAGAAAGTTTTCGTTGTTGAAAAAAATCACCCACACGTGACTAGATCTAATCTGTCAAAAGGAAAGATGAACGACTAAAATAAGATGAAAAGCGTCCCGTAAACAAAATAATGTATACAGCGTCCCGTCGAAAAAAAAAGATGTACAGTGTCCTATCATGCATGCTCTCCCATAAGCATGTTCCCTTCTTGAAATAAATCACCCACACATGACTCAATCTAATAATCTGTCAAAAGAAAAAAATGAATGACGTGCTGATAAAAAAAAGAGCAGTGTCCCGTCTAAAGAAAAGTACAATGTCCTATCATGTTCTCCCAAGGAAAGCCATACTTATGCCTCATCAACTCTCCTGATTGATTTCCATTCAAAAAACTCTCCTGATTGATTTGGAATCCAAAGAAACAAAAACACATCCACATTTTGCTGGGGCACAAATCATTCTCCAGTTCGTCGCCCGTCCTGATAGCGCATAATCTAGAGTCCCTACCACCACTTTTCCTTATCATCCGCTTTGACAGGCCGTCTAATCTTCATGCCATCGACGCTACCCTTAGCGTTCCATCAACCACTGGAATCGATCTAAAAAATAGGTATAGTTCAGTCCATCTTCTCCTGCTATCCTGCTATGATCATGTTTCTCAACCTTGGAAAACACGATTGTCATTATCCATCGAACACCAATGATGTTGCTTACTACTCATGAGCGGTTCTCGGATAGTAGGAAATAACCTGAGTACCTACGTACATAGTTCTTTCACATCAAGAAATCTTGCCAATTGTAAAAGAAATCGATTGATATATGCCTCCGTAATTCCTCGGGGCATGAAAGTAGAAGCAATGAGAATTAAGGCACATGAGAATAGGCAACCTTGATCAAATGCGCCAATAACGTCCTCCTGTACACCGCTGGGTGCCGGCCATATCCAGTCTCTCCAAATGTGACGCATCGGTTATATCTGATTTGTCTCCCAATACGAAGTACATATCATGCATGCAGATGGGTCAATGTGCTACTAAACTTGCATGAAGCGTGCGTCTGTTGTTGTCCAATCTGCATGTATATATGGTTCGTTCCAAAATGCGCTTATAGCTTATAAAAGGTACGTATCTTTCTTTTTAATCGACTATACTCATGATGGATAAATGAGTGGTGAACTATATCTTTTTTTTCTTGAAGCATGGGTTCGCATGATTCTTCCAAGTATGGAATATATATTCCGATACTTAATCAAATTTAATTTTTAAAGATTTGTTATATATGTTTTTTGGCGTAAAATTTGGGATCTAAAATTTTCCTAGAATTATCATTATTTTCATGATGAGACTTGATTAATTTTTTATTCGAGATTGGTTATTTCCGGAATAATAAGGGACAATAGAAAAGGCAAATTTTTGTAATAGGAAAACATGACAACAATTCAATGAAATTTTTCTGAAAAACACGATAATTATCTCCCTAAGATGCAAATAAAGAAACTTCCATCCCTCTAAACTTTGCATATGAATTATGCTATATTAGATTGTAAAATGAAGATGATACTGCAAATTTTTTATTGATATACTACTAGCCCGTGCCGTAGCACGGGTTGACGACTAGTTTAACTAATGACGTTCTCAGTCTAATGCCACCTATAAATTTAAGCAATGCCATTTAATGTCACTGGATTATTTCAGGGTTAGCTGTTGATTGTGGATGTATTAAAGATTTTTCAGCTAAGGCATTCTAATGCTGTTGCACAGCCAGTATACCAACGATGAAACTTGTTACTACCTTCAGATTTTTGCACTGTTAATGCTTATAGATTACATACCTCACTTTCATGAGATAAGTTAAGTCACCAAAATGCCAAGGCGCTGATGTCATTTTATTTTGGTTAAACTGCACAGATAATTATGAAGACATGAGGAAAGGTCAAGAGTGGGCACCTCCTCCTCCGGGTGTTCTCTTGATTCGTTCGATCAATTTTTATGTTTGATCGATTATCAAGATTGGGATAGCAATTTTTAAGGTCCCCCCGAGTTCGAAATGATATTTACCTTGGAGGTACATGGTTTGCAATTTTTTATACTGTCATTAGTTAATAATGCTAGTTACCTTCAGACTTTTGTATTTGGTTTAATGCTCATGCACAACTAGTATACCAATGCTGAAACTTGTTACCTTTATATTTTGTATTGTTAATTCTTATAGAAACCTTCCAGTGCTAGAGTTTATTGAAATCTGTTCAGTAAAACCATTGTACTGTACCCTGTAATAAACTAACTACTCTACTGTTGCACTAGCCACTGGATTAGTGTAGATTTGTAGTATTTGAATGGTGTTGCATTAGCGTATGGACATAAATAAAGTGTGGCAAGCTTTCCCAGATATGTGCTCAAGAAAACTAATACCTGTTTTTCTAAATACTAGATGTTTGGGTACTTTAAATTGAACCGCGAAAACGTCTTATATTAAGGAACAGAGGGTGTAGAGTTCACTCAAATTATCCCGGTAAAGCTAGTCACACCTTTGTTAAAATTAATGTTCATTATGTTATCGGAGGAGGTCTGTATGTTTGTCTCTAATGCCTGTCGACTACATACCTGACATCATGATGTAATGTTAAGTCATTTCCTTTTGTACAGTGTCACTGAATTGTGATGGCGGTGATGGCATTTTATTTTAGTAGAACTGCACAAAATTTGTTTAAAAGAAGAGGAAAGGTCAGGAATGGCTCAGTTTTTCAGAAAAAACTATGTATGCCTTCCTGACATCAGCCGTTGTTGCTTTATTTATTCCTTCAAACATGTGGTTAGAAACAGTCTTGCTACCTTTTCCCATTAAGAAATTGGAATGCTTATATTTGTGAGTCTATGCTTCAACTACTGCCACTTTTATAGTAATCACACTTTCAATAACTATGCAAACAGGGATGCTCGATTTTAGTGGAACTGCACAAAAAGTCCAACTGGTTCAACATTAGGAGCATGTTTTTTTCCAAACCTTTATATCCAATTGGTGGCACTATGAGCTGTTCATTACGAAGGTACATGGTTTGCTACTATCTTGCTACTCTTTTTGTACTGTCATTAGATAGTAAAACTAGTGGTTTGCATGTGAATTTATTGGCAGGGTGGACCTACATTGGAGGTGCAGGACAGGATTCAATGATTGGATGCTCAATTTCGGTTGTATCGATTTCACCTCTTCCATCACTGCGAACATGGTGTGGTATATGTTTACTAGATGCTTGATATTTGTGCAGACAGAGATGTCTGCCCGTTTCTATTTTGGTTGAACTGCACAAGAGAATAGTAAGTTCCTGCATGCGATGCCATTTGAAAATAGACACAAAGATTGGATAGTCACTTCATGGACTGCAGAAAAGTAGTATTGTACTATTTACTGGCCAACACTAGGTGCTTCATTGTTTTGGTCTGATTATACAATGGGCATCATTTTGCCTAAGTTAAAGTTTGTATTCGAAAATAGTCTCATGGTGTGATCGAGAGAGACCAAATCATATTGCGTTGGATGTTCCTCCATCATGTGTGGTTCATTCTCATGGTTCCAGCTGTTGGTGAAACCACTTACGTTTGCAAGAGGAATGGTAGAATTCACAAACAAATTTGTCTTTCGATCAGTCTTGAATGTTGGCCAAGAGAAGCATCCATGTTAGTAGGAAGAACAGATGCTTTTTCTAGATCTTTGCTTTTGGATCTACATATTTGTATATGATCTGTGAATCATTGAGATGCATTAACATGTTGATCTTATGTATGGGAATCGTACTAGTTAGTTTTAGTTGCGACGCAAGATCCGAAGTGGCTGATCTTTGCTTTTGGAGCTACATATTTGTATATGATCTGTGAATCATTGAGATGCATTACCGATTACTTATTTCTGTTATTTCGGTGTTTACAAATTCTTGATCGATCACTAGCTAGTGTACAAATGCGCTCCTGGCAGTTTTATTTGCGACGCAAGATGCGAAGTGGCAGTTTTTTGAATAAAAAAGCCTACCTCTGAAGAAACTGACAAGCTACACTATCGATCCTACACGGATAAAAATGCCTACCTCTGAAGAAACTGACAAGCTACACTATTGATCCTACACAGATAAATAGCAGATCACGCACGTACTACTTGTTGGGGAACGTAGCAGAAATTCAAAATTTTCCTACGTGTCACCAAGATCTATCTATGGAGAAACCAGCAGCGAGGGAAGGAGAGTGCATCTACATACGCTTGTAGATCGCTAAGCGAGCGTTCAAGTGAGCGGGGTTGAAGGAGTCGTACTCGTCGTGATCCAAATCACGGAGATCCTGGTGCGAATGGGCGGCACCTCCGCGTTCAACACACGTACAGCCGGTGGCGTCTCCCACGCCTTGATCCAGCAAGGAGAGAGGAGAGGTTGAGAAGACTCCATCCAGCAGAAGCACAGCGGTGTGGTGGTGGTGGAGGGCGTGGCAATCTTGCGGGGCTTCGCCAAGCATCACAAGAGAGGAGGAGGAGGAAGAAGAGGCAGGGCTGCACCAGAGAGAGAGATCGAATGTGTTATGGGCAGCCCTAGGCCTCATATATATAGGGAAGGGAGGAGGGTGCGCCCCCTCTAGGGTTCCCACCCCTAGAGGGGCGGCAGCCCTAGATGGAAAAAGGGGGAGGCGGCCAAGAGGGGAGGGAGAGGGAGGCGCCCACTAGATGGGCCTTAGGGCCCATCTGCCCTTGCGCCTTGGGCCCTATGGGGGGGCGAACCAGCCCACCTGGGGCTGGTCCCCTCCCACACTTGGCCCATGCAGCCCTCCAGGGTTGGTGGCCCCACTTGGTGGAGCCCCGGGACCCTCCCGGTGGTCCCGGTACGTTACCGATAAAACCCGAAACTTTTCCGGTGACCAAAACAGGACTTCCCATATATAAATCTTTACCTCCGGACCATTCCGGAACTCCTCGTGACGTCCGGGATCTCATCCGGGACTCCGAACAACATTCGGTAACCACATACAAGCTTCCTTTATAACCCTAGCATCATCGAACCTTAAATGTGTAGACCCTACGGGTTCGGGAGACATGTAGACATGACCGAGACGTTCTCCGGTCAATAACCAATAGCGGGATCTGGATACCCATGTTGGCTCCCACATGTTCCACGATGATCTCATCGGATGAACCACGATGTCAAGGACTCAATCGATCCCGTATACAATTCCCTTTGTCTAGCGGTATTGTACTTGCCCGAGATTCGATCGTCGGTATCCCGATACCTTGTTCAATCTCGTTACGGCAAGTCTCTTTACTCGTTCCGTAACACATCATCCGTGATCAACCCCTTGGTCACATTGTGCACATTATGATGATGTCCTACCGAGTGGGCCCAGAGATACCTCTCCGTCACACGGAGTGACAAATCCTAGTCTCGATTCGTACCAACCCAATGACACTTTCGGAGATACCTGTAATGCACCTTTATAGCCACCCGATTCGTTGTGGCGTTTGGTACACCAAAGCATTCCGGCGGTATCCGGGAGTTGCACAATCTCATGGTCTAAGGAAATGATACTTGACATTTAGAAAAGCTTTAGCATATGAACTACGATCTTTGTGCTAGGCTTAGGATTGGGTCTTGTCCATCACATCATTCTACTAATGATGTGATCCCGTTATCAATGACATCCAATGTCCATGGTTAGGAAACCGTAACCATCTATTGATCAACGAGCTAGCCAATAGAGGCTTGCTAGGGACATGGTGTTGTCTATGTATCCACACATGTATTTGAGTTTCCTATCAATACAATTATAGCATGGATACTAAACGATTATCATGAACAAGGAAATATAATAATAATAACTAACTTATTATTGCCTCTAGGGCATATTTCCAACAGTCTCCCACTTGCACTAGAGTCAATAATCTAGTTCACATTGTCATGTGATTAACACTAATAGGTCACATCGCCATGTGACCAACACCCAAAGAGTTTACTAGTGTCTGTAAACTAGTTCACATCATCATGTGATTTAGACTCAATGAGTTCTGAGGTTTGATCATGTTTTGCTTGTGAGAGAGGTTTTAGTCAACGGGTCTGAACCTTTCAGATCCGTGTGTGCTTTGCAAATTTCTAGGTCATATTATAAATGCTGCTTCCACGCTCCACTTGAAGCTATTCCAAATGGTTGCTCCACTATCGTATCCGGTTTGCTACTCGAGTCACTTTCGGATAGGTGTTAAAGCTTGCATCGGCGTAACCCTTTACGCGAACTCTTTATCACCTCCATAATCGAGATTCATGTCCTTATTTACTCCAAGGACAACTTTGACCGCTGTCCAATGATCCATTCTGGATCATTCTTGTACCCCTAGTGACTCATGGCAAGGCACACTTCCGGTGCGGTACACAGCATAGCATACTATAGAGCCTATGTCTGAAGCATAGGGGACGACCTTCGTCCTTTCTCTCTTTTCTGCCGTGGTCGAGCTTTAACTCTTAACTTCATACCTTACATCTCAGGCAAGAACTCCTTCTTTGACTGATCCATCTTGAACACCTTCAAGATCATGTCAAGGTATGTGCTCATTTGAAAGTATTATTAAGCATTTTGATCTATCCTTATAGATCTCGATGCTCAATGTTCAAGTAGCTTAATCCAGGTTTTCTATTGAAAAACACTTTTCAAATAACCCTATATGCTTTCCAGAAATTCTACATCATTTCTGATCAACAATATGTCAACAACATATACTTATCAGAAATTCTATAGCGCTCCCACTCACTTCTTTGGAAATACAAGTTTCTCATAAACTTTGTACAAACCCAAAATCTTTGATCATCTCATCAAAGCGCACATTCCAACTCCAAGATGCTTACTCCAGTCTTTAGAAGGATCATTGGAGCCAGCATACCTTTAGCATCCTTAGGATCGACAAAACTTTCTGATTGTATCACATACAACCTTTCCTTACAAAACTGGTAAGGAAACTCGTTTTGACATCCATCGCCAGATTTCATAAATGCAGCTAATGCTAACATGATTCCGACGGACTTAAGCATCGCTACGGATGAGAAAATCTCATCGTAGTCAACTCCTTGAACTTGTGAAAACTCTTACCACAAGTCGAGCTTCATAGACGGTGACATTACCGTCCACGTCCGTCTTCTTCTTTAAAGATCCATTTATCTCTATGGCTTGCCGATCAGCGGGCAAGTCCACCAAAGTCCATGCTTTGTTACGATACATGGATCCTATCTCGGATTTCATGGCTTCTAACCATTTGTCGAATTTGGGCCCACCATTGCTTCTCCATAGCTCGTGGGTTCATTGTTGTCTAGCAACATGACCTTCAAGACAGGATTGCGTACCACTCAAGTAATACGCATCCTTGTCACCCTACAGTACGGTAGTGACTTGATCCAAAACTTCATGATCACTATCATAAGCTTCTACTTCAATTGGTGTAGGCGCCACAGGAACAACTTCCTGTGCCCTGCTACACACTTGTTGAAGTGACGGTTCAATAACCTCATCAAGTCTCCACCATCCTCCCACTCAATTCTTTCGAGAGAAACTTTTCTCGGGAAAGGACCTAATTCTAGAAACAATCCTTTTTTGCTTCCGGAACTGAGATAGGAGGTATACCCAACTGTTTTTGGGTGTCCTATGAAGATGCATTTTATCCGCTTTGGGTTCGAGCTTATCACGATGAAACTTTTTCACATAAGCGTCGCAGCCCCAAACTTTCAAGAAATGACAGCTTAGGTTTCACTAAACCATAGTTCATACGGTGTCATCTCAACGGAATTACGTGGTACCCTATTAAAGTGAGTGCGGTTGTCTCTGATGCCTAACCCATGAACGACAGTGGTAATTCGATAAGAGACATCATAGTACGCACCATATCCAATAGGGTGCAACTATGATGTTCGGACACACCATCAAATTATGGTGTTCCAGGCGGCATTAGTTGTGAAACAATTTCCACAATGTCTTAATTGTGTGCCAAAACTCGTAACTCAGATATTCATCTCTATGATCATATCATAGACATTCTATCCTCTTGTCACAAAGATCTTAAACTTCACTCTGAAATTACTTGAACCATTCAATAATTCAGACTTGTGTTTCATCAAGTAAATATACTCAACATCCACTCGAATCATCTGTGAAGTAAGAACATAACGATATTCACTGCATGCATCAACACTCATTGGACTGCACACATCAAAATGTGTTACTTCCAACAAGTTGCTATCTTGTTCCATCTTACTGAAACCGAGGCTTTTCAGTCATCTTGCCCATGTGGTATGATTTGCATATCTCAAGTGATTCAAAATCAAGTGAGTCCAAACGATCCATCTGCATGGAGTTTCTTTATGCGTATACACCAATAGACATGGTTCGCATGTCTCAAACTTTCCAAAACGAGTGAGTCCAAAGATCCATCAACATGGAGCTTCTTCATGCGTTTTATACCAATATGACTTACATGGCAGTGCCACAAGTAAGTGGTACTATCATTACTATCTTATATCTTTTGGCATGAAAATGTGTATCACTACGATCGAGATTCAATAAACCATTCCTTTAGGTGCAAGACCATTGAAGGTATTATTCAAAAATAGAGTAACCATTATTCTCCTTAAATGAATAACCGTATTGCGATAGACATAATCCAATCATGTCTATGCTCAGCATAAACACCACATGACAATTATTCTGGTTTAATACTAATCTTGATGGTAGAGGGACCGTGCGATGTTTGATCACATCAAACTTGGAAACACTTCCAACACATATCGTCGGCTCACCTTTAGCTAGTCTCTGTTTATTCCGTAGCTTTTATTTCGAGTTACTAACACTTAGCAACCGAACCGGTATCTACTACCCTGGTGCTACTAGGAGTACTAGTAAAGTACACATTAACATAATGTATATCCAATATACTTCTATCGACCTTGCTAGCCTTCTTATCTACCAAGTATCTAGGGTAATTCTGCTCCAGTGGCTGTTCCCCTTATTACAGAAGCACTTAGTCTCAGGTTTGGGTTCAACCTTGGGTTTCTTCATTGGAGCAGCAACTGATTTGCCATTTCATGAAGTGTCCCTTCTTGCCCTTGCCCTTCTTGAAACTAGTGGTTTCACCAACCATCAACAATTGATGCTCCTTCTTGATTTCTACTTTCGCGGTGTCAAACATCGTGAATACCTCAAGGATCATCATATCTATCCCTGACATGTTATAGTTCATCACGAAGCTCTAGCAGCTTGGTGGCAATGACTTTGGAGAAACATCACTATCTCATCCGGAAGATCAACTCCCTCGATTCAAGTGATTGTTGCACTTTCGGACAATCTGAGCACAAGCTCAACGATTGAGCTTTTCTCCCTTAGTTTGCAGGCTAAGAGAATTGTCGGAGGTCTTATACCTCTTGGCGTGGGCACGAGCTTGAAATCCCAATTTCAGCCCTCGAAACATCTCATATGTTCATGACGTTTGAAAACGTCTTTGGTGCCTCTACTCTAAACCGTTCAACTGAACTATCACGTAGTTATCAAAATGTGTATGTCCGATGTTGAAACATCCACAAACGACGTTTGGGGTTCAGCGCCCGAGCGGTGCATTAAGGACATAAGCTTTCTACTGTCCGCATAATCGCTACTTTCAACTTTCAACTATATTTTCTCTAGGAACATATCTAAACAATGGAACTAAAGCGCGAGCTTACGACATAATTTGCAAAAGGTCTTTTGACTATGTTCAGGATAATTAAGTTCATCTTATGAACTCCCACTCAGATAGACATCCCTCTGGTCATCTAAGTGATTACATGATCCGAGTCAACTAGGCCGTGTCCGATCATCACGTGAGACGGACTAGTCATCATCGGTGAACATCTTCATGTTGATCGTATCTACTATCGACTCATGCTCGACCTTTCGGTCTCGTGTTCCGAGGCCATGTCTGTACATGCTAGGCTCGTCAAGTTAACCCTAAGTGTATTGCGTGTGTTCGAGGCCATGTCTGTACATGCTAGGCTCGTCAACACCGTTGTATGTGAGCGTAAGAATCCATCACACCGATCATCACGTGGTGCTTAGAAGCGACGAACTTTAGCAGCGGTGCACAGTTAGGGAGAACACTTCTTGAAATTGTTGTAAGGGATCATCTTTTTTACTACCGTCGTTCTAAGTAAACAAGGTGCATAAACATAATAAACATCACATGCAATTATATAGTAGTGACATGATATGGCCAATATCATATAGCTCCATTGATCTCCATCTTGGGGCTCCATGATCATCATCGTCACCGGCATGACACCATGATCTCCATCATCATGATCTCCATCATCGTGTCTTCATGAAGTTGTCTCGCCAACTATTACTTCTACTACTATGGCTAGCGGTTAGCAATAAAGTAAAGTAATTACATGGCGTTGTTTAATGACACGCAGGTCATACAATAAATAAAGACAACTCCTATGGCTCCTGCCGGTTGTCATACTCATCGACATGCAAGTCGTGAATCCTATTACAAGAACATGATCAATCTCATACATCACATATCATTCATCACATTCTTCTTGGCCATATCACATCACATAGCAAACCCTGCAAAAACAAGTTAGGCGTCCTCTAATTGTTGTTTGCATGTTTTACGTGGCTGCTATGGGTTTCTAGCAAAACGTTTCTTACCTCGCAAAACCACAACGTGATATGTCAATTGCTATTTACCCTTCATAAGGACCCTTTTCATCGAATCCGTTCCGACTAAAGTGGGAGGCGGCACCCGCTAGCCACCTTATCCACCAAGTGCATGTCGATCGGTGGAACTGTCTCACGTAAGTGTACGTGTAAGGTCGGTCCGGCCGCTTCATCCCACAATACCGTCGAAACAAGATTGGACTAGTAACAGTAAGCATATTGAACAAAATCAACGCCCACAACTACGTTGTGTTCTACTCGTGCAAAGAATCTACAATAGACCTAGCTCATGATGCCCTTTGTTGGGGAGCGTGGCAGAAATTCAAAATTTTCCTCGTGTCACCAAGATCTATCTATGGAGAAACCAGCAGCGAGGGAAGGAGAGTGCATCTACATACCCGTGTAGATCGCTAAGCGGAAGCGTTCAAGTGAGCGGGGTTGAAGGAGTCGTACTGTCGTGATCCAAATCACCGGAGATCCTAGTGCGAGCAGACGACACCTCCGCGTTCAACACACGTACAGCCGGTGGCGTCTCCCACGCCTTGCTCCAGCAAGGAGAGAGGGAGAGGTTGAGAAGACTCCATCCAGCAGCAGCACAACGGCGTGGTGGTGGTGGAGGCGTGGCAATCTTGCAGGGCTTCGCCAAGCATCACAAGAGAGGAGGAGGAGGAAGAAGAGACGCAGGCTGCACCAGCGAGAGATCGAATCGTGTGTTATGGGCAGCCCCTAGGCCTCATATATATAGGGGAAGGGGAGGAGCGCCTCTGGGGTTCCCACCCCTAGGGGCGGCAGCCCTAGATGGAAAAAGGGGAGGCGGCCAAGAGGGGAGGGAGGCGGGCGCCCACTAGATGGGCCTTAGGGCCCATCGCCTAGGGTTGCCCCTTCCCCACTTCCCTTGCGCCTTGGGCCCTATGGGGGGGCGCACCAGCCCACCTGGGGCTGGTCCCCTCCCACACTTGGCCCATGCAGCCCTCCAGGGTTGGTGGCCCCACTTGGTGGACCCCCGGGACCCTCCCGGTGGTCCCGGTACGTTACCGATAAAACCCGAAACTTTTCCGGTGACCAAAACAGGACTTCCCATATATAAATCTTTACCTCCGGACCATTCCGGAACTCCTCGTGACGTCCGGGATCTCATCCGGGACTCCGAACAACATTCGGTAACCACATACAAGCTTCCTTTATAACCCTAGCGTCATAGAACCTTAAGTGTGTAGACCCTACGGGTTCGGGAGACATGTAGACATGACCGAGACGTTCTCCGGTCAATAACCAACAGCGGGATCTGGATACCCATGTTGGCTCCCACATGTTCCACGATGATCTTATCGGATGAACCACGATGTCAAGGACTCAATCGATCCCGTATACAATTCCCTTTGTCTAGCGGTATTGTACTTGCCGAGATTCGATCGTCGGTATCCCGATACCTTGTTCAATCTCGTTACGGCAAGTCTCTTTACTCGTTCCGTAACACATCATCCCGTGATCAACCCCTTGGTCACATTGTGCACATTATGATGATGTCCTACCGAGTGGGCCCAGAGATACCTCTCCGTCACACAGAGTGACAAATCCCAGTCTCGATTCGTGCCAACCCAACAGACACTTTCGAAGATACCTGTAATGCACCTTTATAGCCACCCAGTTACGTTGTGACGTTTGGTACACCCAAAGCATTCCTACGGTATTTGGGAGTTGCACAATCTCATGGTCTAAGGAAATGATACTTGACATTTAGAAAAGCTTTAGCATATGAACTACGATCTTTGTGCTAGGCTTAGGATTGGGTCTTGTCCATCACATCATTCTATTAATGATGTGATCCTGTTATCAATGACATCCAATGTCCATGGTTAGGAAACCATAACCATCTATTGATCAACGAGCTAGCCAATAGAGGCTTGCTAGGGACATGGTGTTGTCTATGTATCCACACATGTATTTGAGTTTCCTATCAATACAATTATAGCATGGATAATAAACGATTATCATGAACAAGGAAATATAATAATAATAACTAACTTATTATTGCCTCTAGGGCATATTTCCAACACTACTTCCTTTCCGGTTTGCAGGGCTCAATTCAAGAAACGACCTACTCGATCGTACACGAATAAATAGCGGATCAAACACGTACTAGTACCTCCTTTCCGGTTTGCAGGGCTTAATTCAAACCTCTCACCAACCAAGGTCCTCCCTCCGTCCGGGTTTATTAGTCCCGTGAGCAAAGCAGCAAGACCAAGGCATGGCAATAATTAACGGCATGCAGAAGTTTAAGCCTAATTAATTCCAGCGATTTAAGTGGCTGCATGGATGCCCTCGGCTGCGACTCGTTGCATGCTGCTTCACGTACTGCATGCGAGCAATTCTGAGTGCCTGCATGCAGCCGGTCGTAATTAAGGTAGCTAACTGATGTGAAAAAAGATATGCTTTAATTGTTGCGGGCTTTTTAAATCCGTGGAATCATTATTGACAAGGAGGGAGATGATTCGAGTGCACTCGTTTGACCGCCATGCCGGTGTGCGACCTAGACGGGATGGGACGACACAGTCATAATTTCAGTTTCCGTAGTTTTCCACTATAAGCCATTATGCATTGAATTCTGATGACCGTCGCGCTACCTTCCCCCTATAAGTACTGTTTTCCGGCCTTCTCCGGTGCCACCGTGACCCAACTCGCCGTATCCTCATAAGACCCCACCAGCCCGACATCCCTCGCCACGTCCGCCATGCCCCCGCCCGTCCGCGGTAGGCGTCGCCGGAGGCGGTCCCTGCCGGAACTAGTTTTCGGTTTTTCACCGGAAGGCAGACGGAGGGAGGAGGCATTCTATCTGTCTTCAGATGGCAATGCGCAGATCAAGGAGTTGTTGGAGCGCGGCCGCATGGCGGAGGAGCAGGAGTTGTTGGAGCGCGACCGCCTGGCGGAGGAGCAGCGTGTCGCCGATTTGCGTCACCAGCGGGACATGGAGCAGCAGCGCACCGACGCTCTGAGTCGCGAGCAGAGCGCCCGCAACAGGGCCGACTACGTGGAGGCCGGCGCCCGGCAAATAGCCCTGGAGGCTGTCGGGCACGCACGCGTTCGCGATGCCGATTTTTACTACCAGCTCGTCAAGTGGGTTTCCCGCTTGGAACCCAACTTCGTGGACCACGCCCGGCATGGAAAGGGCCAGCGCGAGCGAGCAACGCGCCTCTCGCACCTCAAGCAAGTCCGGCGGCGCGGGGCGCCAGATGCCGGCGTTTACCACAGATGGCGGCCGGCATCGTCTAGTTAGCTAAGAGTAAGTTAGTACTTGTACTCTATTAGAGTATTAGTAGGAGTAGATAGTTAACTTGGCTATGATGGTTGTCAACGTGGAAGTTCAGTACTCTATATGTGGATCAGACCTGTTACTTTGCTCTGAATGTTGAACTTTCCGTTTGAACGTATGGAATGGGCTGTTATTTTTTTAAATGGTTTGTATTTGTCCTCCACGGGTTTAGAGGCTGACTTGTGGGACTAGCAAGTTGACGCGTACACAATTAGGAGATGATTGTACGTGGAGAGGATGACAGCAGGGACCCGCTAAGGTCATGGAAGTACGCAAGCAAGTGCCTCCTTATTTCAAGCCAATAAAAAAATGGCTCCTCCTAGTGGATTCGACATCTGGGTCCCATGCCATTGTCAGCGTAGTCAATAAGCGAGAGAATTACTGTGAGTGGCTGAGACTAGGGACCCAGCAGCTCGCCCAGTTATTTTTGTTTTGGGTTAATTTGATAAATGCCTCCGAGAAATGCCACTGCAATTTCCAAACTTTTAAAAATGCCATTTCATGCCATTTCTAGTGGCATTTTTCGAAGTCTGGAGTGGCGTTTTTCAAAGTTTGCAAACTGCAATGGCGTTTTTCAAAGTTTGCAAAAAATTGCAGTGGCATTTTTCAAAGTTTGGAAATTGCAGCGGCATTTTTATGAATCGCCATAATTGGAGTGGCACTTATATAATTTTTTTTTGAGACGCAGGGTGTCAACTGGGCTGTGCAGGACACTCTGGCCTGTCTAGACAACCTTTTCTTTTATGTTTACCACAGGCCAGCCCAGTAGTTTTTTTTCTTTCTGAAAATGGCTAGCCCAGTTTTTTGTGATTTGTCAAGTAAGTCGCTTTATCAGGCTGTTGGGCTGCAAATCTTTCAAGATGAGGAGAGCTTCATTCGGCTGGCCGAGAAAATGGCCTATCAGTAATGAGAAATGGGCTGTACATTTTTAAAACACATCAACCCGGCAATTAGTTTCAAATATCTTTTTTTTCATTTCAAGATTTTAAATTGCATTGATTTTTATGCGTGGACAATTTATTGGATTTTATATGGATATACATTTATTTCTAAAATCAGTCTGAATGTGACTCGAAATTTCGGGATTAAAAACAGTTCAGACCGCACCGACATATGCAAAATTTCGTATAATTTTTTAACCGTGGCCACAATATGGGTTGTAATGCTAACAAAAAGAATATGGGCTCCAAAAAAACCCATAAGAATTAGCAAATGGGCTGTAAACTATTTGAAATAATGGCAGATGGGCTGTATGCTGTTTTCCATAGATTTGAGGCTTTCCACAGATGGCATGTATACTGTTGGATGTCCATCCAACGGCCGTCGTGCTTCTTCAATCTCTGCTCTTCCTGCTCCAGCCGCTCAAACAAGTGCCGACAGGACTGTCTGCTCCCTCCTCCCCGCGGCCGGCCGTGCTGCCGCGCAGGCCTCACCGCCCCATCGTACTCCCATCGCTGGCCTAGCCATCCCTCTACTCATCCACAGTCCCACACATGCTGTTATTCTCCGGCAACGGCAGACGAACCAGTAAACCCTTATACAGTCATGCTCCCCTCCGCGTGGGAAACAACTGCCAAGTCTTCCCTGCCTCCGTGTTGTTCCCTTCCTAGGCCTCGCCGTTTGTCACATCCCAGTTAGACCATGCATTAGGGTGTGCATCATGTTTAAATTCCATTTGAAATTGAAATGGGGAAGGCAGGAAACCCCAGAACACCCCCCCCCCCCTTAAATCAATAGGGTTTACTAAAAATTATTCCAATGAACCTGAAATGCCCTTCAAAATGTTCATCCTCTTTGCTGTGGTTCAGAACCCATGTCAAAGAAGGTGTATCATTTTCTATGTCATCTAAAGGTTCTAGGATTAATCCACAAGTTTTGAACTTGAGCATTTTAAATTATATAAAATATTTTAAATGTTCAAAAATTGCCAAACCAAAATGTTTCCTGTTGGGATTATTCTAACAAGTGACCAGGAGCATTTGGTGATGTTTAAAACAGTTTTGGTATTTTTAAAAACCCCACAAAGTTGCAGGAAAATTAGAAAAGATTAAAAATCAGAAAACTTACCTGACGCCCGTGCCCGGCCCACCTGCCGGCCCAGCCCAGCAGCCGCGCCAGCGAGCTGCTTGGCTTGGCCAGAGCGAGCAACTGATGCCCGACGGCGAGCTCGAGGCGCGCCACGCAGCTGGCCGCCGCCTGCTTCACCTCCTCGCCGCCTCGCTGCCTGGGCGGCCTCCACGTCGTCGCCCGACCCCATGGACCGCCATTCGCCCCCCGCCTCTCCCTCGCTCCCCCCTCGCCATGGCCGACGCCACCGTCGCCGCTCCACCGTCATAGCCGTAGCCACCGTCGTCCCAGCGCCACGAGACCGTGTCCGATCGCCGCCGTCGTCGACTTCGTCGAACAAGCGAGCCCAGTACTTGCTCGCCCGAAGCCATTGCACCGACCCGCCCGACTCCGCCACCGCCGGAGATCCCTTCGCCGTCGCCGCCGCATCGATCATCCCGACCACGTCGTCGGCTCTCTGAGACCGCTGTGAGCCTGGCTACCTCCCCATCCTCTCCACTCTCTTCCTCGTGCACCACAACGAGCACCGTGCTTCGCCCGAACGCACCACCGCGGGCTCGTGCGCCGACGAGGCTCCGGCCACCCAACGCCACGCCACCGTGTCCATCGCACTCACCGAGTTGCGTTGGGTCCAACCTGCACTCCACGCGCCTCACTTTGCCCCCTAACAACGAGCCCGACATCACCCGAGCCCGGCCGCCGCCAAACTCATCGCCGGCGCCAACTCCGCCACCCCTACCCCAACTAACCTCACCAAGAGCAGCGGTTCGTCTCCAGCTCCACGTAGATGCCTTCCGCGCCCCATTTAGTGGCGGAACGTGCAAAAGCACTTTGCTCGCCACACCTTTGGCCTCGCCTAGACTGAGCGCCGAGCGGTGACCGCGACCATTGGTGGTGGGCCTGTTGATCGCTCTGAGTCAATGACAGGTGGACCCCCGGTTAACTAATTAGATTAGTTCTAATTAAAATTAATTAGTTAAACTAACTACGACATGCGGGTCCCACTGGCCAGTTTGACCTGGGCGACCCGTTGACCCCGACGTCACGCCGACCTCATCTTGGCGCAATAAATGAATTCTGGATTTATTACGATATAGTAAATTCAGAATATAATTCAAATTTCAAATGCTTATAACTTTTATTCTATAACTCCAAATGCAAAGATTTATATATGAAAATTATCAGAAAAATCCACTCTATCCATTGGTACAGGTTTCATGCATGTTAAAACAAGTTAACTATGCTGAATAACCAGAATAAGATATTGCACCATTAGGACTAACTCAAATGAGCTATCATTTGAATCCTTGATTCAAATGAGTTCATCCCTGTTCTTTCAGCTTGCATTAGGCCAACACACATCCATATTGCCATGTCATAGCATGCATCATATTGTTGCATATTGTCATGTGTGTTTACTTTCGGTGTGCTTTCATGATAGGTTACGCCCAAGATAACCTCGACTACCCATCGAAGGGCGTTCTCTACCCCAGTTCCATCGGGCAAGCAACTCATTGATCATTCGATACAAACCCATGTTCTCGCTTCGCTCTCGTTTCTGCATTAAGACAACGCGATTCAACTGTTGTGTGCTGCGGTAGTTGAACCCACTTCCTTTGCATGACTGTCATTGCCACAAGAACTAGATGAAACCCACTAGTATGTGTAGGAGTTGATTGAGCCATGTTTGTGATTCCTACCATGCTATGCTTGCTATGCTTAGAGTTGTGTCGTCGGCTCATCGGGATGATGAACTGGAGTGAAAGGTTGTGTTGGTTCGAGAGTGAAAGTGTTGAACACGATTTGGTAAAGGTATCGATGAGAGGCCATGTAGGAGTACATGGTGGGTTGTTTCATTGAAGCCGAACTTAAGCTGAGATCTGTGTTTGTGATCCATGAACCAGTTACTACCACACATTGGGATCCTTAATTGACCCTCTCGGCTTCTTAACCACCCTTGTTCTTAGTCAGGGAGTTGCAAGTAGTTTACGGTGTTTGTAGCATCTTGGGGGCCGCACGCAACGCTGACCTTAGGGGTGGGTTGTGTTGCGGTAGGCACGTGGCCCGATGTACCGAGTGCCCGTTTGGTATCTCAGGAACCCTGCACACATCGTTCGGGGCTGTATGGGAAACCTCGGCCGGACTCCCTGCGGATGGAACCCGAATAGGCGATAAACCTGGACTAGGAACTTGAGTGTTTAGGTAGGCTGTGGCCGACACCCACGTTGGGCTTCCGCTTGAAGGTTGCAGTACATGTCGTGTAAACGACGATAAGTGGTGAGAGCGTATGTGAAGAAGTACACCCTGCAGGGTTAAGTATGATCTATTGAATAGCCGTGTCCACGGAGAAGGACTTCGGGTTACCTATATCAGTTCATAGACAAGTAAATGGATACTACTAAAAGCCTCAAGATAAGTGTGAGTATCGTGGATGGCCCTCTCGTGGGATGACGAGAGAGGATCCACGGTGGAGTATTGTGATGGTGTTTAGTGGACTCGTATGCGACAAATGTTTTACAAAGTGTGTCACGTGGGATAGCTTAGCCAAGAGTCAAAGCTGGCTTGCTGCAAATAACTCCACCTCCTTCCTTGAGAATGTGCATGTATGATAGGATTACGTGGTAAGACTTGCTGAGTACTTTTGTACTCATGTTTGTAATCAATATTTTTAGAGGACAATACTACCCCTCCGACGGATTCTATGTAGATGTTGACTTGACGAGTGAACTAGCCACCCGGTGGCGATCTAAGACTTGTGAAGGGCCATTGTAGATAGAAAGGCTCCAACAAGCTTTCTTTCTTTCTAGAGTCTCATACTCGAGACTAGTTTGCTTCCGCATGTGCTTGTATGATTGTATGACTTGAGTGTTGGGTCATGTGACCCCTACCTGTATGACTATGTTATGTATGGCTCCTCGGGCCTCTTAAATAAAGTACTTGAGTTGTAAAGTTTTGTTGTGATGCCTTGTTGTATTTACTCATATCGGGCATATTGCGTGTATGATTGAAATGCTTGATATGAGTGGGATCCGACAAACTAGTTGTTTATCCTTGGCAGCCTCTCATATGGGGAAATGTAGTCTCGTGCTTACGGCGATAGTAGTCCGCTACAGCCCGGTTCACGAGTCCTGCTAGCCCAGCACTACTGCTTGGACACTTGGTGGCGGCATGTGATTCATTTCGTTCCTATATCCGTCCCTTCGGGAAATGTCACGCGGTGATACTCGAGTCCTGCCTAGCCTGCTACAGCCCGGGATACCGGAGTCCTGTTAGCCAGTGCTACAGCCCGAGTTCATCGTTGATGACCGACATGCTCGAAGTGATTCATGTATGCTGTCCCCATAGGTTAGCGCCGCTTTGGGTTCACGACTAGCCATGTCGGCCGGGTTCTTCGTCATGTGGATGCTAGCGACACTATCATATCGTGAGCCAAAAGGCGCAAACGGTCCCGGGCCATGGTAAGGCGACACCGTGGGAATACCGTGCGTGAGGCCGCAAAGTGATATGAGGTGTTACCAGCTAGGTCGATGTGACTTGGAATCGGGGTCCGACAGCGTTGGCATCGAGCGGGGCTGCTGTGGGTTCGCTAAGCCAAACTGGTGAAGTTGAGTCTAGAAATGCTTTAGTTATATGTAGGGAATTGATTGTGGGAGGAGCGTAAGGCTCTTTTACTTCTTTACCTTATGCCCTCGATCCGAGTCATCCTCTTCTCATTCGGCGTGGGTATAGGACTAGGCTCTCTTCTCTCTATCGGGTTCACGTGTTACTAATCCGTAGTAACTTATAGGATTGTTGGTTACATCCTCGATTCGGTGCTACTAAATTTTAGTATGCTATCATTTGAACCAGAACCTTGATATGATGTTGTTGAGTGGATTTGCAATCTGATTTTAATGTCTCAAATCTGATTTTGAGCATTTACGAGATGTTATGCTGCCCGATTTTCCTAGAAATTCTAATGCCTTTGCATTGTGGCTGTGCTTTCAGATGGCCACCGTCCCCGTAACCAAGTGGTTCGCTGACCCGTTGCATTGATGTGTGTGGTCACACGGCAATGCTGGTCCGGTGATGATTGAGTCTGGTTATCGATGGTATCCTGAATATACCGTCGAGGAGCAGTTTAGGATTTCAATCAAAGCCAATACCTATGCACGGTCGGATTTATCCATCTTATCCGGACTCTTGAGCCACTTCATTTGTTCTTATGGGCTCGGAATCACTATTGGAATGTCATGCAAGATGCAGCCTATTCCATGATGACTATTATTCGAGCGAACTGCTTTGCCGAGCAACACCGATTTTCGCTACATGCGGCATCCCTCCACAGGGCGCATGGCTACCTTGAGGCTTGTACAGCGATGCATCCCATGAGGATTCACTCCTTCGCACTACTCTTGAGTTCTTTGGAGGACAAGGACCGTGAGAACCGGCCTTGCGTATGGAGCTTTTTAATGCCCGTTCGACCACTGGGCTACTCGACTAGGTTTGCACCGCCGTGCAAGCGGATATATGGACATGAGAGACTTGTACCTGTGCGGGCGAGTCTGCGGACTTTATGGAATGGCGTGAGGTTGGAGGCATCACTCCTCCTCGTGGGCCTCGTCTGCCACCGTTTGTTGGTCCACGGCCACATCCGAGTCCTTATGGTCCACAGGCCCACAGATTTATGCATTTCCTGGACGATCATGTTCCACTTCAGTGTCAGGTGGTGACTTCTATGAGGACTACTATGGAGCTGCACGAGATAGTAGTAGTATTCCTAGTATGGTAATAGTTGTGTTTCCACTGTCCTGCGTGACTCGTGGAATACGACTTAGTGTGTATCGTTCCGGAAGTGTGGAAAAATAATGTATAGAAGTTGGAATGCTTCCGATGAGATGTAACGCCTTTCCTTATAGTTGTACTCCGTCAGGCTTGTACTAAACTATGAATGGTGTGTATGACCGTGGTATATATATATATGGCAGTTTTATAATACCATGTCATACGGATGAACATCTTTGCATTCCATGCTGTCCATTACCTTCCGCACTTCCTTGTTAAATTCTGCCATCCTGGTTTAAACCTTTGCTTTGTCTCCCAGGATGGTCAACACTCATAACGCTCCTGCTGTTCGAGCAGGAGAAGCCAGATGCAGCCGAAATGTGAATCTGCCGCAACCGCCATCTTTGGCGAGGTGATCTTTGAAGCGAGCGCAATAAGCGTGAAACCAACCGCTTATTGGAGCGGATTGAACAAAACACAGCACGCCAGCCAAGAAACGATGTGGTTTCACTCAACGATTTCGTCAAGTTATATCCCCCAAAATTCAAATATTCCATCGAGCCACTCGACGCGGATGATTGGCTTCGCAGCATCCACCACAAGCTGCGTTCCGCCAACGTGGCTGAGGCTGACAAGGTTACCTTTGCCGCCTATCATCTTGAAGGCCCTGCTAGCCTCTGGTGGGAAAATTATGAGGCTATGCGTCCGGTTGGACAAGTTACATCTTGGGCTGAATTCAGTGCCGCCTTCCGTGAGCACCATATTCCAGAAGGTCTTATGGACCGCAAACGTGAGGAATTCTGCAGTTTCACCCAAGGTAGGCTGACAGTGGATGCCTACAGCCGTGAATTTGGGAGGTTAGCACGTTATGCTCCCGAAGAAGTTTCTACCGATGCCAAGAAGCAGGCAAGGTTCCGCAAGGGACTTAGCCCTGAGCTACGCCGAGATCTCCGTCTGCATGAGTGTACCTCTTTTCGAAGCTAGTCAATAAGGCTATCAGTAGCGAAGGCTGGCAGACTGATTTTGAGGCTTCACGCAAACACATCCGTGATTACGGATCTTCATCCGCTGGATCCCGAAGCGCGGGTTTGGGTTCCAAATCTGCTCTACCACCCAGGTTCACCCCGAGGCCATCCTTTGAGGCGCCTCGCCCCAACCAGCCGTATTTTCCACCCAAGACTTATGGAGGTCCAACTACTAATGCTGCTCCACGTCCAAATGTGATAACTTGCTTCAAGTGTGGAGAGACGGGCCACTATATCCGAGAGTGTCCCCAGAACACCCCAATCAAGCTGGAAAGTCTGTTGGCCGCGGCAAGCCAGCAGGAAAGGTGCCCTATGCTAAACCAGTTGCCACCGCTCGTGGCCATGTCAACTATGTCTCTGTTGAAGAAACCTATGAGGATCCCAACGTCGCCCTCGATGCGCTTCTTGTTAATTGCCATCCGCAACTGTTCTTTTGATCTTGGAGCATCTCATTCATTTATTTCGAGAGCTATGCTCGATTGCACAACACCACATTCATGTGACATGCCTACCTCCATGGAAATTCAAACTCCTGGTTCTAGATGGCAAACCTCTAGAATAAGTCATGGGAATGAAATTCTTGTCGACAGATTAGTCTTTCTTGCATCTCTAATAGCTCTCAAGTCCTCGGACATAAACATCATCTTGGGTATGGACTGGATGTCACCCATTATGCTAAGATTGATTGCTCTACTAGAACTGTTCAACTTACCCATCCTTCGGGCAAGACAAGAAATGTTTTAACCCGAGTGTCTAAGCGCCAGCTTTACTCCTAAATGCCAACCCCTTCCGACCTCGAAGATATTCCGATAGTCCGTGATTTCCGGATGTCTTTCGGAGGAACTGCCAGTGTTCCACCCGACAGGATGTCGAGTTCGTGATAGATCTTGTTCCCGAACTGTCCCAATCTCTAGAAGACCTTATAAGATGGCACCCTAGAACTAGCTGAACTTAAGAAACAACTCGATGAATCCTTGCAAAAGGTTTCATCCGTCCTAGTTCATCTCCATGGGCTTGCCCGTCCTCTTCGTCAAGAAGAAGGATGGTACGGATCGGATGGTTGTAGATTACCGACCGTCAATTTGGTCACTATCAAGAACAAGTATCCGCTCCCGGGATCAACGACACTGTATGATCAGCTCGCTGGATCCTCGATCTTTTCAAGATGGATTTGAGGTTGGGCTACCATCAAATCAAAATCAAAACGGGGACATACCTAAACGGCTTTTGTTACTCGTTATGGCCAATACGAGTACACCGTCATGTCCTTCGGATTAACCAATGCTCCAGCCACCTTCTCTCGGTTAATGAACTCAATCTTCATGGAGTATTTGGATAAATTAGTCGTGGTATACCTCGATGATATACTCATCTACTCCAAGAATGAGGAAGAACATGCGAACATCTAAGGCTAGTATTGATGAAACTTGAGAGCACCGCCTTTATGCCAAATTCTCTAAGTGTGAATTCTGGTTACCGAAGTGACCTATCTAGGCCATGTAATCTCTGGTAAGGGTATTGCTGTCAATCCCGGCGAGTTCAAGCCGTCCTTGATTGGACTCCACCTGAATCGGTCAAGCAAGTTCGAGTTTCCTCGGTCTAGCGAGCTATTGCCGCCGCTTCGAGAATTTCTCCAAAGTTGCTAAACCTCTAACCGAACTCCTCAAGAAAGATAAGAAGTTCAATGGGCGCCACAAAGGAGTTCAGCTTTCAGAACTGAAAAGGCGCTGACATCTGCTCCGTACTTGTTCCACCAGATTTCTCTAAGGACTTTATTATCTATTGCGGCGCCTCGCGACAAGGACTAGGTTGCATACTCATGCAAGATCGTCATGTGATTGCCTCGCCTCTCGGCGATTCGTCCACATGAGGATAACTATCCCACACACGATCTAGAGCTTGCAGCGATGGTTCATGCACTCAAAACCTGGCGACATTACCTTACGGGTAATCGTTGTGAAATCTACACCGATCACCAAAGTCTGAAATATATCTTCACCCAACCGTTTGAATCTTAGGCAAAGGCGTTGGGTTGAGTTGATACAGATTTCGACTTAGGAATATCTTACACCCCAGGCAAAGCCAATGTCATGGCTGACGCACTAAGTCGCAAATCTTATTGTAACAATCTGATGTTACAACAAAGTCAACCATTTCTCCACGAGGAATTTCGTAAGCTTAATCTTCACCTTGTTCCTCGAGGATTCCTTTCCACCCTGGTGGCGAAACCCAACCTTACGGATCGAATCATAGCTGCTCAGCAGTATGATAGGGGAATATCTCGGATCAAGGAGAACATTGCTAGCGGAGCTGCTAAATGTTTCTCCATAGACGAACGAGGTGTTGTCTTCTTTGAGAACCGCTTGGTGGTTCCCAAGAAACAACAGCTACGGCAACTGATCCTTAAGGAAGCTCATGACTCTCCTCTCACCATTCATCCCGGTAGTACTAAAATGTATCAAGACCTCGCCAGAGGTTTTGGTGGACTAGGATGAAGAGAGAAATCGCTCAATACATTGCTAAGCTGCGGCGTCGTCGTCGAGTTAAGCGAGCATCAACGGCCTCTTGGTACCCTTCAACCTTTGGAAATTCCTGAATGGAAATGGGATAAAATCGGTATGGATTTCATTACCGGGTTTCCCAGGACCAAGAGAGGGAATAATGCTATCTTCGTTTTCGTTGATCGTCTTTCCAAAGTAGCTCACTTCCTACCCGTTCGTGAGAGTATAACCGCTAGCCAGCTAGCTGATTTGTACATCTCTCGAATAGTGTCTCTTCATGGTATTCCATTAGAGATTAACTCAGACCGTGGAAGTCTCTTCACCTCTCGATTTTGGGAAAGTTTCCAAACGCTATGGAACTCGTCTCTCTTTTAGCACCGCTTTCCATCCTCAATCAAGTGGTCAAGTAGAACGAGTCAATCAAATCCTAGAGGATATGCTTGAGCTTCGTCATTTCTTTCGGCATGAATTGGGAGAAATGCCTTCCATTCGCCGAGTTAAACTTATAACAATAGTTATCAAGCCAGCACAGGCAAAGCCCTTCGAAGTTCTTTATGGGCGGAAATGTCGAACGCCTCTTAACTGGTCGAAACCGGAGAGACAACTCTTTGGCCCGGACATGATTCAGAAGCGAAAAGAGCAGGTTCGCGTTATTCGTGAGAAATTGAAAACAGCCCAATCTCGTCAAAAGAGCCAATATGACCGCAAGCATAAGCCTATGGCTTATGAAATTGGCGAAGAAGGCTTACCTTCGGGTTACTCCTTTAAAGGGAACCCATCGTTTGATATGAAAGGCAAGTTGGCTCCTCGTTACATTGGACCCTTTCGCATTCTTGCCAAGCGAGGAGAAGTTGCCTACCAATTGGAACTACCTCCGCATATTTCCGAGTCCATGATGTCTTCCACGTTTCCCAACTCAGCGTTGCTTCTCGGATCCTATCCGTGGAGTGGACCACGCAAACGCTTGATCTCCAAGATAACCTCACCTATCGAGAATATCCCGTTCGTATCCTCGATCAAACCGAGCGTACCACTCGACGTCGGAATATCAAGTTTCTAAAGGTTCAATGGTCAAACCATTCCGAGCAAGAAGCAACTTGGGAAAGGGAGGATCGTCTTCGACTTGAGTATCCCACCTTTTTATAATAGATCCTAAATCTCGGACGAGATTCTTTTGAGTGGGGGTGAGTTGTCACATCCCAGTTAGACCATGCATTAGGGTGTGCATCATGTTTAAATTCCATTTGAAATTGAAATGGGGAAGGCAGAAACCCCAGAACACCCCCTTAAATCAATAGGGTTTACTAAAAATTATTCCAATGAACCTGAAATGCCCTTCAAAATGTTCATCCTCTTTGCTGTGGTTCAGAACCCATGTCAAAGAAGGTGTATCATTTTCTATGTCATCTAAAGGTTCTAGGATTAATCCACAAGTTTTGAACTTGAGCATTTTAAATTATATAAAATATTTTAAATGTTCAAAAATTGCCAAACCAAAATGTTTCCTGTTGGGATTATTCTAACAAGTGACCAGGAGCATTTTGGTGATTTTTAAAACAGTTTTGGTATTTTAAAACCCCACAAAGTTGCAGGAAAATTAGAAAAGATTAAAATCAGAAAACTTACGGCGCCGTGCGGCGCCCACCGCTGCCCAGCCCAGCAGCCGCGCCAGCGAGCTGCTTGGCTTGGCCAGGCAGGCAGCCAGGTGCCCGACGGCGAGCTCAGGGCGCGCCACGCAGCTGGCCGCCGCCCTGCTTCACCTCCTCGCCGCCTCGCTGCCCTGGACGGCCTCCACGTCGTCGCCCGACCCCTGGACACGCCATTCGCCCCCTGCCTCTCCCTCGCTCCCCCTCGCCATGGCCGACGCCACCGTCGCCGCTCCACCGTCGTAGCCGTAGCCACCGTCGTCCCCGCGCCACGAGACCGTGTCCAGTCGCTTCGCCGTCGTCGACTTCGTCGAACAAGCCGAGCCCCGAGTACTTGCTCGCCCCGAAGCCACTGCACCGACCCCGCCCGACTCCGCCACCGCCGGAGATCCCCTTCGCCGTCGCCGCGCATCGATCATCCCGACCACGTCGTGCGGCTCTCTGAGACCGCTGTGAGCCTGGCTACCTCCCCATCCTCTCCACTCTCTTCCTCGTGCACCACAGCGAGCACACGAGCTTCGCCCGACGCACCGCCCCGGAGCTCGTCGCCGACGAGGCTCCGGCCACCCAACGGCCACGCCACCGTGTCCATCGCACTCACCGAGTTGCGTTGGGTCCAACCCTGCACTCCACGCGCCTCACTTTGCCCCCTAACAACGAGCCCGACATCACCCGAGCCCCGGCCGCCGCCAAACTCATCGCCGGCGCCAACTCCGGCCACCCCTACCCCAACTAACCTCACCAAGAGCCGCGGTTCGTCTCCAGCTCCACGTAGATGCCTTCCGCGCCCCATTTAGTGGCCGGAACGTGCAAAAGCACTTTGCTCCGCCGCGCCTGGCCTCGCCGGCGGCTAGACGCCGGCGAGCTGACCGCTGACCATTGACTGGTGGGCCCTGTTGACTGCTCTGAGTCAATGACAGGTGGACCCCCCCGGTTAACTAATTAGATTAGTTCTAATTAAAATTAATTAGTTAAACTAACTACTGACATGCGGGTCCCACTGGTCAGTTTGACCTGGACGACCCCGTTGACCCCTGACGTCATGACCTCATCATGCCGACGCAATAAATGAATTTCTGGATTTATTACGATATAGTAAATTCGAATATAATTCAAATTTCAAATGCTTATAACTTTTATTCTATAACTCCAAATGCAAAGATTTATATATGAAAAATTATCAGAAAAATCCACTCTATCCATTGGTACAGGTTTCATGCATGTTAAAACAAGTTAACTATGCTGAATAACCAGAATAAGATATTGCACCATTAGGACTAACTCAAATGAGCTATCATTTGAATCCTTGATTCAAATGAGTTCATCCCCTGTTCTTTCAGCTTGCATTAGGCCAACACACATCCATATTGCCATGTCATAGCATGCATCATATTGTTGCATATTGTCATGTGTGTTTACTTTCGTGTGCTTTCATGATAGGTTACGCCCCAAGATAACCTCGACTACCCATCCAAGGGCAGTTCTCTACCCAGTTCCATCGGGCAAGCAACTCATTGATCATTCGATACAAACCCATGTTCTCGCTTCGATCTCGTTTATGCATTAAGACAACGCGATTCAACTGTTGTGTGCTGCGGTAGTTGAACCCACTTCCTTTGCATGACTGTCATTGCCACAAGAACTAGATGAAACCCACTAGTATGTGTAGGAGTTGATTGAGCCATGTTTGTGATTCCTACCATGCTATGCTTGCTATGCTTAGAGTTGTGTCAGGTCTGGCTCATCGGGATGATGAACTGGAGTGAAAGGTTGTGTTGGTTCGAGAGTGAAAGTGTTGAACACGATTTGGTAAAGGTATCGATGAGAGGCCATGTAGGAGTACATGGTGGGTTGTTTCATTGAAGCCGAACTTAAGAACTGAGATCTGTGTTTGTGATCCATGAACCAGTTACTACCACACATTGGGATCCTTAATTGACCCTCTCGGCTTCTTAACCACCCTTGTTCTTAGTCCGGGAGTTGCAAGTAGTTTCTGGTGTTTGTAGCATGCTGGGGGCCGCACGCAACGCTGACCTTAGGGGTGGGTTGTGTTGCGGTAGGCACGTGGCCCGGTGTACCGAGTGCCCGTTTGGTATCTCGGGAACCCTGCACACATCGTTCGGGGCTGTATGGGAAACCTCGGCCGGACTCCCTGCGGATGGAACCCGAATAGGCGATAAACCTGGACTAGGAACTTGAGTGTTTAGGTAGGCTGTGGCCGACACCCACGTTGGGCTTCCGCTGAAGGTTGCAGTACATGTCGTGTAAACGATTTATAAGTGGTGAGCGTGTGTGAAGAAGTACACCCTGCAGGGTTAAGTATGATCTATTGAATAGTCGTGTCCACGGAGAAGGACTTCGGGTTACCTATATCAGTTCATAGACAAGTAAATGGATACTGCTAAAAGCCTCAAGATAAGTGTGAGTATCGTGGATGGCCCTCTCGTGGGATGACGAGAGAGCATCCACGGTGGAGTATTGTGATGGTGTTTAGTGGACTCGTGTACGACAAATGTTTTACAAAGTGTGTCACGTAGGATAGCTTAGCCAAGAGTCAAAGCTGGCTTGCTGCGAATAACTCCACCTCCTTCCTTGAGAATGTGCATGTATGATAGGATTCTGTGGTAAGACTTGCTGAGTACTTTTGTACTCATGTTTGCTCAATCAATATTTTTCAGAGGACAATACTACCCCCTCCGACGGATTCTATGTAGATGTTGACTTGACGAGTGAACTAGCCACCCGGTGGCGATCTAAGACTTGTGAAGGGCCATTGTAGATAGAAAGGCTCCAACAAGCTTTCTTTCTTTCTAGAGTCTCGTACTCGAGACTAGTTTGCTTCCGCATGTGCTTGTATGATTGTATGACTTGAGTGTTGGGTCATGTGACCCCTACCTGTATGACTATGTTATGTATGGCTCCTCGGGCCTCTTAAATAAAGTACTTGAGTTGTAAAGTTTTGTTGTGATGCCTTGTTGTATTTACTCATATCGGGCATATTATGTGTATGATTGAAATGCTTGATATGAGTGGGATCCGACAAACTAGTTGTTTATCCTTGGCAGCCTCTCATATGGGGAAATGTAGTCTCGTGCTTCGGCGATAGTAGTCCGCTACAGCCCGGTTCACGAGTCCTGCTAGCCCAGCACTACTGCTTGGACACTTGACTGGCGGTATGTGATTCATTTCGTTCCTATGTCTGTCCCTTGGGAAATGTCACGCGGTGATACTCGAGTCCTGCCTAGCTCGCTACAGCCGGGATACGGAGTCCTGTTAGCCCGATGCTACAGCCCGAGTTCATACGTTGATGACCGACATGCTCGAAGTGATTCATGTATGCTGTCCCCATAGGTTAGCGCCGCTTTGGGTTCACGACTAGCCATGTCGGCCCGGTTCTTCGTCATGTGGATGCTAGCGACACTATCATATCGTGAGCCAAAAGGCGCCAAACGGTCCCGGCCATGGTAAGGCGACACCCGTGGGAATACCGTGCGTGAGGCCGCAAAGTGATATGAGGTGTTACCAGCTAGGTCGATGTGACTTGGAATCGGGGTCCTGACACCGTTGTCCACTGCCCTGGTGCTCTCAGCGTGGCGTGGTCAACGTGGTCAACGACCGACATGCATCTGAAGTGGACTGTACGTGGAGAGGCTGACAGCTGGGTCCATGGACGCACGCAAGGAAATGCCTCCTTATTACACGCAAAATAATGATTCCTTCACCTGACATCTGGGACCCACCAAAAGGGCCTCTATAGTTCGCCAAAAAAACGTTACCGCCGCTGACAGCTCGGACCCACCAGCTATATTTTCGCACGCAAGGAAGTGCCTCCTTATAACGCCCAAAAAAAAGAATACTCCCCCTGCTAGGGGGCACCCAGTATAGTGGGCCTACTAAGTTGACGGGGACGAAGGGCTTTGTCAACTTAGTCAATATGCAAGATTCTCACTCGATTGACCGTACGATGTCCATCCAACGGCCGTAGTGCTTCTTCAACCTCTGGTCTTCTTGCTCCAGCCGCCCAAAGCAGCGCCAGTCGTGCCGCCTGCTCCTGCCTCCCGTGGCCGGCTGTGCTGCCGCGGAGGCCTCACCGCCTCCATACTACTCCCACCGCTGAACATGCCATCCCTCCACTCCACTCACCCACACCCCCTGTTATTCTGCGGCGACGGCAGCGCAGCCGAACCAGTGAACCCTCGTACTCCTCTCCGCGTGGGCATCCATTGCCGCGTCTTCCCCGGCTCTGCGTCGTCCCCTTCCTAGGCCTCGCCGTCGTCCACCGCCGTGGTGCTCTCGGCGCGGCGTGGTCAATGTGGTTAACGACCGAATTCCATCGGAAGAATACTGTACGTGGAGAGGCTGACAGCTGGGTCCACGACAGCCGCAAAGAAGTGCCTCCTTATTACACGGAAAATAATTATTCCTCCACCTGATAGCAGGGATCCACCGGACGGGCCACCAGTATTTCCCAAAAAAAACATTTGCCCCTAACTGCAGGGACCCACCCGACGGGCCACCGTATTTCGCGAAAAAACGTCCCCCCTGCTGTCAGCTCGGACCCACCGGAAGTGCCTCCATATTACGAACAAAAAAAATGAATACCCCCTGCTAGCTGGGACCCACCTTGGTGGGAGGCTGACTTGTGGGCCTACTAAGTTGAGGGGGACGGAGGGCTTTGTCAACTTAGCCAATATAAACAATTCTAGCTCCAGTGACCGTACGATGTCCATCCAACGGTCGTAGTGCTTCTTCAACCTCTGGTCTTCTTGCTCCAGCCGCCCAAAGCAGCGCGGTCGTGCCGCATGCTCCTGCCGCCCGTGGCCGGATGTCCTGCCGCAGAGGTCTTACCGCCCCCTACTATTCCCACTGCTGGCCGAGCCTCAAGGCGACGGCAGCCTCACACCGCAGTGAACCAAAGAACCTCGTACTCCTCTCGCGTGGGCTTCCATGCCGCGTCTTCCCGGCTCCCGTCTTCCCTTCCTAGGCCTCACTGCCGTCCACCGCCTGGTGCTCTCGGTGCAGCGTGGTCAGCGTGGTCAAGCGACTTCCATCGGACGTGGATCTGACGTGGAGAGGCGACAGGTGGGTCCACGGCCGCAGCTAGGAAGTGCCTCCTTATTACGCGGAAAATAATTATTCCTCCACCTGACAGCGGGGACCCACCGGACGGGCCACCGTATTTCGCGAAAAAAACGTTTCCCCCCTGACTGCTGGGAGCCTGGGACCCACCAGCTACACTTTCGCACGCAAGGAAGTGCGTCTGCGCAAAAGAAAAACAATTCGCCCCCCTGACTGCTGGGACCCACCAGCTACATCTTCGCACGCAAGGAAGTGCGTCCGGGCAAAACAAAACGATTCGCCCCCCTGACTACTGGGACCCACCAGCTACATCTTCGCACGCAAGGAAGTGCCTGACAGTCGGGACCCACCTGGTCGAAGCGTACGTAGCGTTGTCATTCTGGTCGCGAACGTGTATGTACATACTGGTCGATGTAGAGGCGCGCACGTGTCGTAGTAGAGGCACACACTTGTCGTAGTAGAGGCGCGCACGTAGCATGTACACGTACGTACAGCGGCCAGGGTGCAAGAAAGAAAATACGGCCACGTATGTGTACGTACGGCCAGGGCTCGTGTACATGGCTAGGTCGGAACGGAGAAACAGCGTCGTCGTCGTGTTCATCGGGAGGCAGCGGAATGCGTCGTGTTCATCGGGAGGCAATGGAGCGCGGGAGCCAACCGGCTGGGTCGGAGCGGAATGCGTGGTCGTGTTCATCGGGAGGCTTGGGCGGAACATGCGATGGAAGCGAGGCCTGGTGTATCGCTGGAGGAGAAGCGGACCTCCCACGTTGGAAGGGGTTCTGTTGATCGGGAGGGTGTGGCGTACCTCAAAAGCGGAGAAGCGGACCTCCTACGGTCGAAATGGGGGTCCTGTTGATCGAGAGGGTGTGGCGTACCGCAAAATGGAGAAGCGGACCTCCTACGGTCAAACGGGGTCTGTTGATCGGGAGGGTGTGGCGTGCCGCAAAAGCGGATTTAAACGGACCTCCTACGGTCGAAACAGGGTTCCTGTTCATCGGGAGGGGTGTGGCGTACCGCAAAACGGGACTCCACGGGATACTATTCATCTCCACTGTCGAACTCCTCCAGCCTCCATGGGCTCCTGTTCATCTAGCCTCCACTGCGTGCTACTCCACTGGCTACTGTTCAACCACCCCTACACCGTCTACTATTCATCCAGCCCTCCACACCATGGGGTCCTGTTCAACCACCCCTCCACGGGCACCCCTCCACCGTCTACTGTTCATCCAGCCCTCCAGCACACCACGGGGTCCTGTTCATCCGAGGCAACGCCACCGCTCCTGTGTTCATCAAACCCCCATAGCCGCTGTTCATCACAGAGCAGCATCGATCGGCTTCGATTAGCAGCGATGGCGAAGGTGATGTAGGGCGGAACCCTACGTGGACGATCTTTCACGTTGGAGCGGATCCTACGGGGGAATCACGAAGAACACGCGGAAGAACAAGAGGAAATCACGGAGAGGAACGAGGGAAAACACTCAACCAACAAGGAATCGGTCACACAAATGCTAGATCAAAGAACACAAAGGGAGATACATGATTCAAGGTCAACAAAGGACGATACAAACAGTAGCCGTTCTTCTCCGTGAGGAGGTCTTGATGGGGGCCACCCAAGAGGGGGTCTTGAATCCAAGGTGGATCTTCTCCGAAGAGGGGCCGCGGTCTCTCTCGTGGAGTGGATCCGGGATGGATGAGCGAAGCTCTATCTAATGAGCTAAATCATAGCTAACCCTAAAAAGAGGAAGGGGATGAAGTATATATAGTCTCGGGGGCGAAGGGGTACAAGGGACAAGTCCGGATGCCTTGCCAGCAGCGACGGGAGGCGGATGTCGGGCGTCGGGCGGATGTCGGGCTTTCCGAGACGCCGGATGTCGAGGCTAGGGGCGGATGTCCGGGCTGGTGGGGTCTTCAAACGCAATCGGTGATGGAGGGCGGATTTCGGGCGAAGGGCGGATATCCGGGGCTTCGGAAGAGCCGGATGTCCGGGGCAAGGGCGGATGTCGGGCTGGGGCGGATGTCGGGCTGGGGCGGATGTCCGGCATTTAGCAGTAGCTGGCTCTTCTTCCTTCTTCTTCCTTCGCTTCACGCATGCTTGGCCTTGGTCCTTGGGCTCTCCATGGTCTCCTCGGGTGTACCGAGTATGCACAAGGTCCGCGCTGAAGTAGCATCCATGTCTTACATGCGGAAAGGGAAGATTAGGAAAGGAGCTAGTTCACCTTAGGTCCAATGGCGCATAGTCGAGGTCTCATCTTATGTATCCTTGGGGCTTGGAGAGTAGATGGAGTGTACATGGGGATGAGCGTGGGATGCTCCGCATCATCTCCCTCCCTTGGGAAAGATCCGACCTCGGATCGTGATCCTCATCACCATGGAAGCGGTTGTCGTGAGCGGACTTGTAGTTGGACGAAGTTGAAGACATGGCGCAATCCAAGTAGTCCAAGGTGTCGCCGGAGTGATAGACATGCAAAAAGAGCAAACACAAGAAACACTCGGAAATACAATGGTTAGCACACCCAAAGTGTCCATCATGTAAGAATGAGTCCGTCCAAAGGAATTGTTCATGACAAGGCATGAGATGCTTATCCAAATGATGTAAAATGACATGTAAAGCATTCATTGTGCACACAAATGTAAAGTGAATGTGATCAATGCAACCACGGTGCAAAATGATGTCATAGTGAGACGGTTTATCAATAGCATGAATATGGCAATGGATGCTCAACATGTGTATGTTATCATGCAATTGATGATGGGCAATATGATCATGATATATGAATATGCCATCAAGGACGATCACAACAAATTTGCTAAGGAAGTGAACAAGCTCAAATATCACGGATGACATGGGAATACAAGATGCAACAAGGCAATCATAATGTGTGTCAATCCATGCGTAGGGTGCAAATTTGTGGTGAGTATGATATGTCCATCGAGCATGACATGTATGAGCACAATCAACAAATATGGAGGTGTTGGTGTACCAAAGCTCGATGTCGAGGCATGAGTGGAGTTCCGAAGGTGCATCCAATAAGTGCGAGCGCTCCTCAATGTGAAGGTCCAGGGAGCCAATCTCCAATGTTGCTCCTCCATCCAATAGATGTAGCATGTAGACAATAAGAAGGAAACAACAATGAAAGAGTGACCCATCCAATATGCAAACTTGAGGATGGCTCAAAGGGAAGGAGTTCAGCTTTAGTAGATTCTCGCAAATGATGGTGTTGCACATCGTGTATGCCTTCGCATGACCAAGTTGTCGCATAACGGCATCGCCTTGTGAAACCTCCGAAATGAAAGAACATGACAAACACTCGGAAAAACAAATGAGGTTAGCGGAAATGCAAAACCTATCATTCGAGTGGTAAGATACCCACCAAGTGTATGCATCATGCTCATCATAAGAAAGTACAAGGGAGCGTTTCATAGTATGGAGGCATATGATGCAAGAACAACCAAATGCAATAGGCGCAATCAAACAAGCATGCATCAAAAGTAATATGTCAAAGTCTCCAAGATCAATAAGCATAGTATGGTTGCACTCAATACAAGTGGATATGAGAGAGGCAACTAATGGACACAAGAGACAATGATCAAGATATATCATGTGAGAGGCATGAGCATATATGTCATCAACCCAAGAAAGCAAGTAATAGTGGAACATGGGTGATGCAACATAGCAAGCAATCATATCAATCAAGTAAAGCAAGCTAGTAGTTCAAAGATGCAACATACTAGAAGGAGTCATGGCAAGCATGTCATGTGTGCGAATAGTGGGCATGCATAATTCACATGGCATAGCACAAGCATGAAAGCAAGATATGAGAAAATTATCATCAATGTATTGGCAAGAGGCCGTATGTAAATAGCAATGGGGCATCATGACTCTCCCAACACAACAATCAACAATAGCATGGGGCACATGATAAACATGGCAAAAGCAACAAGGATCTCCACCAAGCATGCAAATACACATAGGAGTAGCATAATGGTGAATCATGGGTATATGCAAGCAAGGGTCACAATTGCATGGCAAAGGCATAGGAGTAAAAATAACATGCAATGTGAACACGGTAAAATGAGCATAAGGTGACAGGTGGTAAATGGCCCATAGCCGTGTGAGAGCCAAGTAGAAGAGATGCGCGTAGTCCTTGCGCGAAGGGAACGGTGGTAAGGATAGTCCACGGGATCCCAAGTCATCATTGCTCTCAAGAGCTCGTTTTGTCAACTCTTGGGATTGAGAAGTTGACGAGTGTATGTGAGTACCTACACAAAACAAAGACAAAGGAAAAATTGTGTGTGCGTGGTAGATGTACGCATCATCCATCATGATGCGTACGTGCGTGTGTTTGTTAGCACAAAATATCCAATGCTCAAATAAATGAGATGCGTGATATAGAAACATGTCATCCATCATGATAGGTTTGTTGTTATGTATAGCATAATGGAGACTCAAATTGTGTAATGCATCATGAGAAATATCTAGAGCATTGTTATTCATGGAATGCATAAGGTGCAAGCAATTATGTGAATCATGCAAAGTATGGGATGAATCAAAATCTCCTAATATGCATGAGGAAACTATGGGGGTCTCCTCATGAGCATTAATGGAAACATCACATGGAGAATATTGACAACATCCAAAATAATGCATATTCGGAACAATGTGATCATGGCATGACATAGTAGACGAATTGCGCAAATCATGTAAAGGAAGCATGGCAATATCATCACAAGAGAAGCAAATGCCAATGACCATCATCTCGTCATCTATGCCATAAGTGCAAATGGGATTGATTTTAATGGGGCATGCATAGTTACTATGTTGAGATTGAAATGAGGCAATATGGGAGATCTCACTCATAGCATATGACAAGTTCAATGGATTGTCAAACATGAAGTGACCAATAGAATTTTCACAAGATATCCTATGAAGCATAGCATCACAACTAGGCAACTCAACATGCTCATCATCATATTCATCATAAATAGGTAAGTCAAGGCATGAAGAAGTTTCACTAGCATGAAGCATGGTAATAGGTGGGTCAACATCATGGGAGCAATCGATGGTGATATCGTCCACTAGTGGGACAAGAGAAACATTGTCACCTATGTTACCTTTGGAGCGTCGCTCATGTGTTGTAGGTGACATTGCAACTTGATGGTACCATGTGGGGGGTTCATCATCGTCCATCATGGCCATCGGTTTTCCCTTTTGAGGATGGACTCAAATCGAGGATAGGCATGTCGTCATGTAGGAGACCTAGCACCAAAGAAGAAAACACACTAGGAGTAGAGGTTAAGTCGTTAGAAATCATAGTGGCCTCACATGCCGTCTCAACCACCTCACTCACTAAGTGTTGTGGCTCACTCACTCCCTCAAGGATGCTCTCACTCGTATGGTGGGTGGAGTCACTCAAATGGCGCTCAACCTCACATAGGATGTGTGGCATGCTCTCATGTGTGGGGCTAGTGGTGGTCACACTCATCCTCTCATAGGAAATGCTCTCAATGTCACGTATGGTGGAGTCACTCATGTCACTCATGGGGTGGTGGCTCTCCTCACATGGCAATTGGGGCATCTCGACATATTTGGGTGCCGGAGAGATGTAGGTGCAAATGTCTCCATGCGTGGTCTTGTAGCTTGACTCGGAGTATGAGTCCAATGTGGGCGTCGTCTTCATGTTGTTGAAGAGGTTCGCGCTCGTCGCCGTGGTCGAAGGGGATGGCCCTTGCTCGACCTTCTTGTCGCCGTCTTGTTGTTGGAGGCCCATATGATGTGGCACCTCATAGCTCGTCTCCATGACCGAAGGGAGTTTCCCATTCTCGGCCAACTTCCTTGAGGGGCTTCCGAAGATGGAAGTGTTGCCCTCGCTCGTAGGTAGTCGCCTTGGACTTGATGAAGTCGATGTAGGCGTACACGTGGGAAGTAGGCGAAGATGCCGTACGTCCAAAGGCGAAGATGCCTTGAGAACACTTGGCAAAGATGCCGAAGTGGTTGATGTAGCCGTAGCGCCGTCTTGGTGGTGGTCGTCTCGCGGTCTTCTCTTGTGCTTATGAAGCTTCGACTTGGCGAGTTGGGACTTGTGCATTTGCGCTTGTGGAGCATCTTCATGATGATGGTGTCGTTGTCGTGCTTGAGCTCGTAGAAGATGTCGTTCGTCATCGTCGTGCACATGGTGGTTGGAGGTGACTTGCCCTTCATGACGATGTGGATCACGAACGTGATGATGGTCACCATGTAGATGTGGACGAGGACGATTTGCACTTGGGTCTTTTTCATGCTCCGAAGACTTGTGGCTTGAATGTCGCCGCCTTGAAGATGACGAAGGGGAAGAAGACTTGATCAAGGCCCGAATCTCCTCCATCCTTGCATCTTGCTCCTCTTTATGTGCGGCAAGCTTCTTGTTGAAGTAGTCCCTTCTCCTTGCTTCGGAGTGATGAATGTCGATGGAGATGTTCTCGATCGCGCCTCGCAATCTTGATTGTGTGCCTTGCACTTGTCATTGTAGATCGAAGAGACGCTTTGGTGATGTAGTTGTTCACGCCGTCGTTGTTGTCGAGGACCGGAGATGAAATGCCTTGCCTATCCATCACAAGACTCGAGCAAATATGAGTGGGAGAAAGAGAAGAACTTATACCAATGTACCTTGGCCGATGTTGACAATGAAGCAAGTTCACTCAAATGCGGACAATGAAATAGCACTATTGGTACCAATCCTTGTCGGTTCTCACACCTACACAAGAAAAGCTTATGGAGGAGCTCGGTGAGGATAGTGGCACAAAAATTTAATGCAAAATGTTAGCAAGAGTCAATAATGTTGAAAGAGATTCACAAATTCGCAAGTGAAACAAATGGACCAATAGCAAAGAATGGCACACGGAAACACACACACGGATAGATAAATGGGGTCGTGCAACCAAGGAATGAGCACAAAATGTGGAATCCACGGAAAACGCTCGTGTTTCACAACTCAAGAGAGACGCTAGCACGATTGCTCAATAGGCGGATACGACACTTGTGCACAACCTATAAGATGCAAAATGGATAAACTTCTATCCCAAGTATGCTATGTATGTATGGTTCCCGGTGTTTCTCTCAAGATGATCCAAGATGATCCGATATGACAATCTTATATGCAATGTGATATGATGCTATGGCACTTGCTTACAAGCTCTTTGCTCTCTTTCTTTTGCTTAAAAGCTTTTTTTTTGTATGGCCAATTTTGCACAATGCACAAACCAAGATAGCAATTGTGTATATGCGGGAACAAACTTGAGACAGGATGATATGATACCAATATGATATGGTATGGTATGTAATGGAAGGTATGATCACTAATGTGCACAAGTAACGTTGCCGGCAATACTCAAATGGCTAGTCTCGATAGGCAAGTAACGCAAAAGTAAGGCTAGGGTTTAACAATGCAATGGCAAGGGGAATATACAATGGAGGGATACCACGATACCAAGATGATATGGAGGTTACCGTCCGGCGATGATGAGTAGCGGTGTTCTTGATATAGATACCAAGATGATGGAGACTCGTCCCTAAGTAGCCGAAACACCTTAGGAAATGGAAAAACCGTGAACTCAAAATCTCAAACTTCAATTGTCAAAGTGGTGGTAGCGGAATGCGGTGGTGGTTTGCACTTGGCAATGCGGAAGTGGGATGATGGGCTATAAACGCGTCGGAGTTGAAGTTGCCGTCCCTAAGTAGCCGAAACACCTTAGGAGACACAAGCCACAACTCGAAAAAGCTCAATAAACAATTGGGTTAAGTTGGGTTGTCGGAAGTGTATGGTGGGCAAGGTTATGTGGAAGTGGTGGTGGTGGTTGATGAAGAGGCAATCGTCCCTAAGTAGCCGAAACACCTTAGGAGACTCGAATCACTACTCAATCAACCACTAATGCTATGGGGAACAAAATTGGTTAGGTTGCGGAAGCCGGTGGTGGCTATGCGAAGGATGTGGTGGAAGCCCTAGGCAAAGATGCCAAAGTTCACAAAATTTAATGGAGTCAAATGGTGATGGTAGTATTTTTATGGGAAGGGGGATGTCAATAGCTTCGAAACGAGCTAAAGAACGTGAAAATCGGACTCCGGATGAATTAGTTACGGACAAAACGGTGAAACGGAGAAAACTGAAATCCCAGGGGCCGGATATCCGGGGGTCGGGGCCGGATTTCCGGGGGTGTATGTCCAGAACTGTGTGAATTTGGTGCTCCAGGGCCCAGATGTCCGGCTTGGGGCCCGGATGTCCGGCCGGATGGCCCGGATGTCCGGCCTGAGGCCCGGATGTCTGGCCCGACGAATCCCGATCTCGTTTGGGGCGGAAATTTTTGAATTGGGGGCGGAAATTGATGATTTCTAGGTCAAAATTGGAGAGATTTCGTGGATAGAAAGTGGGGAAACTTGGGGAAATGCTAGATCCACTCGAAACCAAGCAAATCCATGGATCAAAATCAACAAAACATCATCAAAACTAGCAAATCACAAAAAAAATTGGGGCTATTTTTGGTGGGGATTTTGGTTTAGGGGCGAAAACAACAAAATCAAGCTAGAAATCACGGGGTAGGGGCTCCAAAAACGTGATCAACGTGGCTCATGATACCATAGATGATGTAGGGCAGAACCCTACGTGGACGATATTTCACGTTGGAGCGGATCCTACGGGGGAATCACGACGAACACGCGGAAGAACAAGAGGAAATCACGGAGAGGAACGAGGGAAAACACTCAACCAACAAGGAATCAGTCACACAAATGCTAGATCAAAGAACACAAAGGGAGATACATCATTCAAGGTCAACAAAGGACGATACAAACGGTAGCCGTTCTTTTCCGTGAGGAGGTCTTGATGGGGGCCACCCAAGAGGGGGTCTTGAATCCAAGGTGGATCTTCTCCGAAGAGGGGCCGCGGTCTCTCTCGTGGAGTGGATCCGGGATGGATGAGCGAAGCTCTATCTAATGAGCTAAATAAACGCTAACCCTAAAAAGAGGAAGGGGATGAAGTATATATAGTCTCGGGGCGAAGGGTACAAGGACAAGTCCGGATGCACTCTGTAGAGCAAGGGAGGCGGATGTCGGGCGTCGGGCGGATGTCCGGCTTTCGAGGCGCCGGATGTCCGGGCTAGGGGCGGATGTCCAGGCTGGCGGGTCTTCAAACGCAATCGGTGATGGAGGGCGGATTTCGGGCGAAGGGCGGATATCCGGGGCTTCCGAAGAGCCGGATGTCGGGCAAGGGCCGGATGTCCGGGCTGGGGCCGGATGTCCGGCCGCTGTAGCAGCTGGCTCTTCTTCCTTCTCCTTCCTTCGCTTCCGCGCATGCTTGGCCTTGGTCCTTGGGCTCTCCATGGTCTCCTCGGGTGTACCTGAGTATGCACAAGGTCCTTGCTTGAAGAAGCATCCATGTCTTACATGCGGAAAGGGAAGATTCGGAAAGGAGCGAGTTCACCTTAGGTCCAATGGCGCATAGTCGAGGTCTCATCTTATGTATCCTTGGGGCTTGGAGAGTAGATGGAGTGTACATGGGGATGAACGTGGGATGCTCCGCATCAGAAGGAATCGCTCGATTGGGTTCAGTTAACAGCCATCGATCGATCGCTCGGGTTCAGTAATGTGTAGCCTGCAGTGCAATCGCTCGGGTTCAGTTAGAGCCCAACGCCTCGCTCGGGTTCAGTGAGAGCCAACGCCTAGCACACACGCGCATACGTGTATGAGAGAACACGCATCGCTCGTGCCCCGACCTCCCACCGTAAGAGGCACCTCCCCGAAATTTTCCTCGCCCTCGCTTCTACCACGGTTTTTTGCATCATGGACGGCCCAAAGAATATCATGCAGCTGCGTCTCCGCCCGCCCAGGACGAAAAGCCCATTTTCTGTCATGATTTTTTGTCATAGAAGTAGGAGCCCACCACATCTATGATGATACCGGGTTTTCTCACAATTATCGTCATAGAAGTGTCATATGTATGACAGAAATTTTTTTGTTCGGCCCAAAATGTCACGGATGTGTATTTTTTTTGTAGTGTCATATTCGGTGAGAAAATCACATTCCCGAAGGTTTCATTCTGTTTGGACTCTGTTTGATATTCCGTTTCTTCGAAACTCTGAAATAGGCAAAAAACAGCAATTCTGGGCTGGGCCTCCGGTTAATAGGTTAGTTGCAAAAGTAATATAAAAGTGGATAATAAAGCCCAATAATGTCCAAAACAGTAGATAATATAGCATGGAGCAATCAAAAATTATAGATACGTTGGATACGTATCAGGCATCCCCAAGCTTAATTCCTGCTCGTCCTCGAGTAGGTAAATGATAAAAACAGAATTTTTGATGCAGAGTGCTACTTGGCATAATTTCTATGTAATTCTTCTTAATTGTGGTATGAATATTCAGATCCGAAAGATTCAAGACAAAAGTTCATATTGACATAAAAATAATAATACTTCAAGCATACTAACTAAGCAATTATGTCTTCTCAAAATAACATGCCAAAGAAAGTTCATCCCTACAAAATCATATAGTTTAGTCATGCTCCATTTTCATCACACAAGAATGCTCTCATCATGCACAACCCCGATGACAAGCCAAGCAATTGTTTCATACTTTAGTAATCTCAAACTTATAAACTTTCACGCAATATATGAGCGCCAGCCATGGACATAGCACTATGGGTGGAATAGAATATGATGATGGGGGTTATGTGGAGAAGACAAAAAAGGAGAAGATCTTACATCAACGAGGCTAATCAATGGGCTATGGAGATGCCCATCGATTGATGTTAATGCAAGGAGTAGTGATTGCCATGCAACAGATGCACTAGAGCTATAAATGTATGAAAGCTCAACAAAAGAAACTAAGTGGGTGCGCATCCAACTTGCTTGCTCACGAAGAGCTAGGGCACTTGAGGAGGCCCATTGTTGGTATATACAAGACAAGTTCTAGAATGAAAAATTCCCACTAGTATATGAAAGTGACAAAACAAGAGACTCTCTATCATGATGATTATGGTGCTACTTTGAAGCACAAGTGTGGCAACGGATAGTAGCATTGTCCCTTCTCTCTTTTTCTCTCATTTTTTTGGGCCTTATCTTTTTTTATGGCCTTTCTCTTTTTTTTATTCCTCACTTGGGACAATGCTCTAGAAAATGATGATCATCACATTTCTATTTATTTACAACTCAATGATTACAACTCTATACTAAAACAAAGTATGACTCTATATGAATGCCTCCGGCGGTGTACCGGGACATGCAATGAACCAAGAGTGACATGTATAAAAGAATTATGAATGGTGGCTTTGCCACAAATACTATGTCAACTACATGATCATGCTAGCAATATGACAATGATGAATGTGTCTTGATGAACGGAATGGTGGAAAGTTGCATGGCAATATATCTCGGAATGGCTATGGAAATGCCATAATAGGTAGGTATGGTGGTTGTTTTGAGGAAGATATAAGGAGGTTTATGTGTGAAAGAGCGTATCATATCATGGGGTTTGGATGCACCGGCAAAGTTTGCACCAACTCTCGATGTGAGAAAGGGCAATGCACGGTACCGAAGAGGCTAGCAATGATGGAAGGGTGAGAGTGCGTGTAATCCATGGACTCAACATTAGTCATAAGAACTCACATACTTATTGCAAAAATCTACAAGCCATCAAAAACCAAAGCACTACGCGCATGCTCCTAGGGGGATAGATTGGTAGGAAAATACCATCGCTCGTCCCCGACCGCCACTCATAAGGAGGACAATCAAAGAACACCTCATGTTTCAAATTTGTTACATAACGTTTACCATACGTGCATGCTACGGGACTTGCAAACTTCAACACAAGCATTTCTCAAATTCACAACTACTCAACTAGCATGAATTTGATATTATTACCTCCATATCTCAAAACAATCATCAAGCATCAAACTTTTCTTAGTATCCAACACACTCATAAGAAAGTTTTTACTATTTTAAAATACCTAGCATATTAAGATTATTTAAGCAAATTACCATGCTATTTAAGACTCTCAAAATAATCTAAGTGAAGCATGAGAGATCAATAGTTTCTTTAAAACTAATCCACCACCGTGCTCTAAAAGATATAAGTGAAGTACTAGAGCAAAAATATATAACTCAAAAGATATAAGTGAAGCACAAAGAGTATTCTAATAATTTCCAAATCATGTATGGGTCTCTCAAAAGGTGTGTACAGCAAGTATGCTTGTGGTAAACTAAAAATCAAAGACTCAAATCGTACAAGACGCTCCAAGCAAAACACATATCATCTGGTGAATAAAAATATAGCCCCAAGTAAAGTTACCGATGGAAGTAGACGAAAGAGGGGATGCCTTCCGGGGCATCCCCAAGCTTTGACTTTTTGGTGTCCTTAGATTATCTTGGGGTGCCATGGGCATCCCCAAGCTTAGGCTCTTGCTGTTGGGGAACGTAGTAATTTCAAAAAATTTCCTACGATCACGCAAGACCATGGTGATGGCATAGCAACGAGAGGGGAGAGTGTCCGTCCACGTACCCTCGTAGACCGAAAGCGGAAGCGTTATAACAACGCTGTTGATGTAGTCGACGCGTCTTCACGATCCGACCGATCCAAGCACCGAGCGTCGGCACCTCCGAGTTCTGCACACGTTCAGCTCGATGGCGATCCCGGACTCGATCCAGCAAAGTGTCGGGGATGAGTTCCGTCAACCGACGGCGTGGTGGCGATGTTGATGCTCCACCGGCGCAGGGCTTCGCCTAAGCTCCGCGACGATATGACTTCTCCGCGCGGGGCTTCGCTAAGCTCCGCGACGATATGACCAAGTGGAATATGGTGGAAGGGGCACCGACACGGCTAAGGAAAGATCCGTAGATCAACTTGTGTGTCATGGGTGCCCCTTGCCCCATATATAAAGGAGCCAGGGGGGTGCGGCCAGCCTTGGGAGGCGCTGGAGGAGTCCTACTCCCACCGAGTAGGACTCCCCTGTCCTAGTTGGAGTAGGATTGGGGAGGGGAAGAGGAAGGCGCGCCTCCCTCTCCTTGTCCTATTCGGACTAGAGGGGAGGGGCGCAGCCCACCTGGCCGGCCCTTCCTCTTCTCCCTTGTGGCCCATGAAGGCCCATATACCCCCGGGGTTCAGTAACCCCGGTGTTCCGTAACTTCTGTTTTCATTCGAACCCTTCCAAGTCAAACATAGGCTTCCAATATATCAATCTTTATGTCTCGACCATTTCGAGACTCCTCGTCATGTCCGTGATCACATCCGGGACTCGAACAAACTTGGTGCATCAATACTTATAAACTCATAATGAACTGTCATCGAAGCGTTAAGCGTGCGGACCCTACGGGTTCGAGAACTATGTAGACATGACCTAGAACCATTCTCGGTCAATAACCAATAGCGGAATCTGGATGCCCATATTGGTTCCTACATATTCTCGAAGATCTTTATCGGTCAAACCGCATAACGACATCGTTGTTCCCTTTGTCATCGGTATGTTACTTACCCGAGATTTGATCGTCGGTATCCAATACCTAGTTCAATCTCGTTACCGTAAGTCTCTTTACTCGTTCCGTAATACATCATCTCACAACTAACTCATTAGTTGTAATGCTTGCAAGGCTTAAGTGATGTGTATTACCGAGAAGGCCTAGAGATACCTCTCCGACAATCGGAGTGACAAAACCTAATCTCAAATCGCCAACCCAACAAGTACCTTTGGAGACACCTGTAGTACTCCTTTATAATCACCCGATTCGTTGTGACGTTTGGTAGTACCAAAGTGTTCCTCCGTAAACGGAGTTGCATAATCTCATAGTTATAGGAACATGTATGGGTCATGAAGAAAGCATTAACATACTAAGCGATCAAGTGTTAAGCTAACGGAATGGGTCATGTCAATCAGATCATTCAACTAATGATGTGACCTTGTTAATCAAATAACAACTCCTTGTTCATGGTTAGGAAACATAACCATCTTTGATTAACAAGCTAGTCAAGTAGAGGCATACTAGTGACATCCTGTTTGTCTATGTATTCACACATGTATTATGTTTCCGGTTAATACAATTCTAGCATGAATAATAAACATTTATCATGATATAAGGAAATAAATAATAACTTTTATTATTGCCTCTAGGGCATATTTCCTTCAGTCTCCCACTTGCACTAGAGTCAATAATCTAGATTACAAAGTAATGATCCTAACACCCATGGAGTCTTGGTGCTAATCATGTTTTGCTCGTGGAAGAGGCTTAGTCAGCGGTCTGCAACATTCAGATCCGTATGTATTTTGCAAATCTCTATGTCTCCCACTTGGACTTGGTCCCGAATGGAATTGAAGCGTCTCTTGATATGCTTGGTCCTCTTGTGAAATCTGGATTCCTTTGCCAAGGCAATTGCACCATATTGTCACGAAGATCTTCATCGGTCCCGATGCACTAGGTATGACACCTAGATCGGAAATGAACTCTTTCATCCAGACTCCTTCATTTGCTGCTTCGAAGCAGCTATGTACTCCGCTTCACATGTAGATCCCGCCACGGCGCTTTGTTTAGAACTGCACCAACCGACAGCTCCACCGTTTAATAAAAACACGTATCCGGTTTGCGATTTAGAATCGTCCGGATCGAGTGTCAAAGCTTACATCGGCGTAACCATTTACGACTAGTTCTTTGTCACCTCCATATATGAGAAACATATCCTTAGTCCTTTTCGGTATTTCAGGATGTTCTTGACCGCTGTCCGATGATCCATTCTGGATTACTTTGGTACCTTCCTGCCAAGCTTACAGCTAAGCATCGTCAGTGTCTGGTACACAGCATTTCATACATGATAGAGCCTATGGCTGAAGCATAGGAACATCTTTCATTTTCTCTCTATCTTCTGCTGTGGTGGGGCATTGAGTCGACTCAATCTTACACCTTGCAACACAGGTAAAAACCTTTCTTTGCCTGATCCATTTTGAACTTTTCAAAACTTTATCAAGGTATGTGCTTTGTGAAAGTCCAATTAAGCGTCTTGATCTATCTCTATAGATCTTGATGCCCAATATGTAAGCAGCTTCACGAGGTCTTTCATTGAAAAACTTTTATTCAAGTATCCTTTTATGCTATCCAGAAATTCTATATCATTTCCAATCAATAATATGTCGTCCACATATAATATTAGAAATGCTCTGAGCTCCCACTCACTTTCTTGTAAATACAGAGCTTCTCCAAAAGTCTGTACAAACCCATATGCTTTGATCACACTATCAAAGCGTTTATTCCAACTCCGAGAGGCTTGCACGACCATAAATTGATCGTTGGAGCTTGCACACTTTGTTAGCACCCTTTGGATCGACAAAACCTTCTGGTTGCATCATATACAACTCTTCTTCTAGAAATCCATTCAAGAATGCAGTTTTACATCCATTTGCCAAATTTCATAATCATAAAATCGGCAATTGCTAACATGATTCGGACAGACTTAAGCATCGCTACGGGTGAGAAAGTCTCATCGTAGTCAACCCCTTGAACTTGTCGAAAACCTTTCGCAACAAGTCGAGCTTTGTAGACAGTTATATTACCATCGCGTCGGTCTTCTTCTTAAAGATCCATTTATTTTCAATGGCTTGCCGATCATCGGGCAAGTCAACCAAAGTCCATACTTTGTTCTCATACATGGATCCCATCTCAGATTTCATGGCTTCCAGCCATTTTGCGAAATCTGGGCTCACCATCGCTTCTTCATAGTTCGTAGGTTCGCCATGGTCAAGTAACATGACTTCCGAATAAGATTACCGTACCACTCAGTGCGTATTTTACTCTGGTTGACCTCGAGGTTCAGTAGTAACTTGATCTGAAGCTTCATGATCATCATCATTAGTTTCTTCACTAATTGGTGTAGTTGTCACAGGCACCATTTCTTGTGATGAACTACTTTCCAATAAGGGAGCAGATACATTATCTCATCAAGTTCTACTTTCCTCCCACTCACTTCTTTCGAGAGAAACTCCTTCTCTAGAAAGGATCCGAATTTAGCAACGAAAATCTTGCCTTCAGATCTGTGATAGAAGGTGTACCCAACATCTCCTTTGGGTATCCTATGAAGACACATTTTTCCGATTTGGGTTCGAGCTTATCTGGTTGAAGTTTCTTTACATAAGCATCGCAGCCCCAAACTTTAAGAAACGACAACTTTGGTTTCTTGCCAAACCACAGTTCATAAGGCGTCGTCTCAGCGGATTTTGACGGTGTCCTATTCAACGTGAATGCGGCCGTCTCTAAAGCATAACCCCAAAGCGATAGCGGTAAATCGGAAATAGACATCATAGATCGCACCATATCTAGTAAAATACGATTCGACGTTCGGACACACCATTTCTCTGTGGTGTTCGGGTGGCGTGAGTTGCTAAACTATTCCACATTGTTTCAAATGTAAACCAAACTCGTAACTCAAATATTCTCCTCCACGATCAGATCGTAGAAACTTTATTTTCTTGTTACGATGATTTTCCACTTCACTCTGAAATTCTTTGAACTTTTCAAATGTTTCAGATTTGTGTTTTATTAAGTAGATATACCCATATCTGCTCAAATCATCTGTGAAGGTGAGAAAATAACGATACCCGCCAAGTGCCTCAACATTCATTGGACCACAAACATCGGTATGTATGATTTCCAACAAATCAGTTGCTCGCTCCATAGTTCGGAGAACGGCGTTTTGGTCATCTTGCCCATGAGGCACGGTTCATAAGTACCAAGTGATTCATAATCAAGTGATTCGAAGCCCATCGGTATGGAGTTTCTTCATGCGTTTTACACCGATATGACCTAAGCGGCGGTGCCACAAATAAGTTGCACTATCATTATCAACTCTGCATCTTTTGGCTTCAACATTATGAATATGTGTATCACTCTTCGAGATTCAACAAGAATAGACCATTCTTCAAGGGTGCATGACCATAAAAGATATTACTCATATAAATAGAACAACCATTATTCTCTGATTTAAATGAATAACCGTCTCGCATTAAACAAGATCCAGATATAATGTTCATGCTCAACGCTGGCACCAAATAACAATTATTTAGGTCTAAAACTAATCCCAAGGTAGATGTAGAGGTAGCGTGCCGACCGCGATCACATCGACTTTGGAACCATTTCCAACGCGCATCGTCACCTCGTCCTTAGCCAATCTTCGCAATCCGTAGTTCTGTTTGAGTTGCAAATATTAGCAATGAACCAGTATCAAATACCGGTACTATGCGAGTATTAGTAAGGTACACATCAATAACATGTATATCACATATACCTTTGATCACCTTGCCATCCTTCTTATCCGCCAAATACTTGGGGCAGTTCCGCTTCCGATGTCCAGTTTGCTTGCGGTAAAACACTCGCTTTCAGGCTTAGGTCCAGACTTGGGTTTCTTCTCTGAGCAGCAACTTGCTTGCTGTTCTTTTGAAGTTTCCTTCTTCTTCCTTTGCCCTTTTCTTGAAACTAGTGGTCTTGTTGACCATCAACACTTGATGCTCTTTCTTGATTTCTACCTCCATGACTTTTAGCATCGCGAAGAGCTCAGAATTGTCTTAGTCATCCCTTGCATATTATAGTTCATCACGAAGCTCTTGTAGCTTGGTGGCGTGATTGGAGAATTCATCAATGACACTATCATCCGGAAGATTAACTCCCAGCTGAATTAAATGATTGTTATACCCGGACATTTTGAGTATGTGCTCACCGACGAACTATTCTCCTCCATCTTGCAGCTATAGAACTTATTGGAGACTTCATATCTCTCAATCCGGGCATTTGCTTGAAATATTAACTTCAACTCCTGGAACATCTCATATGCTCCATGACGTTCAAAACGTCGTTGAAGACCCGGTTCTAAGCCGTAAAGCATGGCACACTGAACTATAGAGTAGTCATCAGCTCTGCTTTGCGGACGTTCACAACTTCTCTCAAGATCTCAGCAGAGGCTGTCACCCAGCGGTGCTTCCAGGGCGTAATTTTTCGTGCAGCAATGAGGATAATCCTCAAGTTACGGACCCAGTCCGTGTAATTGCTACCATCATCTTTCAACTTTGCTTTCTCAAGGAACGCATTAAAATTCAACGGAACAACAGCACGAGCCATCTATCTACAGTAAACATAGACAAGCAAAATACTATCGGTACTAAGTTCATGATAAATTTAAGTTTAATTAATCATATTAAAACCTCCCACTTAGACAGACATCTCTCTAGTCATCTAAGTGATTACGTGATCCAAATCAACTAAACCATGTCCGATCATCACGTGAGATGGAGTAGTTTCAATGGTGAACATCACTATGTTGATCATATCTACTATATGATTCACGCTCGACCTTTCGGTCTCGTGTTCGAGGCCATATCTGTTATATGCTAGGCTCGTCAAGTTTAACTTTGAGTATTCGCGCGCGCAACTGTTTTGCACCGTTGTATTTGAGCGTAGAGCCTATCACACCCGATCATCACGTGGTGTCTCAAAGACGAAGAACTTTCGCAACGGTGCATACTCGGGAGAACACTTCTTGATAATTTTGGTGAGAGATCATCTTATAATGCTACCGTCAATCAAAGCAAGATAAGATGCATAAAGGATAAACATCACATGCAATCAATATAAGTGATATGATATGGTCATCATCATCTTGTGCTTGTGATCTCCATCGCCAAGCAACGTCATGATCACCATCGTCACCGTAGCGACACCTTGATCTCCATCGTAGCATCGTTGTCGTCTCGCTAACTATTGCTTCTCGACTATCGCTACTCCTTAGTGATAAAGTAAAGCAATTACATGGCGTTGCATTTCATACAATAAGCGACAACCATATGGCTCCTGCCGATTGCCGATAACTTCGGTTACAAAACATGATCATCTCATACAATAAAATATAGCATCACGTCTTGACCATAACACATCACAACATGCCCTGCAAAAACAAGTTAGGCGTCCTCTACTTTGTTGTTGCAAGTTTTACGTGGCTGCTACGGGCTGAGCAAGAACCGTTCTTACCTCGCATCAAAACCACAACGATACTTCGTCAAATAGACTCCGTTTAACCTTCTCAAGGACCGGGCGTAGACACACTCGATTCAACTAAAGTGAGAGAGACAGACACCCGCCGGTCATCTTTAAGCAACGAGTGCTCGGAGCGGTGAAACCAGTCTCGCGTAAGCGTACGCGTAATGTCGGTCCGGGCCGCTTCATCTCACAATACCGCTGAACCAAAGTATGACTTGTATCGTCCACAACTCACTTGTGTTCTACTCGTGCACATGACATCAACGCATAAAACCTGGCTCGGATGCCACTGTTGGGGAACGTAGTAATTTCAAAAAATTTCCTACGATCACGCAAGACCATGGTGATGGCATAGCAACGAGAGGGGAGAGTGTCCGTCCACGTACCCTCGTAGACCGAAGGAGGAAGCGTTATAACAACGCGGTTGATGTAGTCGTACGTCTTCACGATCCGACCGATCCAAGCACCGAACGTACGGCACCTCCGAGTTCTGCACACGTTCAGCTCGATGACGATCCCCGGACTCCGATCCAGCAAAGTGTCGGGGATGAGTTCCGTCAACCTGACGACGGGTGGCGATGTTGATGCTCCACCGACGCGGGGCTTCGCCTAAGCTCATGACGATATGACTTCTCCGGCGCAGGGCTTCGCTAAGCTCATGACGATATGACCGAAGTGGAATATGGTGGAAGGGGCACCGCTGCGGCTAAGGAAAGATCCGTAGATCAACTTGTGTGTCATGGGGTGCCCCTTGCCCCCGTATATAAAGGAGCCAAGGGGGGGTGCGGCCAGCCTTGGGAGGCGCGCCTTGGAGGAGTCCTACTCCCACCGGGAGTAGGACTCCCCTGTCCTAGTTGGAGTAGGATTGGGGAGGGGGAAGAGGGAAGGGGCGCCGCCCCCCCTCTCCTTGTCCTATTCGGACTAGAGGGGGGAGGGGGGCGCGCAGCCCACCTGGCCGGCCCTTCCTCTTCTCCCTTGTGGCCCATGAAGGCCCATATACCCCCCGGGGGGTTCCGGTAACCCCCCGGTGTTCCGGTAACTTCCTGTTTTCATTCGGAACCCTTCCAAGTCAAACATAGGCTTCAATATATCAATCTTTATGTCTCGACCATTTGAGACTCCTCGTCATGTCCGTGATCACATCCGGGACTCGAACAAACTTCGTGCATCAATACATATAAACTCATAATGAACTGTCATCGAAGCGTTAAGCGTGCGGACCCTACGGGTTCGAGAACTATGTAGACAAGACCTAGAACCATTCTCGGTCAATAACCAATAGCGGAACCTGGATGCCCATATTGGTTCCTACATATTCTCTGAAGATCTTTATCGGTCAAACCGCATAACGACATCGTTGTTCCCTTTGTCATCGGTATGTTACTTACCCGAGATTTGATCGTCGGTATCCAATACCTAGTTCAATCTCGTTACAGTAAGTCTCTTTACTCGTTCCGTAATACATCATCTCACAACTAACTCATTAGTTGTAATGCTTGCAAGGCTTAAGTGATGTGTATTACCGAGAAGGCCTAGAGATACCTCTCCGACAATCGGAGTGACAAAACCTAATCTCGAAATCGCCAACCCAACAAGTACCTTTGGAGACACCTGTAGTACTCCTTTATAATCACCCGATTACGTTGTGACGTTTGGTAGTACCAAAGTGTTCCTCCGTAAACAGGAGTTGCATAATCTCATAGTTATAGGAACATGTATGGGTCATGAAGAAAGCATTAACATACTAAACGATCAAGTGTTAAGCTAACGGAATGGGTCATGTCAATCAGATCATTCAACTAATGATGTGACCTTGTTAATCAAATAACAACTCCTTGTTCATGGTTAGGAAACATAACCATCTTTGATTAACAAGCTAGTCAAGTAGAGGCATACTAGTGACATCCTGTTTGTCTATGTATTCACACATGTATTATGTTTCCGGTTAATACAATTCTAGCATGAATAATAAACATTTATCATGATATAAGGAAATAAATAATAACTTGTATTATTGCCTCTAGGGCATATTTCCTTCACTTGCCACTCCTTGTTACATAATCCATCAAAATATTTCACCCAAAACATGAAAACTTCACAACACAAAACTCAACAGAAATCTCGTAAGCTCCGTTAGCGAAAGAAAACAAAAGACCACTTCAAGGTACTGTAATGAACTCATTTTTTATTTATATTGGTGTTAAACCTACTGTATTCCAACTTCTCTATTGTTTATAAACTATTTTACTTGCCATAGATTCATCAAAATAAGCAAACAACACATGAAAAACAGAATCTGTCAAAAACAGAACAATCTGTAGTAATCTGTAACTAACGCAAACTTCTGGAACTCACAAAATTCATCCAAAATAGGAAGACCTATGCAATTTTTTTATTGATCAGAAGCAATTTGAATCACTATCTTATCAAGTTCTGGTGATATTTAACAATTGTTTTCGTGAACAGAAAGTTTCTGAAAATTACAGCAAGATCAAATAACTATCATCCAAGAAGATCCTATAGGTTTAACTTGGCAGAAACACTAATTGAAACATAAAAACACATCTAATCAGAGGCTAGATCAAATATTTATTTCTAACAGAAGCAAAAGCAAAAAAAACTGATAATAAAATTGGGTTTCCTCCCAACAAGCGCTATTGTTTAACGCCCCTAGCTAGGCATAAAAGCATGGATAGATCTAGGTATTGCCATCTTTAGTAGGAAATCCATAAGTGGCTCTCATGATAGATTCATATGGAAATTTTATTTTCTTCCTAGGGAAGTGTTCCATGCCTTTCTTTAATGGAAATTGGAATCTAATATTCCCTTCCTTCATATCAATAATTGCACCAATCATTCTAAGGAAAGGTCTACCAAGAATAATAGGACATGAAGGATTGCAATCTATATCAAGAACGATAAAATCTACGGGCACATAGTTCCTATTTTCAACAATAAGAACATCGTTAATTCTTCCCATAGGTTGTTTAATAGTGGAATCCGCAAGGTGCAAGTTTAGAGAGCAATCATCAAAATCACGGAAATCTAACAAATCGCACAAAGTTTTGGGAATAGTGGAAACACTAGCACCCAAATCACATAAAGCATATAATTCATGATCCTTAATCTTAATTTTAATAGTTGGTTCCCACTCATCATAAAGCTTTCTAGGGATAGAAACTTCCAACTCAAGTTTTTCTTCATAAGATTGCATCAAGGCATCAACGATATGTTTAGTTAACACTTTATTTTGACTATAAGCATGAGGAGAATTTAGCACGGATTGCAATAAGGAAATACAATCAATTAAAGAGCACCTTTCATAATTAAATTCCTTGAAATCCAAAATAGTGGGTTTAGCTACATATAGGGTTTTGATTTCTTTAATCCCACTTTTATCAATTTTAGCATCAAGATCTAAAAACTCTGAATTTTTGGAACGCCTTCTAGGTAAAGGTGGATCATATTCAGTCCCATCATTATCAAGATTCATATTACAAAACAAAGATTTAAAAGGGGACACATCAATAACTTTTAGATCTTCATCTTTATTTTCATAGAAATCGGAAGAACGCGCTTTAATAAAGGCATCTTTCGTAGCATGCATCCTAGCGGTTCTTTCCTTGAACTCATCAATGGAAATTCTCATGGCTTTGAGAGACTAATTGATATCATGCTTAGGAGGAATAGATCTAAGCTTTAAAGAATCAACATCAAGAGAAATTCTATCAACGTTCCTAGCCAATTCATCAACTTTAAGCAATTTCTCTTCAGCATTAAAATTCTTTTATGAATTCATAAACTCTTTAACACTAGTCTCAAATTCAGAGGGCATCTTATTAAAATTTCCATAAGAGTTGTTGTAGGAATTTCCATAATTATTATAGGAATTACTAGGATAAGGCCTAGGATTAAAGTTTCCTCTATACGCGTTGTTACCAAAATTATTCCTACCAACAAAATTCACATCCATAGATTCATTATTATTCTCAATCAAAGTAGACAAAGGCATATCATTAGGATCAGAAGAAACAGTCTTAGTAGCAAATAATTTCATAAGTTCATCCATATTTCCACTCAAAACATTAATTTCTTCTATCGCATGCACTTTTTTATTAGTAGATCTTTCAGTGTGCCATTGTGAATAATTAACCATAATATTATCTAGGGGTTTAGTAGCATCTCCTAAAGTGATTTCCATAAAAGTGCCTCCCGCGGCCGAATCTAAAAGATTTCTAGAGGCAAAATTCAGTCCGGCATAAATTTTTTGTATAATCATCCACAAATTCAGACCATGAGTGGGGCAATTACATATCATTAATTTCATCCTCTCCCAAGCTTGTGCAACATGTTCATGTTCAAGTTGCTTAAAATTCATAATATCGTTTCTAAGAGAGATGATCCTAGCGGGAGGAAAATACTTAGAGATAAAAGCATCTTTGCACTTGTTCCAAGAATCAATACTATTTTTAGGCAAAGACGAAAACCAAGCTTTAGCACGATCTCTAAGCGAAAAAGGAAATAGCTTCAATTTAACAATATCATTATCAACATCTTTCTTCTTTTGCATATCACACAAATCAACGAAGCTATTTAGATGAGTAGCGACATCTTCACTAGGAAGGCCGGCGAATTGATCTTTCATGAAAAGATTCAACAAAGCAGTATTGATTTCACAAGATTCAGTATTGGTAAGAGGAGCAATCGGAGTGCTAAGGAAATCATTATTGTTGGTATTGGTAAAGTCACATAATTTGGTATTATCTTGAGCCATCGTGACAAACAAGCAATCCAACACACGAGCAAACAAAAAGCGAGCAAGAAAAAGGCAAACGGAAAAGAGAGGGCGAATAAAACGGCAAGGGTGAAGTGGGGGAGAGGAAAATGAGAGGCAAATGGCAAACAATGTAATGCGGGAGATAAGGGATTGTGATGGGTACTTGGTATGTTGACTTTTGCGTAGACCTCCCCGGCAACGGCGCCAGAAATTCTTCTTGCTACCTCTTGAGCACTGTGTTGGATTTCCTTGAAGAGGAAAGGATGATGCAGCAAAGTAGTGTAAGTATTTCCCTCAGTTTTTGAGAACCAAGGTATCAATCCAGTAGGAGGCTACGCGTGAGTCCCTCGTACCTACACAAAGCAAATAACTCCTCGCAACCAACGTGATAAGGGGTTGTCAATCCCTTCACGGTCACTTACGAGAGTGAGATCTGATAGAGATGATAGATAATATTTTTGGTATTTTTGTGATAAAGATGCAAGGTACAATAAAAGCAAAGTAAAAAATCAAAGGCAATAATAAAGTGACGGAAGATTAATATGATAGAGATAGACCCGGGGGCCATAGATTTCACTAGTGTCTTCTCTCAAGAGCATAAGTATTTTACAGTGGGTTAACAAATTACTGTTGAGCAATTGACAGAATGGAGCATAGTTATGAGAATATCTAGGTATGATCATGTATATAGGCATCACGTCCGAGACAAGTAGACCGACTCCTGCCTGCATCTACTACTATTACTCCACTCATCGACCGCTATCCAGCATGCATCTTGAGTATTAAGTTCAAGAAAACAGAGTAACGCCTTAGGCAAGATGACATGGTGTAGAGGGATAAATTCATGCAATATGATAAAAATCCCATCTTGTTATCCTCGATGGCAACAATACAATACATGCCTTGCTGCCCCTACTGTCACTGGGAAAGGACACTGCAAGATTGAACCCAAAGATAAGCACTTCTCCCATTGCAAGAAAAACCAATCTAGTAGGCCAAACCAAACTGATAATTCGAAGAGACTTGCAAAGATAACCAATCATACATAAAAGAATTCAGAGAAGATTCAAATATTGTTCATAGATAATCTTGATCATAAACCCACAATTCATCGGTCTCAACAAACACATCGTAAAAAGAAGATTACATCGAATAGATCTCCACGAGAGAGGGGAAGAACATTGTATTGAGATCCAAAAAGAGAGAATAAGCCATCTAGCTACTTACTATGGACCCGAAGGTCTGAGGTAAACTACTCACACTTCATCGGAGGGGCTATGGTAATGATGTAGAAGCCCTCCGTGGTGGATGCCCTCTCCGGTGGAGCTCCGGAACAGGCCCCAAGATGGGACCTCGTGGGTACGGAAGGTTGCGGCGGTGGAATTAGGTTTTTGGCTCCGTATCTGATCGTTTAGGGGTACGTCGGTATATATAGGAGGAAGAAATACGTCGATGGAGCAAGGTGGGGCCCACAAGGGTGGAGGGCGCGCCTGGGGGGGGCGCCCCCCTACCTCGTGCCCGCCTCCTTTCTTTCTTGACGTAGGGTCCAAGTCTCCTGGATCATATTCGGTGAGAAAATCACGTTCCCGAAGGTTTCATTCTGTTTGGACTCCGTTTGATATTTCGTTTCTTTGAAACTATGAAATAGGCAAAAAAACAACAATTCTGGGCTGGGCCTCCGGTTAATAGGTTAGTCCCAAAAGTAATATAAAAGTGGATAATAAAGCCCAGTAATGTCCAAAACAGTAGATAATATAGCATGGAGCAATCAAAAATTATAGATACGTTGGAGACGTATCATACGGAACTGAGCTTTGTGTTGCCATCTTTGCAATTGGGGTACAACCCTGTTTTTTGATCCTCTAACATGCGATTGAACTTCAGCCTCTCCTTTTGACTTCCGCATTGCGTCCTTGCATCGACAATGACCCGGCGGAGATCATCATCATCAGGCACATCGTCTGGTTCCTCTTGATCTTAAGCAGCTTCCCCCGTTGCAGCATCATTGGGCACATAGTCTAGTTCCTCTTGATCTTCAGCGGCTTCCCCCGTTGCAGCATCACCGTATTCAGGGGGCACATAGTTGTCATCGTCCTCTTCTTCTTCGCCGTCTTCCATCATAACCCCTATTTCTCTGTGCCTCGTCCAAACATTATCGTGTGGCATGAAACCCTTGTAAAGCAGGTGGGTGTGAAGAATTTTCCGGTCAGAGTAAGACTTCGTATTCCCACATTTAGGGCATGGACAACACATAAAACCATTCTGCTTGTTTGCCTCAGCCACTTCGAGAAAATCATGCACGCCCTTAATGTACTCGGAGGTGTGTCTGTCACCGTACATCCATTGCCGGTTCATCTGTGTGCATTATATATAATTAAGTGTGTCAAAAACCATTACAAAACATCATGAATAGATAATTAAGTGACCAAATTAATAGAAGTTCATCATCACATTAAAACCAAAGTACATACATAGTTCTCATCTAACAACATATAGCTCTCCAGAGCATCTAATTAATTAAACCATACATTGAAACTATGTAAAACATTTCAATGCAAAAACAAATGCGATCATAATCGCAACGAAGGTAACAATTGATCCAACGACATAATGATACCAAGCCTTGGTATGAATGGCATATTTTCTAATCTTTCTAAGCTTCAAGCGCATTGCATCCATCTTGATCTTGTGATCATCGACGACATCCGCAACATGCAACTCCAATATCATCTTCTCCACCTCAATTTTTTTTATTTTTCCTTCAAGAAATTGTTTTCTTCTTCAACTAAATTTAACCTCTCAACAATAGGGTCGGTTGGAATTTCCAGTTCACATACCTCCTAGATAAATAAAATCTATGTCACGTTGGTCAGCATAATTTTCATAAACAATAAATGAACCAATAGTTATAAAGATAATATATACCACATCCGAATCATAGACAGGACGAGGGCCGATGGGGGCGGATACCAAAACCATCGCACTATATAATAACAAGCAATAAAATAGTAAGAAAATTAGATAAGTATCTATCTAAAGTAAGAATTTTTTTCTTTCAGAAAGAAGATAAGAACAAGAGGCTCACCACGGTGGTGCCGGCGACGAGATCAGCGCGGGCGATCGACGGCGGTGAAGACGGGAATGGGACGTGATGGGCCGCTAAACCTAGACAAATCTCGAGGAAAATGGAGCTTTGAGGTCGAGCTTCGAGAGGAGAAAGCTTAACTAGTGTGGCTCGGGCATTTCATCGAACACCTCATGTGCATAGGAGGTGAGGTAGAGCACCACAAAGCCCTCCCCTCGCCGACCAGAGAAAAACAGAGCACTGGAGTGCTCTGCTCGCGAGCGAGGGGTATATATAGGCACCTCATTGGTCCCGGTTCGTGGCATGAACTGGGACTAAAGCGGCAGCCTGTGGTCCCATTTCAAGCCACCAACCGGGACCAATGGAGGTGGGCCAAGAGCGAGGCCCATTGGTACTGGTTCGTCCCACCAACCGGAACCAAAGGGGCCAGACGAACCGGGACCAATGCCCCCACGAGGCCCGGCAGGCCCCTGGCCTCACGAACCGGGACCAGTGCCCCCATGGGTCCTGGTTCTGGACTGAACCGGGACTAATGGGCTGACCCAGCCTGAACCAAAGCCCTCTTTTCTACTAGTGCATGTGTCCTTTTTGCCAAGTGTATTTAGTAAAAACACTTGGCAAAGTTATAAATCCATAGTTTCTTTTGTTTTCATTATGCTAATTTCACATCAGTTCAATTATATATTGGCACATTCAAAAGTTCACCAAGCACAACAATATGAGCGCACTCTGGCGCTGGTGATGGACAGTTGTGAGGGCGACGAGAGCGCTAGGGATTCTTGGTGGAATGTGGATCATTTGCCAAGTATGGTAAATGGATATGAACTTACCAGTGGCGGGTGTATCTAGCCGCTTGCCACAGGTAATAGCTTACCAGTGGCAGGCGCCTGGCTGTACCCACCACTGGTGAATGCTACAAATGGTGGGTGATTCATAGAGCCTCTATTTTGTGCAAAATTTAAAAATGTTAGTTTTAGTGTTTTATGGATATATTTAGGGTTTAGTTTGTTTTTTATGTTTTCAGTCTAACATGATAAGCTGGATGCAGAACTTTGGCATTTCTTTGGGTTAATTCACTATTTTTACAGCATTAAACGAATTTATAGTGTTGAATGGAGCTAAATGATATTGATATGAAAATTGTAAATGAAGCCTGAAAAAGATGAAACTTGAATGATGGCATGGTATGACCTCCAATGGTGTAGTATTTCTTTTTAGAGTTTTAGAAAAATTGTGATGTATTTTTGCTTAGAAATTGAAGAGTCTCCGAACATGTGAGTTTCAAAAGGAAAGTGTAATGTCTGGAGGGGAACTCAAGTATTTTTCATCTTATCTCCTTGAAACTTTTTCTATGATGAATATACACCATTACAAATTCCATGTAAAAAATTGGACTTTTCTGGGTTAATTTCATATTTATAGGGAATTTAATGCATTTCTAACCATTTAATGGACATAAATCAAATGTAACTACATGTACATTAAAAAATAAATTGGTACAGAATAATTTACCTTGGGGAGTTCAAGAAATGCTTAGAAAACTATAGGTTAACGTGATGCGCGGTGCGCCTCGAGTCCATCTTCAGTTTCTAAGCAACCTATATCGTAACTTTTCAAATATTTTTCAATTTTAACGAGATGATATACATGTCTTATAATGACAGCATGCAAAGTCCAATGTACCTGCGGTTCAAATTTCAATTGTATTCGGTTACATATATAGATTTTCAAAAAATGGCTAAAATATAGTAAATTAACCCTAAAAGGTTCATTTTTGTAACATAAAACCCAAAAATGCCCTAAAACCATAAAAATAAAATGCATCCACCAGATCACCACTAGTTTGGGCCCATGGCTAATTTGCACCAATTTGGACCCAAAATATCAATTGCCGGGGAGAAATACAATTGCCACTGGTATGCGATGATGTACTCTGCCTTTGGTGTGTTTGCCCTATCGCTAACCTGGGTCAATATTGATGGTTGCCAATTACTAATGATAGATGCAAAGTCATGCCTGCTCCCAGTGACGGGATGAGCATGAATTTGCGCCCGCCACTAGTAACCGACAAGATTACTAGTGGTGGGGTGTATATGCCTATCTGTCACTAGTATGCTTCCATGTATAAGCGGTTCGAACCCAGAACCACAGAGAAGTGGAGCAGCGAGCCGACCAGTGGAAGACATGAACATTTACTATGTTATAGTAAGGTCAAACATTTCATATATTGATGCAAACTTAAATTAAATTCAAAATTTGTTTGAATGTCCCTAAAAAAACTAAAATTACCGAGGTTTACTAAAAGACATGAACATATACTTTGTCGTGCCGTTCTACGGTTTTGCATTAAGTTTTTTTCAATATTTATTATGGGTATTCACAATCCATGCATACCACGGAGGAGGTCTAGCAAACGCCAACCCATGCAGGCTCTGTTGGGTTGGCGGTGTAGGCCGTTTCCTTGCAATTTTTCTAAGGTTCCTTTCAACTTTTTCTTTTCTTGTTTCTCCGTTTGTTTTCAATTTTGGTAAAGTTTCTAGCAAACACCTTCATGTTTTATTTTTCCTGTTTTTTATAATTTTTTAATCCTTGAATATTTTCCCAATTTATGAATATTTTTTGAAATTTTGTAACATAATTTAAACAATTGAGCATTTTTTTCAAATTCATAAAAATTTTCTACAAAACTGTGAACATTTTTAAAGATCCGTGAATATTTTTTGATACTCCTGAACATTATTTATAATTCATGAGCATTTAAAAAGTTCATGAAAATTATAAAACTCATGAACATTGTTTAGAATTCATGACTATTTTTTCGTATTCGTGATGAAGTTTCAAGTGTACGAATATTTTTTAAATTCATGAATATTTTTTAAAAACCACAATCACATTTGGAAAAAAATTTAAATTTTGGAATGCTTTAATTTATTTTTGAAATCTTTTAAATAGAATGTTGGTAACGAGACTATCATGCAGGATCCAGAAACCAACCAGACCATTATACGGGGTCCACTTGGAGGAAAAAACTTTGGAGCTCTCCTAGGCCTCTATTCCTAAGGGGCATAGTAATTGTAAGGATATGTAGGAAAATCAGCTTATCTTAATTTTGTCACCCTTAACTCCACTAGTAAGATTGTACGTGAAACACATGTCTATACTAACACATATTATATCAAACATTTGTAGTCTTTTTGTTAAATGTGATCTATGCTATTCTCAATAATAAATAAATGATGCTCCAATCGATCGCGGAAACCATCATAGCTCTAATACCACTCGCGAGTTTATGAGGGGCTGGGGCGCCAACCTTGGGGCTGCCCTAAGGTCCCGCAAAGGGGCACTATTGGACCAGATTAAGGCCCTAGACGCAACTGCTGATTCAGTCGGTCTATCGGACGAAGACTGCTTGCGGCGGTACTCCCTTGAAGCCTCCCTAGTGGAGATCTTCAAGGGGGAGGAGTTGTTTTGGCAACGTCGGGGGGGGGCAAAGTGGCTCCTACAAGGCGACTCTAATACCGCTTACTTCAAGACAATCGCCAATGGGCGACGCAGGAAGTGCTCCACCCCGTGCCTCTGGGAAGGGGACACCCTTCTGGAGCACCTGGATGAGATTAGGACCCATATTTACTCCTTTTTAAGGGGCTCTTCTCGGTGGAACCCCGGGGTGGGGTTTCCTTGGCGGATGATTTCTGGCCCCTGCGGACAGAGTATCTGACAATGAGAATGCGGATCTGACTATCCCGTTCTCGCCGTAAGAGGTGGGGAGGATGATCGCCTCGATGAAGGCGGGGCTCGGTGTAAGGGCACTTTTGTCCCTAAGTAGTTTTGGTGATTGATGACAATGCCTTTGCGGACTAATTGTGTGTATTGAGTTTTTCAGATTCATCGCGACTAAACACAAGACGATTCCATGCCCCTCGAAGATTATTGAAGACGGCGTTTGTCTACGGTTCGGTTCGGTGGAGTTGAGTCGTAGGAGAGCCGTACTATTAAGAGGGCGTCCGCTTTGGAAAGGTTTGGGTGGAATCTCATGTACACATTCCCTTTTGCACCGCCTTTCCTTGAGCTCCTTTGAGTGTTCCTCTGTCTCACCTTGTCTCTGCGATTTGAAGGTCTCCGCCTTGCTCTTCTCAGGCTAGCGGTAGTACTGCTCCTCTGAGCGGTACTACCGTAGGAGCCTGCGGTAGTATCGGGCTCCTGCACGGTAGTACCGTGGGCTCCCACGGTAGTACCGCTCCCCAGAGCGGTAGTACCGCGAGCTCTGGTCTGGCACCGCTGCTCAAGCGGTGGTATGCGCGGATGTAAATTTTTACATTCGCGCTACCCGCGGTAGTACCGTGCTGCGGCGCGGTAGTACCGTGACGCCAGGCCAGGTACAGTAGCAAGTGCGGAGGTAAGGGCGGATGTAATTTTTTACATACGCACCTTTCACGGTAGTACTGCACTCATGGTCGCGGTAGTTCCGTGTCGGATTTTTGCACGGCAATTTCTCAAGCGGAGGTAGTCACGGATGTAATTTTTTACATCTGTGCCTATCAGACCTGACCTGCGGCTGTCTTGCGGAAGTACCGTATGAGGTCACGGTAGTACCGCTTCTGCGGATCTACCGCGCCCTATTAGTGCTCCTGTTTTGCTAGGTCTGGTCTCTGCTGTGCCCACGGTAGTACCGCGGTCCGCCATGTAGTAATCTTCGAGCCCGTCTTGGGTAGTACCGCGCCTGTGGTGCGGTAGTTCCTTGTGTCGCGGGCTGAGTGGTGGGTAACGGTTGGAAATGTCCCCCCACTATAAAAGGGGGTCTTCTTCCCCAAGAAGACTCACCTCTTCCAACCCTAAACTCCATTGTTGCTCCAAGCTCCATTTTCGCCCGATCTCTCTCCCTAGCCAATCAAACTTGTTGATTTGCTCGGGATTGGTTGAGAAGGCCCCGATCTACACTTCCACCAAGAGAAATTTGATTCCCCCCACTAATCCCTAGCGGATCTTGTTACTCTTGGGTGTTTGAGCACCCTAGACGGTTGAGGTCACCGTGAAGCCATAGTCCATTGTGGTGAAGCTTCGTGGTGGTGTTGGGAGCCTACAATTAAGTTGTGGAGATTGCCCCAACCTTGTTTGTAAAGGTTCGGTTGCCGCCTTCAAGGGCACTAATAGTGGAATCACGGAATCTCACATTGTGTGAGGGCATGAGGAGAATACGGTGGCCCTAGTGGCTTCTTGGGGAGCATTGTGCCTCCACACCGCTCTAACAGAGACGTACTTCCCTTCAAAAGGAAGGAACTTCGGTAACACATCCTCGTCTCCACCGGCTCCACTCTTGGTTATCTCATCCCTTTACTTGTGCAAGCTTACTTGTGTTTTATTCATTGCTTGCTTGTGTGGTTGTGTTTGTTGCATCATATAGGTTGTCCACTTAGTTGCATATCTAGACAACTTACTTTGATGCAAAGTTTAATTTGGTAAAGAAAAGCTAAAAATTGTTAGTTGCCTATTCACCCCCCCCCCCTCTAGTCAACTATATCGATCCTTTCAATTGGTATCAGAGCCTTGTCTCTTTTTAAGGACTTTACCGTCCGAAGAGTATGGTTGACGTCGTAGATGATGTGGGAGAGCACTCCGGTGCGAATCCAATATCATCTTCTGGAGATGGGGGTAACTCGATCTCACGTGAGGAATTCAATGTGGCGTTCGACACATTGAAAACCTCCATGAAGACCGAGGTCAAGGACATGTTTAAGGATTTCTTAGAAGGGCTTAAACTTTCCACCGCGCCCGTGAAAGTGGGTGATCCCGCCAACACGGAGACGGATGCTAACCCCGACAAGGGGGAAGCTAGTAGTGAGAAAGCTCCTATGTCTAGTGGTAAAAATGGCATCGACATCTTTGCCCATGTGCAACCTCCACCCGTTTATGGTGGACCAATCCCTTCTACTCATTTGAATCATGCCGGTCCTCCCCCCAAGATTGATAAAAAGGAGGATTTTGATTCTTGGGTCTATCGTTTTAAACGTCATTTAAATCATGTGAACACTAACCTTTGGAGAATCAATGAAGAAGGTTTTCATCCGCATGACCGGAGCAACTTCGCTCCTAGAGAAGCCGTGGATGATCAATTCAATGAAAATGCTCTCTTCATCATCCAAGAAGCAATCCTTCCCGAAGACCTCCCGCATCTTCGGCCTTACTCGTTGGCCAAAGATGCTTGGCGCAAAGTGATTTCTCTCTATCGGGGAAGTGCAAGCATTCAACGCTCCAATTATGAAGTGGTACAAGATGAAGCCGATGAGTTTGCAATGAAAGAAGATGAAGAACCTCGTGAGCTCTATCGGAGAGTTACCAAGCTCGCGGTCTCTCTCCGGCATCATGGAAGTAAGGACACGGATGACAATTGGATCAAGTGCAAATTTCTCAAGGCAATTATGCCCTACCACAAAGCCATGTCCTCCGTCATCCGTCAAAGGCCGGACTTTCACACCTTGTCCTCGAGTGATGTGTTGGATGAGTTTGTGGCTATGAGCATATTGGACAAGACCACCGACAATGCGGTGCTTCGCTCCCAAAGAGCAAAGAAGCCCAACCTTGCATTGAAGGCCAAGGTTTGGGTCGAAGAAGAAGAAGAGAGCAACCTCGAAGATACGAAGTATGCCTATCATGAACACATGGCTCTTGCTTCAAGGCAATTTTGGAGCAAGAAGAACTCAAGGCCCAACTTCAACAAGAGCAACTCAAGTGGCACAAAGGGCAAGCAACGAGTGAGGACTTGCTTCAATTGTGGCAATGTGAGTCATTTTGTTGCGGAGTGCCCATATGAGAAGAGGGAAGACAATGGTGGCAAGCTCATCCGTAAGTACAAGGCCAAGTCTTTCCCCAACAGGAGCAACTTCACCAAGAAGGCTCCTCACAAAGCTTTGGTGGTACAAGAAGAATACAATGAGGATGATGATGATGATGAAGATGGTGAGTCGGTTGCCATGGCCTCCGTTGCCATTGCGACGACTCCTCGGGTGTCTCTCTTCGGCTCACCCAATGAAAGCATCACCGCCAAGTGCCTCATGGCTAAAGACACCAACAAGATAACCCCCAACATCAAAACTACCATCATCAATCATTCTTATTTGATGGATTGCATTGATGAACATGAGGGAACTAAGGTGGAGGAGAATGAGTTTGAGACCTTTATGGGTAAACTCAAGGGCAAATCCAAGAATCACTTCGTTGCTCTCTTGGAACAACTTGGTGAAGCCAATGACATGATCGAGGCTCACGAAGAAACCATCTCTAAGATGGAGGGGCATAGTCATGACTATGCTGATGAGATTTCGGATCTTTCTAATGCTCTTGAGGAAGAGCGTGGTCTTCGTTTGGCTCTTGAGGAGTCATACAACGATGATCATGCTAAATTAAAGAAAGATCTTGATCATGCTCTTGTTGTGTCTCGTGTGCTAAGCTCCGAGAAGGCAAAGCTTGGAGTTGATCTTGCTAGACTCAACGAGGAGTTTGACATTCTCGACAAGGCTCACAAAGTCTTGAAGGGTGTTCATGCTAGCCTCAAAGAGTCTCATGATCAACTCCAAGTGAAGCTAACCAAGGAGAAAGCCACCTTTCCTCATATGGTATTGATTGATAATGCAAATGCTACTAACCCTTGTTGTGAGCATGTGCATCTTGTTGAGGAGAATGCTAAGTTGAAGGAGCAACTTGAGAAAGGCCTTGTCACATGCATACAAGGTCAGAAGAACCTCAACGACCTTTTGAGTAATCAAAAGGAAGTTGTGGCCAAGGAGGGGATTGGGTTCGCACCCAAGTCCAAGAACAAGAAGAAGAATGAAAAGACCAATCGCCACCCTCCTCTCAAGCAAACTTTTGTGAGGGAGGGAGAGGGTGCTTCCAAGGAGAAGAAGAACAACGCAAAGGGTGGCGATGCCAAGAAGGGCAATGCCATCCCTCCCAACAAAGCCGGCGATTTTAATCCCTCTTATGTGTTATGTCGTGCTAGTGATGGGCACGTTTATGCCAAATTTGTTGGTTCTCCTCATGAGTACATTGAATGGTCTATTTGGGTTCCTAAGACCCTTGTTACTAACTGTTGGGGAACGTAGTTATTTCAAAAAAAATCCTACGCACACGCAAGATCATGGTGATGCATAGAAACGAGAGGGGAGAGTGTTGTCCACGTACCCTCGTAGATCGTAAGTGGAAGCGTTATGACAACGCGGTTGATGTAGCCGTACGTCTTCACGATCCGACCGGTCCAAGTACCGAACGTAAGGAACCTCCGTGTTCTGCACACGTTCAGCTCGATGACGATCCCCGGACTCTGATCCAGCAGGGTGTCGGGGATGAGTTCCGTCAGCATGACGGCGTGGTGACGATGATGATGTTCTACCGACGCAGGGCTTCGCCTAAACTCTGCGACGATATGACCGAGGTAGAATATGGTGGAGGGGGGCACCGCACACGGCTAAGGAACGATCACGAAGATCAACTTGTGTGTTCTAGGGTGCCCCTGCCCCGTATATAAAGGAGCAAGGGGAGGCCGGCCGCCCTTGTGGGCGCCCAGGAGGAGGAGTCCTCCTCCTAGTAGGAGTAGGACTCCTCTTTCCTACTCCTACTAGGAGGGAAAGGAAGGGGAGAGGGAGAGGGAAGAGGCGCGCCCCCTCTCCTAGTCCACCCGGACCAGAGGGGGAGGGGGCGCGCGGCCCATCCTGTCTGCCCCTCTCTCTCTCCACTAAAGCCCATAAGGCCCAATACTCCTCCCGGGGGGGTTCCGGTAACCCTCCCGCACTCCTGTTTTCTCCGAAATCACCGAAACACTTCCGGTGTCCGAATATAGTCGTCCAATATATCGATCTTTATGTCTCGACCATTTTGATACTCCTCGTCATTTCTGTGATCACATCCGGGACTCCGAACAACCTTCGGTACATCAAAACTTATAAACTCATAATAAAACTATCATCGTAACATTAAGCGTGCGGACCCTACGGGTTCGAGAACTATGTAGACATGACCTAGAACTGTTTGTGGTCAATAACCAATAGTGGAACCTGGATGTTCATATTGGCTCCTACATATTCTACGAAGATCTTTATCGGTCAAACCGCATAACAACATACGTTGTTCCCTTTGTCATCGGTATGTTACTTGCCCGAGATTCGATCGTCGGTATCCAATACCTAGTTCAATCTCGTTACCGGCAAGTCTCTTTACTCGTTCTGTAATGCATCATTCCGTAACCAACTCATTGGCCACATTGCTTGCAAGGCTTATAGTGATGTGCATTACCGAGAGGGCCAGAGATACCTCTCCGACAATCGGAGTGACAAAACTAATCTTTAAATCGCCAACCCAACATGTACCTTCGGAGACACCTGAGAGCACCTTTATAATCACCCGATTACGTTGTGACGTTTGGTAGCACACAAAGTGTTCCTCCGGTAAACGGGAGTTGCATAATCTCATAGTTGTAGGAACTTTGTATAAGTCATGAAGAAAGCAATAGCAACATACTAAACGATCAAGTGCTAGGATAACGGAATGGGTCAAGTCAATCACATCATTCTCCTAATGATGTGATCCCGTTAGTCAAATGACAACTCTTTTGTCCATGGCAAGGAAACATAACCATCTTTGATAAACGAGCTAGTCAAGTAGAGGCATACTAGTGACACTATGTTTGTCTATGCATTCACACGTGTATTATGTTTCCGGTTAATACAATTCTAGCATGAATAGTAAACATTTATCATGATATAAGGAAATAAATAATAACTTTATTATTTCCTCTAGGGCATATTTCCTTCAGTCTCCCACTTGCACTAGAGTCGATAATCTAGTTCACATCATCATGTGATTCAACACCAATATTCACATCTGTATGTGATTAACACCCATAGTTCACATCGTCATGTGACCAATACCCAAAGGGTTTACTAGAGTCAATAATCTAGTTCACATCGCTATGTGATTAACACCCAAAGAGTACTAAGGTGTGATCATGTTTTGCTCGTGAGAGAAGCTTAGTCAGCAGTCTGGCATCATATTCGTAGTCGTATGTATTTTGCAAATATTCTATGTATACAATGCTCTGCATAGAGCTACTATAGCTAATTGCTCCCACTTTCAATATGTATCCAGATTGAGACTTATATTCATCTGGATCGGTGTAAAAGCTTGCACTGTTGTAACTCTTTACGACGGGCTCTTTTATCACCTCCACAATCGAGAAATATTTCCTTAGTCCTCACTAAGGATATTCTTGACCGCTGTCCAGTGATCTACTATTAGATCAAAATTGTATTCCTTTGCCAAACTCAGAGCAAGGTATACAATAGGTCTGGTTCACAGCATAGCATACTTTATAGAACCTATGACTGAGGCATAGTGAATGACTTTTCATTCTCTTTCTATTTTCTGACGTGGTCGGGCTTTGAGTCTTACTCAATTTCACACCTTGTAACACAGGCAAGAAACTCTTTCTTTGACTGTTCCATTTTCAACTACTTCAAAATCTTGTCAAGGTATGTACTCATTGAAAAACTTATCAAGCGTCTTGATCTATCTCTATAGATCTTGATGCTCAATTTGTAAGCAGCTTCACCGAGACCCTTCTTTGAAAAACTCCTTTCAAATACTCCTTTATGCTTTGCAGAATAATTCTACATTATTTCCGATCAACAATATGTCATTCACATATACTTATCAGAAATGCTGTAGTGCTCCCACTCACTTTCTAGTAAATACAGGCTTCTCCAAAAGTTTGTATAAAACCATATGCTTTGATCAACTCATCAAGCATATATTCCAACTTCGAGATGCTTGCACCAGTCCATAGATGGAACGCTGGAGCTTGCACATTTTGTTAGCACCTTTAGGATTGACAAAACCTTCTGGTTGCATCATATACAACTCTTCTTTAATAAATCCACTAAGGAATGCAGTTTTGACATCGATTTGCCAAATTTCATAAATGTGGCAATTGCTAACATGATTCGGACAGACTTTTAAGCATCGATACGGGTGAGAAAATCTCATTGTATTCAACACTTTGAACTTTTTCAAAAACCTTTTTCGACAAGTCTAGCTTTGTAGATAGTAACACTACTATCAGCGTCCGTCTTCCTCTTGAAGATCCATTTATTTTCTATGGCTTGCCGATCATCGGGCAAGTTAATCAAAGTTCACACTTTGTTCTCATACATGGATCCCATCTCAGATTTCATGGCTTCAAGCCATTTTGCGGAATCTGGGCTCACCATCGCTTCTTCATAGTTCGTAGGTTCACCATGATCTAGTAGCATGACTTCCAGAATAGGATTACCGTACCACTGTGGTGCGGATCTTACTCTGGTTGATCTACGAAGTTCAGTAACAACTTGATCTGAAGTTTCATGATCATCATCATTAACTTCCTCACTAATTGGTGTAGGTGTCACAGGAACCGATTTCTGTGTTGAACTACTTTCCAATAAGGGAGCTGGTACTGTTACCTCATCAAGTTCTACTTTCCTCCCACTCACTTCTTTCGAGAGAAACTCCTTCTCTAGAAATGATCCATTCTTAGAAATGAATGTCCTGCCTTCGGATCTGTGATAGAAGGTGTACCCAACTGTCTCCTTTGGGTATCCTATGAAGACACATTTTTCCGACTTGGGTTCGAGCTTATCAGGTTGAAGCTTTTTCACATAAGCATCGCAGCCCCAAACTTCCAGAAACGACAACTTTGGTTTCTTGCCAAACCATAGTTCATAAGGAGTCGTCTCAACGGATTTTGATGGTGCCCTATTTAACGTGAATGCAGCTGTCTCTAATGCATAACCCCAAAACGATATTGGTAAATCAGTAAGAGACATCATTGATCGCACCATATCAAATAAAGTGCGGTTTATGACGTTCAGACACACCGTTACACTATGGTGTTCCAGGTGGCATGAGTTTGCGAAACTATTCCACATTATTTTAATTGAAGGCCAAACTCGTAATTGAAATATTCATCTCCACAATCAGATCGCAGAAACTTTATTTTCTTATTACGATGATTTTTCACTTCACTCTGAAATTCTTTAAACCTTTCAACTATTTCAGACTTATGTTTCATCAAGTAGATATACCCATATCTACTCAAATCATCTGTGGAGGTCAGAAAATAACGATATCCGTCACGAGCCTTAATACTCATTGGTCTGCATACATCAGTATGTCTTATTTCCAACAAGTCAGTAGCTCGTTCCATTGTTCTGGAGAACGGAGTTTTAGTCATCTTGCCCAAAAGGCACGGTTCGCAAGCATCAAATGATTCATAACCAAGTGATTCCGAAAATCCATCTTTTATGGAGTTTCTTCATGCGCTTTACACCGATATGACCCAAACGGCAGTGCCACAAATATGTTGCACAATCATTATCAACTTTGCATATTTTGGCATCAATATTATGAATATGTGTATTACTACGATCGAGATCCAACAAACTATTTTCATTGGGTGTATGACCATTGAAGGTTTTATTAATGTAAACAGAACAACAATTATTCTCTGACTTTAAATGAATAACTATTTTGCAATAAACATGATCAAATCATATTCATGCTCAACACAAACGCCAAATAACATTTATTTAGGTTTAACACTAATCCCGAAAGTATAGGGAGTGTGCGATGATAATCATATCAATCTTGGAACCACTTCCAACACTCATCGTCACTTCACCCTCAAGTAGTCTCTGTTTATTCTGTAACTCCTGTTTTGAGTTACTAATCTTAGCAACCGACCGAACAAGTATCAAATACTCAGGGGCTACTATAAACACTAGTAAGGCACACATCAATAACCTGTATATCAAATATACCCTTGTTCACTTTGCCATCCTTCTTATCCACCAAATATTTGGAGTAGTTCCACTTCCAGTGACCATTTCCTTTGCAGTACAAGCACTCTGTTTCAGGCTTAGGTCCAACTTTGGTCTTCTTCACGGGAGTGACAACTTGTTTGCCATTCTACTTGAAGTTTCCCTTTCTTTCCCTTTGCCATTTTCTTGAAACTAGTGGTCTTGTCAATCATCAACACTTGATGCTCTTTCTTGATTTCTACCTTCGTCGATTTCAACATCACGAAGAGCTCGGGAATCGTTTTCGTCATCCCTTGCATATTATAGTTCATCACGAAGTTCTAGTAACTTAGTGATGGTGACTAGAGAATTCTGTCAATCACTATCTTATCTGGAAGATTAACTCCCACTTGATTCAAGCGATTGAAGTACCAAGACAATCTGAGCACATGCTCACTAGTTGAGTGATTCTCCTCCATCTTTTAGCTATAGAACTTGTTGGAGACTTCATATCTCTCAACTCGGGTATTTGCTGAAATATTAACTTCAACTCCTGGAACATCTCATATGGTCCATGACATTCAAAACGTCTTTGAAGTCCCGATTCTAAGCCGTTAAGCATGGTGCACTAAACTACCAAGTAGTCATCATATTGAGCTAGCCAAACGTTCATAATGTCTGTATCTTGCTCCTGCAATAGGTTTGTCACCTAGCGGTGCATCAAGGACATAATTCTTCTGTGCAGCAATGAGGATAAACCTCAGATCACGGATCCAATCCGCATCGTTGCTACTAACATCTTTCAACACAGTTTTCTCTAGGAACATATCAAAATAAACATATGAAAGCAACAACGCGAGCTATTGATCTACAATATAATTTGCAAAATACTACCAGGACTATGTTCATGATAAATTAAAGTTCAATTAATCATATTACTTAAGAACTCCCACTTAGAAAGACATCCCTCTAATCTTCTAAGTGATCACGTGATCCAAATCAACTAAACCATAACCGATCATCACGTGAGATGGAGTAATTTTCAATGGTGAACATCACTATGTTGATCATATCTACTATATGATTCACGCTCGACCTTTCGATCTATGTGTTCCGAGGCCATATCTGCATATGCTAGGCTCGTCAAGTCTAACCTGAGTATTCCGCGTGTGCAAAACTGGCTTGCACCCGTTGTAGATGGACGTAGAGCTTATCACACCCGATCATCACGTGGTGTCTGGGCACGACGAACTTTGGCAATGGTGCATACTCAGGGAGAACACTTCTTGATAATTAGTGAGAGATCATCTTAAAATGCTACCGTCAATCAAAGCAAGATAAGATGCATGAAGGATAAACATCACATGCAATCAATATAAGTGATATGATATGGCCATCATCATCTTGTGCTTGTGATCTCCATCTCCAGAGCACCGTCATGATCACCATCGTCACTGGTGCGACACCTTGATCTCCATCGTAGCATCGTTGTCGTCTCGCCAACTATTGCTTCTACGACTATCGCTACCGCTTAGTGATAAAGTAAAGCAATTACAGGGCGCTTGCATTTCATACAATAAAGCGACAACCATATGGCTCCGCCATTGCCGATAACTCGTTACGTAACATGATCATCTCATACAATAAAATATATCATCATGTCTTGACCATATCACATCACAACATGCCCTGCAAAAACAAGTTAGACGTCCTCTACTTTGTTGTTGCAAGTTTTACGTGGCTGCTATGGGCTGAGCAAGAACCGTTCTTACCTATGCATCAAAACCACAACGATAGTTCGTCAAGTTAGTGATGTTTTAACCTTCGCAAGGACCGGGCGTAGCCACACTCGGTTTAACTAAAGTTGGAGAAACTGACACCCGCCAGCCACCTATGTGCAAAGCACGTCGGTAGAACCAGTCTCGCGTAAGCGTCTGCAGTAATGTCGGTCCGGCCGCTTCATCCAACAATACCGCCAAACCAAAGTATGACATGCTGGTAAGCGGATGACTTGTATCGCCCACAACTCACTTGTATTCTACTCGTGCATATAACATCAACGCATAAAACCAGGCTCGATACCACTGTTGGGGAACGAGTAATTTCAAAAAAATCCTCGACACGCAAGATCATGGTGATGCATAGCAACGAGAGGGGAGAGTGTTGTCCACGTACCCTCGTAGAACGTAAGCAGAAGCATTATGACAACGCGGTTGATGTAGTCGTACGTCTTCACGATCCAACCGATCCAAGTACCGAACGTACGGCACCTCCGTGTTCTGCACACGTTCAGCTCGATGACGATCCCCGGACTCCGATCCAGCAGGGTGTCGGGGATGAGTTCCGTCAGCACGACGGCGTGGTGACGATGATGATGTTCTACCGACGCAGGGCTTCGCCTAAACTCCGCGATGATATGATCGAGGTGGAATATGGTGGAGGGGGGCACCGCACACGGCTAAGGAACGATCACGAAGATCAACTTGTGTGTTCTAGGGTGCCCCCCTGCCCCCGTATATAAAGGAGCAAGGGGGGAGGCCGGCCGGCCCTTGTGGGTGCACCAAGGAGGAGGAGTCCTCCTCCTAGTAGGAGTATGACTCCCTCTTTTCTACTCCTACTAGGAGGGGAAAGGAAGGGGGAGAGGGAGAGGGAAAGAGGGGGGCGCCGCCCCCCTCTCCTAGTCCAATATGGACCAGAGGGGGAGGGGGCGCGCGGCCCATCCTGGCTGCCCCTCTCTCTCTCCACTAAAGCCCATAAGGCCCAATACTCCTCCCGGGGGGGGGGGGTTCCGGTAACCCTCCGGCAATCTGGTTTTCTCCGTAATCACCCGGAACACTTCCGGTGTCCGAATATAGTCGTCCAATATATCGATCTTTATGTCTCGACCATTTCGAGACTCCTCGTCATTTCCGTTATCACATACGGGACTCCGAACAACCTTCGGTACATCAAAACTTATAAACTCATAATAAAACTATCATCGTAACGTTAAGCGTGCGGACCCTACGGGTTCGAGAACTATGTAGACATGACCTAGAACTGTTTCTGGTCAATAACCAATAGTGGAACCTGGATGTTCATATTGGCTCCTACATATTATACGAAGATCTTTATCGGTCAAACCGCATAACAACATACATTGTTCCCTTTGTCATCGGTATGTTACTTGCCCGAGATTCGATCGTCAGAATCCAATACCTAGTTCAATCTCGTTACTGGCAAGTCTCTTTACTCGTTCCGTAATGCATCATCCGTAACCAACTCATTGGCCACATTGCTTGCAAGGCTTATAGTGATGTGCATTACCGAGAGGGCCCAGAGATACCTCTCCGACAATCAGAGTGACATAACCTAATCTTGAAATACGCCAACTCAACATGTACCTTCGGAGACACCTGTAGAGCACCTTTATAATCACCCAGTTACGTTGTGACGTTTGGTAGCACACAAAGTGTTCCACCGGTAAACAGGAGTTGCATAATATCATAGTTGTAGGAACTTTGTATAAGTCATGAAGAAAGCAATAGCAACATACTAAATGATCAAGTGCTAGGCTAACGGAATGGGTCAAGTCAATCACATCATTCTCCTCATGATGTGATCCCGTTAATCAAATGACAACTCTTTTGTCCATGGCTAGGAAACATAACCATCTTTGATAAACGAGGTAGTCAAGTAGAGGCATACTAGTGACACTATGTTTGTCTATGTATTCACACATGTATTATGTTTCCGGTTAATACAATTCTAGCATGAGTAATAAACATTTATCATGATATAAGGAAATAAATAATAACTTTATTATTGCCTCTAGGGCATATTTCCTTCACTAACATCAAAGGACCCATTACAAAATGGGTACCTAAAACCAAGCATTGATCTCTTGTAGGTGTTTGCTTCCGGTGGAGGATCATGGTTGCTCGATAGTGGAGCTACAAATCATATGACCGGAAGCAAGGACTTGGTGGTGGACATGCACAAGATTCCTTCTATGCCCACCAATGTCGAGTGGGGTGATGCCTCGTTTTCTAAGGTATTGGGACTCGGCAAGGTTGTCATTTCTCATGATCTCACGATCGAGAAGGTCATGCTTGTTGAGTCCCTTGCATACAATTTACTTTCCGTTCGTCAACTTGCAATCATGGGCTTTGCCACTTTCTTTGATATTGATACTGTGGCCCTCTTGTGGAGCAAGACTCATAAAGTAGCCTTTGTTGGGCATGTCGAGAATGGTCTCTATGTGATTAACTTTTCGGAGGTACCCACTAAGACCGCGACATGCCTAATGGCTAAAGTTGATGTGGGATGGCTTTGGCATCGTCGTTTAGCCCATGTCAATATGAGATCTTTGCAAAGTCTTCTCAAGGGGGACCATGTCCGTGGACTAACGAATGTTAGTTTTGCTAAAGATCGTGCTTGCGATTGCTCAGATCGAAGGAAAGCTTCATGAAAAGGCTCACCCTCCCACGACTATCATTTACTCGAAGAGGCCTTTGGAGCTCCTTCACTTGGATCTCTTTGGGCCTCCATCCTTTGATAGTCTTGGGGGTAGAAAGTATTGCTTGGTGATTGTGGATGACTACTCAAGATATACTTGGGCGTATTTCTTCAACAGGAAGAGCGAGACCCAACAAACCATCATTGACTTTGCAAATGAAGCACAACGTCAACACAATGCAAAGATCTTGACAATAAGAAGTGACAATGGCACCGAGTTCAAGAACTACACCTTGGATGAGTTTCTTAGTGATGAGGGGATCAAGCATCAATATTCTGCACCCTACACCCCTCAACAAAACGGTGTCGCGGAGAGGAAAAATCGGATGTTGATGGATGCGGCAAGGACCATGATGGCGGAGTTCAAGTCTCCATACAACTTTTGGGCCGAAGGCATCAACACCGCATGTCATCCATCCAATCGGCTCTACCTCCGCAAGGGCTTGAACAATACTCCATATGAGATACTCACCGGTAACAAGCCCAACCTCAAGTACTTTCGGGTATTCGGGTGTAAGTGTTTCATTCTCAAAAAGGATGTTCGGTTGTCTAAGTTTGAAGCTAGAGCTTATGAGGGCATATTTGTTGGTTATGCTACAAACTCTCATGCCTACCGTGTCCTCAATAAATCCACGGGACTTATTGAGGAGACGTGTAACGTGGAGTTTGATGAGAATAACGGCTCCCAAGTGGAGCAAAGTGGCACTTGTGATGTAGGTGATGAAATTCCTCCTCAAGCCATAAGAATAATGGGTGTCGGTTTTATCCTACCCGTTGAGGAACCCCTTGTGGCCGAAGGAGAAGGACAATGCTCCACTCAAGTGGAGCCATCACCAACCCAAGGCCCACACGCTTCCGAAGAACAAAGTGAAGGCCCTCAACCTCATGAACAAGACCAAGGGCAAGATCATGCTCAAGACGGTGTTGACACACCAAGTGATTCCCAAGGTCAAGTTCTCTCCCCCGAGCAAGTTCAAGATCAAGAACATGCTCAAGTCGGCGCTCAAGATGATCAAGTGACCCCTCCTCAACTCACCTCCGAGGAGGAACTAGAGCGTCGTGCCGCCAAGATTGCTTCCAAGCTCACCACCAAGGGTCATCTCATGAAGAATGTACTTGGAAGCATCCAAAAGGGGGTAAGCACTCGTAGACAATTGGCAAACTATTGTAAACATCACACGTTTGTTTCTTGTGTCGAACCCCAAAAGGTATATGAAGCTCTTGAGGATCCGGATTGGCTTAATGCCATGCATGAAGAACTCAACAACTTCGAGCACAACAAGGTGTGGAGGTTGGTGCCAAGGCCAATGGAGAACCACAATGTCATTGGGACCAAGTGAATTTTCAAGAACAAGCAAGATGCTCATGGAACCATAGTTCGCAACAAGGCAAGATTGGTGGCACAAGGTTACTCCCAAGTCGAGGGTATCGACTACGGTGAAACCTTTGCTCCCGTTGCTCGTCTGGAATCCATCCGTTTGTTGATTGCTTATGCTTCTCATCAAAACTTTAAGTTGCAACAAATGGATGTGAAGAGTGCCTTTCTTAATGGTCCTATTAATGAGTTGGTTTACGTCAAACAACCCCCCGGGTTCGAGGATCCCTACTTTCCCGATCATGTGTACCAACTCGATAAGGCACTCTATGGCCTTAAACAAGCCCCACGTCGTGGTATGACCACCTTACCGAGTTGCTACAAGATCGTGGGTTTGAAGTTGGGCTCATCGATCCCACTCTTTTTACTAAGAAGGTCAATGGGGAGTTGTTTGTGTGCCAACTATATGTTGATGACATTATCTTTGGTTCCCCTAACAAAGCTTTCAATGATGAATTTGCCGCACTAATGGCCTCAAAGTTCAAGATGTCTTCCATGGGAGAGTTGAAGTTCTTTCTAGGTTTTGAAGTGAAGCAAAGAAGATAAGGTACCTTCATCAATCAAGCCAAATACACTCAAGACATGCTCAAGAGATTCAAACTAAGTGATGTCAAGCCGGCTTCCACTCCAATGCCCACGAAGTGCCAACTTGACATCGATCCCAATGGTAAAGCGGTGGATCAAAAGGTATATCGCTCCATGATTGGATCCTTGCTTTACCTTTGTGCATCTAGACCGGATATCATCTTGAGTGTGGGAATTTGTGCACGGTTTCAAGCCGCACCTAAGGAAAGCCACTATGTGGCGGTCAAGCGAATCTTCCGATATTTGGCCCATACCCCAAACTTTGGCCTATGGTACCCAAGAGGAGCAAACTTTAAGCTTGAAGGATATTCGGATTCCGATTGGGCGGGAGACAAAGTGGATATGAAGTCTACTTCCGGAGGGTGCCAATTCCTTGGCTGCTCTTCAGTAAGTTGGTCTTCCAAAAAGCAAAGTTGTGTGTCTCTCTCATCCACCGAAGCGGAGTATGTAGCGGCCGGTAGTTGTTGTGCACAACTCTTATGGATCAGGCAAACTTTAAAGGATTACGGTGTCATTTGTGACAAAGTGCCTCTTTGGTGTGACAATGAAAGTGCCATCAAGATTTCTCTCAATCCGGTGCAACACTTCAAGACAAAGCATATTGAGATCCGGTATCATTTCATCCGTGATCATATTAGGCGAGGGGAGATCGAGCTCAAGTACGTCAACACTCATGATGACCGTGCAGATATTTTCACGAAGCCCTTGGATGAAGCAAGATTTCGCGAGTTAAGGCATGAGCTAAATATGACTGATTCGAGCAATGTTGCTTGAACCCTTGCACACCCCACCATACTCAACTTGTTATCTAGTTTAGGTGTAGGCATGGACATAGGGGGAGTGTTGTTCTCTCAATGAACTCTCCCTCCCCCCATTATGCATAAATCAATCATCTCTTTCACATTAGCCATTTTTTATGGTACTTGTGCTTCAAAGACGAGTTTTGGTCATGGGCCCAAGGATAATTCTTCGCGGTGCAATACCAATTGACTCAAACATAGGTGGCTCCGGCCACCACTCTCCTCACGGAGATGTTGTGTCTCGTAGTTGGTCTCGTTCGTCATGTGTGTTCGTCTCTTAGTTGGTTGGTGTCTCTTCTGGAGTTTATTCTTGCCTTTTCTCTCTTCTCTCTTGTGTGTTCTTACACTTTCTTGGTTTTACGGTACTACCGTGGTGAGCCACGGTACTACCGCAGGAGTTGGTGGCTCTATGTTCTGTGCGTGGCCCTCCAGGGGCACGGTACTACCGCTACCTCCGCGGCAGTAATTTTTTTACTGCCGCTGAACGAGCGGTACTTCCGCCCGGGCGGTACTACCGCGATGACCCGCGGTACTTCCGCGCCCCCGCAAGCGGGTGGGGGTTAAGAGTGGGACAGGGGGAGTTCTAACTCCCCCATACCCATTCATCTCTATTCCCCACCCCGTCTCTCTCTCCTGACCAAGAACGGCGCCGGAGGCCTTCGCCGGATCTTCGTCTCCGGCCGCTCTCCACGGATTCCGACCGGTGGGATCGCTCCCCACCTCGCCCTCTTGCCATGGACCCAGGTATTTCCCCAAGTGCCTCTTCTTTTTGTCCTTCCTTGTGCTTTTAGGTTTTGGGGAGATGCATGTGGTGTTCTTGTGATTTTTGGCTAAATCTATGCAAGTGGGATTCGTTGTAGAGTGGTAGTGTAGTCCCATGCTCTTTGGATAGTCAAATTAGTTCAGTTTGATCAACGGTAGTACCGAAGTTGTCGTGCGGAGGTTCCAGATCTAGATCCGCGTCCTTTGTGGTGGTTTTCAAACCGTGCGGTACTACCGCTCCTCCTGGAGCGGTACTACCGCAGCCTCACCTGGATCTGGTGCTCAGCGGTACTTCCGCACCTTGGTGCGGTACTACCGCTTAGCGTCCGGAAGTAAAAAATTACTTCCGCCCCAAGCGCGGTACTACCGTGCTATCCCAGCACGGTACTACCGCGGCTGGAGCAGATGTAATTTATTACTTCCGCAACCCTGCCCGGTACTACCGTAGATTCATCCTGCGCTCATTTGTTTCATCCAAATTGCATGTTTTGTGTCTCTCTCGGTTTGGTTTTGATCCATTTTGTTCCCGTGCGTGTCTTTCTGTCTTTGTGTCTAGGTGGTGGCTCCGGTTTTGCTCGTCGCTCGAATCCCAGCCGAGACACAGGGTCCAAGCGTCTGCGCAACCCAGATGATGTTCCAGAGGGGTCCTTTGCTACTCCCCAACACAGGACCAAGACTACCGCCAACAAACAGAAGGAGCCCGTCATGGGCATGGATGTGATGCCCCAGGCCGAGTTTGTCATTCGAAGGAAGCTCAATCCCTATGTGCATCCCCGGGCTAGCTCGCGAGGCAATGAACTCTTCTGGAACAAGCAGTAGAATCTAATTTACATGGATGTGATCAAGGCCAAGCAGAATCACTATGTTGAAGTTCACTACATTGACATGCATCATATGAGGCAGGACAAGCACCCTGAGTACTTGGGAGAGGCCTTGGATCTAGTCGAGCAGTTCGCCATTGAGCACTTGCTCACCTTCCACAAGGATTTTGATCCAGAGATCATCGCTCAGTTCTTTGCTTCCGTCCATTTCAGCACTGATGATGCAAGGACCATGACTTGGATGACAAATGGTCGCCATCTGTCTACTACTTGGAAGGAGTTCATGGAGTTGCTTAACGTTCCAGATGAAGGGCTCGACACGCCAGTTGGAGTTCGCCCTCATGCCAACTCTGACTCTGCCAACAAGAACAAGCTCATGCCATTCCTTGTTCCGAAGACTCTTCCCAACAAGAAGACTGCGTGGGTGCTTAACCCCTTCCTTGACATCATGCATCGGCTCTTTCAGAACACCCTCTTCCCACGCATTGGGGACATGGGCCAGGTACATGCTTACCTCGTTGACATGATGCTTATCTGCGAGGAGGCCCGTAAGGCTCAGACTCAACCACTTGATGTCTCTCATATCATGTGGTGTGAGCTTCAGTTCGCCGTGTTCAACCGTAAGGTCCCCATCTACGGGCCTTACTTGTTCCACTTGATATCCACGACATGAGAGAGGTTGTTTCCCCAGGATGAGTTTGAAGCTCCAGGGTGGATTCGTCATGAGTCTGTTAGGCTCTGCATCAAGCCACATTGGGATAACACTACCACTTCTGCTGAGGCTGCCAGGCAGGCTATGGATGAGGAGGATCTTGGGGGAAGAAGCTGCTGCTGACCGTTCTGCCTTCTCGCCTCCCTCTGATGAGCCCTCTTGGGCAAAGAAGCTGAAGAACAAGATGAAGAAGTTGTTCTGCATGCAGGTTCAGGGTAAGTACAAGGCCCATGTTGCTCAGAAGGAGAGTCGCCGTCGCGACATCAGGATCTTGAGGGCTTGCGGGGAGGATGTGGCCAGCGGTTCTGAGAAGCACATCACCATAGAGACTGCCTGGATGGAGAAGCAGGGCTACAAGTGGACCGATTCAGAGGAGGAGTCCGTTCCTGCTGCAGAGTCTGACGACGAGGAGTCCTTTTCCTCCTGAGCTACCACCTTTGTTGTAGGTGTCCTCTCTGCCTTTTTGGTGTCTCGATGCCAAAGGGGGAGAGAGTGTAGGATTTGCGTGCGCGTCATGTGTTTCGTCGTTCGCTTTTCTTTCCGTCGTTGAACTTGTTTGCTTTGTTTTGGTTGTGCGTGTGAGACTAAGTTTATCATATGGTGTAAGACATATGCACTCTATCGTCCTTATTATCTTATTGAGCTTGTGATTTATCATGCTATTCATGTTATGCTCATATCTTCTATCTTGCTTAGTGTCAGTCTTACCTTTGCAAGATATGCTTTGTTTCTAAAATATAGGGGGAGTGGTGATCCTAGTATTCATGTCGTGCAGTCCAAAGCACTTTACTCTCTATCACGAATCTAGGGGGAGCTCATCTATATTTTAGAGATGTGGGGTTTGCTTGTGCTATATTCATCTCCTTTGTGCAAATCCCGTATTTTCATCAATCCACCAAAAAGGGGGAGATTGTAAGGGCACTTTTGTCCCTAAGTAGTTTTGGTGATTGATGACGATGCCTTTGCGGACTAATCGTGTGTATTGAGTTTTTCAGATTCATCACGACTAAACACAAGACGATTCCATGCCCCTCGAAGATTATTGAAGACGGCGTTTTTCTACGGTTCGGTTCGATGGAGTTGAGTCGTAGGAGAGCCATACTATTAAGAGGGGGTCCGCTTTGGAAAGGTTTGGGCGGAATCTCACGTACACATTCCCTTTTGCACCGCCTTTCATTGAGCTCCTTGGAGTGTTCCTCCGTCTCACCTTGTCTCTGCGATTTGAAGGTCTCCGCCTTGCTCTTCTCAAAGAAGCGGTAGTACGGGCTCTGACGGTAGTACCGTGGCTCTCGACGTAGTACCGCTCCCTGGAGCGGTAGTACTGCGAGCTCTGGTCTGGCACCGCTGCTCAAGCGATGGTATGCGCGGATGTAATTTTTTACATCCGCGCTACCCACGGTAGTACCATGCTGCGGCGCGGTAGTACCGTGACGCCAGGCCAGGTACAGTAGCAAGTGCGGAGGTAAGGGCGGATGTAATTTTTTACATCCGCACCTTTCACGGTAGTACCGCACTCATGGTCGCGGTAGTTCCATGTCGGATTTTTGCACGGCAATTTCTCAAGCGGAGGTAGTCACGGATGTAATTTTTTACATCTGTGCCTATCAGACCTGACCTGCGGCTGTCTTGCGGAAGTACCGTATGAGGTCACGGTAGTACCGCTTCTGCGGATCTACCGCGCCCTATTAGTGCTCCTGTTTTGCTAGGTCCGGTCTCTGTTGTGCCCACGGTAGTACCGCGGTCCGCCGCGGTTGCAGGCCCGTGCGGTAGTACCGCGCCTATGGTGCGGTAGTTCCGTGGGTCACGGGCTGAGTGGTGGGTAACGGTTGGAAATGTCCCCCCCACTATAAAAGGGGGTCTTCTTCCCCAAGAAGACTCACCTCTTCCAACCCTAAACTCCATTGTTGCTCCAAGCTCCATTTTCGCCCGATCTCTCTCCCTAGCCAATCAAACTTGTTGATTTGCTCGGGATTGGTTGAGAAGGGCCCGATCTACACTTCCACCAAGAGAAATTTGATTTCCCCCACTAATCCCTAGCGGATCTTGTTACTCTTGGGTGTTTGAGCACCCTAGACGGTTGAGGTCACTGTGAAGCCATAGTCCATTGTGGTGAAGCTTCGTGGTGGTGTTGGGAGCCTCCAATTAAGTTGTGGAGATTGCCCCAACCTTGTTTGTAAAGGCTCGGTTGCCGCCTTCAAGGGCACCAATAGTGGAATCATGGCATCTCGCATTGTGTGAGGGCGTGAGGAGAATACGGTGGCCCTTGTGGCTTCTTGGGAGCATTGTGCCTCCACACCGCTCTAACGGAGACGTACTTCCCTTCAAAAGGAAGGAACTTCGGTTACACATCCTCGTCTCCACCGGCTCCACTCTTGGTTATCTCATCCCTTTACTTGTGCAAGCTTACTTGTGTTTTATTCATTGCTTGCTTGTGTGGTTGTGTTTGTTGCATCATATAGGTTGTCCACTTATTTGCATATCTAGACAACTTACTTTGATGCAAAGTTTAATTTGGTAAAGAAAAGCTAAAAATTGTTAGTTGCCTATTCACGCCCCCTCTACTCAACTATATCGATCCTTTCAGTCGGCACCGGGGCCGGACGGCCTGCCGGTTGCCTTCTTCCAGAAATTCTGGTATGTCCTAAAACCTGTGATCATGCCAATGTTCATGAATTCTACATCGGAACATTTGACATGACGCGAATAAATTTTGGTATTATCACCCTGATCCCCAAAGTAGTTGGGGCAATGGACATTCGCCAATTCAGGTCCATCACAGTTATCAACGTTCTGGAGCGCATCTTCTCTAAAGTTTGCGCGACTAGACTCGCGTCGGTAGCTGAGAGGATGAACCACCCACTTCAGACATCCTTCTTGAAAGGGAGACGAATCCATGACGGGATTTTGTCCCTTCACGAGATTGTGCACGAGGTGCGATCGCGTGGGCATAAGGGTGTCTTCCTCAAGCTGGACTTCCAAAAAGCCTATGCTCGGTTAGACTGGGACTTCCTGTGGCTCGTTATGCAATGCAGAGGCTTGGAGGAAAGATGGTGCAACTGGATTATGCAGTTTCTACGTCTGTCAAGACTGCGATTAACATTAACAGCGATGTGGGGCCGTTCTTCTCATCCTCTGCATGAGTGAAGCAAGGGGATCCGATATCCCCCCTTCTCTTCAATCTCGCCGTGGACGCTCTAGCAGGCATCCTGGACAAAGCTAGGAGGGTCGGCCACCTCTCGGGAGTTGTGAGTCACCTCATTCCGGGAGGAGGGGTCACCCATCTCCACTACGTCGATGACACCATGATTATGGTGGAGGGATCCGCCCTCGACATAGTTAATCTTAAGTTCCTACTCCTCTGCTTTGAGGCTATGTCGGGACTCAAGATTAACTTTGACGAGAGCGAGGTCATCATTTTGGGTTAGCCCGTTGAGGAGCAACAAAGGATCAGGGATAACCTAAACTGTACGCTAACTTCATTCCCCATGACCTACTTGGGGATGCTATTGGCAGACTCCAAGATCCTATCTAGTGCGTTCGATCCTCTAGTGGATCGAGTGGCAACCCGGGCCGAGCCCTGGCGAGGACGGTTTACCTCCAAAGGGAGCAAATCGATCCTTATTAGTTCCAACCTTGCGAGCCTCCCCATGTTCATGATGGGAATGTACATCCTATCGGAGGGCTTTCATAGTGCCTTTGATAGGGATCTCGTGAGGTTCTTTTGGCAGGCGGCCAATGGCCGCCAAAAGTACCACATGGTAAAATGGGCAGATCTTTGCATTCCCAAGGACCGTAGTGGACCGGGCATCATTGCCTCCCGTCGTATGAACGTGGCGCTCATGTTAAGATGGGTCTGGCGCATCCTACGCGGCGAGGGAGGATTATGGTTACAGCTCATTCAAGCGAAATACCTGAGGGGAGATCCGCTCTTAGCATGCCACCGGACGAAAGGCTCACAATTTTGGCGAGCCATCCAAAGGATCAAGAAGGACATCCGCCTAGGGATCTCCTTCTCCTTAGGGAGTAGGAAAGGGATCCAATTCTGTTTGGATCCCTGGCATGATGCTGAACCCCTACGCGTTTCCTTCCCTGGCCTATTCTCGATATGTGCGGATCCATCTCTCCTAGTGGCTACGGCTTTCCAAGCTGGACAGTGGAACATCGGGTTTCGTCGCACCTTTGGACATGCCGAGAATAACGACTGGACTAGGCTGCGGGCGGCCCTCCTGCTCGTGCTCCCAGATTATGCGGACACGGTATCATGGCGGCTAACGCCGGCGGCGGAGTTTTCTGTGAGCACGACATACCATGCCCTTTGCCCGTCTCAGGCCACTCCTTGGCTGTCCCCATTATGGAAAGCTCCCATCTCTTTAAAGATTAAGATTTTTGTTTGGCAATTACTACGGGATCGCCTCCCCTCAGGGACAGAGGTACTTAAGCGGCACGGACCTGGTGATGGCCTATGCCCTCTCTGTGCGGTACCTGAGACCGGAACACATATACTCTTCTCGTGTACCGCGGCGAGGGTGCTTTGGACGTACGTCCGTGAGGCGTTGGGGCCTGATTGGGAGGCCCTAAATCTCGCGGAGTTTCTCCAACATAGAGCTTTACAGCTGTCGCGTCACCGCCGCCTATTTTGGCTTATTTCTCCGGCGATGTCGTGGACCCTTTGGACGACTAGGAATAAGATGGTGATAGAGAAGGTTTTCCCGAGGAGGCATCTGACTCCTTCAAATTCCTTGCTTTCCTGCAGCACTGGCACCCGCTCTCGAGGCAGCGTGATTGCGACCGACTTGGCTTGATGGTGGATGCACTTCTGGCTTCGGCGGGTCGACTTTCTTCCTCGAAGTGCCGCTACGCGGCCGCCACTAGGTGGCTTTTTTTCTATTTCTTTTATGATTCCTTGGGCTTGATTGTGCTGTGGCCCCAGCCGTGGTATGTCGAGTGTTGTTGAACTTGGATTGTATGGATCGTTGCTTTATTTATAAACCGGGGCGAAAGCCTATTTCAAGGGAACCATCATAAGTATGTGTCGTATGAAAATCGTACAGAAACCATCGTACGTATGTGCCTTGTAGCGGTGCTCATTTCTTTTCCGATCGTGCGTCAACAGAAAAAGTGATGGAAGCTCTTAATTGACCGACGAGCAGTGCCCGTCGAAGTAGTAATTAAGCGCATGGGAAGACGGAGCAGCGGGCGGCGTAGATTGGAAGGTGAAGTGCAGCGGGTGGCTTCTCCCAATGGATCCACGGGCTTAATTACAATACTCCACCTCCCCTCCTCTTCTCATCCTGTTCACGCTGCGTCGACGACTCAGTGGCCCTCTTCCTCGGACGTTGGCATGGCCGCCGCCGGCGACTGACGAGATACCTCGAGAACATCCAGGTGACATTATTAGAAAAAAGGCTATAGATGGGATGGACACTAATGACGCATTGTACATGTGGTGCGCCATTACTAAATACTAATGATGCACTATGTGTTGGTGCGTCATTAGTGTGCAAATACCACATCCCACGGTGCGCCATTACTAAAATTTTTTTTAAATTTTTTCAAAACTACTAATGACGCACGGTGGGAGTGGTGCGTCATTACTATGTTGACATAGTAATGGCGCACCACACCCACCGTGCGCCATTAGTAGTTTAGAGAAAAAAGTAAAAAAAAATAAAAAAAAATTTGTTACTAATGGCGCACCATGTCTCTGTGCGCCATTACTAGTTTTAACTAGTAATGGCGCATTGCCCACTGGTACGCCATTACTAAGTTTTTTTCAAAAAAAAAAATTAAAAAAAATCAATTTTTTTTTCAAAACTAGTAATGGCGCACCGTGGGTGTGGCCATTATTAACTTGCCCCAACACCGAATGCACCCCTGGATCGCCTTCTCAGTTTTAAAAAAATAAAAGAAAATGATGGAAATGTTAAAAATATAAAAGAAAATAAGTTTCCCACGTGATATGTGGTCTAGTTGTTGGGAAAATTTACAAATATGAATTTCGATTTTATTTGCAAAATCTCTCTGTAAATTTGTAAAATGGGCATAACTTTTGCATACGAACTCGGATGAAAAAGTTTTTTATATGAAAAATCATCTACTCGAAAAGTTACATCCAAATTTAACCGGGGGAACCCCGTTAAACATTTTCAAAATCCCCAAAAACCTAACAGAAAAAAAGTTACGGGGCTTTCAAGATCTAGAGGCAAAAAAATTCAAACTTACTAGTGGCGCACCGTGGATGTGGTGCGCCACTACTAACAGAAAAAAAATTGGTTTTGAAATTTTTTTTAATTTTTTTCAAAAAATGATACGTAATATGACCGGGAAGTTTGAAATATTTTTCAAAATTTCATCATAGTCATGAACATGAACAAAGTCCTAGACATCAATAAGGTATAATAGGATTGATATGCTAGATATATCAACAAGTGCCTGTTAAGTGAGCTGTTGCTGGGGTTGGATAGAACTCTGAAGTTAAGCGTGCTTGGGCTAGAGTAGTGTGAGGATGGGTGACCTTTCGGAAAGTTTGACCACGGAGTGCGATTTGACCTGAGATTAAGCCATAGTGAACTGAGATCAAGAAAAAAAACGAAAAAAAAATTTGAATTTTTTTTAAAAAAAATTAAAAAAATTTAAAAAAATATTGTTATTAATGGCGCACCACAGTTGCGCTATTAGTAAAAAATTCTAATGGCGTGGTAGTGCGTCATTAGTAGGCAAAACCGGTACGCCATTAATAGGCCTTTTCCTAGTAGTGTGACCGTCGTCTCCTTACGTTGCAATCACTAGTACAGTCTCGCTGGCCGTCCGTGTTTCTTTCGTATACTACATAGTCTACGTACCATATACAATGCTGATTGATTCTAACACAGATGCACGAATCGTCTTTTCACTGCTGCAGATCAGGATGTGGCCACGCTAATCGTTGATAATTAAAAAAAAATTTAAAAAAATATTGTTACTAATGACGCACTTCTATGTGATGCACCATTATTATACCAGATATTAATGACGCACCGTGGGCTATTCTAATGGCGCACCAGCGGGTGGTGGGCCATTAGTATACCAGATACTAATGGCGCACCGTGGGCTATTATAATGGCGCACCAGCGGGTGCGCCATTAGTATACCAGATACTAATAGCACAACCACAGATATGCCATTAGTAAAAAATTCTAATGGCGTGGTACTAATGACGCACCGGTAGTGCGCCATTAGTAGGCAAAACCGGTGCGCCATTAATAGGCCTTTTTCCTAGTAGTGTGACCGTCGTCTCCTTACGTTTCAATCACTATTACAGTCTCACTGGCCGTCCGTGTTTCTTTCATATACTACACTCTACGTACCATATACAATGCTGATTGATTCTAACACAGATGCACGAATCGTCTTTTCACTGCTGCAGGTCAGGATGTGGCCACGCTGATCGTGGATCAGTTTTCTGAGAAGATGGCATCCGCGGTCAAGAAAATTATGGATAGCTCGTTGGAAATCAAGGAAACTACGGAGATGTTGGCCTCACTGGCAGATCAGTTCGAGGCCAAGAACCGGAGGGTGCAGGAGCTGGAGACAAAGAACTACGCGTTAGAGCTCTCCATCGCACGGATCCAGGAGGCCACGTACTATATATTGATGTTAGATTTCACTTACTGTTCAGCTTTTAGTTTCCAAGCCGCCTAAATGCCAAGAATACGATCTTATGGAGAGTTCCTTATGTAATGTACAGGCACAAGAAGGTGGTAACAAAGAACTTCAGGCTGCGACTATTAAGCACGAGAGAGCATCCCACGAAATTGTGAAGCTAGTCATGCACCAGCTGGTTTGCTGCTACTACCTATACATCTTCTCTTAATCAGTTACTACGTTGTTTACTACATAGATGGTTTACGCACGCTTGAGAGAGCTATTCCTTGGAAATTAACAACAGAGGGAAAAGGAAGCCGCGCTAGCAAGGATGCAAGAGATGCATGTGAAACATCAACTTGAACTTGAAGTAGTGAAACTTAGTCACACACTTCAATCAGGGCCGGACCACCGATTTAGGAGGCCCTGGGGCAAGACATCAACAAGGGGCCCTTTTTGACTCGAAAGCTTAAAATATTTTCTATTTGAAAAGCAAAGTAAATATCTAGACGATGATCTTTGGACTTCAAAATTGAGAGTACAATTTATTTATTGATAAGGTGAACTACACTATGATAGTAGTGAAACAATGTAGTTCCACATTAACTCGCTTTCCTTAATTTGCTGTGGCGGAGCGTGACCAAAATACAAGAGGGGGCCAACTTCATCAAAAAGCACACAATATGCATGAAAAACACACACTAAGTAAGATATGTCTTCTACTTTTCCTACTTTTGAAATTAGCGATTATATCTTCACAACCAATTTTTGGTGCAATTTCTTGTTCTATTTGTAGCAGCGAAACTATCTGCAAAAAAATCATCTTCCATTGTGTTGCACAACTTTGACTTGATAATCTTAAGCTCGAGAAAACACACTCGGTTGTTAACGGAGAAAGCATGCTCAGTTGATAATTTTTCATTCATATATGGAACCAGCGCTAGAGCATCAGGAGCTAAAGGAGATTTATCTATTTTCTCATTCCCTTTTCTTCTAGAAAAAGACTGCATCTTCCGGTTGTTTCCCATTGCTACCTAAAAATAAATTAGAAAGGAAGATTTGTGATAGAGCTGCCATGCAGCTAGGCATTAAAGTTACAGAACATCTCAATTCGTGGTGCTCTGTCGTGTGCATGGCTGCAAGGGCTGCAGGCGGTCTGCTCCAAGCCTCTAACCACCGAGAAACTGGCGATTCGGCAGGCAAAGACAGGGATAAAAGTTTGCGCGTCAGCTGCCGCCACTGTCATCGAGGGATCAGGTCGCCGACGCCGGACAGTGGCGCATGGAGGATGGGGATTGGGGAACGAGAGAGCTAGCAGACGCGTAGACTCGTATACGAGAAGAGACGAGGTGTTGGGCCAAAGTAGTAAGTATACCTAGTAAAAAATACCACTTTGGAAAGGGGGGGGTCGTAGCCCAGTTTCATCTCCACGACGCTCCGCCAGTGTTAATTTGAACAACGGAGACTTTATTTTGTTCTGCAAAACATATAACCTTGTCCAAACTGGTTGCTACTTAAAAAAGTTGTGCTACCATCAGATAAGAAGTTAGCACATGTTCGCCAGTCCGCCATGTTCTTCACTCCCAAGAAATTTACGCAGATAGTAACTCAATTCTTCCAACTTTGTTGTTGTGGATTTGAAAAGCTTACTCAACTTTTTGGAATTATAAGTTTGTGAAAAATGTCTACAATTACTATCTGGAGGAACCACAATATCATTATGTCTAGAATTACTATTTCAACTAAAAAAACCTAGCCTTATCATTCAGATTGTTGTAATTTGGCGGATCAAAAATATTAACAGTGCATCATTGCTGTTCATCGACAACCGGTGTGGTCTTTTTACCAGATAAACACTTTCTAGACGACATGACAGTAAACAAGAACAGTTAGCACAAAATAATTAATACGGGAACAAACACAGCTAAATATGTATTGATGTGGATGTAGGTTGCCAGATCCGCAGGTTGCCGTAGTCAGAACAAACGAGAAGACCACACCGAGAACTGAATAATTTCCCCCGTTCTGCAGTTCTTCTAATCTCCCGACTCCCGCAGACTCTCTCACACTTAGATCCAGTTAATATCCGAAGAACACCTATGCAGGTAGATGCGGATTCGTCAGAGCAGGAGGGCAGAGCGATTTAATTGAGGAACGGGATTATGGAAAGGAAGAAAAGAAGAACACCTACCATCTCCACATCTCCACATCTCCAACATCTAGTTGATGGTGAACGAGAAGAACACTGAGAAAGGAAGGAGAGCCGATTTGGGAACGGATTTTCGCCTTGAATCTCCATTAATGGCCGACGGCGACCTTGGAATCGGTAAGGCACGGGAGCGGCGGCGCTGTTATGGGAGTCAGGACCTTGCGAAGTGAAGGGGTCGAGGAGAAAGATTGACGATGGGTTTTGCCCCACGGCTGAATCGGCCCTCTCCTTTCTCGATATATTTCTTGGGCTTCGTATACGTACGAAGGAATACTCTCAGGCTGGGGCCCCTGCCTTCAGGGGGCCCAAGGCGGGCTCCCCGTTTGCCCGGCTTATGGGCCGGGCCTGTCTTCATTAGACAACGCAATTTGACCGTGAAGATAAGTGTGTGGAAGAACTCCGGGATGCTCGAAAAGCATTGATGGAGGTATTATCATTTCACCATCTCACTGGGGCAATTTCATATATACTGAATCTAGACCATTAATTAAACATAGTAGACTCCATATGCCACGTTAAAATACTTGTTATTTTTGTTCATCTATAAGTTTTGATGATGCGTTTACAAGGTTTTCGCTAGGGCAATCTGATCGGCGAGGACTCGTCGGTCATTGCAATCAAAATGATGGGTGAACTTGATGAAGAGCCATTCCGAGATGCTTGGAGGAGGAAGTATGGAAATGAGTCCGGGTCTCCTACGCTGCTCTCCTTATGGTAGGATGATGCGAATAACCCATTGTGGCTCCCTTTCAAGACCCTTGAGGTTGATGGCAAAACTCAGGTATATTTCCATGGAGCTCTTTCAAGATATCCCTCATACCTCTCTTACCTTTCCCTCCTTCCAGAATATAAGGTGTATTGTTTTTCGTGCGAGTCAAGCAGCTGCATATTTGACCAAGATTATATATATATAATAAAATAGTACCTAATAGATAAGTATGAAACTACTTTTTATGATGGATCAAATGATATAAATTTCGTATTGCGGATATTGATATATTTTTAGAAAAACTCTGTCAAATATGTACTCGTTTGACTTTTGAAAAGCAAAATACACCTTATATAAAGGAACCGAGGGTAAGAGTAGTGTTTGATCTCAGCCATCCATTGATCGAGGTAATGGCTTTTCTTCTTTTGAGGGAAACCGACCGAGGTCATATTTAACCATACAAATGTTATAACTATATAATTTGTTTGTAATAACAAAAGGAAAAGTTCAAAATGGATTATTTGTTTCCCGCATGCACATGTTAAAACTAGATGCATGAGAAATGAATATCTAGATTCACCTAATTAAAGTTTGCTTACTTCCATATATAATATATACTACCTTGAAAATTCAATTTGGTGCCCAGGCTCATCTACACCTGGTGAACATTAAAAAAATCAAACAAATTCATAAAAATGTTTTTTTTTGTGGTGTAAGATGCTCAAATGTGTGATGTTTGTGCAAAATTTAAGTTTGTTGGACATTTGAGGAGCTCGTGGCAAAAAAGAAAAATCCGATGTGAACAGTGTTGATTTCAAAAGTATCATACACCCGAATTTTACCCTTTGTGTGACGAGCTCATCAAATGTCCAAACAAGCTGAAATTTTGCATGAACCTCACACATTTGAGCATCTTGCACCAAAAAAATGATTTTAATAAATGTTCTTACTTCTTTTATTGTACTGTTCACACCTGGGGTGTAGAATAGCCGCTTCCTACCTCGAAAATTCAATTTGGTGCCTACGACCTATATTTCTTTATAAGTTTTACGGTAGTTGGCATTATTTTTAACCGGCCGTTGGTCTCGATCTGACGGAAGAGAAATAGCTAGTACTAGATAGTACTCGCATGAAAGTACCTAAAATTGTTGGGGTTAGTACTCTGGTTTGTGTGGGGTCGCTTCTTAATGGAAGGGTAAATTAGTCATCGGTTCGCCGCCCCTCTCATCCAATCTAAAACCACTGCCGTCCGCTCCTCTATCTATTGTTCATCTTCTCTACCTCTTCTCCTCTCCCAAAGTCATCGTCGCTCCTCTCCTCTCCTCTTCCAAAGCCGGCTAGTGTAGCAGATCGATGGAGGCCGTGGACATCATGGCCATCGCCGGCGGCGACCAGGTCAAGATGGCCAGGTTGAGCGAGATCCGTTCTTGGTTTGACAACACAAGATAGATGTCCTGGGCGGCGATGGCCACTCTGAAGGAAATGACATAGAAGGAGAAGAAAAAGCTTTCCCCCGTTCGCAAAATCGATGCGCAAGATCGAGATTCTCTTCTGGGCGATGGAGCAAACAGATTCGCCCAACGACCCTGTCAAATGGAGGTGGTGGGTGTTCAGATCCAGGGTAGAGCAACCACTCGATCAGGAAGCCACCCTGCACGAGGTGCCGTTGCAGATTGTGCAGCCACCAACCGAGTCACCGGAGACTCCAAAGCGCAAGAGGAGGAGGACAGTGGTCGCGACCTCGCTTCCCCACCGTTCTCCATGCTACCCTCGCCGCTCTCCTTGTCTGAACGGCGGCAGTAGCTATGTTTAGGGTAAGATTCTTGATTTGTCAATCCATAGCCTAATGTTCCCCACGCCTAATCTTCCTACTGCTCGTGCTTATAGTCGTGGTGATAGTGATCATAATAGTTCATAGAGGGCATGCTAGATGGCATTTGAATCTCAATAAATTGCATGAAGATTTGAGTACATGCTTTTGGGGTTGCATTATTAAGTATATGAACCCTAGGCACAATATGAACCCTAGGAAAAATTTGTACTGTTGTAGTGGTAGAATTCGATGTACATGAACCCTACGCAAAATTGGTAGTCTTTTTAGTGCATGATTTAGATGTATATTAACATTTGGCAGAAATATGTGTGTTTAGTTAACTAAATTTGTTAAGTGTTCTTGTATCTGTTGAACTGCACTTCTACTCCAATCCATAGCCTCCGCATGGCAGCGTAATTAGTTGCAAAGAATAAATTATGTTTGAAATATTTCAGCAGTTCTTTTTCAATACGCACTGGTAGACATTGAATTTCAGTAGTTCATTTTCAGTAAACACTGGTAGACACTGAAATATTTCAGTAGTTCAATTTGAGTACACGCTGGTAGACACTGAATTATTTCAGTAGTGCAGTTTCAGTACACATCAGTACACACTGAATATTTCAGTAGTGTAGTTTCAGTACACAGTGGTAGACAGTGAAATATTTCAACAGTGCAATTTTAGAAGAGACAGGTAGACACTGAAATATTTCAGTAGTGCAATTTCACTAGTGTAATTCGAGTAACGCAAGTATCTACTAATGCATACCATATAAGTTAAATCTACATTATAGTAATGATATATGTCAAATGAGCATCAATATGTTTGTCAATGTTTATGCATTGATAGTAGTATAACAAATCTTAGGCCACAATGTAAAATACAGAGTTAAAATGCCATCTTCACCAAGAATAACTTGAGAAAAACTTGTATGTGGCTAAGAGACAGCAATAGCTCTTTTTGTGGAAGATAGGAGGAAGTTGACCATCTTTCTTTTTTCGTTGTTTTCTCACAAAGATGTTGTGGATGCCGACGAAATGTTCTTTATGGGATGCATGACATCCCTAACAACATGGAAAATATGTTTGCCGTGTGGATCGGGAAATTGGATAAAAGTGATACGGGTCTTACGACAGTAGGCATTTATGCTACTTTTTGGAGTTATGCAAACATGCACACGCTGCATGACATCCGATTAGTGTTTTAGGCTTTTATCATTGCAACGTCTAAAAACAATGAAATTTGGCATGGATGCTTCTCACGTTTGTACAAGGCTGTGAAAAAAATTGGGTCCATTTGAAGCATGTTGAGAAAAACCCGTCCTTCGAGCCAGACCCTCCTACCCGAACGAACGACCTCCGGTGAAGAAGATCAATTTTTGGCCATCTTCAAAAACACACAAAAATTTCCGGCAAGTTGGCATGCCCACCCTAGTAGTCCAGAACGTGCGCATGTTGCGTCACCTCCGCGATGTATTTTAAGCATTTTATCGTCATGAAAACCCTAGAAAATCCATACAAATAACGACAACCTTACCAACCTAGTCATGCTTGCTTCTCATGTTGATACAAAGATGTAGAAATTTTTTGGGTCCATTTACATCATCTCCGGCAAGTATTTTTGTAGGTGCTCCGTGTGTGTGAATGACATGTGGGATCCACATGTTAAATCCCTGAGGCAAAAAAAGTGGTTTTAATCAATTGCCCAAGGGGTTTCGAACCAGGGCCGTGAATATGTGAACGGGAGGGTGTAACCGCTAGGCTGATGCTTGGTGTTCGACAGAACTTAAACCCACGGCTTTATGATTTTTATTTACCTCTGCTCTGTGTGTCTCAGAGAACTGGAACCCATCTCTCATTATTTCTACCCGAATATGGGGTCCACATATCAGCGACAGCAACCGCGGCGCGCAGCAAAACACACGACGTGCACGATGCCACGCGTCTTCACTTTGGAACACGAAATGGCCAGGTAGGTGAGAAAAATCACCCCCATGCCCCCTTGGTTCTTTTCTTACCCAAACCCTCCTCCTCTCCCTCTTCAACCATACCACCACCTTCGTCCAAACCCTCCCCCTTCCTACACCACACTCATCCCTTCGTACACCACCCTCCTCCTTTCATTGACCGTCGATGAAGCGCAGGCGTGAAGACGCGGCAGACGAGCCGGCGGCAACCATCAGAGTAGAGCAGTCCGCTGTCATGGCTTCCGCCACGGTTGGCGCGGCTGAGTCCGCCGTTGCGGCAAAGACTGGCGGTGGAGCAACTGCTTTGCCTGCTCCCGCCGTCATCGCGACCGTCGAGCTACCGGTCGGCGAGCATCTGCAGGACAAGGCCGCAGAAGATCTGGAGCAGGAGAATGAGCAGGAGAAGGAAAGTCGTAAGCGCGAGATCTATGAGTAAATCGACGAGCTGTTTGAGGAGAACGCGATAAAGGAAATCGACAAAGATTGTAGGAAGGGCAGTGAGTTCGATGAGGATGCCATCGATGAGCTCTCTGAGATAGTACTATGTTTTTTAGTAGATTTCTTTTTCTTTTAACTACTCTATTTTTTCATGGCATTGCGGTTTTCTAGTTGTACGGATGTAGGATTTTAGGGTTCTAGCATCAATTTTCTTGTAGGATTGTGGTTTTTGAACCTGATTAAGTTTTTGATTCCACTAGATAGAAAAAAATCCCCTTATATTGCTAAAAATAAAATTCATTTTCTGATTTCAATACATAGAACAAAAAAGCCCTTGTTTTTCTTCAAAAGTAGATGAGCATCGATTTCATATGGCCATGCTAGTTGTACGGATGTAGGATTTTAGGTTTCTAGCATCGATTTTTTCTGTTGGATGGTGGTTTTTGAATCTAATTAATTTTCTGATTCCAATAGACAGAACAAAAACCCCTTATATTACTAAAACTAAAATTAATTTTCTGATACAAATACATAGAACAAAGAACCCCTTGTTTTGCATGACAAAATTTCCTTTTCTAATTCCAATAGACAGAACAAAAACCCCCTTGTGTCTAACATAGATAGAGGAGTATAATGAAGCCATTTTCTGATTCCAATCAGAATTACACCTGTAACAAGTATCAAGTATCATGAATCCAAGTCACATCATCAATTCTTTCTCATGTGTTAATTATTTACTACTTGTGCACTAATCTATCAATGCAACTATTCCACCGTCAATATTCATGCATGTCAATTTCTTTGGCTCAATTATGTATGCGCATATATGGTATATTTCCAGCAAATAGATATTTGTCATGTTACACATGTGTGCTTTTCAAACGATCATATTAACAACAATGTAGCAAAATAGATTAGCTGAGTTCTTCTGTGTGTACTAAATCACAGGAGGATGACGCGGAGTGGACTATGGCATGGACAAAAGGCATAGCAAGAGCCGCTACATCTTGAAGTATCTGATTGCCGGCAAAATCAAGTACCGTTTGTATGGCAAAATTGGCTACCCGTTTTGTTCCAAGGTGATAGCTCCCGGCTTCGATGCCTTGATCGCCCATGCCTACGACATTGGAGATAGATTAGTTAAGAAGCATAAGGTCAATACTCTGGCTCAACACGCGGCCTTCTGTGTCTTCCTCACCAAGTATGTTGTGCCTAATGGGCACTTCTACATCCCACCGGTGAGGAAGGCAAAGAAGTGATGCGCTGCTTGACTACTTCTGCTGCCCCAGGACTAGCACGCCGTCCCTCGTGATGTTATGTATGTTTTATTGTTGGTCGACTTTAAAACTTATGTCCTATGGTGTGTCTGAACTTGTGTTGTGCGGTGGTTAATCTTCCGTTTATCTTAAGTGTTTGGTGCTACTCTGGTTAGGTGGTCTATGTTGTTACTACTATTTTGTTGATGCATGTTAGGAACTCAACTATCGTACAGTGATCTATGTTACGTTTGTTGTGTTATTCTGCTGTTTTACTATCGTATGGTGATGCATGCTAGGAACTCTACTACTATGACTATGTCAGTGATAGTTTGCACTGATTCTTTTCAGTGTATAACTCAAGTACACTGAACATAATCAGTGCAAGCTATAAGTAACATAGTCGTAGTAGTAGAGTTCCTAGCATGCATCACCGCACGATAGTAAAACGACAGAATAACACATCAAACATAACATAGACCAACGTACGAGTTGAGTTCCTAACATGCATCAGCAAAATAGGAGTAATAACTTAGGCCACGTCACCGAGCAGCACCAAACACTTAAGATAAACGACAGATTAACCACCGCACAACATAAGTTCAGACACACCATAGGACATAAGTTTTAAAGTCGAACAATGATAAAACATACATAACATCAGAGGGGACGGCGTGCTGGTCCTCGGGCAGCAGAAGCAGTCAAGCAGCGCATCACTTCTTTGCCTTCTTCACCGGCGGGATGTAGAAGAGCTCATTGGGCACAACATACTTGGTGAGGAAGACGCTGAAGGCTGCGTATTTAGGCAGAGTACTAGCCTTATGCTTCTTAACTGATCGATGTCCAATGCATGGGCGATCAAGGCATCAAAACCGGGAGCTGTCACCTTGGAACAGAACGGGCAGCCAATTTTGCCATAGAAATGGTACTTTATTTTGCTAGCAATCAGATGCTACAGTATGTAGCGGCTCTTGCTATGCCTGTTGTCCATGCCATAGTCCATGCCCACGTCATCCTTCTGTGAATTAGTACACAGAAGAACTCAACTAATCTGTTTTGCTACATTGCTCTTAATATGATTGTTTGAAAAGCACACATGTGTAACGTGACAAATATATATTTGGTGTAAATATACTATATATGCACATAAATAATTGAGCCAAAGAAATTGACATGCATGAATATTTACGGTGGAATAGTTGCATTGATGTATTAGTGCACAAGTAGTAGATACTTAACACATGAGAAAGAATTGATGATGTGGCTTGGTTTCATGATACTTGATACTTGTTACAGGTGGAATCAGGAAATGTCTTCATTATAGTATCTATGTTACACATAAGGGGTTTTTTGTTCTATCTATTGGAATCACAAAAGGAATTTGTGTCATGCAAAAACAAGGGTTTTTTTGTTCTATGTATTGGAATCAGAAAATGAATTAGTTTTAGCAATACGAGGGGGCTTTTGTTCTGTCTATTGGAAACAAACATTAATCACATTCAGAAACCACCTTCCAACAAGAAAATCAATGCTAGAACCCTAAAATCCTACATCCGTACAACTAGCATGGCCATATGAAATCGATGCTCATCTACTTCTGAGGAAAAAACAAGGGTTTTTTTGTTCTATGTATTGGAATCAGAAAATGAATTTTAGTTTTAGCAATCAAAGTGGGTTTTTTTTCTGTCTATTGGAATCAGAATCTTAATCATATTCAAAACCACCATCCAACAAGAAAATCGATGCTAAAACCCTAAAATCCTACATTCGTACAACTAGAAAAACCCCAATGACATGAAAAAACAGAGTACTTAATAGAAAAGAAAATGTGTTAAAAACAGAGTACTACCTCAGAGAGCTCGTCGATGGCATTCTTGTCGAACTCGCTAAACAACTCATCGATTTCCTTTATCGCATTCTCCTCAAACAACTCGTTGATTTCCTCATAGATCTCATGCTTATGCCTTTCCTTCTCCTGCTCCAGATCTTCCGCAGCCTTCTCCTGTAGATGCTCGCCGATCGGTACCTCGACGGCTCAGATGGCAGCGGGACCAGGGACAAAAGTTGTTGCACCGCCAGCCTTTGCTGCAATGGCAGACTCAGCCGCGCCAACCGCGGCGGCAGCCACAGCAGCAGACTGCTCTGCTCCGATGGTTGCCTCCAGCTCTTCGTTGCGTCTTCATGCCTGTGCTTCAATGACGGCCGATGAAAGGTGGTGTACGAACGAAGGAGGGTGCTGTAGGAAGGGGGAGCCGAGGTAAATAAATATCTTAAATTTGTGGGCTTAAGTTCTGTCAAACACCAAGCATCAGCCCAGCGGTTACACCCTCTCGTTCACATACTCACGGCCCTGGTTCGAAACTCCTTGGGGCAGTTGATTAATCCCACTTTTTTTGCCCTTGGGGTTTTAACATGTGGACCCCACATGTCATTCACACACATGGAGCACCTACAAAATACTTGCCGGAAATGATGTATATGGACCCAAAAAATTTGTACATCTTTGTATCAACATGAGAGGCAAGCATGACTAGGTTGGTAAGGTTGTCGGTATTTTTATGGATTTTCTAGGGTTTCCATGCGATAAAATGCTTAAAATATTTCTCGGAGGTGACGCAACATGCGCACGTACCACTGGAGTGGGCATGCCCACTTGCTAGAAATTTTTGTGTGTTTTTGAAGATGGCAAAAAATTGACCTTCTTCACCGGAGGTCGTTCGGGTAGGAGGGTCCGGCTCGAAGGACGGGTTTTTTCTCGACATGCTTCAAATGGACCCAATTTATTTTTATAGCCTTGTACAAACTTGAGAAGCATCCATGCCAAGTTCATTGTTTTTAGACGTTGTATCAGTTTTCTAGGGTTTTAGCGACGATAAAAGCCTAAAATACTTCCCGGCTGTGACGCGACGTGTGCACGTTGGCAGAACACGTTCAAATTTTGCGTGGACCACTTGGGTGGCCATGCCCACTTGCTGGAACAATTTGGTGCCGTTATGAAGATGAAAAAATATTGACCTCCTTCACCCGAGGACGTTTGGGTAGGAGGGAGGGGTCCACCTCGAAGGACTGTTTTTTTCCACATGCTTCAAATGGACCCAATTTTTTATAGCCTTGTACAAATGTGAAAAGCATCCAGGTCAAGTTTCATGTTTTTTGATGTTGTATAAATTTTCTAGGGTTTTAGCGACGATAAAGGACTAAAATAATTCTCGAATGTGACGCAGCGTGTGCATGTTGGTGGAAATCGTTCAAATTTTTTCTACAACCTTGTATGAACATGAGAAGCAATGATGCCAAGTTTGGTAGCTTTCAGATATTGTATGGATTTTCAAGCTTTTTCGAGATGATATGTTAACTTGCTGTTGGTTCCAGATTATATGAAAATGCATTTCTCATACTACTAAAAGTTGATGTCTGAAATTCACAGAATACTTATATGCTAACTACTGCAAGGACATGAGATTCAAAAGACATTGGTTAATAGAACATCTAACTTAAAAATACTACAAAAAAAACTACTCAGAGAAGCATAGATACCGCTTCCCTCCCACCCACTCACCCAGCAGCTCATGCAAACAGTATAAACCCAGCACAAGGGTCACACAAGAACTAGTTTTTAGTGCACTACATATTACATTACCCACATAGACAAGACATAAAAACAAAGCAGGACAAGCTTTTTTCTAGAAAGAGATTATCTTTAGATGCTTCCAGCATGTCCAGCCTTAAGGATGAAACAGCATTGGCACCCCTATCCTATATCCATGCGTAGTACATCTGAAGATCTCCCCTGCAACCTGCTCAACTTCTCTTACGCCGGCCGGCATGCGCCTTATTTTTTCTTGGTTTTTCTACAACACATTCCAATCATGTAAATTTTAAATAATCATATTAACAGGAACATAGAGATCAACCAGCCTCATATGGTCAAACAACACTCTAATTCTAAGTTTTCATGAACCCTAGAAAGTAGCATAAATGCCTACTGTCATAAGACCCGTATCACTTTTATCCAATTTCCCAATCCCCACGGCAAATATATTTTCCATGTTGTCAGGGATGTCATCCATCCCGTAAAGAACATGTCATCAGCATCCACAACATCTTTGCGACTGAACAACGGAAAAAAGATGGTCAACTTCCTCCTGTCTTCCACAAATAGAGGTATTGTTGTCTCCAAGCCACATAAAAGTTTTTGTCAAGTTATTCTTGGTGAGGATGGTATGTAGCAACACAACCCAAAAGAAAACTTTTAATCTAGGAGGCATTTTAACTCCGACCCATACTTTAAATTGTGGCCTAAGATGAAAGTTGCCTTATTTATTGATTTGTTATACTACCATCAATGGCATAAACATTGACAATCATATTGATGCTCATTTGACATATATCATTACTATAACTAGATAATGCCTCGCACGTTGCTGCGGCACATTTAGTCAACATTAGATATTACTTAGAGATGAGCATGAAGGAAAAAATTGTGATTTTTTTAAACGACACATATCAGCAAAGATTGAAGTACCAATAACTCATTGCTAAGTTAATGCTCACTGAAATGTTAGGTAAATGTGACATTGTGGATTGTTGCAAACAATGATCATCCACAATCTACATATGTTTTTCATAGTACAGATAGGTTTCTATGTTTGCCTTAAATCACTGAAGACACATAGTAGCAGGCAGCTTTTGAAGTTGTGTGAGCATGTGACTGGTATAACGGAATATAATGCAAGAGCGAGAAAATATCTCCCCTTGTCTTTTGATTTTTCGACCCAGTCTTAGAAGCTTACACATAATCATTTTTTCTCAATGATACTTAGTATTACTTGCTCCAGTTTATTGTAAACCAAAATGTTGTATATTCATTAATGAGAAGAACAGTCAAGATTACTAAGGTTATTGACAAAATAATTAACGCAATGATTAGTAGTGTATGATCAACAAATTAACACCTCATTGTATTAGCTATTCAAGAAAATTGTACGTGACCTCGCACTGCTCTCTATATCCTTTTCTCATAATTAAATCATCGACAGTTTAAGAAATATGATAGTTTAATGAATGGTGAGAGGAAAAATTGGAAAAGGTGAAACAGTAAGCAGCTGTGAAAAAAATAAACTGCGAGATACTGGAGTAGGAGTACAATATTTCAGAAATTGTACAATACCATGAGATCTGCCCTGGAAATGCATCTAGACATCTGATACGTCCATTTTGCATCATGCTTTTATATCGATATTTATTGCATTATGGGCCATTACTACACATTATGTCACAATACTTATGCCTTTTCTCTCTTATTTTACAAGGTTTACATGAAGAGGGAGAATGCCATCAGCTGAAATTCTGGGCTAGAAAAGGAGCAAATATTAGAGACCTATTTTTCACAACTCCAAAAGTCCTGGAACTTCACAGAGGCACTTTTTGGAATTAATAAAAAATACTGACGAAAGAATCAACCAGAGGGGGCCCACACCCTGGCCACAATGAGATTTCATTTCGGAATGTCACCTTTGGAGCACCTCAACAACAATGAATGGTAGCAGCACTGCAGGTGATTGATTACGCCAACATCTACAGGCTAGCAGCACTGCAACAGTTGAAAAATAGTAGCGTGGCACTAAAATTTTTAGAAAGGAGAAATAGGTCTCTCTAACCAGTATGATCATCAGCCTTTTCTTTTCAATACAGACGTTGAACTGAATCATAGATGGAATGATATGCGTCCAATCTCCACAAGTCGGACTATTGTTTATTAGCAATTTAAGAGCTTCACTGTAACCTTTATGAGCAAGCCGAGGGCATCGAGGAACTGAAAAATAAATACACAAAAAGGTAGACACAGAGCACAAAACCAGTAGAAGACTGCAAGTAAATAATTTTTACAGCGTTACAGAAACTTGCGAGCATGGATAGGAATAGCGGTACCGTATGGACCCAATCGATCAAATCCATAACATGGAGTAGACTCCTGCTTGAAAACGCTCAATCCCAAAACAAAATGGCACATTAAATCGATGATATGGAAGTCCACCTAAGGATTGAGTCAGATTCCTTGGCATCATCAACATCTGCCTCCTTGACAAAGGCGTCAATGCCTTGAGAGTCATTGGTTGCCTGTCCATGGAGCAACGATGTCAGAGTATGTATGAATATGGGAATCTACCATTCTTAATAATTTGCTCCCCACTACTCCCTATTCTTTCACCATGCATACTGTCCACATCAGCGATGTGCCACGTCATCCTTATTCCTAAATAGTTGAACCCCACTAAATATGGCCGCCATGGCATCAAACTAAATTGAGAGGACTGGAGGCGAAGGCCTCTGAAGGGGAGAGAGAGAAGGGGATATTTATAACTGATTAAAGCTAAGGTAAGTGGTGGGAACAGGAGAGGAGGGGGCGTTGTGGATTGGGAATAGATGAAGAGACGAAAAGAAACCCATCGGTTGCTATAATAACAGAGAGGATTTTCCCATAAAGGATAGTAGTGGAAAGGAGAACAAGCGAGGCTGATGGCGTGGCTTCAGGAAATCGTAGGAAAATCAGTTAGTGGGGTTCAACTATTTAGGAATAAGGATGACGTGGCACATCGCTGATGTGGACAGTGTGCATGGTGAGAAAATAGGGAGTAGTGGGCAGCAACTTCTTAAGAATGGTAGATGTGGATTTAACTTATATGGTATGCATTAGTAGATACTTGCATTACCCGAATTGCACTACTGAAATATTTCAGTGCCTAGCTGTCTACTGAAACTGCACTGCTGAAATATTTCACTATCTACCAGTGTGTACTGAAACTGCACTACTGAAATATTTCAGTGTGTACCGGTGTGTACTAAAACTGCACAACTAAAATATTTCAGTGTCTACTAGCGTGTACAGAAATATTTTTCAGTGTCTACCAATGTGCATTGAAAAAGAACTGCTGAAATATTTCAAACATAATTTATTCTTTGCAACTAATTATGCTGCCATCCGGAGGCTACAGATTGGAGTAGAAGTGCAGTTCAACAGATACAAGAATACTTAACAAATTCAGTTAACTAAACACACATATTTATTTATGGGAAATGTTAATATACATCTAAATTTTGCACTAAAAAGACTACAAAGTTTTCCTAGGGTTCATGTACATCGAATTCTACCACTATAACAGTAGAAATTTTACCTAGGGTTCATATACTTAATAATGCAGCCTCCAAAAGCATGTACTCAAATCTTCGTGCAATTTATTGAGATTCAAATGCCATCTAGCATGCCCTCTATGAACTATTATGATCACTATCACCACGACTATAAGCACGAGCAGTAGGAAGATTAGGTGTGCGGAACATTAGTCTATGGATCACTACTGCCACCATTCAGACGAGGAGAGCGGCAAGGGAAGCATGGAGAACAGCAAGGAAGCGAGGTCGCAACCACTGTCCTCCTCCTCTTGCGCTTTGGAGTGTTCGGTGACTCGGTTGGAGGCTGCACAATCTGCAACGGCACCTCATGCAGGGTGGCTTCCTGATCCAGGGGATGCTCTACCCTAGATCTGAATGCCCACCACCTCTGCCTAACCCACTCGTTGGACGAATCCGTCTGCTCCATCGCCCTGAGGAGGATGGGGGGGGGGGGAGCTTTTTCTTCGCCATCTTCATCATTTCCTTTAGAGTGGCCATCATCGTCCATGACATCTATCGTGTGTTGTCAAACCAAGAACGATCTCGCTCAACCTGGCCATCTTGACCTGGTCACCACCGGCAATGCCCATGATGTCCACGGCCTCCATTCATCTGCTACACTCGCTGGATTTGGAAGAGTAGAGGAGAGGAGTGACAATGAATTTGGGAGAGGAGAAGAGGTAGAGAGGATGGACAGGAGAGGCGGTTTTGTGAACAAGAGGTAGAGGAGCGGACGATGGTGGTTTTAGATTGGATGAGAGGGGCGGCGAACCGATGACTAATTTACCCTTCCATTAAGAAGCGACCCCACACAAACCAGAGTACTAACCCCACCATTTTTAGTACTTTCATGTACTTTCGTGCGAGTAATATCTAGTACTAGCTATTTCTCTTCCGTTAGATCGAGAACAATGGACGGTTAAAAATAATGCCAACTACCGTAAAACTTATATTTGAACTAAGATTGAACTTATTTCAAAACTGCAACGCTGACGGACTAGAGAGAATAATTTGTTTCAACCAAAGAATTTGTCGTCATCACCATGCATCTTCATCTCTTAGCGCAACCCGTTCAGAAAGATTGTACCATATGTATCAATGTGGATCGACTCTCCATGATTACTGCTCACGCGGCACTAACCCTGAACCCTAGAAGAGGGCGCAAACTTTATTTAAGAAATCTATGCAGGAAGCTACTCCCTCTGTCCTTTAAAGAGTGTACTTCCAATAAAAATGTGAAACCAAATAGGTATATGATGAAAATATATTTTATTATAAATCTAATGGTACTAATTTGATGGCATAAATGTTGATGTATTATTGTATAAATATGTCCAAACATAAAAATGTTTGAATTTCCAACAAAGTTGGAAGTACACTCTTCACAGGACGGAGGGAGTACACCACAAAACCATTTCCATCACAAATTAAGAGTCTCCAACGCATGAAAAAGTGGTGTTTTCATTGGTTGAGGGAAATACGTCTGCCGCATGAAAAGTGTTCCAATATTTCTCGGAAAAGACGAAAGGACATATATTAAGTAGCACAAACACTTATTGAGACACCCTTAGAAAATGAAAAAATACATCCAAATTCTTGAGGATGCTGGCTTCTTCCTCACGCATCTACCGATAGTACGCTGTGATAAAAGCTCGTTGCCGCTTTCGGGATTTCATCTTAGTGGAGAAAACTTGTTACAACTCAGGAGCTTATGGAACCAGTGGTCGGGCAGTCATATCGTTGAGACCAAAAGGTAATGATGGCCAGAAATTTCATAGCAAATCCCCGCCCGAGAGTATAAACATTAGAGAGAGCCCAAATGGTGTCCTAGGTCTAGCTAGACAGAATTGAGGACCACAACTCTCACATGCCACATCAAGAGGTTGAAGTTGGTCTACCTTCATCGATCAGAATTGGAGCCGAATGACCAAGACACGCAGTCGCACCATCCACTTCACAGGATAGGCCGCAGAGAAAAATCTACAAAAGAAAATCCCTAACCTGAAGAACTAAATTTGGTGACACGACACTGATACGTCTCTGTCGTATCTATAATTTTTGATTGTTTCATGTCAATATTCTACAACTTTCATATACTTTTGGCAACTCTTTATATTATTTTTGGGACTAACATATTGATCCAGTGCCCAGTGCCAGTTCCTGTTTGTTGCATGTTTTTTGTTTCGCAGAAAATCCATATCAAAGGGAGTCCAAACGCGATAAAAACTTACGAAGATTTTTTTGGAGTATATGTGATTTTGGGGAAACAGAATCAACGCGAGACGATGCTCGAGGGGCCCACAAGCCCTAGGGGTGCGCCCCCTACCCTGGGCGCTCCTGGGAGGCTTGTGGCCACCCCGAAGGTCGGTTCGAGGTGTCCTTCAGACGCAAGGAAGCTAATATCGGGATAAAAATTGTGTTAAAATTTCAGCCCGATCGGAGTTTTGGATCTCTAGAAATTTAAGAAACGGTGAAAGGCCAAAAACAGGGGTCACGATACAGAAGAGAAACAGAGAGACAGATCCAATCTCGGAGGGGCTCTCGCCCCTCCGCCGCCATGGAGGCCATGGACCAGAGGGGAAACCCTCCTCCCATCTAGGGGGAAGGTCAAGGAAGAAGAAGAAGGAGGGGGGCTCTCTCCCCCTCTCTCCCGGTGGCGCCGGAACGCCGCTGGGGCAATCATCATATGACTGCGATGTACACCAACACCTCCGACATCTTCACCAACATCTTCATCACCTCCCCTCATCTTATTCAGCGGTCCACTCTCCCGCAACCCCGCTGTACCCTCTACTTGAACATGGTGCTTTATGATTCTTATTATCATCCAATGATGTGTTGCCATCGTACTTGAACATGGTGCTTTATGATTCATATTATTATCCAATGATGTGGTTTAATTTTCTTGTGGTTATGTTGTTGTCCTTTGGTGCCCATCATATGAACACTCATGTGGATGACACCATAGGGTTAGTTGTATGTTGATAGGACTATGTATTGGAGGGCAAGGGTGACAGAAGCTTCAGCCTAGCATAAAAATTGATGCATACGAGATTGAAGGGGGACCAATATATCCTAATACTATGGTTGGGCTTTACCTCAATTAACGTTGGTAGTTGAGGATGCTTGCTAATAGTTCCAATAAGTGCATAGAATTCCAAGTAAGGGGTGACAAGCTAGCAGTGGCCTCTCCCACATACAAACTTGCTATCGGTCTAGTAACGTAGTTTTTTTTATAGAAAGACTGTAAGGGAACCCCTATAGTATAATTGGTGCAACAAACCCAAATTGCAAGTACCATGCCTTGAACCTGGGTGGGTGGGAAGGCATCAACCCCTCCCCACCACTAGGCTATGCCTTAGTCTGCATCTAGTAACGTAGTCAATTTCTTAGGGACAATTCCGCAACTCCTGCCACCACTTTTCCGCACTCTCTATACTAACTTTGTTGCTTCTTTATGTAAACTACCCCTAGTTTTTACTTACGTGCTCTTTATTATCTTGCAAACCTATCCTACAACACCTACGAAGTACTTCTAGTTTCATACTTGTTCCAGTTAAAGCGAACATTAAGCGTGGGTAGAGTTGTATCGGTGGATGATAGAACCCGAGGGAATATTTTTTCTACCTTTAGCTCCTCGTTGGGTTCGACACTCTTACTTATTGAAAGAGGCTACAACTGATCGCATACACTTTTGGGTTATCAAGACCTTTTTCTGACGCCGTTGCTGGGGAGCAATAGCATGGGGTGAATATTCTCGAGTGTACTTGTTTGCTTTATCACTAAGTAGATTTTATTTTGTGCTCTTGTTTTCTATCTTTATTTATGGGTAGTAATCGCAAAATACCAAAAAAATTAGTTGTACCTACTACACCATTGGTTGAAGAACCGCCCAAAATCTATCACACTCCTGAAGCTTTTTACTTGGATCATATTCCATCCATTTGTGCTTGTGCTGAAAACCCAACTAGCTTAGTTGAGGGGAAATCATTAAATGAGCATGCTTATTATGTGCGACACCGCTTATCTAAAAAAAGGGAAACTCTTATTGCATCATATTAATACGTTGCAGTGCTATGCCTGGAATTTGTGTGAAATATATGATTTTACTTGTTGTTCTGAAGACACTAAGAAACACCTTCCCTACCAATGTGAGTTTAGTGATAATGGAATCTTATATTCTTATGCCAAAGATGATTATAATTACTTTGATATTGAAAAAATTGAAGAATTTGTTGCTTTTAAGGGTTCTTACAAAATTGCTTCTTTGATTGAAAAGTATGATACTACTCTTTACGAATCTAAATTTTTTTCCATACTTAAAAATTGCTATGAAAACTATGCTTCTAATTCTTATATTAATGAGTTTATTGTGAAAGTCACCGCTGTCCAAGAAGAGACTAATATTTTGCAGGAATCTATGAAAGAAGAAATTGATGACACTGTGAGCTCATTGGATAAAAAGATGATGAGGAGAGCGAAGAACAAAAGGAGGAAGAGCGGATTAGCTACCCATGGCCACCTTCTAATGAGAGTAACTCTTCAACTCATACATTATTTAATTTCCCTTCGTGCTTACCGAAGGATGAATGCAATGATCCCTTGGATTCGTTTGAAATATCCCATTTTTATGAACTTGATGCTTGCTATGCTTGTGGCCATGATGCCAATGTGAGTTATGCTTATGGAGATGAACTTGCTATAGTTCCTTATGTTAAGAATGAAATTTTTGCTATTGCGCCCACGCATGATAGTCCTATTATCTTTTTTAATTCTCCCAACTACACTATATCAGAGAAGTTTGCGCTTATTAAGGATTATATTGATGGGTTGCGTTTTACTATTGCACATGATGATTTTGATAGATATAATATGCATATGATTGCTGCTCCTACTTGTAATTATTATGAGAGAGAACTAAATCTCCACCTCTCTATGTTTCCAATATGATAAAATTGCAAGAAACTGCTTATGCTATGTATTGGCCTTTACTTGATGTGCATGAATTGTTCTTTTATGACATGCCGATGCATAGGAAGAGAGTTAGACTTCGTTGTTGCATGATATATGTTACTTTGTGCTCACTACTAAATCACAAATCATTGTTAATTAAAATTGGCTTTGATATACCTTGGGAACCAGGTGGATCCATTACTTGAGCACTATATGCCTAGCTTAATGGCTTTAAAGAAAGCACTGCCAGGGAGACAACCGGAAGTTTTAGAGATTCATTTATTTATGTTGAGTGCTTTTAAAAAGTTAAAAAACAAAGAAATAAAGTATGGAACCTAAAAAATTTTCAAAAACAAAAAGTGAAAGTAAGAAAGACGAGCACCGTTGAAGTGGGGGAGCTCCTTGAACTTTGTTCATGCCCATGGAAACTTTGCAAATCTTGAATTACAGAAACTTTTCAACAAAAATAATTATCCTCTTATCCAAATCCATTGTATTATAAAAACAATGTGCCAAGATTTGCCTTTAGGATGATTAGATTTCTTGTTTCGTGTGTGCAGTGCAAAAACAGAACATTTTTTTACTGGAACGTCAAAAGCTTCTGAAACTTTTTGAAAAATATTGCTATACAAATTGTTTATTTTGTCCTAATGTTTCAGAATTTTTAGGGTTACAGAAGTATGGTAAATGTTCCGATTGCTACAGACTATCCTGTTTAAGACATATTCTGTTTTTGATGCATTGTTTTGCTTGTTTTGATGAAACTGCAGATTGTATCGGTGGTATAAGCCATAGAGAAGTTATAATACAATAGCTACAATACAAAAATTAAATATGAATGGGTTTGCAACAGTACTTGAAGTGATGATTTGCTTTATTATACTAACGGATCTCACGAGGGTTTTGTTAAGTTTTGTGTGATTGAAGTTTTCAAGTTTTGGGTGACATCACGATGGGTGAATGAATAAGGAGTGGCAAGAGCCTAAGCTTGGGGATGCCCAAGGCACCCCAAGGAAATATTCAAGGACTCCCAAGCAACTAATCTTGGGGATGCCCCGGAAGGCATCCCCTCTTTCTTCCAACGACCATCGGTAATTTTATTTGGAGCTATATTTTTATTCGTCACATGATATGCGCAAATTCTTCGAATGCTTCATGTGCTTCACTTATAGAATGCTTCATGTGCTTCACTTATAACATTTGAAGTTTTATTTTTCCTTTTTCTTTAATGCACCATGCTGGTATGAGAAAGTCCTTGGTTGATTTGTAGAATGCTTCATTCACTTCACTTATATCTTTTGAGTATGGCTTTATAGAATACTTCATGTGCTTCACTTATAACATTTGAAGTTTTGATGCCTATTTCCCTACATAGAAAAACCGTTATTTGTAGAATGCTCTTTCACTTCACTTATATTAGTTAAAGTTTGGGCAACCCATTTGTAGAAAGAATTAAACTCTCATGCTTCCCTTATATCTAGTTAGAGAGTCAATAGTAATTGGTCATTCACATGGTTAGTCATAAAATCCTACGTAAAACTTGTAGATCGCTGAATATGATATGTTTGATTCCTTGCAATAGTTTTGCGATATAGAGATGCTAATATGTGAGAGGTACTAGTGAATGATTGTGGTTTAGTAAGAATATTGGTGTTAAGGTTTCTGATTCCGGAAGCATGCACGTATGGTCTGCCGTTATGCTAAGAAGTTGGAGCATGATACGTCTCCAACGTATCTACTTTTCCAAACACTTTTGCCCTTGTTTTGGACTCTAACTTGCATGATTTGAATGAAACTAACCCGGACTAACGCTGTTTTCAGCAGAACTACCATGATGTTGTTTTATGTGTAGAAAAGAAAAGTTCTCGGAATGACCTGGAAATCAGCGGAGGCACTTTTTGGAATTTATAAAAATTATGGGCGAAAGAAATACACCAGGGGCCCAGGCCTGTCCACGAGACAGGGGCGCGCCTTTAGGCGCGCCTCTATCTCGTGGCCCCTGGACCTCCTCCGACCTCAACTCCAACTCCATATATTCTGTCTCGGGAGAAAAAAATCAGAGAGAAAGTTTCATCGCGTTTCACGACACGGAGCCGCCGCCAAGCCCTAATCTCTCTCGGGAGGGCTGATCTGGAGTCCGCTCGGGCTCCGGAGAGGGGATTCGTCGCCGTCATCATCATCAACCATCCTCCATCACCAATTTCATGATGCTCACCGCCGTGCGTGAGTAATTCCATTGTAGGCTTGCTGGACGGTGATGGCTTGGATGAGATTCACCATGTAATCAAGTTAGTTTTGTTAGGGTTTGATCCCTAGTATCCACTATGTTCTGAGATTGATGTTGCTATGACTTTGCTATGCTTAATGCTTTTCACTAGGGCCCGAGTGACATGATTTCAGATCTGAACCTCTTATGTTTTCATGAATATATGTGTGTTCTTGATCCTATCTTGCAAGTCTATAGTCACCTATTATGTGTTATGATCCGACAACCCCAAAGTGACAAAAATCGGGATACTTCTCGGTGATGACCGTAGATTGAGGAGTTCATGTATTCACTATGTGTTAATGCTTTGTTCCGGTTCTCTATTAAAACGAGGCCTTAATATCCCTTAGTTTTCGTAAGGACCCCGCTGCCACGGGAGGGTAGGACAAAAGATGTCATGCAAGTTCTTTTCCATAAGCACGTATGACTATTTACGGTATACATGCCTACATTACATTGATGAATTGGAGCTAGTTCTATATCACCCTATGTTATAACTATTGCATGAGGAATCGCATCCGGCATAATTATCCATCACTGATCCGGTGCCTACGAGCTTTTCATATATTGTTCTTCGCTTATTTACTTTTCCGTTGCTACTGTTACAACTACTACAAAAACCCAAAAACATTTATCTTTACTTTTGCTACCGTTACCTTTATTATCATACCACTTTTGCTACTAAACACTTTGCTGCAGATACTAAGTTATCCAGGTGTGGTTGAATTGACAACTCAACTGCTAATACTCAAGAATATTCTTTGGCTCCCCTTGTGTCGAATCAATAAATTTTGGTTGAATACTCTACCCTCAAAAGCTGTTGCGATCCCCTATACTTGTGGGTTATCAGAGCACAATTTATCCTTCATTGTATATCTTTGCTGAAAGTCGGGGGCACGCGATGGTTAACTCCTACCAACCTCCCCCCTAGGAGCATTCGTAGTAGTACTTTGCTTCGAGGGCTAATAAACTTCTGAATAAGTATGTGAGTTCTTTATGACTAATGTGAGTTCATGGATTATACGCACTCTCACCCTTCCACCATTGCTAGCCTCTCTAGTACTGTGCAACTTTCATCGGTGCATAAACCCCTCCTTATACCTTCCTCAAAACAGCCACCATACTGATGTCTACTATGCAACCTTCTTCTTGTAGACGTTGTTGGGCCTCCAAGTGCAGAGGTTTGTAGGACAGTAGCAAATTTCCCTCAAGTGGATGACCTAAGGTTTATCAATCCGTGGGAGGCGTAGGATGAAGATGATCTCTCTCAAGCAACCCTGCAACCAAATAACAAAGAGTCTCTTGTGTCCCCAAAACACCCAATACAATGGTAAATTGTATAGGTGCACTAGTTCGGTGAAGAGATGGTGATACAAGTGCAATATGGATGGTAGATATAGGTTTTTGTAATCTGAAAATATAAAAACAGCAAGGTAACAAGTGGTAAAAGTGAGCGTAAACAGTATTGCAATGCTAGGAAACAAGGCCTAGGGTTCATACTTTTACTAGTACAAGTTCTCTCAACAATAATAACATAATTGGATCGCATAACTATCCCTGAACATGCAACAAAGAGTCACTCCAAAGTCACTAATAGCGGAGAAAAAACGAAGAGATTATGGTAGGGTACGAAACCACCTCAAAGTTATTCTTTCCAATCAATCTGTTGGGCTATTCCTATAAGTGTCACAAACAGCCCTAGAGTTCGTACTAGAATAACACCATAAGACACAAATCAACCAAAATCTAATGTCACCTAGATACTCCAATGTCACCTCAAGTATCCGTGGGTATGATTATACGATATGCATCACACAATCTCAGATTCATCTATTCAACCAACACATAGAACCTCAAAGAGTGCCCCAAAGTTTCTACCGGAGAATCAAGACGAAAACGTGTGCCAACCCCTATGCATAGGTTCATGGGCGGAACCCTCAAGTTGATCACCTAAACATACATCAAGTGAATCACGTGATATCCCATTGTCACCACAGATACGCACGGCAAGACATACATCAAGTGTTCTCAAATCTTTAAAGACTCAATCCGATAAGATAACTTCAAAAGGGAATCTCAATCCATTAGAAGAGAGTAGAGGGGGAAGAGCATCATAAGATCCAACTAAAATAGCAAAGCTCGCGATACATCATGATCGTGCCAAATCAAGAACACGAGAGAGAGAGAGAGAGATCAAACACATAGCTACTGATACATACCCTTAGCCCCGAGGGTGAACTACTCCCTCCTCGTCATGGAGAGCGCCAGGATGATGGAGATGGACACCGGTGAGGGTTCCCCCCTTCGGCAGGGTGCCGGAACGGGCTCCGGAGAGGTTTTTGGTGGCTATAGAGGCTTGCAGCGGCGGAACTCCCGATCTATTCTGTTCCCCGAAGTTTTTAGGGTATATGGGTATATATGGGAGGAAAAAGTACGTCGGTGGACCTCCGGGCTGTCCACGAGGCAGGGGGGCGCGCCCTAGGGGGGTGGGCGCACCCCCCACCCTCGTGGGCAGCCCGGGACTCCCCTGGTGCAACTCCGGTACTCCGTGGGCTTATTCTGGTTCAAAAATAAGTTCCGTGGAGTTTCAGGTCAATTGGACTCCGTTTGATTTTTCCTTTTCTGCGAAACACTGAAACAAGGGAAAAAACAGGAACTGGCACTGGGTTTTGGGTCAATAGGTTAGTCCCAAAAGTAATATAAGTGTTTGATAAAGCCCATAAACATCCAAAACAGTAGATAATATAGCATGGAGCAATCAAAAATTATAGATACGTTGGAGACGTATCACGTACCTACCTATTATGTCATTTCCATAGCCATTCCGAGATATATTGCCATGCAACTTCCATCATCATCATACACATGACTTGAGCATTCATTGTCATATTGCTTTGCATGATCGTAAGACAGCCAGCATGATATTTTCATGGCTTGTCCTTTTTTTGATATCTTTGCTATGCTAGATCATTGCACATCCTGGTACACCGCTAGAGGCATTCATATAGTTATCATGTATTAGTTTTATCGAGTTATAAGTAAATAAAAGTGTGATGATCATCATTATTGAGCATTTCTCCATGTGAGGAAATAAAAAAAATATGCCAAAAGAGCCCAAGAAAAAGAGGCCAAAGTGCCCACAAAAAAAGGAAAAAAAGAGAGAAAATAAAAAAATGAGAGAAAAAGAGAGAAGGGGCAATGTTACTATCCTTTTACCACACTTGTGCTTCAGAGTAGCACCATGTTCTTCATATAGAGAGTCTCCTATATTGTCACTTTAATATACTAGTGGAAATTTTTCATTATGGAACTTGGTGTCTTCACGAGCAAGAAAATGGTGCCAGAACGCCGCCGGGGCAATCATCATATGACTGCGATCTACAGCAACACCTCCGACATCTTCACCAACATATTCATCACCTCCCCTCATCTTATTTAGTGGTCCACTCTCCCGCAAACCGTTGTACCCTCTACTTGAACATGGTGCTTTATGTTTCATATTATTATCCAATGATGTGTTGCCATCCTATGATGCTTGAGTAGATTTTTTTGTCCTATCGGTGATTGGTGAATTGCTATGATTGGTTTAACTTAATTGTGGTCATGTTGCTGTCTTTTGGTGCCCATCATATGAGCGCGTGTGTGGATGACACCATAGGGTTAGCTGTATGTTTATAGGACTTTGTATTGGAGGACAAGGGTGACAGAAGCTTCAGCCTAGCATAGAAATTCATGCATACGAGATTGAAGGGGAACCAATATATCTTATGAAGGAAATATGCCCTAGAGGCAATAATAAAGTTATTATTTATTTCCTTATTTCATGATAAATGTTTATTATTCATGCTAGAATTGTATTAACCGGAAACATAATACATGTGTGAATACATAGACAAACATAGTGTCACTAGCATGCCTCTACTTGACTAGCTCGTTAATCAAAGATGGTTAAGTTTCCTAACCATATACATGAGTTGTCATTTGATTAACGGGATCACATCATTAGGAGAATGATGTGATTGACTTGACCCATTCCGTTAGCTTAGCACTTGATCGTATAGTATGTTGTTATTGCTTTCTTCATGACTTATACATGTTCCTATGACTATGAGATTATGCAACTCCCGTTTACCGGAGGAACACTTTGTGTGCTACCAAACGTCACAACGTAACTGGGTGATTATAAAGGTGCTCTGCAGGTGTCTCCGAAGGTACTTGTAGGGTTGGCGTATTTCGAGATTATGATTTGTCACTCCGATTGTCGGAGAGGTATCTCTAGGCCCACTCGGTAATGCACATCACTTAAGCCTTGCAAGCATTGCAACTAATTAGTTAGTTGCGGGATGATGTATTATGAAACGAGTAAAGAGACTTGCCGGTAACGAGATTGAACTAGGTATTGAGATACCGACGATCGAATCTCGGGCAAGTAACATACCGATGACAAAGGGAACAACGTATGTTGTTATGCGGTTTGACCGATAAAGATCTTCGTAGAATATGTGGGAGCCAATATGAGCATCCAAATTCCGCTATTGGTTATTGACCGGAAACGTGTTTCGGTCATGTCTACATTGTTCTCGAACCCGTAGGGTCCGCACGCTTAAGGTTTCGATGACAGTTACATTATGAGTTTATGTGTTTTGATGTACCGAAGGAGTTCGGAGTCCCGGATGAGATCGGGGCCATGACGAGGAGTCTCGAAATGGTCGAGACGTAAAGATCGATATATTGGACAACTATATTCGGACTTCGGATAGGTTCCGAGTGATTCAGGTATTTTTTGGAGTACCGGAGAGTTACGGGAATTCGCCGGGGAATATATGGGCCTTATTGGGCCATACGGGAATAGAGGAGAGAGGCCAAAAGGAAGGAGGCCTCCGCCCCCCTTCTGGTCCGAATTGGACAAGGGGCGCAGCCCCCTTTTCCTTCTTCCTCTCCCCCTCTTTCCTTCTCTCGTACTCCAACAAGGGAAGGAGGAGTCCTACTCCCGGTGGGAGTAGGACTCCCCATGGCGCGCCCCCTCCTAAGCCGGCCGCCCCCTCCCCCCTTGCTCCTTTATATACGGGGGCAGGGGGGCACCCCATAGACACAACAATTGATCCTTGGATCTCTTAGCCGTGTGCGGTGCCCCCCTCCACCATAGTCCACCTCGATAATATCGTAGCGGTGCTTAGGCGAAGCCCTGCGACGGTAGAACATCAAGATCGTCACCACGCCGTCGTGCTGACGGAACTCTCCCTCGACACTCGGCTGGATCGGAGTTCGAGGGACGTCATCGAGTTGAACGTGTGCTAGAACTCGGAGGTGCCGTAGTTTCGGTGCTTGATCGCTCGGGCCGTGAAGACGTATGACTACATCAACCGCGTTGTTCTAACGCTTCCGCTTTCGGTCTACAAGGGTACGTGGACACACTCTCCCCTCTTGTTGCTATGCATCACCATGATCTTGCATGTGCGTAGGAAATTTTTGAAATTACTACGTTCCCCAACAGTGGCATCCGAGCCTGGTTTTATGCGTAGATGTTATATGCACGAGTAGAAAACAAGTGAGTTGTGGGCGATACAAGTCATACTGCTTACCAACATATCATACTTTGGTTTGGCAATATTGTTGGATGAAGCGGCCCAGACCGACATTACGCGTACGCTTACGCGAGACTGGTTCTACCGACGTGCTTTGCACACAGGTGGCTGGCGGGTGTCAGTTTCTCCAACTTTAGTTGAACCGAGTGTGGCTACGCCCGGTCTTTGAGAAGGTTAAAACAACACTAACTTGACGAACTATCGTTGTGGTTTTGATGCGTAGGTAAGAACGGTTCTTGCTCAGCCCATAGCAGCCACGTAAAATTTGCAACCACAAAGTAGAGGACGTCTAACTTGTTTTTGCAGGGCATGTTGTGATGTGATATGGTCAAGATGTGATGAGATATAAGTTGTTGTATGAGATGATCATGTTTTGTTGAAGTTATCGGCAACTGGCAGAAGCCCTATGGTTGTCTCTTTGTTGCATAAGATGCAAGTGCCAAATAATTGCTTTACTTTATCGCTATGCGATAGCAATAGTTGCAAGAGCAATAGTTGGCAAGACGACCATGTGACGACACATTGATATAGATCAAGATGATGAAGATCATGGTGTCGTGCTGGTGACGATAGAGATCATGACAGTACTTTGGAGATGGAGATCAAAGGCGCAAGATGATCATGGCCATATCATGTCACATATTTTGATTGCATATGATGTTTATCTGTTATACATCTTATTCTGTTTTGTTTGACAGTAGCATTTTAAGATGATCTCTCACTAATTATCAAGATGTGTTCTCCCTGAGTATGCACCATTGCGAAAGTTCTTTGTGCTGAGACACCACGTGATGATCGGGTGTGATAGGCTCTACGTTCAAATACAACAGGTGCAAAACAGTTGCACACGCGGAATATTCAGGTTAAACTTGACGAGCCTAGAATATACAGATATGGCCTCGGAACACGGAGACCGAAAGGTCGAACGTGAATCATATAGTAGATATGGTCAACATAGTGATGTTCACCATTGAAAACTACTCCATCTCACGTGATGATCGGACATGGTTTAGTTGATTTGGATCACGTGATCACTTAGATGACTAGAGAGATGTCTGTCTAAGTGGGAGTTCTTAAGTAATATGATTAATTGAACTTTAATTTATCATGAACTTAGTCCTGGTAGTATTTTGCAAATTATGTTGTAGATCAATAGCTCGCGTTGTTACTTACCTATGTTTTTATATGTGTTCCTAGAGAAAACTAAGTTGAAAAATGTTAGTAGCAATAATGCAGACTTGGTCCGTGGTCTGAGGTTTTTCCTCATTGCTGCACAGAAGAATTATGTCCTTGATGCACCACTAGGTGACAGACCTAATGCAGGAGTAGATGCAGACGTTATGAACGTTTGGCTAGCTCAATATGATGACTACTTGATAGTTTTGTGCACCATGCTTTATGGCTTAGAACCGGGAATACAAACGTTTTTGAAACGTCATGGAACATATGAGATGTTCCATGAGATGAAATTGATATTTCATACTCATGCCCATGTCAAGAGGTATGAGACCTCTGACAAATACTTCGCCTAAAAGATGGAGGAGAATTGCTCAACTAGTGAGCAAGTGCTTAGATTGTCTGAGTACTACAATCGCTTGAATCAAGTGGGAGTTAATCTTCCAGATAAGATAGTGATTGACAGAGTTCTCTAGTAACCATCACCAAGTTAGTAGAACTTCATGATGAACTATAGTATGTGAGGGATGACGAAAACGATTCCCGAGCTCTTCGTGATGCTGAAATCAACGATGGTAGAAATCAAGAAAGAACATCAAGTGTTGATGATTGACAAGATCACTAGTTTTCAAGAAAAGGGCAAAGGGAAAGAAAGGGAAACTTCAAGTAGAATGGCAAGCAAGTTGTCACTCCCATGAACAAGCCCAAAACTGGACCAAAGTTTGAAACTAAGTGCTTCTACTGCAAAGGAAATGGTCACTGGAAGCGGAAATGCCCTGAATATTTGGTGGATAAGAAGGATGGCAAAGTGAACAACGGTATATTTGATATACAGGTTATTGATGTGTACCTTACTAGTGTTTATAGTAGCCCCTGAGTATTTGATACTTGTTCAGTTGCTAAGATTAGTAACTCGAAATAGGAGTTACAGAATAAACAAAGACTAGTTGAGGGTGAAGTAACGATGTGTGTTGGAAGTGGTTCCAAGATTGATATGATCATCATCATACACTCCCTATATTTTCGAGATTAGTGTTGAACCTAAATAATTTTTATTTGGTGTTTGCGTTGAGCATAAATATGATTAGATCAAGTTTATTGCGATACAATTATTCATCTAAGACAGAGAATAAATTGTTATTCTGTTTACATGAATAAAAACTTCTATGGTCATACACCCAATGTTGATGGTTTATTAAATTTTGATCATGGTGATACACATATTCATAATATTGATGCCAAAATATGCAAAGTTGATAATGATAGTGCAACTTATTTGTGGCACTGCCGTTTGGGTCATATCGGTGTAAACCACATGAAGAAACTCCATAAAGATGGACTTTTAGAATCACTTGATTATGAATCATTTGATGCTAGGGAACCGTGCCTTTTGAGCAAGATGACTAAAACTCCATTCTTCGGAACAATGGAACGAGCTACCGACTTGCTGGAAATAATACATACTGATGCATGCAGACCAATGAGTATTAAGGCTCATGGCGGGTATCGTTATTTTCTGACCTTCACAAATGATTTGAGCACATATGGGTATATCTGCTTAATGAAACACAAGTCTGAAACATTTGAAAAGTTCAAAGAAATTCAGAGTGAAGTGGAGAATCATCGTAACAAGAAAATAAAGTTTCTATGATCTGATCGTGGAGGAGAACATTTGAGTTATGAGTTTGGCCTTCATATAAAACAATGTGGAATAGTTTCATAGCTCACGCCACCTGGAACACCACAACATTATGGTGTGTCCGAACGTCGTAACCGCACTTTATTGGATATGGTGCGATCTATGATGTCTCTTATCGGTTTACCACTATCGTTTTGGGGTTATGCATTAGAGACAGCTGCATTCACGTTAAATAGGGCACCATCTAAATCCGTTGAGACAACACCGTATGAACTATGGTTTAGCAATAAACCTAAGCTGTCGTTTCTTAAAGTTTGGGGTTGCGATGCTTATGTGAAAAAGTTTCAGCATGATGAGCTCAAACCCAAATCGGTGAAGTGCGTCTTCATAGAATACCCAAAGGAAACTGTTGGGTACACCTTCTATCACAGATCCGAAGGCATGATATTCGTTGCTAAAATGGATCCTTTCTAGAGAAGGAGTTTCTCTTGAAAGAAGTGAGCGGGAGGAAAGTAGAGCTTGATAAGGTAATCGTACCTTCTCCGAATTAGAAAGTAGTTCATCACAGAAATCAGTTCCAGTGATTGCTACACCAATTAGTGAGGAAGCTAATGATACTGATCATGAAACTTCAAATCAAGTTACTACAGAACCTCGTAGGTCTTCCAGAGTACGGTCTGCACCAGAGTGGTACAGTAATCCTATTTTGGAAGTCATGTTACTAGATCATGATAAACCTACGAACTATGAGGAAGTGATGATGAGCCCAGATTCCGTGAAATGGCTTGAGGCCATGAAATCTGAGATGGGATCCATGTATGGGAACAAAGTGTGGACTTTGGTGGAGTTGCCCGATAATCGGCAAGCCATATTGTATAAATGGATCTTCAATAGGAAGACAGACGCTGATAGTAGTGTTACTATCTACAAAGCTCGACTTGTCGGAAAAAGGTTTTCGACAAGTTCAAGGTGTTGACTACAATGAGATTTTCTCAACTGTAGCGATGCTTAAGTCTGTCCGAATCATGTTAGCAATTGCCACATTTTTTGAAATCTGGCAAATGGATGTCAAAACTGCATTCCTTAATGGTTTTCTTAAAGAAGAGTTGTATATGATGCAACCAGAAGGTTTTGTCAATCCTAAAGGTGCTAACAAAATGTGCAAGCTCCAGCGATCCATCTATGGACTGGTGCAAGCATCTCGGAGTTGGAATATATGCTTGATGAGTTGATCAAAGCATATGGTTTTATACAGACTTTTGGAGAAGCATGTATTTACAATAAAGTGAGTGGGAGCTCTGTAGCATTTCTAATATTATATGTGGATGACATATTGTTGATTGGAAATGATATAGAAATACTGGATAGCATGAAAGGATACTTGAATAAGAGTTTTTCAAAGCAAGACCTCGGTGAAGCTGCTTACACATTGAGCATCAAGATCTATATAGATAGATCAAGAAGCTTGATAAGATTTTTCAATGAGTACATACCTTGATAAATTTTTTGAAATAGTTCAAAATGGAACAGTCAAAGAAGGAGTTCTTGCCTGTGTTGACAGGTATGAAGTTGAGTAAGACTCAAGACCCGACCATGGCAGAAAATAGAAAGAGAATGAAAAGTCATTCCCTATGCCTCAGTCATAGGTTCTATAAAGTATGCTATGCTGTGAACCAGACCTATTGTATACCTTGCTCTGAGTTTGGCGGAGGAATACAATTTTGATCTAATAGTAGATCACTGGACAGCGGTCAAGAATATCCTTAGTGAGGTCTAAGGAGATGTTTCTCGATTATGGAGGTGATAAAAGAGTTCGTTGTAAAAGTTACATCGGTGCAAACTTTTACACTGATCCAGATGACTCTAAGTCTCAATCTGGATACATATTGAAAGTGGGAGCAATTAGCTAGAGTAGCTCCGTACAGAGCATTGTAGAAATAGAATATTTTGCAAAATACATACGGCTCTGAATGTGACAGACGCGTTGACTAAACTTCTATCACGAGCAAAACATGATCACACCTTAGTACTCTTTGGGTGTTAATCACATAGCGATGTGAACTAGATTATTGAGTCTAGTAAACTCTTTGGGTGTTGGTCGCATGACGATGTGAACTATGGATGTTAATCATATACAGATATGAATATTGGTGTTAAATCACATGGCGATATGAACTAGATTATTGACTCTAGTGCAAGTGGGAGACTGAAGGAAATATGCCCTAGAGGCAATAATAAAGTTATTATTTATTTACTTATTTCATGATAAGTGTTTATTATTCATGCTAGAATTGTATTAACCGGAAACATAATACATGTGTGAATACATAGACAAACATAGTGTCACTAGTATGCCTCTACTTGACTAACTCGTTAATCAAAGATGGTTAAGTTTCCTAACCATATACATGAGTAGTCATTTGATTAACGGGATCACATCATTAGGAGAATGATGTGATTGACTTGACCCATTCCGTTAGCTTAGCACTTGATCGTATAGTATGTTGCTTTTGCTTTCTTCATGACTTATACATGTTCCGATGACTATGAGATTATGCAACTCCCGTTTACCGGAGGAACACTTTGTGTGCTACCAAACGTCACAACGTAACTGGATGATTATAAAGGTGCTCTACAGGTGTCTCCGAAGGTACTTGTTGGGTTGGCGTATTTTGAGATTAGGATTTGTCGCTCCGATTGTCGGAGAGGTATCTCTGGGCCCACTCGGTAATGCACATGACTTAAGCCTTGCAAGCATTGCAACTAATTAGTTAGTTGCGGGATGATGTATTATGGAACGAGTAAAGAGACTTGCCGGTAACGAGATTGAACTAGGTATTGAGATACCGACGATCGAATCTCGGGCAAGTAACATACCAATGACAAAGGGAACAACGTATGTTGTTACGCGGTTTGACCGATAAAGATCTTCATAGAATATGTGGGAGCCAATATGAGCATCCAGGTTCCGCTATTGGTTATTGACCGGAAACGTGTTTCGGTCATGTCTACATTGTTCTCGAACCCATAGGGTCCGCACGCTTAAGGTTTCGATGACAGTTATATTATGAGTTTATGTGTTTTGATGTACCGAAGGATTTCGGAGTCCCGGATGAGATCGGGGATATGACGAGGAGTCTCAAAATGGTCGAGACGTAAAGATCGATATATTGGATGACTATATTCGGACTTCGGAAAGGTTCCGAGTGATTCAGGTATTTTTCGGAGTACAGGAGAGTTACGGGAATTCGTCGGGGAATATATGGGCCTTATTGGGCCATACGGGAATAGAGGAGAGAGGCCAATAGGAAGGAGGCCTGCGCCCCCCTTCTGGTCCGAATTGGACAAGGGGCGCAGCCCCCTTTTCCTTCTTCCTCTCCCCCTCTTTCCTTCTCTCCTACTCCAACAAGGGAAGGAGGAGTCCTACTCCCGGTGGGAGTAGGACTCCCCATGGCGCGCCCCCTCCTAGGCCGGCCGCCCCCTCCCCCCTTGCTCCTTTATATACGGGGGCAGGGGGGCACCCCATAGACACAACAATTGATCCTTGGATCTCTTAGCCGTGTGCGGTGCTCCCCTCCACCATAGTCCACCTCGATAATATCGTAGCGGTGCTTAGGCGAAGCCCTGCGACGGTAGAACATCAAGATCGTCACCACGCCGTCGTGCTGACGGAACTCTCCCTCGACACTCAGCTGGATCGGAGTTCGAGGGACGTCATCGAGATGAACGTGTGCTAGAACTCGGAGGTGTCGTAGTTTCGGTGCTTGATCGGTCGGGCCGTGAAGACGTATGACTACATCAACCGCGTTGTTCTAACGCTTCCGCTTTCGGTCTACGAGGGTATGTGGACACACTCTCCCCTCTCGTTGCTATGCATCACCATGATCTTGCGTCTGCGTAGGGAATTTTTGAAATTACTACGTTCCCCAACATCTTAATGCTATGGTTGGGTTTTACCTTAATGAACGCTAATAGTTGCGGATGCTGGCTAATAGTTCCAATCATAAGTGCATAGAATTCCAAGTAAGGGATGACAAGCTAGAAGTGGCCTCTCCCATATAAAAACTTTCTATCGGTCTAGTAACGTAGTCAATTGCTCAGGGACAATTTCGCAACTCCTACCACCACTTTTCCACACTCGCTATACTAACTTTATTGCTTCTTTCTCTAAACAGCCCCTAGTTTTCATTTACGTGCTCTTTATTATCTTGCAAACCTATGCTAGAACACCTATAAAGTACTTCTAGTTTCATACTTGTTCTAGGTAAAGCGAACGTTAAGCTACAACTGATCCCCTACACTTGTGTGTTATCACGCACCCTCCACATGCCTCCTAATGATGTCAAAAAGCACCATCGGAGGGGATGGCTTGTTCTATGTTAACCGCCATCGACTCACACAACCGACTAAAATCGGAAATTTAAAGTAAAAGCCTCACCTATCACCACCGGTCTGAAAATAGTAGCGTCCCTCCCCCTACTGTCAGCAAGCAGCGAATGGATGGAGAGGTGGCTCATGATCTCATCAGGAAGGACTTCAATCGGATTAGAAATTGTAAGAATGTTAAAGCAAACCTGGAGTGAGTCTTGGGATTCACTATCCGGCAACAAACAAACCGTGACATATTGAGGCCTCATTTGGCACTTGTATATCGAGGGGGTTTTCAGAGGGAATAGATCATTGATGGCGCGCGTTGCCGCGCCCATTGTTTGATAGAATGATAGAAATTTCCGTAACTACTAGGAGACACGTAGAAATTTCCATACATGCTAAATAAATGCATATATTGTTGTTAATTGATAAATGAATACTTAATGAACTTATGGTCACTGGATTGAGAGCAATGGGAGATGATAATGGCCCTTATAGCCAACCTTGAAGGATGTTCTCTACCCGCTGGTGTATGTGGGTCCATGGGGTAGCCAAGTCAGCTAGCGCCACGAATTTGTTGTCATATTCCTTGAAGATGGGTCGCAATGTGCGTTTAGGTAGTCTGCTATGCTAGTGGTTGAAGTAATTTTCTTTATTGGTGGGTCTGATGGAAATTTTATGCTTTCTGTTTGTTGTGAGTTGGGGTACCATGGAGGAGTCTCTCTGGTGACGACGAGGCGGGTAGGTTGGCTAGTTGTAGGGCCCTGTTTGTTTCAGCTTCACTTAGATTTTTATCACATATGGAAGCTGATTCACAGAATCAGCTTCACCACCGAAGTAAACTTTGAGGTGCTTTAGGAAATTACACTAAAAATGGCCCAAATCGAGATTCAGCTTCACTGTGGCAAAGCTGATTTCAAATAGCCGTTTGTTTCAGATTCCAGATTCAGCTTCACTGGCAAAGCTGAATCCGGTCCTAGAATCTGAAACAAACATGGCCTAGGTGTCTCGGTCAATGCAAGTCCATATTTCTCTCCCAAAGCTTGTTGTCATAGTCAGAGTTTTCTATTGCTTTGTCATTCACTTGAGTGGTTGCTACCTCTTGAGCTTGCGTTGGATTTCCCTTGAAGAGGAAAGGGTGATGCAGCAAAGTAGAGTAAGTATTCCCCTCAGCTTTTGAGAACCAAGGTATCAATCCAGTAGGAGACAACACAACAAGCCACCGAATACTTGCACAAACAAACACCAACCTTGCACCCAACGCGATAAAGGGGTTGTCAATCCCTTCACGGTTATTTGCAACATGAGATCAGATAGAGATGGATAAACGGTAAAGTAATATTTTTGGTATTTTTGGTTTATGGAACAGAAAGTAAAAGATTGTAAAGAAAGTAAATCGGAAACTAGAATTATATATCGGAAACTTATATGATGGAAAATAGACCCGGGGGCCATAGGTTTCACGAGAGGCTTCCCTCAAGATAGAAATTATTATGGTGGGTGAACAAATTACTACCGAGCAATTGATAGAAAAGCGCAAAGTTATGACGATATCTAAGGCAATGATCATGAACATAGGCATCACGTCCGTGTCAAGTAGACTGAAACGATTCTGCATCTACTACTATTACTCCACACATCGACCGCTACCCATCATGCATCTAGAGTATTAATTCATAAAGAACGGAGTAACGCTTTAAGCAAGATGACATGATGTAGAGGAATTAACACAGCAATATGATGAAAACCCCATCTTTTTATCCTTGATGGCAACAATACAATACGTGTCGGTTCCCCTTCTGTCACTAGGATCGAGCACCGCAAGATTGAACCCAAAGCTAAGCACTTCTCCCATTGCAAGAAAAAACAATTTAGTTGGCCAAACCAAATCGATAGTTCGAAGAAACTTGCATAGATATTAAATCATGCATATAAGAATTTAGAGAAGATTCAAATAATATTCATAGATAAGCTGATCATAAATCCACAATCAACCGGATCTCAGCAAACACGCCGCAAAAGAGTATTACATCGAATAGATCTCCAAGAACAACGAGGAGAACTTTGTATTGAGAATCAAAGAGAGAGAATAAGCCATCTAGTTACTTGCTATGGACCCGTAGGTTTGTGGTAAACTACTCACGCTTCATCGGGAGGCAGTGGTGTTGATGTAGAAGCCCTCCTTGATCGAATCCCCCTCCGACAGGATGCCGCAAAAGGCCCTAGATGGGATCTCACGGGTACAGAAGGTTGCGGCGGTGGAAAAGTGGTCTCGTGCCTCCTCTCGAAATTTTTGGGGTATATGAGAATACGTAGGAGGAAGATCTAGGTCAGGGGGTCACCGAGGGCCCCACAAGGTCGGGGGCACGCCGTACCCCCCTGTGAGAGCCCTCCACCCTTGTGGTCGCCTCGTGGCTCTTATGATTTGCACTCCAAGTATCCTGGGTGTCTTCTGGTCCAAGAAAAATCATTGGGAAAGTTTTATTCCGTTTGGACTCCGTTTGGTATTCCTTTTCCGCGAAACTCTAAAACAACGAAAAAACATAAACTGGCACTGGGCTCTAGGTTAATAGGTTAGTCCCAAAAATCATATAAAACAACATATTAATGCATATAAAACATCTAAAACAGATAATATGATAGCATGGAACAATAAAAAATTATATATACGTTGGAGACGTATCAAGCATCCCCAAGCTTAATTCCTACTTGTCCTCGAGTAGGTAAATGATAAAAACAGAATTTTTGATGTGGAATGCTACCTAACATATTTATCCATGTAATTCTCTTTATTGTGGCATGAATGTTCAGATCCGTAAGATTCAAAACAAAAGTTTAATATTGACATAAAAACAATAATACTTCAAGCATACTAACAAAATAATTATGTCTTCTCAAAATAACATGGCCAAAGAAAGCTTAACCCTACAAAATCATATAGTCTGGCTATGCTCCATCTTCATCAAAATCATGCACAACCCCGATGACAAGCCAAGCAATTGTTTCATGCTTTTGATGTTCTCAAACCTTTTCAACTTTCACGCAATACATGAGCGTGAGCCATGGAGATATCACTATAGGTGGAATAGACCATGGTGGTTGTGGAGAAGACAAAATGAAGGAGATAGTCTCACATCAACTAGGCGTATCAACTGGCTATGGAGATGCCCATCAATAGATATCAATGTGAGTGAGTAGGGATTGCCATGCAACAGATGCACTAGATCTATAAGTTTATGAAATCTCAAAAGAAAACTAAGTGGGTGTGCATCTAACTTGCTTGTTCATGAAGACCTAGGGCAATTTGAGGAAGTCCATCGTTGGAATATACAAGCCAAGTTCTATAATGAAAAATTCCCACTAGTATATGAAAATGACAATATAGGAGACTCTATATCATGCAGATCATGGTGCTACTTTGAAGCACAAGTGTGGAAAAAGGATAGTAACATTGCCCCTTCTCTCTTTTTCTCTCATTTCTTTGGGCCTTCTCTTTTTTTGGCCTTTCTCTCTCTTTTTTATTTCCTCACATGGGACAATGCTCTAATAATTAAGATCATCACACTTCTATTTACTTACAACTCAAAAATTACAAATCGATACTTAGAACAAAAATATGACTCTATGTGAATGCCTTCGGCGGTGTACCGGGATGTGCAATGAATCAAGAGTGACATGTATGAAAAAATTATGAACGGTGGCTTTGCCACAAATACGATGTCAACTACATGATCATGCAAAACAATATGACAATGATGATGCATATGCGTGTCATAGTAAAACAGAACGGTGGAAAGTTGCACGGCAATATATCTCGGAATGGCTATGGAAATGCCATAATAACTAGGTATGGTGGCTGTTTTGAGGAAGGTATATGGTGGGGTTGTGGTACCGGTGAAAGTTGCGCGGTACAAGGGAGGCTAGCAATGGCGGAAAGGTGAGAGTGCGTATAATCCATGGACTCAACATTAGTCATAAAGAACTCACATAGTTATTGCAAAAATCTACTAGTTATCGAAACAAAGTACTACGTGCATGCTCCTAGGGGGATAGATTGGTAGCAAAAGACCATCGCTCGTCCCCGACCACCACTCACAAGGAAGACAATCAAAAAATATCTCATGCTCCAACTTCGTTACATAACGGTTCACCACACGTGCATGCTATGGGACTCACAAACTTCAACACAAGTATTTCTCAAATTCACAACTACTCACTAGCATGACTCTAATATTACCATCTTCATATCTCAAAACAATCATAAGGAATCAAACTTCTCATAGTATTCAATGCACTTTATATGAAAGTTTTTATTATATCCCTCTTGGATGCCTATCATATTAGGACTAATTTTATAACCAAAGAAAATTACCATGCTATTCTAAGGACTCTCGAAATAATATAGGTGAAGTACGAGAGTTCATCAATTTCTACAAAATAAAACCAAGATATAAGTGAAGCACATAGAGAATTCTAATAAATCACGATTCATACAAGGATGATTGTGGCAAACAAAAAAAGCAAAGAATCAAATCATACAAGACGCTCCAAGCAAAACACATATCATGTGGTGAATAAAAATATAGCATCAAGTAAAGTTACCGATAAACGAAGACGAAAGAGGGGATGCCTTCTCGGGGCATCCCCAAGCTTAGGCTCTTTGGCCTCCTCGAGTATTACCTTGGGGTGCCTTGCGCATCCCCAAGCTTAGGCTCTTGCCACGCCTTGTTCAGTCCATCAAATCCTTACCAAAAACTTGAAAACTTCACAACACAGAGCTCCAACAGAAAATCTCGTAAGGTCCGTTAGTATAAGAAAATAAATCACCACTTTTGCTACTGTTGTGAACTCATTCTTTATTTATAATGGTGTAATATCTACTGTATTCCAACTTTTCCATGGTTCATACCCCCCATACTAGCCATAGATATATCAAAATAAGCAAACAACACACGAAAAACAAAATCTGTCAAAAACAGAACAGTCTGTAGTAATCTGGATATTTTGAATACTTCTGTAACTCCAAAAATCCCGAGAAAATAGGAAGTCCTAAGAAACTTGTTTATTAATCTTCTGAAAAAATAAACAAAGCAAAAACACATTTCTGTGATTCATGAAAATTATTTTTTGTGCGCGCAAAAGTTTCTGTTTTTCAGCAAGATCAAATCAACTACCGTAAGCTATCCCAAAGGACTTACTTGGCACAAACACAAATTAAAGCACAAAACCACATCTAACCAGAGGCTAGATGAAAAATTTATTGCAAAACAGAACCTAAAAATCATTAACAAAAAATAAAATTGGGTTGCCTCCCAACAAGCGCTACTGTTTAACGCCCGTAGCTAGGCATAAAAACACGAATAGATCTAAGTATTATCATCTTTCGCATGCAATCCATAAGTGGCTCTCATAATAGATTCATAAGGCAATTTAATTTTCTTTCTTGGAAATTATTCAATGCCTTTCCTTAACAGAAATTAAAATCTAAAGTTTCCTTCTTTCGTATCAATAATTGCACCAATCTTTCTAAGGAAAGGTCTACCAAGAATAATAGGACATGTAGGGTTGCAATCTATATCAAGAACAATGAAATCTGCGGGAACATAATTCCTATTTGCTACACTAAGAACATCATTAATCCTTCCCATAGTTTTCTTAATAGTGGAATCCGCAAGATGCAAATTTAAAGAACAATCATCAAATTCACGCAAACCTAACACATCACATAAAGTTTTCAGAATCGTGGAAACACTAGCACCCAAATCACAGAAAGCATAGCATTCATAATCTTTAATCTTAATTTTAATAGTAGGTTCCCACTTATCATAAAGTTTTCTAGGGATAGAAACTTCGAATTCAAGCTTTTCTTCAAAAGATTGCATGATAACATCAACGATATGTTTAGTAAAAGCTTTGTTTTGATTATAAGCATGAGGAGAATTCGACATGGATTGCAACAAAGAAATACAATCTATTAAAGAACAATTGTCATAATTAAATTCCTTGTAATCCAATAGATTCATTGCTACTTAAAGTTTGACCTCTCCAATCCCACTTTTATCAATTTTTGCATCGAGATCTAAAAACTCTGAATCATTGCGATGCATTCTAGCTAAAGTTGACTCATCTCCAGTCCCATCTTTATCAAGATTAGCATTGTAAAACAAAGATTCAATAGGAGTCACATCAGTTACTTTAAGATCTTCATCATTATTTTCATGGAAACTAGAAGAACACACTTTTATAAACCAATCTTTCTTAGCACGCATCTTAGCGGTTCTTTCTTTGCACTCATCAATGGAAATTCTCATGGATTTGAGAGACTCATGGATATCATGCTTAGGTGGAATAGAACTAATTTAATTTCAAATAATCAACATCAAGAGAAATTCTATCCACGTTCCTAGCCAAATCATCAATCTTAAGCTATTTTTCTTCAATCAGAGCATTGAAATTCTTTTGTGAACTTATAAATTCTTTAACACTATTCTCAAAATCATAGGGCATTTTATTATAATTTTCGTAAGAATTGTTTTGGGAATTGCCATAATTATTAGAGGAATTATTAGGAAACAGCCTAGGAAAATTACCTCTATACGCGTTTTTTATATTACCAAAATTGTTCCTACCTTCAAAATTCACATCCATAGATTCATTATTCTTTTCAATCAAAGTAGACAAGGGCATATAATTAGGATCAATATGAGCACTTTTGTTAGCAAACTATTTCATAAGCTCATCCATCTTTCGACTCAAAACATTATTCTCTTCAATTGCATGCACTTTTTCACTAGTGGAAGATCTTCGATATGCCATTGAGAATAATTAACCATAATATTATCTAGGAGTTTTGTAGCTTCTCCTAAAGTAATTTCCATAAAAGTGCCTCCCGCGGTCGAATCTAAAAGATTTCTATAAGCAAAATTCAATCCGGCATAAATTTTTTGTATAATCATCCACAAATTCAAACCATGAGTAGGGCGATTTCTAATCATCAATTTCATCCTCTCCCAAGATTGTGCAACATGTTCATGATCAAGTTGCTTAAAATTCATAATATCGTTCCTAAGGGAGATGATCTTATACACAGAATCTTAGCAGCAGCGCGGTTCAGGGGGGTGCTAGTGCTAATTAGCAGCAGCGAGGCAAAAAAAACAGGCGCTACTACTAATGACTTCGCAGTAGCTCGGTTTGGCTAAACCACGCTGCTACTAAAGTCGACCGACAGTTCCCGCCAACCTAGATTTAGCAGTAGCGCGGTCTATATAAGCGCACTGTTGATAAAGTAATAGCAATAGTGCGCTTTGTATAGTACGTGCTACTGCTAATTGTCGCTTTTTTTCAACTGGCCACATGGCGGGACCCACTTAGTAGTAGCGCTTGTGTCATAAACGCGCTGCTGCTACGTTCATAGCATTAGCGATGTTTATGACTAGCACTACTGCTAAGCCGCAGCATATGCCACCTTTTCCCCTCCCCCTCCCCCTCCCCCTCCCCCCTCCTCTCTTCCTCACTTTCCCCTACCTCCCACCTCCTCTCTTCCTCACTTTGCTTCTTCCTCACTACTTCTCCCCCATTAGTCTCCTTCTTCTACCTACATTTCTCTCTCTTTATTGCTGCTAGCTAACTTACACCACCTCCATTAATGCATCTCCTTTCTCTTTTTCCTCGCCCTCCACTAGATAGTCATCTCCTTCCCCAACTAGCTTGGTAGATCTACCCATTTAATGAAGTGGGTCATGTACCTCCCTAACTAGATCTAGCCATCTCAAGAAGTAAGATTTGTCCACTTTTGATCATTTCCTAGTTGTGTGTGGTGACACCGATCGACATCATCATCATCGTGCTCGATCTCGAGATAGGTGATTAAAAATTTGTGCTTTTGCAAGAATGGAAATATGTGTATGTGTACGATATGACATAATCATGTGATATGATGGAAATTGTGATTGTGGATAGAGTTTCCGCCGAATTGTGCTTGAGTTGCCTATGTTTTGCCGAAATGTCGATTTATTTCCGTTTCGGCGAATTTCAGGCAAACTCTATATGTCCTATTTTTAGGGAAGGTCATGTCGAATTTTTGTATGACTTTGATGCATGCACGCATTTTTATAATCAAATTGTTTATTATTACCGTGCAGGCGTTCATGATGGTCAGTGGAACGATGGTGGACAGGTGGTTGTGGTCAGCGGTGCAGGACATGAAAGAAAATAACCTGACAGAGGTTTTATGTCCATGTCCAAGATGCAAAGTCGGAGTTGGCTCGACCCCTATGATGCGATGGCGCACCTGCTCATGACTGGTTTCATGGATGGCTATACTCGGTGGATAATTGAAGATGAGGATGATGATGTTGAGGATGCCGATGGGGCAGGCCATGACGACAAGGGGCAAGAAGAAGAGATGATCGACAATGACAGCGGGGAAGAGGCCGGACATGGCGGCAGAGAAGGGGCCGGACATGGCAGAGGAGAAGGTGCCGGACATGGCGGCGGAGAAGGGGCCGGACATGGCGGCGGAGACAATGTGGACTCCACGCTGCAGAGTTCGTCGATACTAAGTTCAATCGTGTGGGACCCTCATGTTCAAGCACTGCTTCGCAAAGAGACGAGTACTGAGAGAGCTGCTTCTAGAGAGGAGGCTAAGCTGCAGCAACTGGTGGTAGACTCGAACACTCCATTGTATGATGGTTGCAATCCTGTGGTGACCCGCTTGAGTTTCACGCTCCAACTCCTAAAGACGAAGGCTAAAAACAAATGGACCGACACTAGCCTCGATGAGTATCTCAAGTACCTAAACGATGTTCTTCCCCCGGGGAATCTATGTCCTACTAGTGTGGATGAGGCCAAGAAGATCGTGTGCCCTCTTGATCTGCTGCACGTTAGATACCATGCATGCATCAACGATTTCATAATTTATCGGAAGGAGCACGCGGAAAAAACAAGCTGTCCGTTGTGCAATGCTTCTCGATACAAGAAGGCCGGGAAGAAATCTCTCTAGATATTTGTATGGTACTTACCGATCACTCCCCATCTCCATCGGTATTTCGTAGATCCCAAGGAAGCAAAGCTCATGCGCTGGCACGCGGAGAGGAAGAAGCCCGACGATGGAGATGATCTGAAGCTGAGACACGTCAAGGATGGAAGCCAGTGGAGAGCGTTGAACGGATTCTATCGGTATTTCGAATGTGATGCAAGGAACATCGTGCTTGGCGCTTGTACCGATGGCATGAATCCATTTGGCAACCAGAACACCAACCATAGCACATGGCCCGTGTTTGTATGGATGTACAACCTCCCCCTGGTTGTGCATGAAGTCGAAGTACATTCACATGAGCCTGCTGATTCAAGGGCTGAAACAACCGGGAAATAATATTAATCTGTATCTGGGGCTACTTCAAGAGGAGTTAGACACGTTATGGAAAACACCGGCCAAGACCTGGGACGCCAGCAAAGGCGAGTATTTCTACATGAGAGCCCGCTGATCACAATGGTGCACGACTATCTCGGTTACGGATATGTCGCAGGCCAGGTGTGCCATGGATATTGCGGATGCACGCGGTGCATGGATGATACGACGTCTCCGCAGCTAACGTCAAGGAAAGATGGCGGGTCTGAGAAAATCATGTACATGGGGCATCGAAGATGGCTCGAGAAGGACGACCCATGGAGAAACCGTGGAGATCTATTTAATGGTCACGCTGAGCATCGAGGACCTCCACGTAAGCGGAGTGGTGCCGAAATTGATGAGCTATTGAAAAATTGGGAACAGTGGCCCGCGCCGGGAAAGACGATGAAAAAGGCGCCGAAGCCGCTGTTGAATGTATGGAAGACGATATGTGTTCTGGGACTTGGAGTACTGGCACAAACTCGACACACCTCATTGCCTTGATCAAATGCATATATGTAAGAATGTCCTTGAGAGCTTGCTCGCGACACTTATGAACATGTCGGATAAGACCAAGGATGGGCCGAAGGCAAGAAAAGACTTGCAAGATTAGGAAATCAGGGAAGATCTGCACATGCCACCCCGTAAAAAGTCAGACGAGACAGAGATAGAGACAGAGACAGAGGCGCGGGAGAAGAAGGGCAAAATGTAAAGGAATAGGATTATTGCCCCCCTTCTTGCTTCACCTTAAGTCGCGCTGAGATCGATCAATTCTTTAAGTGCCTTACCGGAGTCAAAGTTAGTTCCGGTTGCTGTGGCAAGATAAGCAGATATCTAGACACGAACAAGAAAAGGTTCAGCGGGATGAAGTCCCATGAATGTCATGTGATGATGACGCAAATACTACCTATTGCCCTTAGAGGGATAATGGACAAGCAGGTCCGTGACACACTTATTGGTCTCTGCAACTTTTTCGATGTCATCTCTCGAAAGTCGATTAGTGTGAAGCAGCTCCGAAGGCTACACGAAGTGATCGTTGTGATACTAAATGAGCTTGAGATGTACTTCCCACCCGCGTTCTTTGACGTCATGGTGCATCTGTGTGTCCATATAGTGTACGACATAATAGACCTGGGGCCGTCATTCCTACACAACATGATGCCGTTTGAGAGGATGAATGGGATCATCAAAGGATTCGTTCGTAGCATGTCCCGTCCTGATGGAAGCATCGACCATGGCTATCTGACACAAGAGTGCATCTCTTTCTGTGAGAATTTTCTATATGGCATGGACCAGCCGCCTGGTGTTGGTGTTGGTTTGCCCGTTAACAAGCACGATGGGAGGATCGAAGGAGAAGGTCACTGAGGGAGTCCTGGATTAGGGGGTGTCCGGATGGCCGGACTATGACCTTTGGCCGGACTCCTGGACTATGAAGATACAAGATTGAGGACTTCGTCCCGTGTCCAGATGGGACTTTCCTTGGCGTGGAAGGCAAGCTTGGCGTCTGGATCGTAGATCTCCTTCCATTGTAACCGACTACGTGTAACCCTAACCCTCTCCGGTGTCTATATAAACCGGAGGTTTTAGTCCGTGGGGCGAACAACAATCATACCGTAGGCTAGCTTCTAGGGTTTAGACTCTCGATCTCGTGGTAGATCTACTCTTGTACTACCCATATCATCAATATTAATCAAGCGGGAGTAGGGTTTTACCTCCATCGGGAGGCCCGAACCTGGTAAAACATCGTGTCCCTTGTCTCCTGTTACCATCCGCCTAGGCGCACAGTTCGGGACCCCCTACCGAGATCCGCGGTTTTGACACCGACATTGGTGCTTTCATTGAGAGTTCCTCGTGTCGTCACCTTTAGGCCCGATGGCTCCTTGGATCATCAACAACGACGCGGTCCAGGGTGAGACTTTTCTCCCCGGACAGACCTTCGTATTCGACGGCTTTGCACTGCGGGCCAATTCGCTTGGCCATCTGGAGCAGATCGAAAGCTACGCCCCTAGCCATCAGGTCAGATTTAGAAGTTTGAACTACATGACCGACGTCCGCGGAGACTTGATCTTCGACGGGTTCGAGCCACAGCCAAGCGCGCCACACTGTTACGATGGTCATGATCTAGCTCTGCCGCCGAACAGTGTCCTGGAGGCCGCACTAGTGTCCGCTCCGACCCTTAGCTCGGAGCCGACTGCGCCTATCGAGGACGGGTGGCTGGACACCGCCTCGGGGGCTGCAATCTCTACCGCGATCGAGCCGAACACCATACCTGTCCTTTGCGAAGCTCGTGACTTCGAGGTGCCGGACTCCTTTCCGGACTCCGAACCTTCCGCGCCCCTGCCAATCAAATCTGATTGGGCGCCGATAATGGAGTTCACCGCCACGGACATCTTTCAACACTCTCCTTTCGGTGACATTCTGAATTCACTAAAGTCTCTCTCTTTATCAGGAGAGCCCCGGCCGGACTATGGTCAGGAAGGTTGGGATGTGGACGACGAAGAAATTCAATGCCCACCCACCACCCACTTTGTAGCCACTGTCGATGATTTAACCGACATGCTTAACTTCAACTCCGAAGACATCGACGGTATGGACGACGATGTAGTAGACGAACAGGAACCAGCGCCTATAGGCCACTGGACAACCACCCCATCTCACGATGTATACATGGTTGATACACCAAAAGGAAACGACGACGAGGAACAAAGGGACGCAACGAGGGACCGTTCCCTCGAAAAGCAATCAAAGCGGCGGCGTAAGCGCCGCTCCAAACCCCACCTCGATAGAGAAAATAGCCATACAGACCCAGCCATAGAGCAGGGCGAGCAGGCGGACGACGAACATGCCATCGAGCAACCGCCCGAACTGGGCAACTTGGATAAACAACCCATCCCCGGCGAAGACAACAGTCCGGATGACGTCACGCCGGACAAGATGTTGGAGCAGAAGAACCTCCAAAAAAGGCTCGTCGCCACTGCGCGTAGCCTGAAAAAGCAGAAGCGGAAGCTCAAAACAGCGGAAGATGCACTCAGAATCAAATGGAGCAAAGTACTCAACACCGCAGACAAATACGGCGACAGTCGCCACTCAAAGAGCTATCGGAAGCGAAAATTATTGCTGGAATTTGATGATGAGGCCTCAGAGCCTCCGCAATCAAAAAATAATAATAAGGAAGCCACCCGGTCGGACAAACGACCCCATGGCCAACACAGTGTGGCAAATGACGCCGCACACAAGACGACACACGATCCGCACAAGGATTCGCATCAAAATGACGGCCCAGCCAGATCTATCTATGGGCCAAGAAAGCAAGCTCTGGAGAGGACAGCTGGTTGGCAAGATGCAGTACCAGCGACCCAAGTACATCCGAAGTTAGGGATGGAAACGGGAAACCGCGACGCAGCAAGGACCAGCGCCGGACCAAGGGAAACAGCCCGTAGAGCACGGCAGTCAACGCCGGATTCAAAATCCTTCGGCAGAATTAGAAAAAGCTGCCCCCAAGGATAACAGGGACGAGCTAGCTAACTTAAACAAAATCTTGGACAAGATATGTCAAATACACAGTACTCCCGGGAAGCCTGGAAACCATACCCACAGAGATTGTTGGGTCTTCAAGCAATCCGGCAAACCCAACGCCGAACACAAGGGGCTCGACGCACCAAGCGAGGACGATGACGAACCCCACAAGCAGAGCACCGGAAAACAAAAGAACTTCCCACAAGAAGTCAAAACAGTAAATTCACTTCACATGACAAAAAGGGAGAAAATAGTGGCGCCTGTAGAGATACGCGCCACACGGCCTATCCCAAAGGAGTCTCGCCACTGGTTGTTAAAACCAATCACCTTCGACCATCAGGATTACTCTAGAAGTATCCAGAACGCAGGCTGGACTGCCTTGGTATTAGATCCGATAATTGACGGACTCCACTTTACACAAGTCCTAATGGGCGGCGGCGGTGATTTAAACCTGATATATCAGGACACAATCCATAAGCCGGGATAGACCCAACAACAATTCGCCAAAGCAACACTTCCTTTCAAGGGGTGGCGCTTGAGCCTAGATGCCCATTATACGGGCTCTCTCCGGTTAGAAGTTATGTTCGCTCACGACAACTTCCGCCAAAAGCTAACCTTCCACATCGCCTCATTCACAAGCAGCTATCAAGCACTCTTGGGACGCCTTGAAGCTTCGCCCGCTTTAACGCAATACCGCATTATGCATCCCTTATACTTAAAATGCCCGGTCCACGAGGCATCATCTCATTAAAGGGAAATATCGAGTGTTCCTCGAGCACGGAAGATTGTGCGGCTGCATTAACAGCCACACACTAAACCGGCCTCAGTAGGCACAACACCTAAACAGGTCGTTCAGACCCCGTACATGGCTAGACGAGTCCGGCGTAAGGGCTTACTAGCCGCATGCCCCCGTTCAAGGGGCTCCGCACATGTACAACAAGAGACAATAGAGCTCAATTTCATTCATTTTTTTTTAAAAAAACGTACTTTTTTTATTTAATGTAACGTACATTTTCGCACGATCTTTTTCAACTAAGTTCCTCTCTTTTATAGATGAACACCGTGCTACACCCGTCCAGGATACGGCACAACGGAGACACGGGCGCAGACGTGCAGTAGGGACCCGTTGCAAGGATTCTTTTCAGATTAAGACCCTGCGTAAACCTTTTTTACTGTCTCTTGTTGATACACATCCCCTCGGCTTTTTGCTATAACCGAGGTGGAGGCTGGCGTCTTGGCATCGGCCACGTCAGAACTTTGCGAGTACCTGGACACCAGGGGCTTATTAATAAGGGTGTTGTTCAGCCCGTTTTCATAAAGAACGAATACCTTAGGGAGTGTTCGGCGTCGCGAGTTTGGCCTTATATGCATCAGCTCCGAATCATGTCTTTGGTCAAATGTTGGGTTTGCCCGGCTCCTGTGTTTTGCTGCCTTACGTTTCGCTCTATCGGCTATGGCGGCACCAGGAGAACTACTGCGATTGTGCCCCGGTTCGGCCGGGCGAGCACCTCAGTAGAGAAAGCCGAAAACTGACTGTCATGATGTTGCGTGAGAATGGTCAACCACTCGATGACCCACCAGAATATTTAGGATTCCTCCGCATTAACGAAGGGCCGTTTCCCGGTCAGGCACACACGCGCCCCGAATTCGGGCGAGCGCGGTGCCCCTAGGGGCTATATAGTAGCCCCACTGTCAAACTTTTATGGCTAAGTGAAAGTGATAAAGCATTATAGTCCGGTTGCCTAGTTCACTACGCTATCACCTCCTTTATAGGACCAAGACGTTGGATCAAGTGTGAAAATGCGCCTTTTGCGAACACCCCCGCATTATATGCATGGTTGCTGAAGCCGAAGACTGCCATCTTTCAGGTTATATACACATATACATTAACGGCCGCACAGTAGGTATTTTAATTCTTGCCGGCACAAGTATAAAAAGCTTTTATGTTCCATCGGAACGTTGTCTTACAATTATACATGCTATTCGAACATGATGTCCTTTGAGCACTGCGTCTCTATTAAACGAGCACCCTGCAGAACTTCCTGAAAATAGTGCTCGGCAGTTACTCGGCTCCCGTCCGAATCGTGGGATGCAACGTCGGTGGTCTTCATCTCCGCCCAGTATGTCTTGACACAGGCTAGAGCCATCCGCGCACCCTCTATGCATGCTGACCTCTACATTGCATTGATATGGGGCACTGCACCAAGGAACTGCTGCACCAAACCAAAATAACTCTTCGGCTCAGGCCCCTTCAGCCACAGATGACTCACGACTTCCTTCGTGGCGAGTCCGGATAACCTATTCAGCTCCGCCCATTCGGCCAATCGCTCGGATAATGGAAGTGGGCGTTCTGGATTGTGGAACTGCGACCAAAAAGCTTTTCCACTTCGTGATCCTTTTGATCTCGGAAGTGTTCAGCCGCGTCTGCGGCACTTGCCGCCAAATCCAGATAAATATCCGCCACACTCCACAGCTGGTCCAACTGAGCATACTTAGGATCCTCGAGCTTCATCCGCAGCATAAAGGGCTTCCCAGCCGCGATATCTCCGTCCTGACGTAGCTCCTGCTTCATGGCTCTCATTGCAGAGCGAGCATCCTTGGCCTCGGTAGTGGCTTTCTCTAGGTATTTTTGTTCCGCCCGATCTTCTTTTTCAAGAAGCTTGCAGCGGTCGGCAGCATCCTTCAACTTCACCGCCATCTCGGCCATTTCCTTCCTGCTTTGGCAGTGAGCAGCCTGTTCGGCTTTCAGCTCTTCGGCCGCCTTCAAGGAAGCCGCATCACTTTTTCTGGCCTGCTCCTTAGCTCGGGCGAGTTCCGCCCGAAGGTTCTCCATGGCAACGGCACCATCTGCATTAAGCATACATGTTGTAAGGCAAGGTCATCAGGCCCCCTTACCAGGTGTCCGCGGAGAAAATTTCATACCTTGCGACTCGTCCAACCGCTTGTTGACAAGCGCGATGTCGGCATCCGCCACGTCAAGTTGCCGCTTTAGCTCGGCAAATTCATCAGTCCGGCTAGCCACCGGACACTTCGCCACCTACATAGAAAGAGCGACATGTTATACCTGGGATTATGATCCTCGGCGCGCTTGACAACGCACCGAGTCTCAGGGGCTACTATCTATACAGGGCGCATCTTTTTATATGCGGAACTGTCAAAAGGTACATCATTTCGCTTACCTCAAAACCTGTCAGTAAACTCCTGACAGCCTTGTGCAACCCGCTCTCCGCGAATGAAATCTTTTCAATCACCGTGCCCATCAATGCACGATGTTGTTCTGAGATAGACGCTCGCCCAAGCAGATCCTTCAAATCCTCCGACCGTGCACCGGACGGTGCCGGACTCGTCTAATGGCCTTTTTCGAAGGTCGGGCTCGGAGGGCTTTGGGGAGCCATATGGCTGCTTTCCGGCCCTGCCAGATTCGAAGAAACCCTCTGCGACGACACCTCCGGGTCGCCCGCCTTGCCAGGCGGTACGGCAGGAGGGGGCGTTCTGCTCTCCATCATCTCCGGACGAAGATCCCCTGAAGATGAGCTCTGCTGCGAAGGGCGGATATCCGAACTACAAGGTAAAAATTTAGTTGTCTTTCTCAGGAATAAAATAGGGATGTCTCTTATTTGGAAACTCTCCTCTCTACTTACGGCTCGCTGGAGGGCTGATCCCCTTGAGGGCACAATGCGGCCGAGACACTTCTCGGCGCAGGACCCTCTGATGAAGATCTCTTCCCCCACTTTGAGACCATGGTCTCCGGGTCTTCAGAGGTGGTCCTCTTCTTTCCTTGGATGGAGGGATTCTCGATCCCTCCTTTCTGGATAGCCTCCTTCGAGGAGACGGTAGCTTCCTTGTTCCCCCCTTCGCCATCTTCCATAGGCACAACTTCCAGCATCCTGGTTAACACGGGATCCGGCGTGGTCTCGGGGAGGGGGCCGGACACCTGATCAGCTTTGCTTTCGCTATTCACTCCTGTTTAAAGGGACAGCTCCTTTAAGGGCAATTTTATGACGAATATACGGATAGCGTGTTCGGGTACAGGGCTACTTACTTGAGTATCCGGGTGATTGCAGCTTAGCCCTGCGTCCTCGGTCAAGTCCGGGCACATTGCTTGTGATCCGAAGAACAATTTATACATCTCCATGGGCGTCATGCCTGTAAAGTGTTGGAGAGCTCGTGGTCCCTCCGGATTAAACTCCCACAGGCGTAGGGGGCGGCGTTTCCAGGGCAAAGTGCGGCAAATCAACATGACCTGCGCCACTACGGCCAGGTTGATGTCTCTTTCCAAGAGATCTTGAATGCGGCCCTGCAACAAGGGCACGCCCTTGGACGGCCCCCAGTCGAGCCCTTTATTGACCCATGACGCCAGCCGTGGGGGAGGACCCGAGCGAAAGACAGGAGGCGCCACTCACTTGGTGCCCCTGGGCGCTGTGATATAAAACCACTCTCGTTGCCATAAGTTGAACTCCTCTTGAAAAGAGCCCTCGGGCCAGGGAGCCTCAGCATTCTTGCTTATAACAGCCCCTCCGCACTCCGCTTGCCGCCCCTTGATCATCTTCGGCTCTACCGTTAAGGTCTTGAGCCACAATCCTAAGTGAGGGGTAATGTGGAGGAAGGCTTCGCACACGACGATGAACGATGAGATGTGGAGGATGGACTCTGGATCTAGGTCGTGAAATTCTAACCCATAATAAAACATGAGACCCCTCACGAAAGGGTCCGTCGGGAAGCCTAACCCCCGAAGGAAGTGAGACGCGAACACCATGCTCTCACCAGGCTTGGGAGTGGGAGTAACCTGCCCTTGAGCAGGCAGCCTATGCGAGATTTGGCTGGTTAAATACCTGGCATCTCTCAGCTTTAGCACATCTTCTTCCGTGATGGAGGAAGGCATCCACCGGCCTTAAAGGTTGGAGCCGGACATCATCGGAGGTCCGAAGCGCCTAAATCTGGAGCTTTGGGTGTTGGAACTCGAGGCGAGGGGCGGATTCGATTGAGATTGAAAGAAAGGAGTAGAGCCTTGGTCTCTTTATAAAGAGGCTGAATACCAAGAGCCCTCCCCCGTGACCGTTTGGGACTCGCCTTTGATAGAGGAGACGTACCAACGAGCGCGATTGGGTTACCCACGCCCGTATTGATGAGAATCCCGGAATAAGGGGACACGATCTCTGCTTTGACAAGACGTGCCAAGGAAACCGCCTCGCTAAACGCGCTGAGGTGGGACAGTAAAAACGATTCGAATAAAGGCTTGGCCGTGGTGTGATGACATACTGCGAAATACGTCAGCAGATTAGATTTTGTGTAAATATTGTGCTCTCTACGGTGGTATGTGGGAATTATTTTGCAGAGCCGGACACTATCCTTGTGTTCAAAATCTTCTATGAAGTATTCGGAGGAGGAACATGCCTTGCAATGTCGGAGACAAACTGCGCGCCGGACTCGTCGTCATTGAAGCCTGGTTCAGGGGCTACTGAGGGAGTCCTGGATTAGGGGGTGTCCGGATGGCCGGACTATGACCTTTGGCCGGACTCCTCGACTATGAAGATACAAGATTGAAGACTTCGCCCCGTGTCCGGATGGGAATTTCCGTGGCGTGGAAGGCAAGCTTGGCGATACGGATACGTAGATATCCTTCCATTGTCACCGACTCTGTGTAACCCTAACCCTCTCCGGTGTCTATATAAACCGGAGGGTTTTAGTCCGTAGGACGAACAACAATCATACCATAGGATAGCTTCTAGGGTTTAGCCTCTCTGATCTCGTGGTAGATCTACTCTTGTACTACCCATATCATCAATATTAATCAAGCAGGAGTAGGGTTTACCTCCATCGAGAGGGCCCGAACCTGGGTAAAAACATCGTGTCCCTTGTCTCCTGTTACCATCCGCCTAGACGCACAGTTCGGTACCCCCTACCAGAGATCCGCCGGTTTTGACACCGACAGTCACTCCAACGGTCGGAGCAAACTGCACGTGGCATACTCAGATCGACGCAACGACTTTGACAGAGCAAACTTGGTGGTGCTACAACACCTAGACGAGGTAGATCCTTTGGTGGAACTGCACAAAGAAATTATCGCAAAGAAGTATCGTGACCGGGGGGTATGAAAGATGGACGCCGAAGTTACTAGAGAGCACAACTCCACTTTCCTGCATTGGTTCAAAGAACATATTATTGCTAATCCCCTGGAAGAGGGCTCTAAGGAGGGATTGCTCATATACGCCTTAGAAAATGGCCCCTCGCCCAACCTCGTCACCTATCAGGCATACGATATCAACGTATACACAGGGGTGACGATCAGAACTCAGGGGTGACGATGGAATGCATGACCGGCAGCGACAACGGCGCAACTAAGAGATTTTACGGAAGGGTCGAGGAGATCTAGGAGCTTGACTACTCTGGACTGCACAACACGATGATGTTCCGTGTCAGATGGGCTAAGAATGTCGAAAATAAAACCGGTTTTTTCACTACCATGACTATACCCGACGCCAAGAGCGCTATCGTGAACACTACCGCAAAAAACGAGCCATGGGTACACGCTAAGCACGTGACACAATGCTTCTTCATAACCGACCCGTTCAATCCCAGTCGTGTTGTCGTGAGGAGAGGCAAAAGGAACATCATTGGAATGGATGGAGTCGCCAATGAGGAAGACTACGATCAGTACGGCAACCCAATGAGGGACGACGACGATGAAGTATATGTCAAAAGAATAATCAATACTACATTACGTAGGAAATATCATACTCCATGGAGAAGGAAAAGTCACAATGAGGAGCTCAATTATTCTTCAACGAACAAGAACGGAAAGAAGCTCACTCAAAAACGAAAACGTCAATGTTGAGGAACCATATATCGCATGAGGTAATATATATGTTCCCATTTTGTGTACACACTTGTCCATTATGCATTGCTCAAATGATGTAATATATATGTTCTCATTTTGTATACATACTTAACCGTCAAATGACGCAACATATATCGCCTTAGTTATAAACATTGTATCACCTTCCCTTCGTTCACTGCTCTCGGAAAAAAGGAAAAGAAAATAAAAGAAAAGGGAGAGAAAATAAAGGAAAAGAAGATAGAAGAAAGAAACAGGAAGACTGCTACAGCTAACTAAAATAAATAGAAAGTAGCAGTAGTGCTTTCTGAAATAAATGCTATAGCTATCTAAAATAGCAGTAGCCCGGACCTTGCAAAAGCGCTATAGCTAACTTAGCTATAGCGCGTTTGTCCGGAACGCGCTACTGCTATCTCGACTTAACCCCCAAAATCCTCACTCTCTCTGCTTCTTCCCGCCTTTACTCTTCCCCCAAATCCCCCTCTCTCTTCCCCGTGTCTTAAATGCGGGCCTTCGACCCCAGCGCTCACCCCGAGCCAGTGTTTGCCCCGTCCCGCTCGCCCCATCTCCCCGACCCAGCGACCCCGACCCGGCGCTCTCCCCCGCCTTGCCTCGCTGCCCCGCCGTCTCCCCCGACCCCATCTCTCTCTCTCTACCCTGTGTAAGCCCTCTCCCCTCGCCTCTTCTCTGCTATTTAGTGCTAATTAGTATAAAATTTTATGAACCCTAGGCTATTTTTAGTGTAACAAAAAGAAGAATTGATTATATAGGTTTCTTGCATTTTTTAGTTAAAGCAAGTGTTGTTATTTCAGTTTTATAGTGCTAGTTAGTTAATTAGAATTAGTTAAATTTTATAGTGATATGTTGACATGTGATATGTGGACATGTCATATTTGGAATTTGGACATGTCATTTGGACATGTGATGTGCAGGGCAAATGATCCGAGTGTCCAATGTTTCACCGAAATGATGATTCATTTCCGTTCCGGTGAATTTCAAGCGCTCAATATGTCAACTATTTAGCAAAGGTCATGCCGAAATTTTCCATGAATTTTGGCATGACTTGTGCTAGAAGGCATATCGAGTGCCAGGAGTTGCTGGAACGGCATTCCGGCAAACAGAGATCTTTTTATGAGGGTGAACAAGAGTACCTCGACTATTTGACTGCTAAGCATAGTCAAGGTTTGCAGGTCGGCCTTGATGATGGTACTGACGCTGACATCGACACCGACGGCGCCGACACCGATGGTGGCGCCGAGACCGGCGGGGAAGGTACTGGCGAGGAAGGTACCGGCGGGGAAGATACCGGTGCCGATACCGGAGAGAAGAAGCAGAAGAAGCAGAGGATACGAAAACCTAACAAACTCGGCATCGGACGATTGGTGACCACAAAGATGGCACCTGGCAAGTTTGAGCCATTAGAGCCGGAAGAACCTCGCAAGTGCTATGGGAACCAAGTAGGATGCATCCTACAGGAATGCGCGAGCATCAACGACGTTGACTTAAGGAGTAAAGAACATTTGAGGCAGTTGCTCCTGACGAAGTTGCACAAGAGATTCAAGTTCCCCGACCGGGATGATAGCATGGAGCAACCGTGGGATGATCCGAAGATTAAAAAAGATTAACAATCATGCCATGGGCATGTTCAGCAATGATTTGTCCTCTTGGAAAGCGAGGGTGAAACGAGCTATTGAGGCTGAGGAACCCCTGTCCAAGATTATGGAGGACAATCCGACACTTACCAAAGAGGAGTTCGAAAAGTTCAAGGACACTTGCGCTACCGAGGCAGCCAAGGCTAAGGCTGCAAAATTCAAGAGCCTTCAGCAAAGGAACACGGGGAAGCATCGCCTCGGAAGCCGTGGCTACCTTGGCAAAAGGCCCATATGGGATAAGGAGGACGCAGAACGTGAAGCCGCGGGTCTCCCAGACCCCTTCGCGAAGTTCACCAACCCCTTGGAGCATGACTTCATCAGGGCCCGCTACAAGTGGGACAAGAAAAAGAAGGTTTTTTACACGGAAGAGATCACACGGAGATTGATTAGATTACTGGTAATTATTCTTTTACGACCTTACATTTAGCTCCTAATCAAGTCGACTACGCATTCATAAACGGTTCACGTTCCTTCTATAGGAGAAGCAACACTAGCTTGAAGCCGAAAGCCCTACTTCGCCGATGAGGCTCAAGTGGGACACCCCTCTCAACGGGGCCTTGAACGAACTTGCGGGACTTCCTGTGGGCCAGCGGCCGCAATATGGACGTGTGCACGGTGCCGGAGACGACGCCACGTCGAAGGTGTTTTACAAAGAGGGCCCGGAGGCCAAGAAGCAAAAAAAGAAGTTTAGTCAGGCGGACATCAACGAGAAGATGAAGCTTGCGGTCAAGAAAAAAGCAGCTAAGGACGCGCAAAAAGCAGCCGAGGAGAAACATGATTTGCTAAAGCAGGCAGTAGATGCAACAGTAAATGCCTGCAGAAATGATTTCACTACTAACTTGGTCCCGGCTATCATCAACTGGACGAAGGAAAATCCAGACAAGACGGTACATGATTTCCCCATGCCCAGTTTTGTCGGGAGCAACTCGGTGAACAACACCACCGCACCATCATCTGCTCACTCAACCGGGCCTGCTCTTGCACCCGCACCCGCACCCTCTCATAGAGCCCATCCTTAGTCTCTGGCGTGCTAGGCGGGCCTTCGTCTTTGGCTGAGCTCGACGCCCTCACAATAATTACATGTCGCACCAACATATATATCTAGAATATTCCATTTTCGTTTCGTTTCGGATGTTTTACGCCGCAGACATGTGTTTGCAGGCCTACGAAACCCCGTGCACCATACTCTACTTGATCAAAGGCCGGAAGGTGGACGTGGGAAAGGGGTGATAACGAAGCCTTTGCAACTCATGTTCCACAACAAGCCGATGCCCGCTGGGCACTTCAGGGTTAACTTCTCGAGTGTGAAATCGGGCCATGAGGATTTGCCTCCTCCAGTATGGCATGGGGGAGAGGACGACGAGACCCCGCTGCAGATTGGAAGCTGCAAGGGTTGGTTGCTGCGATGGCTGGAGAATCTTCTTCGTCTGGAGCCGACCGAGAGCACACCAATAACCACACATCAACAAGCATATATGGAGACCACCACCCCTCCTACGCAATTACCAGCTCCTGTAGAGCCGCGTGAGAGCGGCAGACGACGTGATGAAGGGGGTCCAATAGTGGCTGATGTAATCAGCCCCGTAGAACAAAGAATGGATGATGAGATGGAGGAGATGGAGGACCCAATGGGTTTCCTCAATACAGGCGCCTATGAAGGTGACTTAGATATGATGAGTCAGCTATATGATGAATCGGACTATCAGCATGCTGATGAGGATATGGATGATTTGCCTGGGCAGGAACGTCTTAGCAGGGATTGCAAGAAGTCTCTCTTCATGAAATCCTCACAGGACATGCCTGAAGATGCCGCCTCAACACAAGCTCAACTAGCCGGAGGTTGTATAGTGCTTAGCCCGGCAACACTGGGGCAGGGGTTAAGGAAGGGTATGGAAGTGTGCCTAAGAAAAAGGAGAGGAAGAGATCGGGGAAGATAGGCTCAGCTGCCTGCAAACAAGCCAGAGCACATAGCAGCCAGACGGTGGATTCTAAAGAGGTACCCGTCAAAGGTGCGGCCATTTTCCATGTCACGGGCGAGCTGATGCTACCGCCGAAACCACTGGAGGCACTATCAGGGGATCTCAGGAGACTGCACGACCATGTGTTGTCGACTGAGAAAAGCCTACTAGCCTCGAAGGATCCAGGATATTCGACATATGCAGCTTGTGTGCCCGAGGGGAAGTGCTACGTCGACACACGGCCCGCGGAGGTGTTCTTCCTGCGGTTTGACCATATCTTCGAGATGTTTCTGACAAGGCGGCTCAATTTTACAATCATCCGCCTTTTTGCGCTACATATGAGCTCCGTCATGAAGAGAGAAGAAGTCTCCCAAATCCGTGTGGCGAATCCGTACTACATGCACGAGTCCTTCTTGAGTCTCGGCGACTCTGAGCATGAAACTGCTAGGGAGTACCTCCAAAACTTCATGGTACAGAATAAGGACCAGGAAATTGTCCTCCTACATTATCATTCACAGTAAGTCATTTCCGGACAACCCTTTCGTACATTTCAATCATTCCTTCTCGCTCATATGGAGAATAATTTGAGTTGTCTTTTTCCCCGCAGCAATGGGCACGCCGTCCTTATCGTTCTTTACCCGCGAGTCTCCCACGCCGTGTATTTGGACCCTGCCAGAAACTACGAGAAGAAGGACTGGACCCACATAATGAATATTCTAGATGATGCTCTCCAAGGCTTCAGCTTTAGGGGTGGCTGCGTGTAGATCAGGAAACAAAGGAACAAGAAGATGGGTTTCGCGCGCAGAACTAACTTCTGCTGCATCCATGTCCCAAAACCAAGCAAGAAAGATGGATTCTACATCCTCCATCTCATGATTGAGTTCAGCACGGATCACCAAAAGCTTCGCATCACAAAAAGAAATGATGATCATATGCACAAGTGGGTAGAATCTCATGGAGAAGTGGATTATAAACTTAGAGATGACTTATTTCACATCCAAAGGGACATTGCGACAATCATCATGAAAGAAGTCGTCGATGAGAAGGGGATGTTCCACCACGGCCCTATATCGCAAGATGAAGTCCGAACTCGCATAGGCATGCAACATCATGACCTCACGCCATTCAAGAAGCTAGGGTCCATCCTCGATGATATGGAAGGATGGAACTTCTAGTGATTTACGATGCCAATGATGATGATATGTATCGGTTGAAGTTGTATACTTTCTGTAGCAATGAAACTTTGTGATGTCCACGGTCCCTGCTGAACTTGCGTAACGCTAATTTGTTAGTTTGGGTACGATGACCTGCGTAACTCTAGTTAATAAGTTTGCGTACTGTATGTTGCATCCAGTTGCTAACCCTTTCTTTTTCGTGTTGCTCTAGTATATTTTGTTGCATATGATTGTACATTCTCTTGATGAAGATGCATCTCTAACAAGGACCTAGCTTCTTGATGGCGAGGTGGCAGTGCTATGTCGTGTACAAAGGGAAGGTTCCGGGTGTGTACAACGAGTGGCATGAGTGTTAGGTGCAAGTGAATGGGGTCTCGGGTGCCAGCCATAAAGGCTTCAAAAGCAGACAAGAAGCTGAAGCTAGTTACTTGAGGTTCACGCTAGCGCGAGAGAGGACTCGTAACCGCCGCCTCATGTACTGCATAGTTCCACTCTCGCTCATAGTGATAGCTCTTCTCGCGTATATCCGTGTTTAGATGGATGGCGATGTAGTTGCAAGAGTATTCGAGACTTGTATCGGTATTTTCAAAATGATGACGAGAGACCACTTCCTGTTGGATGATGATTATGATGATGACCACCTTGTATTGCTATGTATATGCTATGATTACATTTGTATGTTTATGATATGCTACAGATTGTTTTATAAAGCCCAAAACAAAATTCAAAAGCACAAAATGTGGAAAAAATTAAAATTAATAACAGTAGCGCGGGGTATGGCATTAGCAGCAGCGAGCTCTTAGCAGTGGCGCTCTTCTCACAAGGGCGCTGCAGCTATTATCAGCAGTGCCTTTTTGAAACAAATGCTGCTGCTATCCCTATTTAGCAGTAGCGCTGGTCCGACCGCGCTACTGATAAGCACTAGCTATAGTGCTGTATCAGTAGCGCGGCTACCCATGCTACCGATAAGCATATAACCCGTGCTACTGCTACGCTTTCCCCTAGTAGTGTATTTTTAGGCAAAGATGAAAACCAAGTTTTAGCATGATCTCGAAGTGAGAACGGAAATAGCTACAATTTAACAATATCATTATCCACATCTTTTTTCTCTTTTGCATATCACATAAATCAACGAAATTATTAAGATGGGATGCGGCATCTTCATTGGGAAGGCTGGAAAATTGATCTTTCATAACAAGATTCAGCAAAGCGGTATTAATTTCACAAGATTTTGCATTAGCATCGGGAGAAAATCGGAGTACTAATAAAATCATTGTTTTTGGTATTGTAAAAGTCACACAATTTGGTATTATCTTGAGCCTTCGTGACAAAGCAAGCAATCCAACACACGAGCACACAAAAAGCAAGCGAAAAAGACGAACGGAAGAGGGGCAAAGAAAAGGCGAATCTTTTCAAAAATCGTTTTAGATGTGGGGGAGAGGAAAATGAGAGGCGAATAGCGAATAATGTAATGCGAGGGATGAGAGTTTATGATGGGTACTTGGTATGTCTTGGCTTGGTGTAGATCTCCCCGGCAACGGCGCCAGAAATTATTCCTGCTACCTCTTGAGCTTGCATTGGTTTTCCCTTGAAGAGGAAAGGGTGAGGCAATAAAGTAGAGTAAGTATTTCCCTCAGCTTTTAAGAACCAAGGCAACAAGCCAGCGAATACCTACACAAACAAACACCAACCGAATACCTGCAAAAACAAACACCAACCTTGCACCCAACGCGATAAAGGGGTTGTCAATCCCTTCACGGTTATTTGCAATGTGAGATCTGATAGAGATGGATAAACGGTAAAGTAATATTTTTGGTATTTTTGGTTTATGGAACAGAAAGTAAAAGAGTGGAAAGAAAGTAAATCAGAAACTAGGATTATAGATTGGAAACTTATATGATGGAAAATAGACCCGGGAGGCATAGGTTTCAGTAGAGGCTTCTCTCAAGATAGAAATTATTATGGTGGGTGAACGAATTACTACCGAGGAATTGATAGAAAAGTGCAAAGTTATGACGCTATCTAAGGCAATGATCATGAACAAAGGCATCACATATGTGTCAAGTAGACCGAAATGATTCTGCAACTACTACTATTACTCCACACGTCGACCGCTATCCAGCATGCATTTAGAGTATTAAGTTCATAAAGAATGGAGTAACGCTTTAAGCAAGATGACATGATGTAGAGGAATTAACTCAAGCAATATGATGAAAACCCCATATTTTTATCCTCGATGGCAACAATAAAATACGTGTTGGTTCCCCTTCTGTCACTAGGATCGAGCACCGCAAGATTGAACCCAAAGCTAAGCACTTCTCCAATTGCAAAAAAACCAATCTAGTTGTCCAAACCAAATCGATAGTTCGAAGAGACTTGGAAAGATATTAAATCATGCATATAAGAATTTAGAGAAGATTCAAATAATATTCATAGAGTAGCTAATCATAAATCCACAATTCGTCGGATCTCGGCAAGCACACCGCAAAAGAGTATTACATGGAATAGATCTCCAAGAACAACGAGGAGAACTTTGTATTGAGAATCAAAGAGACAGAAGAAGCCATCTAGTTACTTGCTATGGACCTGTAGGTCTGTGGTAAACTACTCACGCTTCATCGGAGAGGCAATGGTGTTGATGTAGAAGCCCTCTGTAATCGAATCCCCTTCCGGCAGGATGGCAGAAAAGGCCCCTAGTTGGGATCTCACGAGTACAGAAGGTTGCGGCGGTGGAAAATTGGTTTCGTGGCTCCTTCGAAGTTTTTGGGGTATATGAGAATATATAGGAGGAAGATCTAGGTCAGGGGGTCACCAAGGAGCCCACAAGGTCAGGGGGCGCGCCCTCCACCCTTGTGGCCGCCTCGTGGCTCTTCTGACTTGCACTCCAAGTCTCCTGGGTGTCTTCTGGTCCATGAAAAATCATCACGAAACTTTAATTCCGTTTGGACTCCATTTGGTATTCCTTTTCTACAAAACTCTAAAAAAAGGAAAAACAGAAACTGGCACTGGGCTCTAGGTTAATAGGATAGTCCCAAAAATCATATAAAATAGCATATCAATGCATATAAAACATCCAAAACAGATAATAAAATAACATGGAACAATCAAAAATTATAGATACATTGGAGACGTATCAGTGGTCGACGACTTGGTCACTAAGTACGAGGAGTACGTAGAGCGGAGCTGATTGAAAGACCCACTAAACTACTCCCAAAGTGTCGGGGATTGGCTGACTTAGAGTCACTGACATGTGGGGCCGCAAACCTGATGGCCCACATGTTAGTAACCCTAAGTTATGTAACGTTAAGTTAGCCAATCTCAGTCCCTGCCAAATCTGCCACCTCATCCCCCCACGATAGACTCATTGGCCTTCGGAACAAAAGTTCCTTTTTTTGCTACCACTTAAGTCTTTTTATTAGCTTAGCTGCAAATTATTTTTCCGCCACTAATAAAATCCTTTTGTTTGGAATTGATGATGGCCATGAGTGGAGATGGGTCACATCAACGGCGAAACTAGGATCTCAGCACCGCGGTACCACAATTCAAGTTGTATGAAAATTTTACACTATAGATAGTATAATTAGGTCTAAGCATCATCATAATTCCAACAAATAGTCGTGAAATAGCATCAAGTTGTTAGATAATTGGTATTAAGCACACGATATAATTTGTTTGCATTTTTATCGGCGATGCCATGGCACCCTCCTAGCTCCTCCCGGGGGTCATGGTGTGGGTTTAGGTTAGTCTGCTCTGTTGGTGGTTCATACAGTTTGTTTTTTCATTGTGCTCATTGGCAATTTTTGCACTCGTCGCTTTTCCTGGATTCGGGGCAACCGTGGAGGATTATCATTGGTGACGAAGAGATCTAAAGGATGACTAGTTGTCTGTCATTCTATTGTTCACTTGTGTCATAGACTATTTAGCATGATCGACCATAGCTCTCGTGTAATGGTGCCTAAAATTGGACTCGTTGGAAAAGACGGAGATGACGATTACACTAGTAGCCAACCTTAATAGATGCTCTCTTCATGACACATGTATGTGGGTCCATGTGAGTAACCAAGTTAACTATTTCGATGTATGAGTTATCATGTTCCTACATGGTGAAAGTTTGTTTTTGTGTCTCTAACGGTTTCTATCCATTTTTTCTTCAACTATCTAGGCATCAGTATTCCTTACAATATCTCCAGCATGCTTGATACGTCTCCAACGTATCTACTTTTCCTAACGCTTTTCCACTTGTTTTGGACTCTAATTTGCATGATTTGAATGAAACTAACCCCGGACTGACGTTGTTTTCAACAGAACTACCATGGTGTTGTTTTTGTGCAGAAATAAAAGTTCTCGGAATGGAACGAAACTCTGTGAGGAATTTTTATATAATATATAAGAATTTCTGGAGCCAAGACCTACCGAAGGGGGCCACCTGGGTGGGCACAACCCACCAGGGTGCGCCCCCTCACCAGGCGCGCCCAGGTGGGTTGTCCCCACCTGGTGGCCCGGAGACACTGGAACCGACGCTATAAATCCTATTTTTCTAGAGAAAAATCAGGGAGAAAGAATTATCGTGATCCACGAGATGGAGCCGCCATCACCTCCTGTTCTTTATCGGGAGGCCAGATCTGGAGTCCGTTTGGGGCTTCGGAGAGGGGGCTCTTCGTTCTTTATCATCACCAAACCTTCTCCATCGCCAATTCCATGATGCTCCCCACCGGGAGTGAGTAATTCCTTCGTAGGCTCCCTGGTCAGTGAGGAGTTGGATGAGATTCATCATGTAATCGAGTTAGTTTTGTTAGGGCTTGATCCCTAGTATCTCCTACCTCTTGAGCACTGCATTGGTTTTCCCTTGAAGAGGAAATTGTGACGTAGTAAAGTAGCGTAAGTATTTCCCTCGGTTTTTTAGAACCAAGGTATCAATCCAGTAGGAGACCACGCTCGAGTCCCACGCACCTACACAAACAAATAAGAACCTCGCAACCAACGCGATAAAGGGGTTATCAATCCCTTCACGGTTACTTAGGAGAGTGAGATCTGATAGAGATGATAAGATAATATTTTTGGTATATTTATGATAAAGACTAAAAGTAAAGAAAGCAAAAATAAATGGCAATAGAAATAACTTGTTGACGGGAGATTAATATGATAAAGAATAGACCCGGGGGCCATAGGTTTCACTACTGGCTTCTCTCAAGAGCATAAGTATTACGGTGGGTAAACGAATTACTGTCGAGCAATTGAAAGAATTGAGCATAGTTATGAGAATATCTAGGTATGATCATGTATATAGGCATCACGTCCGTGACAAGTAGACCGACTCCTGCCTGCATCTATTACTATTACTCCACACATCGACCGCTATCCAGCATGCATCTAGAGTATTAAGTTCATAAGAACAGAGTAACGCTTTAAGCAATATGACATGATGTAGAGGGATAAACTCATGCAATATGATATAAACCCCGTCTTTTTATCCTCGATGGCAACAATACAATACGTGTTGTTTCCCCTCCTATCACTGGGATCGAGCACCGCAAGATTCCAAAGCTAAGCAGTTCTCCCATTGCAAGAAAGATCAATCTAGTAGGCCAAACCAAACTGATAATTCAAAGAGACTTGCAAAGATAACCAATCATACATAAAATAATTCATAGGAGATTCAAATATTGTTCATAGATAATCTTGATCATAAACCCATAATTCATCGGATCTCGACAAACACACCGCAAAAAGAAGAGTTACATCAAATAGATCTCCAAGAGAATCGAGGAGCACTTTGTATTGAGATCCAAAGAGAGAGAAGAAGCCATCTAGCTAATAACTATGGACCCGAAGGTCTGAGGTAAACTACTCACACATCATCGGAGAGGCTATGGTGTTTGTCGGGGAAGCTGATCGTGACCCACGAACACCTATGGGACTTGGCGGACCGAGTCCCTTTTGGTTCGGTGGGGGGCGGAGATTGCACGAAGAGCAGATCGAGGCGATGCACACGAGAAGTTTACCCAGCTTCGGAGCTCTCCGGAGAGATAATACTCCTACTGCTTCTTGGTTGATTGTATTGTTGCTAGGGAGCAATGAGAGCTACAAAACCTAGCTTGAGTGTTTCTGGTCTCGAGTGAGTCGAACTGAACGTAGCCGAACCCTTTCTACGTTGCACATGGGCCAACTTTTATAGGCTCAAGGGGTCACCACAGGTGGCAACGTAGATGAGGGTACAAATGGAAAAACAGTAGTTGGTACACCGACTTGTACAGTGTACTCTACCTAACTCTGACGGCAAGGGACAAGAGAAATAAATGCCCGTCCCTGTCGCCTAAACAGTGCGACAGGGACCGTCAGGTGTGCCACCGTTTGCCACGATGGTAAGCTAGTCAGCGCCGCTTATCACTGCTCCCCGCTGGCTGCATAGCCTCTTGACACGCGCGCATGGAATGGCCCCATGGCGACACGTTGGTGGATGAGCTGGAGCGGAGATGAAGAGAGGTTGCCTGCCGCGGCAAGCACCTTGCCGCTGCTGAATCCTTGTCGCGCCGGGGCTTGTCGCTCATCGGCCTTCCCGCAAGCTCCTCTTGCCGGGTCTTGTCTTCTGCGTGCCTTGAGTGGCCTTCCCGGCAAGCTCCTCTTGCCGGGGCCTTGAATACTTTGTTCTTGAATGGCTCCAAAGGAGCCGCGGAGGACCTTGGCTGTCACTAGGCAAGCCCTGCCGCGGGGTCTTGCAACTGCCCGTGCACGAGTTCGGGATACTAGGGTACCCCTACTCTAGTACACCGACAGGAGCCCCCGGGCATGGGCCACACACGGCGCCGAGCGCTGTTGGGCCAGGCCCAAAGCAGTGCACGGGCACGCGCGGCCTAGATCACGCCGTTACTCGCTCCGGACCCACCACGTCCCCCATGAACAGCACGCGTCGACTGCGGCGTCGTGGGGAGAGATCGTGGGGTTTTTTAATTGAAAGCGGGCGTCCGCCCCTCTCCCTCCTTATAAGCAGAGGAAACAGGGCAAGACGCCCACCTTGCCATTGCTGTCACATCTCAAAACCACCGCCGCTCCCCCTTCTTCTCAAGTCCGAAGAGAGCGGCGCCCTTCATTGCCACCGGCGCCATCAACGCCGCCGGACTCCTCCACCACCTCCGCCATGGCTCCGGAAGCCGACAAGGGAAAGGCGTGAAGTCGGCCGAGGCGCAGCGCTCATGGCGCCACGGAAGGAGCGGCCACCTTGACCCCTGCTCGACGCAAAAGAGCTGCGGAGGGTACTACCTCTTCGTCGACGGAGACGCGGCGCACTCCGCCAGCACGAGGGTGATCTCCGCCGCCGCATCCGGGAAGGTTTCTGTCGGGTATCCCTTCTTCGCGCTTTTCTTCTACTGCGGGCTCTGCCCGCCCTTTTCCGAATTCTTTTGCGACATCATGAACACCTACGGCCTCCGCCTCCTTGATTTCACCCCCAACACCGTCCTAACCATGGCAGTTTTCGCACACCTTTGCGAAAACTTTGTCGGAGTCCACCCAAATGTAGCCCTTTTCCGCCACTACTTCATGCCCCGCGTTGAGAGAGGAGAGCCACTTGCCGGAGGGATTGCTTGGATCTCCAGGATCGGCAAGAAAGAAGCATATCTGGAAGGAGAGCTCCGTAGCAAGTGGGAGGAGTGGAGAGCCGATTGGTGTTGGATCATAGAGGAGAACCCGCAGCCTTTCACTGCCCTACGCCAAACTCCCATAGTGCGCGGCAACAATTGGAGCAACTTGGCGCCGGAGGATGCTAAGTTGAAGATTGCCGTGACCCGGATCTTGCGCCTCAGGCATGCCGGGCTCACTGTAGGCGCTGTTGGCGCGGATTTCCTTCACCGCCGCATCGCTCCCTTGCAGGAGAGGAGGAGACCTGCCTGGGAGTTCAAAAATGCGGCGGACATCATGAGGCTGCGCCCGGGCCTCAACTGGAACTTCACCGTCTTGGAGCTGGATGCGATGCTGCTGGAGCTGTTCAGGCACGACGCAGATCACCCCGAGTGGTTCATGTTGCCGAGGGGGGCCGTCCCCTTGTGCAACAACTCTTCGCTTGACCGCATCCGTGCGATGATGCCGTTGTGTGATTCCCGTGGGATCGTTCCAACTTGGCAAGAGCCCGCCGACGACGTCGTGCAGCAGTTCTTCGACAGCTTGGAAGAAGTGCCGATCCGCGTCGACGAGCAGAAGTGGCTCACCCGAGACACCACCGAACCCGAGCTGCAGCGCATCGCCACCAGGCTGGAGGAGGCGGCGGAAGCTGCTGCCGCTGGTGAATTCGGGTTCACCGTGGAGGAGGCCGAGGCAGCAGAGGCGGCAAGCCTTGCCGACCGAGAGGACCTTGCCGGCGCGGAGGAGCAGGCCGAGCTTGAAGCTGAGCCCAACGAGCCTGCCGGGGGCGCCTCCCCTCCACCTTCAGGTAGCTTGCCGCGGGAGGAGCCCGCGGCCCCGCCAAGAAGGCGCCTCCGCAAGACCGGGGAAGTGGCGGGGCGGCAGACGGGCCAACAGCCGTCTCGCCAGCGACGCGCCCACCGCGACAAGCTCTGTTGCTGCGGAGCGCCTCACGCTGCCACAAAGAATCGAGCGGGCCTTCGGGACCACGGCTCCCGCACCCGCCAAGCGTCCCGAGGGAGCCTACTTTTCCAGCTCGTCACCGGAGGCGGAGCGGAATTTGACTTCTCCGCTCTCAGCTCCGAGGAAGAAGAAGAAGAGTAAGATCTTGTCGCTGTACTTGTAATCCTTCAATTCGCTGCTTTGTCTTGTATCTGATTTGCTTCATTCTCAACTCTTTCCTTTTTCAGACGCTGGCTCGAGAGCGTCAAGAGAGCCAAGACTCCGTGGTTGTCATCGAAGACGATCCCCTGCATGGCGTGGAGGCGCGTCTCGAGACTCCCTTGCCGGACCAGCGACCCTTCTTGAGCAGCCCCAGACAGCCCCAGCCAGTAAGTATTTGGTTTATTTCTTACGGTCAGGTGTGCATGGGTGCTCCTTCTTCACTGATATTTGACTTGCTGATTTGTGTAGGAGCAGACTAGCCTCATCAGGAGGGCTCGGAAGTCGCTCCCGAAATTCCGTCTGCTTCAACTACGCTGCCAAGGGAGAATTCTCCGGCAAGGGAGCGCTCTCCGGCAAGGGAGGCCTCTCCGACAAGGGGAGCTTCTCCGACAAGGGGCAGCGCCGACGACCCTCCGGTGGTGGAGACCGCGGCCACAGATCCCATTGCAGGTAATCTTCTTACTTGAAAATTTCCCTTGGGTTCTTTTTCTTCTGTTCTTCTTTTCGAACATTGGTTTGACTGTTCTTTCTTTTTCTAATCGTCAGATCCATCTGCCGGAGAGCCGATGTAGACTGAGGTTGCCGGCGAGGAGGACGCGCGCGGCAACAATGATGACGCCGCCAACATGGAGGAAGAGGCTGGCGCCGATGGGTCCGCTGGCGAGGAGGCTGCCAAGGCTGCTGCCGCAAAGGCTGGGGAGGGGTCTGGTGATCGTACTGACGACCCTGAGGCCGCAGGAGCGCCAGGCGCTATGCCGACCGCCGATCCCTCCGCCACCGATGCAGCACCAGGCTCCGAAGAGCCCCAGCCCGGCGCCTATCTGAAGGCCGGCGACGGCGTTTTCATCAAGCTCCCATGGGCGTCGAGCTCCAGGGCACCGGTCGAGGGAGAGACCTTCGACGAGGAGCTGCTCGCCTCCGCTGGGCTATCGTTGGTTGACGCTCCAAGCAGCAGCAGTGGCGAGTCTGAGGAGGAGCAGCTGCTGAAGAAGCTGCTGTCGCTCTACCGCGCCCGACAAGCTAAGCTGGAGTCCCGGGAAGCACTTGTCGCGAGGGCGGGAGCTGACATGGAGAAACGCGCAGAAGAGCTCCGGCGCGCCAACAAAGAAACCCTCCGGGACGTAGCGGAAGCGCGGGAGCAACTCTCTGAAGAGCGCACGACCTTCATTCTGGAGAAGGCCGAGGTCGAGGAGCAGCAAAGGCTTGCCGGCGAGAAGCTATCTGCGCAAGAAGGTGAGCTGGCGCAGTGAAAGATCAACCTTGACAGCTACGAGGAAGATCTTGACGCGCACGAGCAATCGCTTGGCGGAGCTCTCAAGGAGGCAAAGGACGCTGCCGCAGCTGCCGAGGCCGCCAAGAAGGAGTTGGAGACGAGGGTGACGCAGCTGGAGGCCACCCTCCAAAAGAGCGGCGAGGAGGTCACTGCGCTGAAGCATGAGCGCGAGAAGGACGCCTACACTCTTGGCGAGTTGCAGGGCCGTCTCGCTAAGAAAATAAAAGAGCTCGACGCCGCCAAAGACTCCAAGGCAGATCTCGAGCTGAAGCTGACCACCTTGACGGAGACGCTGGACGGCGCCAAGGAGCGGGAAGCGGGCCTGTTGGAGAAGATCAAGGCCAATGAGGAGCTGCTGGCGAATGCCACGACCGCCCACAACACCCTCAGAGAGAACGTGATGCTCTGGACCGAGGATCTTGTCAATACAGCCGCCGCCATCGACAAGGAGCTGATGGAGCTGGGGATGGTGGATCTCGGGTACCCCACCGACGAGCATCTCCAACCCAGCACCAAGCTCAGCCTGTTCTTCAAGGGCGTGGTGGCGGCTCTCCAGCGGCTCCGGGAAGAGATCCCAAAGCAGCTGGCTGACGAGTCGCGCCAAATCTGTGCAGGGGCCCTCCAGAAGGTGTTGATGAAGGTGGCCTTCCGCAATCCAGGCATCAGCTTCGCCAACGTCCTCAAGTCCCTGCCGCCGACTGCTGATGTTGAAGCGCTCAAGGCCCTTGTCGCACCCATCGTGGACAGGGTGAGCAGAGTCAAGAGGGTTGATGGCGACCGTGTGGACTAGGCCGCCAAATTTATCTTTCCCTTGTCGCTGCTGATCATGTTTAGGAGAACAATTTATTAGATCCGCGACAAGTTATTTTTGTAATATACTCTATCTTAGGCAACAATTGCAATGTTATTTCCTTTACTTGATTCCTTCCTTTGTATGTTTGTGCCCTACACTTTTAGGGAACTTGTCGGCGCGGGCACCCTTGCCGCGAGCGCTGAGTGCGGAACGTCAGCAGCCTGCTGGCGGTGCCGCTCCCGACAAGCAATCTTGTCGCAACTAGTTGCAGCTCACTTAAGTTGTTGAGCAGACTCGAAACACAGTAAGGGCGCAAACTAGCTACGAGTTGGTTCCTTTGCGCACAGGTTTTCCATACAAAGTACTATCGTTCGAGGAAAATAACTTAAAAATTTTAAAACTGATTGCTCCAGCTTAGGCAACTTAGCTTTTCTGTCGTTTGCTTCCCGGCAAGGCGATACCTCCTCGAGCGACACTTGGTGGCCCACACCATTATCTTCCCCTTCCCCCCCCCCCCCCGGCTAACTTGTGGGCGAAGGAACCTTCCTTTCTTATGAGAAGAAAGAAGAGAAAATAAAGTTATGGAGCCTAGTGGCTCGTTATCGCTTACCGAGTGTAGATGCTGCACAAAGTGTCAGACAAAGCATGCAACAAAATTATGAAAGCATGAAATTGACAAATTGTGCGCAACACGTGAGCTTTACTGATGCACGGGGTCTGCGCCCGGCTTTGTACAAAGGATTACACGCAACATCGGCAAGACTTGTACAAAAGGGTGGTTGCCGGAACGGGTTCCGGCAACCGCGCCCTATGGGTAAAACTTACAAAAATGCTCTATATTCCAGGAGTTGCTCACCGGAACGCCATCTTCGGTCTCAAGGCGGACAGCGCCTGACCTAGTGACTCGTTTCACCCGATAAGGACCTTCCCACTTCGGCGTCAACTTGTTGGAATTCTTGGCGGACTGAACGCGCCTAAGAACATGGTCGCCTTCCTCGAAACTTCTGGCACTAACTTTGCGGCTATGGTAGCGGCGCAAAGCTTGCTGGTAACAAGCAGCTCGTACAGCAGCCTGAAGATGGTCCTCCTCAAGGAGCAGCGCGTCATCTTGTCGCAGCTGCTCTTGCTCAAGCTCATCATAAGAGAGTACTCGAGGTGACCCGTATACGAGTTCCGTGGGGAGAACTGCCTCTGCTCCATAGACTAGAGCGAAAGGTGTCTGGCCAGTGGCTCGATTTGGCGTAGTCCTGATCGACCAAAGAACCACCGGCAGCTCCTCAATTCAGTTTCTTCTGCACTTGCGCAGCCTGTCGAAAGTTCTGGTCTTGATTCCTCGCAGCACTTCAGCATTTGCCCTCTCTGCTTGACCGTTGCTTCTCGGATGAGCAACAGAAGCAAAGCAGCACCTTGGCGCCAAGATCTTGGACGATTGCATGAAGGTGCGACTTCGTGAATTGAGTGCCGTTGTCGGTGATGATCCGGTTAGGAATCCCAAAGCGGCAAACAATTGACTGAAGAACTTGATCGCTGACCGTGCTGTCACCTTCCTCATCGCTTCCACTTCCGCCACTTTGTGAACTTGTCGATTACGGCGCACAAGTACTCAAAGTCCCCGACAGCTTCGGGGAAGGGGCCGAGGATGTCGAGCCCCGCACCGAAAATGGCCAGGATAAAGGGATCGTCTGGAGAGCTTGAGCTGGCTGGTGTATCTTCTTTGAATGGAACTGGCACGCTTCACACTTGGTTACTTGTGCAGTTGCATCCTGGAGGGCTGTCGGCCAGAAGAAACCTTGCCGGAAAGCTTTGCCGGCAAGTGCTCTTTCGCCAATGTGGTGACCACATATGCCTCCGTGTATCTCTGCCAACAGCTTCTGTCCATCTTCCCGATGAATACACTTCAATTTCACACCGTTAAGTCTTCTTCTATAAAGGATGTTGTCGACAAACTGGTACATACTCGACTGCCGGGCTACTCTCTCCGCTTCTTCTTGCTCTTCGGGAAGTTCTCCTGTCTGAAGGAAATGGACGATCTTCTGTGCCCATGTTGGAGCTTGCGGCTCGACAACAAGGACTAAAGGCACATCTGCTGCTGCGGGAACATCAGCTTCTACGGCAAGAACGTGCGGTTCAGCCGAGCTTGATGATCCCGGCAAGCTTGCGAGCAAAACTTGTCGGGGCGCCTGCTTCAACGAAACAAACCCTAGGGCTTGTCGGAGCAGATCGCTCCTCAGCACTCTTGGTGTTGATCTTGGGGACTTTCGCGGCGGCGGCTTTGGGGAGCTCGGCCGGGAAGTAGTCACCGGAAATCAACTTCCTCTTCTTGCTCTGTCCGGTTGATGGTGTTACAGTTGGTTGAGTCAGCTTGAGCACAAAAATTCCTGGTTCCACAGGTAACTTGTGTGCGGCGCACTTTGACAAGCTATCAGCAATATCATTCTGAGCTCTTGGAACATGTTCCATTTGCAGGCCTTCAAAGTGCTCCTCTAGCTTTCTCACTTCATCGACGTAGGCTTCCATCAACGGACTCTGATAATCTTTGTTTACTTGGCGGACGACAAGCTGCGAGTCACCCCTGACAATGAGCTTCTTGATCCCAAGGTCTACTGCAATTCTGAGACCGGCAAGCAAACCTTCATACTCTGCAGTATTATTTGTTGCTTGCTCCTTGGGAAAGTGCATTTGGACTATGTACTTGAGGTGCTCTCCGTGGGTGCGATAAGCAAGACGCCGCACACAAGCGCCTTTGCAGCGAGAAGGCACCATCAAAATATATCAGCCACTCTTTACTTGCCTCCTTGACGGGATGCTCATCTCTGAATTTCTTCATCTTGCTACGCCCATTCTGCTATGAACTCTGCCAATGCTCTGTTTTGGATAGTTGAAGTGCTTTCAAACTTGAGGCCAAAGCTTGACAGTTCCAGTGCCCACTCGACAATCCTGCCTGTTGCTTCTGGATTTTGCAATATCCTCTTCAACGGAGAGCGAGTGACAACTGCGATCTCATGTGCTTGGAAGTAATGGCGCAGCTTTCTTGAGGCCATGAGGAGGCCGAAAAGCAATTTCTGCACACTAGAGTACCTTGACCTAGCCCCCTGCAGAAGGGAACTGACAAAGTAGACTGGGCGCTGCACCATCCTTTTCTGCATCTTCTCGCAATCCTGCGCAGATCTGTCCTTGTCGGGACCAGAGCTTGACGGTGAAGCCCCCTGCTTGTCGCTGGATGCATCTGCCTCGGTTGCCGGCTCATCGTCCGCCTCCCTTTCCGCTACTAACGCAGCACTAACCACTTGATTGGTTGCCGCTATGTATAGCAGCAACTTCTCTTGTGGCCTAGGTGCGACAAGTATTGGAGTAGAGGACAGGTACCTCTTTAAGTCCTGCAGCGCAGCCTCCGCTTCGGGAGTCCATTTCATTGGACCTGTCTTTTTCAAGATCTTGAAAAATGGCAGGGCGCGCTCAGCAGACCTAGAGATAAACCTGCTGAGAGCAGCCACGCAACCGGCGAGTCTTCGAACATCCTTGACGCGCTTTGGTGCTTCAATCTGCTCAATGGCCTTGATCTTGTTGGGATTGGCTTCAATTCCCCGCTGAGACACGAAGAACCCGAGAAGCTTGCCGGAAGGAACTCCAAACACGCACTTCTCGGGGTTGAGCTCGAGGTTGATCTTGCGCAGATTTGCAAAGGTCGCATCCAAATCTTGAACCAGAGTTGCTTTGTCCTTGCTCTTGACCACTATGTCATCCATGTAGGCCTCTACATTTCTGTGCATTTGCGGCTCAAAAGCGTCATGGACTACTCTTGCAAACGTTGAACCAGCATTCTTTAGCCCAAAAGGCATCCGTATAAAACAGTATGTGCCACATGGGGTGATGAATGCGGTTTTCTCTTCATCCTCTTCTGCCATGAAGATCTGATGATATCCGGAGTATGCATCAAGAAATGAAAGCAAATCACACCCAGCCGTGGAGTCAACAATCTGGTCGATACGTGGCAAGGGAAACGGGTCTTTGGGACAAGCTTTATTTGTGAAGTCAATACAAAGTCTCCATTTCCCATTTGCCTTGCGTACAACTACCGGATTGGCCAACCACGTGGGATGGAGCACTCCTCTGACAAGGCCTGCTGCTTCCAGTTTCTTGATCTCTTCTGCAATGAACTCTTGACGCTCCACTGCCTGTTTTCTGACTTTTTGCTTGACGGGCCGCGCATGAGACAGACAGCTAGGTGATGCTCAATTACTTTCCTGGGAACACCGGGGATGTCAGACGGTTGCCATGCAAACACATCAACATTCGCCCGCAGGAAAGCAACGAGCGCGCCTTCCTATTTAGGGTCGAGAGTGGCACTGATGGTGAAGATACCACCAGTGCCATCCTCCTTGGCGGGCACCTTCTTGGTCTTCGGTGGAGCTGCCATCATCTTCTTGCACTTGCCGGTGGAGCTCGATGGTGCGTCCTCGACGGTAGCGCAGCACTCCGAAGAGGTGCGCTTGCCGGAGTGGGCAACAGAGCTCTTGCCGGACAAAGTGGTCTTCTTCTTCCCCCGGGAGCTTCAGCGGCAAGTGATTTGCTCTCTGTCGCAGCTGCTGCATCCCGGTAAATCTTGTCGGCGCAGATAAGAGCATCTTTCTTGTTGCCATGAACAGAAATGACACTTATCGGGCTGGGCATCTTGAGTAAGTTGTATGCATAATGAGAGGCTGCCATGAACTTGGCGAGTGCCGGACAGCCAAGTATTCCATTGTAGGGCAATGGAAAATCAGCGACGTCAAACGTGACCCTCTCAGTCCTGAAATTCAGTTCGCTGCCAAATGTTACCGGCAACGTGATCTTCCCTTTCGGCTTGCTCCTTCCTGGGTTGATTCCTTGGAAAGTGCCGCCTCTTGAGCTCGCCGTCGGGGATCCAAGCTTCGGAGCACTGCGGATGAGATCAGGTTTGAGCCGGCCCCGCCGTCAACTAGCATCTTGGTGACCTTGAGGTTGCGGATAGTTGGTGAGACCAACATCGGCAAGCACCCGACCGCGGTTATGCGATCAGGGTGGTCCTCAATATCAAAGATGATAGGCGTGCTGGACCACTTCAGAGGTCTGCGTGACTCTACAGATGGTTCTGCGGCATTAACCTCCGCATCCATTGCTTGAGTTGGCGGTGTGAGGTATGCAGAGAAGCACCACCGTCAACAGAGGACCTCCGTGGCTTTCTCAAACTCCTGCTCATCAGCTTCATCGCCTTCCATGTCTTCATCGTCATCGCGTCTTCATCCTTGTCGCGCCGCTGGGAGGTCTGTCTCCTTGCCGCTGCTTGGCCTTGCCAGGGCGTCCTCCCGGCCGGGTCGCTTCTTGCTAGCTGCCCCAGACCTTCCTGGGCCTTCTCCTTGTCTCGCCGCTCGACTCAGCCTTCTGCTTGTTCTACAAGCTGCTCGACCTTCTTGCAGCTCTGGAGGTCATGGCCCTTGGTGCGGTGAATCTTGCAGTACTGTTTGTTGGAGCTGTCCTGCTTGTCGGCGGCCGCCACAGCTTGGCAGTCGGTGTCAGCGGCAACCTCCTTGCCGGAGCTACCAACCCTGGCCTTCTTGGGGCCACCTCCGTTGCCGGACTGCTCGACAACTAGTACCTCTTTGCCCTTCCTCTTTCTGTTGTTCCTCCGCCGGCTCTTCTTTGCCGGGGCGATCTCCTCACTGTCAGATCCTCCTTCTGCATTCTCTCCTGGGAGTCTTCTTCCTTCTTCAGCACATGCACACTTGTCAGCCAAGGCATACAGCTCACTGACGTCCTTGACCTTGCACATCGCCATCTCCTCCCTCATCCTGCGGTTCCACACGTTTTGATGAAACGCGCTGATCACCGCGCCAGGGTGGACATCTGGGATGTTGTAATGCACACGGCTGAATCTCTGGATAAACTTGCGCAGGGACTCTCCTTCCTTTTGGGCGAGCAGGTGAAGGTCACTCTCTTGGCCATGAGGTTTGTGGCCGCCTGTGAAGGCGCCGACAAACTGATGGCACAAATCTGCCCAAGAGGATATGGAACTGTCCGGCAAGTGCATGAGCCAAGATCTGACATTGGGCTTGAGCACCAGCGGGAAGTAGTTGGCGAGGATCTTGTCATCTCGTCCCCCTGCAGCTTGCACCGCGATGGTGTAGATGCTGAGGAACTCCGATGGATGCGTCCTGCCATCATACTTCTCTGGCACGTCTGGTTTGAAATTTTTCTTGTCGGGCCACTGGACTTGCCGCAGCTCACGAGTGAACGCAGGGCAACCTACCGCGTACGGCAAGTCACCTGGTTCCCCTGGCGCTTGCATGTCAACAGCGGGCCCAGCGCGCTGGTCGGATTGACGCCGCGCTTCTCTTCGGCGCTCGATGCGAGTTCGAGCGTATTCTTGTTGCCGTTCTTGGAGAACTTGGCGCTGATCACGGCGAGCTCGTGGATTCGGCGACGCGGTGGAGTCGCCGAGGTGGATCCGAGGAGCTGGTGATCTTGGCCTTCGGATGGAGAGTGCATGGTGGTTCCACCCCATAGGTTTCGCCGCCACCGCTCGTGCCTTGTCGCCCCGCCGCAGCAAGGACGCAGTTGGTTGCCGCGAGTATCGCCGTTAGCAAAGCCGATGAGACTCGATGGTGGCCTCCATTCGCCGACCTTGTCACCGTTGGAGGGTAGTCTAGAAGCGTTGAGCTCTCGCCAAGGCTTCGCCGGAGTGGTGGGTGGCAATGGCGTGCGGTGTGAGGAACGGATATGCTCGGACTTCTAACCGTTAGAAGGAGCAGCATCCCGTCCAGCGATCGATTCGCTTTCGTACCAGATGTCGGCGCGCATGCTGGCCTCGAGGGCTTCAGGATCCTCCAGCTTGGCCTTGATCCAACGAGCGTATGGCGCTGCGAGCACCATGACGCTGTCGGTCTCGCGCCTCTTGGGATGGACGCGATACGTATCCGGACGCCGAGGTCTGCGCCGCCTTGTCCTTGGACCTGGAAGCGTTGTGGGCTCCCTCGACGATGCCCGTTCCTCCGCCAGCGTCTTCCCCACCACTCGTCAGCTCCGGTGGTGGTGGGTTTGACGCGGACGGCTCTGCTGCCGCCGAAGCCTTCTTCTTCGGTGGCATGTTGATGAAGATGATGAAGATTGTTGCTCGTGTGAACGCCGGATCAGGTTCACACAGCCTCGACGCCCTATGGGACTTGGCGGACCAAGTCCCTTTTGGTTCGGTGGGGGGCGGAGATTGCACGAAGAGCAGATCGAGGCGATGCACACGAGCAGTTTACCCAGCTTCGGAGCTCTCCGGAGAGATAATACTCCTACAGCTGCTTGGTTGATTGTATTGTTGCTAGGGAGCAATGAGAGCTACAAAACCTAGCTTGAGTGTTTCTGGTCTCGAGTGAGTCGAACTGAACGTAGCCGAACCCTTTCTACGTTGCACATGGGCCTCCTTTTATAGGCTCAAGGGGTCACCACAGGTGGCAACGTAGATGAGGGTACAAATGGAAAAACAGTAGTTGGTACACCGACTTGTACAGTGTACTCTACCTAACTCTGACGGCAAGGGACAAGAGTAATAAATGCCCGTCCCTGTCGCCTAAACAGTGCGACAGGGACCGTCAGGTGTGCCACCGTTTGCCACGATGGTAAGCTAGTCAGCGCCGCTTATCGCTGCTCCCCGCTGGCTGCACAGCCTCTTGACACGCGCGCATGGAATGGCCCCATGGCGACAAGTTGGTGGATGAGCTGGAGCGGAGATGAAGATAGGTTGCCTGCCGCGGCAAGCACCTTGCCGCGGCTGAATCCTTGTCGCGCTCGGGAGCTTGTCGCTCACCGGGCCTTCCCGGCAAGCTCCTCTTGCCGGGGTCTTTGTCTTCTGCGTGCCTTGAGTGGCCTTCCCGGCAAGCTCCTCTTGCCGGGGCCTTGAATACTTTGTTCTTGAATGGCTCCAAAGGAGCCGCAGAGGACCTTGGCGGTCACTAGGCAAGCCCTGCCGCGGGGTCTTGCAACTGCCCGTGCACGAGTTCGGGATACTAGGGTACCCCTACTCTAGTACACCGACAGCGTTGATGTAGAAGCCCTTCGTGATCAAGGCCCACTCCGACGGAGCGCCGGAAAAGGCCCCTAGATGGGATCTCACGGGTACAGAAGGTTGTGGCGGTGGAAATAGGGTTTTGGCTCCGTGTCTGATGGTTTGGGGGTACTTAGGTATATATAGGAGGAAGAAGTAGGTCGGTGGAGCCACGAGGGGCCCATGAGGGTGGAGGGCGCGCCCAGGGGGGTAGGCGCGCCCCCTACCTCATGGCTTCCTTGTTCATTTCCTGACGTCCACTCCAAGTCCTCTGGATTACGTTTGTTCCGAAAATCACGTTCCCGAAGGTTTCATTCCGTTTGGACTCCGTCTGATATTCCTTTCCTTCGAAACACTGAAATAGGCAAAAAAAAACAGCAATTTGGGCTGGGTCTCTGGTTAATAGGTTAGTCCCAAAAATAATATAAAAGTGTATAATAAAGACCATTAAACATCCAAAAAAGAATATATAATAGCATGGAACAATCAAAAATTATAGATACGTTGGAGACGTATCAAGCATCCCCAAGCTTAATTCCTGCTCGTCCTCGAGTAGGTAAATGATAAAAACAGAATTTTTGAATTGGAATGCTACTTAGCATTATTTTCAATGTAATTCTCTTATTTTTGGTATGAATATTCAGATCCAAAAGATTCAAGGTAAAAGTTTAATAGACATAAAAATAATAATACTTCAAGCATACTAACAAAGCAATCATGTCTTCTCAAAATAACATGGCCAAAGAAAGTTATCCCTTAAAAATCATGTAGTCTGGCTATGCTCTATCTTCATCACAAAAAATATTTAAATCATGCACAACCCCGGTTTCAGCCAAGCAATTGTTTCATACTTTAGTATTCTCAAACTTTTTCAATCTTCACGCAATACATGAGCGTGGGCCATGGACATAGAACTACATGTGGAATAGAATGATGGTTGTGGAGAAGACAAAAAGGAGAAGATAGTCTCACATCAACTAGGCGTATCAACAGGCTATGGAGATGCCCATTAATAAATATCAATGTGAGTGAGTAGGGATTGACATGCAACGGATGCACTAGAGCTATAAGTGTATGAAAGCTCAATAATGAAAACTAAGTGGGTGTGCATCCAACTTGCTTGCTCATGAAGACCTAGGGCAATTTGAGAAGCCCGTCATTGGAATATACAAGCCAAGTTCTATAATGAAAAATTCTCACTAGTATATAAAAGTGATATCATAGGAGACTCTCTATCATGAAGATCATGGTGCTACTTTGAAGCACAAGTGTGGAAAAAGGATAGTAACATTGTCCCTTCTATCTTTTTCTCTCATTTTTTATTTAGTCCAGAGTCTCATCCCGACTTGTGGGGGAATCATAGTCTCCATCATCCTTTCCTCACTTGGGAAAATGCTCTAATAATGATCATTACACTTTTATTTACTTACAACTCAAGAATTACAACTCAATACTTGGAACAAAATATGACTCTATGTGAATGCCTCCGGTGATGTACCGGGATACGCAATGAATCAAGATTGACATGTATCAAGATAATGAACGGTGGCTTTGCCACAAATACGATGTCAACTACATGATCATGCAAAGCAATATGACAATGATGAAGCGTGTCATAATAAACGGAACGGTGGTAAGTTGCATGGCAATATATCTCGGAAAGGATATGGAATTGCCATAATAGGTAGGTATGGTGGCTGTTTTGAGGAAGATATATGGTGGGTGTATGATACCGGCGAAAAGTGCGCGGTATTAGAGAGGCTAGCAATGGTGGATGGATGAGAGTGCGTATAATCTATGGACTCAACATCAGTCATAAAGAACTCACATACTTATTGCAAAGATCTATAAGTAATCAAAACAAAGTACTACACGCATGCTCCTAGGGGAAGGGTTATTAGGAGCTAACCATCGCGCGATCCCGACCTCCACACATAAGGAAGACAATCAATAAATAAGTCATGCTCCAACTTCATCACATAAGGGTTCACCATACGTGCATGCTACGGGAATCACAAACTTTAACACAAGTATTCCTCAAAATCACAACTACTCAACTAGCATGACTATAATATCATCATCTTCACATTTCAAAACAATTATCAAGCATCAAACTTCTCTTAGTATTCAACGCACTTGTAAGAATTTTTTTACTAATCTTGGATGCCTATCACATTAGGATTAATTTCACAATTAAAGCAAATTACCATGCTGTTTTGTAGGACTCTCAAAATAATATAAGTGAAGCATTAGATAACAATAGTTTCTATATATATAACAAACCACCGCCGTGCTCTAAAAGATATAAGTGAAGCACTAGAGCAAAAACTATATAGCTCAACAGATATAAGTGAAGCACATAGAGTATTCTCACAAATTCCGAATCATGTGTGTCTCTCTCAAAAGGTGTGTATGGCAAGGATGATTGTGTTAAACTAAAAGAAAAGACTCAAATCATACAAGACGCTCCAAGCAAAACACTTATTATGTGGTGAATAAAAATATAGCTCCAAGTAAAGTTACCGATGGACGAAGACGAAAGAGGGGATGCCTTCCGGGGCATCCCCAAGCTTTGGCTTTTTGGTGTCCTTATATTTACCTTGGGGTGCCTTGGGCATCCCCAAGCTTAGGCTCTTGCCACTCCTTGTTCCATAATCCATCAAATCTTTACCCAAAACTTGAAAACTTCGCAACACAAAACTTAACAGAAAATCTCGTGAGCTCCGTTAGCGAAAGAAAACAAAACACCATTTCAAGGTACTGTATTGAACTCATTCTTTATTTATATTGGTGTTAAACTTACTGTATTCCAACTTCTCTAAGGTTTATAAAATATTTTACTAGCCATAGATTCATCAAAATAAGCAAACAACACACGAAAAACAGAATCTGTCAAAAACAGAACAGTCTGTAGTAATCTGCAACTAACGCAAACTTCTGGAACTCGGAAATATCTACCAAAATAGGAAGACCTAGACAATTTGTTTATTGATATACTGCAATGGGAATCAGTATTTTATCACAATCTGGTGATTTTAAACAATTGTTTTCGTGAACAGAAAGTTTCTGGAATTTTCAGCAAGATCAAATAACTATCATCCAAGAAGATCCTATAGGTCTAACTTGGCACAAACACTAATTAAAACATAAAAACAAATCTAAACAGAGGCTAGATAAAAGGTTTATTACTAAACATAAATAAAATCAAGAAAACTAAAATAAAATTGGGTTGCCTCCCAACAAGCGCTATAGTTTAACGCCCCTAGCTAGGCATAAAAGCAAGGATAGATCTAGGTATTACCATCTTTGGTAGGCAATTCATAAGTGGCTCTCATAATAGATTCATAAGATAATTTTATTTTCTTTCTAGGAAATGTTCCATACCTTTCCTTAACGGAAATTGGAATATAATATTTTCTTCCTTCATATCAATAATTGCTCCAATCGTTCTAAGGAAAGGTCTACCAAGAATAATAGGACATGAAGGATTGCAATCTATATCAAGAACAATGAAATCTACGGGCACATAGTTCCTGTTTGCAACAATAAGAACATCCTTAATTCTTCCCATAGGTTTCTTAATAGTGGAATCCGCAAGGTGCAAGTTTAAAGAACAATAATCAAATTCACGGAAACCTAACATATCACACAAAGTTTTTGGAATTGTGGAAACACTAGCACCCAAATCACACAAAGCATAGCATTCATGATCCTTAATTCTAATTTTAATAGTAGGTTCCCACTCATCATAAAGTTTTCTAGGGATAGAAACTTTCAGCTCAAGTTTTTCTTCATAAGATTGCATTAAAGCATCAACGATATGTTTGGTAAACGCTTTATTTTGACTATAATAAGCATGAGGAGAATTTAGCACGGATTGCAACAAGGAAATACAATATATCAAACAGCAATTATCATAATTAAATTCCTTGAAATCAAAAATGGTGGGTTCATTGATATCTAAAGTTTTAACCTCTTCAATCCCACTTTTACCAAATTTTGCATCAAGATCTAAAAATTCTGAATTTTTAGGATGCCTTCTAACTAAAGTTGACTCATCTCCAGCCCCATTATTATAAAGATTCATATTGCAAAACAAAGATTTAATAGGAGACACATCAATAACTTTTAGATCTTCATCTTTATTCTCATAGAAACTAGAAGAACACGCTTTCACAAAGCAATCTTTCTTAGCACGCATCCTAGCGGTTCTTCTTTGCACTCATCAATGGAAATTCTCATGGCTTTGAGAGACTCATTGATATCATGCTTAGGTGGAATAGATGTAAGCTTCAGGAATCAACATCAAGAGAAATTCTATCAACGTTCCTAGCCAACTAATCAATCTTAGGCAAATTTTCTTCAAGCAAAGCATTGAAATTCTTTTGCGCAATCATAAATTCTTTAACAATAGTCTCAAAATCAGAGGGCATCTTATTAAAATTTCCATAGAAATTGTTGTAGGGATTACCATAATTATTAGAGGAATTACTAGGGAACGACCTACGATTAAAATTTCCTCTATACGCGTTGTTACCAAAATTATTCCTACCAACAAAGTTCACATCCATAGATTCATTATTATTCTCAATCAAGGTAGACAAAGGCATATCATTAGGATCGGAAGAAACACTCTTATTAGCAAATAATTTCATAAGTTCATCCATCTTTCCACTCAAAACATTAATTTCTTCTATCGCATGCACTTTTTTACTAGTAGATCTTTCAGTATGCCATTGAGAATAATTAACCATAATATTATCTAGGAGTTTGGTAGCTTCTCCTAACGTGATTTCCATAAAAGTGCCTCCCACGGCCGAATCTAAAAGATTTCTAGAAGCAAAATTCAATCCGGCATAAATTTTTTGTATAATCATCCACAAATTCAAACCATGAGTAGGGCAATTACGTATCATTAATTTCATCCTCTCCGAAGCTTGTGCAACATGTTCATGATCAAGTTGCTTAAAATTCATAATATCGTCTCTAAGGGAGATGATTTTAGCAGGAGGAAAATACTTAGAGATAAAAGCATCTTTCCACTTATTCCAAGAATCACTACTATTTTTAGGCAAAGACGAAAACCAAGTTTTAGCGCGATCTCTAAGAGAAAAAGGAAATAGCTTCAATTTAACAATATCATTGTCCACATCTTTCTTCTTTTGCATATAACACAAATCAACAAAGCTATTTAGATGGGTAGCGGCATCTTCACTAGGAAGGCCGTGGAATTGATCCTTCATGACAAGATTCAGCAAGGCAGCATTAATTTCACAAGATTCAGCATCGGTAAGAGGAGAAATCGGAGTGCTGAGAAAATCATTGTTGTTGGTATGGTAAAGTCACACAATTTAGTATTATCTTGAACCATCGTGATAAGCAAGCAATCCAACACACAAGCAAACAAGAAGCAAGCGAAAAAGAGGCGAACGGAAAAGATGGCGAATAAAACGGAAAGGTGAAGTGGGGGAGAGGAAAACGAGACGCAAATGGAAAATAATGTAATGCGAGGGATAAGAGTTTGTGATGGGTACTTGGTATGTCTTGACTTGTGCGTAGACTCCCCGGCAACGGTGCCAGAAATGGCTCGTTGTTGGGAGTTCAAGTCTTGACTTGACTTTGCCTAAGCCTCCCCGGCAACGGCACCAGAAGTCCTTCTTGCTACCTCTTGAGCACTGCTTTGGTCTTCCCTTGAAGAGGAAAGGGTGATGTAGTAAAGTAGCGTAAGTATTTCCCTTAGTTTTTGAGAACCAAGGTATCAATCCAGTAGGAGGCCACGCTCGAGTCCCACACACCTACACAAACAAATAAGAACCTCGCAACCAACGCGATAAAGGGGTTGTCAATCCCTTCACAGTCACTTACGAGACTGAGATCTGATAGAGATGATAAGATAATATTTTTGGTATTTTTATGATAAAGACTAAAAGTAAAGAAAGCAAAAATAAACGGAAATAGAAATAACTTGTTGACGGGAGATTAATATGATAGAGAATAGACCCGGGGGCCATAGGTTTCACTAGTGGCTTCTCTCAAGAGCATAAGTATTACAGTGGGTAAATGAATTACTGTCGAGCAATTAATAGAATTGAGCATAGTTATGAAAATATCTAGGTATGATCATGTATATAGGCATCACGTCCGTGACAAGTAGACCGACTCCTGCCTGCATCTACTACTATTACTCCACACATCGACCGCTATCCAGCATGCATCTAGAGTATTAAGTTCATAAGAACAGAGTAACGCTTTAAGCAAGATGACATGATGTAGAGGGATAAACTCATGCAATATGATATAAACCCCATCTTTTTGTCCTCGATGGCAAAAATACAATACGGGTCGTTTCCCCTCCAGTCACTGGGATCGAGCACCGCAAGATTCGAAAGCTAAGCACTTCTCCCATTGCAAGAAAGATCAATCTAGTAGGCCAAACCAAACTGATAATTCGAAGAGACTTGCAAAGATAACCAATCATACATAAAATAATACAGAGGAGATTCAAATATTGTTCATAGATAATCTTGATCATAAGCCCATAAGTCATCGGATCTCGACAAACACACCGCAAAAAGAAGAGTTACATCAAATAGATCTCCTAGAGAATCGAGGAGAACTTTGTATTGAGATCCAAAGAGAGAGAAGAAGCCATCTAGCTAATAACTATGGACCCGAAGGTCTGAGGTAAACTACTCACACATCATCGGAGAGGCTATTGTGTTGATGTAGAAGCCCTCCGTGATCAATGCCCCCTCCGGCGGAGCGCCGAAAAAGGCCCCAAGATGGGATCTCATGGGTACAAAAGGTTGCGGCGGTGGAAATAGGGTTTTGGCTCCGTGTCTGATGGTTTGGGGGTACGTAGGTATATATAGGAGGAAGAAGTAGGTCGGTGGAGCCACGAGGGGCCCACGAGGGTGGAGGCGCGCCTGTGGGTACGCGCCCCCCTACCTCGTGGCTTCCTCGTTCGTTTCTTGACGTCCACTCCAAGTCCTCTGGATCACGTTTGTTCCGAAAATCACGTTCCCGAAGGTTTCATTCCGTTTGGACTCCGTCTGATATTCCTTTCCTTCGAAACACTGAAATTAGCAAAAAAACCGCAATTTGGGCCGGGCCTCCGGTTAATAGGTTAGTCCCAAAAATAACACAGAAGTGTATAATAAATCCCATTAAACATCCAAAGAAGAATATATAATAGCATGGAACAATAAAAAATTATAGATACATTGGTGTCGGGGGGATGGACCCCGGGCAGGCAATGGAACCCGGATCCTCTTCAAAAACAACGGGGCTGGCACCGCCCTCAATACCGGCACGCGCTTGGCCGGGTTGCTCGACCCGGCCAAGCCCCGCAAGCCGGCCAGACTAGCCGACCCGGCAAGACACGTCGACTCGGCCCCAATAACTAGCGCAAGACAGCCGAACCCGGCACGACCGAAGCCTCCTCAACAAGCCTGCGCCACCCGTGGCGTGCTACGCAATCCTGCCGCGGGTCAGATCCCGTCCCATCCAGGCCGAGGCAACAGTGCCCCGCCCATGCCTATGGTCAGCAGGAACGTGGCAACAGTGCCCCTCACCTACCCGCTGACCACGGCTGGCATGGCTACAGTGGCCCCGCCTTCACTGCTGACGACAGCAAGCGGCAACCTGACGGAGAGCACTATACGCGACTTGACTCGGCCACGCCCTGACGATCGACAAGACGGCGCACAGTCCCCCTAGGCATGCAGGGCCCGCACCTAGGGGAACCCGGCGAACCACAAGCCCTCGGCAGGACCCAGCCCGGGTCCCCGGACACCGACAATACGGACCCACCGACTTGTAACATTACCATTGTACCCTCAGGGGGGTTGTACTATAAAACCCCCCGGGAGCCCACGATCATAGGGGCAGCATCATCATCATCATCTCTCAGAAGATAGAGCGAGCAAGCCAGAGGACTAGCCACAAAACAGCAACACCGGAGAGAAGGAGCAGCCCACGCCTCGGCCAACTTCCTTCCTCCTCCATACAGCTCCAGGAGCAACATTGTACTATCGATCATCCAACTACACTCGGCAGGACTAGGGGTATTATCTCTCCGGAGAGCCCCGAACCTGGGTATGTCCGGCGTCCCGCGCCCGCTCATGCCAACCCCGCCTCTGGAGTCCACCAGCGCCCTCGAGCCTTCTCCTCTCTTTAGCCATCCCTTGGCATCTGCCGTGCGCCCACCACGACAATTGGATACGTATTAGTATCCACTATGTTCTAAGATTGATGTTGCTATGACTTTGCCATGCTGAATGCTTGTCACTTTGGGCCCGGGTGTCATGATTTCAGATCTTAATCGTTTATGTTATCACCATTATATCCATGTTCTAGATCCGATCTTGCAAGTTATAGTCCCCTATTATGTGTTATGATCCAGCAACCCCGGAGGGACAATAACCGGGACTTCTCCCGGTGATGACCGTAGTTTGAGGAGCATGTATTCATTATGTGTTAATGCTTTGTTCCGGTTCTCTATTAAAAGGAGGCCTTAATATCCCTTAGTTTCCAATATGGAACCCGCTGCCACGGCAAGGTAGGACAAAAGATGCCATGCAAGTTCTTTCCATAAGCACGTATGACTATTTACGGAATACATGCCTACATTATATTGATGAACTGGAGCTAGTGCCGTATCGCCCTAGGTTATAACTGTCTCATGATGAATATCATCCAGCAAGTCACCGATCCAATGCCTACAAATTTATCCTATATTGTTCTTGCTAAGTTACTACTGCTATCATCACTGTTACACTTGTTACAAAACTACTGCTATCATCATTGTTACACTTGTTACAAAACTACTGCTATCACTGTTACCGTTGTCGTTGCTACTGCTACTAGTATCAAAACTATCATACTACTTTGCTACTAATCGCTTTGCTGCAGATAATTAATCTCCAGGTGTGATTGAATTGACAACTCAGCTGCTAATACCTTCAAATATTCTTTGGATCTCCTTGTATCGAATCTATAAATTTGGGTTGAATACTCTACCCTAAAAAACTGTTGCGATCCCCTATACTTGTGGGTTATCAAGACCTTTTTCAGGCGCCGTTGCCGGTGAGCATAGCTATATTTGTTGAGTCACTTGGGATTATTATCAATTTATCACTATGAAGAATCTGAAGGATGCTAAGACTAAGATTTTTCCCTCAAAGACGAGGGGAGGTAAGGAACTGCCATCCAGTTCTGCTTTAGATTCACATTTAGTTATAAGTAAACTTGCAACACCACCACATGCTATCTATTTTGATATGTCGCAAGTTATTGATGATGCTACCTCTGCTATGGATAATGCTTATGATGATGCTAGTACCTTGCTTAATGATGATGTGCCACTTGGTGACTTTCTTGATAAACAAATTGCTAGAGTTATACAACATGATGTTGTTGAATCTGATGATGAGCTTGAAACTGAAACTCCTAAAACACCTGCTAGAACTAGCCTTCCTAGATATGAATTTCCTAAGGTACCGAAAGGTTATGTTATGAGTGAAGAAACGACTAGAGATATTCTTGCTTGTAGAGATAGAGATGATCTAGAGAAATTATTATGCAAGTATAAAGAAAAATCTATAAATGCTAGAATGAAATGTGATCCTAAGTTTGCTACTTCACCTATCTTTATTGATGATAACGATTATGAACTCTTTGTCGACCCAAAGTTAATTACTCTGGTTGAATCTAATCCTTTCCATGGTTATGAAACTGAAACGGTTGTGGCACATCTTACTAAGTTGAATGACATAGCCACCCTTTTTATTCATGATGAGAAAACTCGCTATTACTATATTCTTAAATTATTTTCTTTCTCATTAAAAGGTGATGCTAAAGCTTGGTACAATACTCTTGCTCCTAGTTGTGTGTGTAGTCCCCAGGATATGATTTATTACTTCTCTGAAAAATATTTCCCTGCTCATAAGAAACAAGCTGCCTTGAAGGATATATTTAACTTTGTTCAAATCAAAGAAGAGAGTCTCCCACAAGCTTGGGGGAGGCTTTGCCAATTACTTAATGCTTTGTCTGATCATCCTCTTAAGAAAAATGAAATACTTGATATCTTCTATAATGGACTAACCGATGCTTCTAGGAATTTCCTGGATAGTTGTGCTAGTTGTGTTTTCAGGGAACGAACTGTTGGATAAGCTGAGGAATTATTGAATAACAAATTGAAAAATGATGATTATTGGACTATTCCTGAACCACCGGTTGAACCCACTCCGAAGAAGAGGGGTATATTATATCTCAGTACTGAAGATATGCAAGAGGCAAAGAAATCTATGAAGGAAAAAAGTATTAAAGCTGAGGATGTTAAAATTTTACCTCCTATTGAAGAAATACATGGGATTAATACACCACCACCTCCTCAGGTGGTAGAGGTAAATTCTCTTATGAAATTCAGTGATAATGACAATCCTCACAATATGCATCCTAGCCAATGGCTTTATGAGTTTGAAAATTATATTAGAAAACAAGATCACTTCAATGCAAATGTTATGAAACAATTGAAATACAATTCTGATATGATTGCTCGCTTGAGTGACTTGTTATTTAGAATATCAAATGATGTTAGAGGTGTTGGAAAGCATGCTTCTATGGTTCAAACTCAGTTAGAACAAATTGCCTTGCTTGATGAAATGAATAATAATATGCATGACTTTGTTATTATAGTTGCAACTAGAGGAGGTAAAATGACTCAGGAACCACTTTATCCTGAGGGACACCCAAAAACAATTGAACAAGATTCACAAAGAGCTAACACTAGTGCACCTAGTTCTTCCAGAAAGAAAAAGAAAAAGAAAAATGATCGGACTTTGCATGCTCCAAGTGAACCTGAAATAGAGAAACCTCCTGATAATGATAATGAAACTTCTATCTCTGATGCTAAAACTCGGTCTGGTAATGAACATTCACCTAGCGATAGTGAAAAAGATAATGATGATGTTCATGAAGACTCTCAAATAAATAATAAAGAGCCAGACAATTATGTTGAGATAGAACCACCTGTTGATCTTGATAACCCACAACGAAAGAATAAAAGGTATGATAAAAGAGACTTCATTGCTAGAAAACACGGTAAAGAAAGAGAACCATGGGTTCAAAACCTATGCCTTTTCCACCTAAGTCAACTACTAGTATGATGATGAAGAATTTGAACGCTTTGCTGAAATGCTGAGGCCAGTCTTTTTCTGTACTCGCTTGACTGATATCTTGAAAATAAGAGAAAAATACCGGAAGCTGAAATAAGACATCATCACAAATAAGAGAAAAATACCGGAAGCTGAAATTTCCTCTATGCTTGCTAATTATACTTTTAAAGATGGAGTACCTAAAAAGCTAGGAGATCCGGGAATATTAACTATACCTTGCTCCATCAAATAGAATTATGTGAAAGCTGCTTTGTGTGATTTAGGAGCTGGTGTTAGTGTGATGCCTTTCTCTTTATATAAAAGACTTGATTTGAATAAACTCACACCTACTGAAATGTCTTTGCAAATGGCTGATAAATCAACAGCCATACCTATCGGTATCTGTGGGGATGTGCCCGTTGTTGTTGCTAATGTTACTATTTTGACTGACTTTGTTATACTTGAGATGCCCGAGGATGACAACATGTCGATTATCCTTCGTAGACCCTTCTTGAATACTACAGGGGCTGTTATTGATTGCAATAAAAGCAGGACCACTTTTCATATCAATGGTAATGAGCATACGGTGCACTTTCCAAAGAAACAGTTCCAAGTGAATGGTATTAATGTTATTGAAAAATCTCCGACAATCACTATTGGAAGTTTTCAAATACCTCTACCTACTGTTAAAAAGAAATATGAAATGCTTATTGTTGGGGACATTCATATCCCCATTGAGGTAACATATTGATTTACGAAAGTTCTTCGGTTTCATGCTAATTGAAAGTGGTTGTTAATAAGACTTGATCAACCTTATCAATGGATCATTTTTGAACGGTATGAAGTTGATGAATTTAGTAAGCACTACCTTCTGTCCCTACTTTTTGTTTTCTGTTTTTATTAGTTAAATAAACTAAAATGACATATTTTGTCTGTTTTCTGATTTTCCCGTGCAATAAAAAATGACCCAAAAATAAAAGTTCTCAGAATGCCCTAAAATTTTAATACAAATTTTTTCTAAATTTTTATGAATTTTTGGTGCAAATAACATCAGTGGGAGGTGCACCAGGTGGGCACAACCCACCTGGGCGCGCCAGGAACCCTAGGTGCGCCCTGGTGGGTTGTGGTCCCCACGTGGGCCCGCTCACTTATCTCTTCATACCACATCATCGCCTACCTCCAGAAAAAAATATCCATTGCTCTCTCTCGTGTGTTCTTGCTCTCAAATCCGCGGATTTCTATCTCTTTGCTCGAAGCCCCGTTTCCGAAACTATTTAGGGGGATTGTTGCTTGGTATGTGACTCCATCGTTTTTCCAATTCATTTTGGTTTTAGTGGTTTATATTTTGAATAATTAGCTACTCTTGGTGCTGCTGTAGATGAGATTGCATGTTGAATTCTTAGTGTTCTAGGTAGTTTGAATGCTTGCTATGGCCTCTATGTATCCCTATGAGTAGTTGCTATCAATTTAATAAAGTTTTGTTGACAAATTTTTGTCACCCAAAAATTTTCAGAAAATTGTACGTGGACATGATGAACCTATTTGGAAGGAGCTCTTCGAGGAGGAGATCCTCGGGGGCATCTTCTAGTGACAGCTCCGCTTGCCGGTCATATGTTGAACCAAGTGAAAGTTCTACTCGAGATGCCGCTACCAAAACATGCTTATGGCCTTGCGATGAGTATATGGGGCGTGTGGGTATTAAAGAGGAATTTGAGCAATATGTTCACAATGCCGGTCTCGGTCCCTACCTGGCAGATAAGTGTGAACAACGTCAACTTCTCACTGAATCATTAGTCAAAGGATTTAAATTCCTTCCCCGTGAGTCTAGGGTGTCATTTATGCTGTATGATAATCCATTTACCATCTCACTAGAAAATTTTGCTTACCACTGCAAACTTCCATTCTGGGGTTCGCTTGATGAGCCGCCAAGGTCTGAGTATCAAACATTCTTATCTAGTCTTTGTTACGGTGAGACGAGAGGAGTGACACAAGGTAGAATAAAGAGCATTCATTTTCCCGCAATTTAGTAATTTGCATTATTTAATGAGAAATGTATAGTAGGCAAGCAGGACTGTAGTACAATTTGTGCTCCAGACCTGAGCCTCATACACACCGCTCTCACCGGTGAAAGGAATTATAACCTTGGAGCGATTGTTGCACGCATACTTCAGCATAACGCTAACAGTGGCTGGTTCTATTGTGGAATTTATGCCACGCGCTTAGCACGAGGGCTTGGTGTTTCACCTTTTCCCTTTGACCCTATCCTACACACACGCATTATTTTGATTTTGACACCTTAAAAGATCATAAGATTCCCAAGGGTAAGGTTGAAAACTTCACCTATAATTTACTATTTAACCAAACGTCTGTTGTGCACACATATTTGCCCGCGCCTGCTCTTTTTGACTATCAAAGTAAAGGAATATATTTTGTTCTTGAGAGTGAGGCACGACCTCACAACACAGTAGTGGAGGCAGCACGGCAGGCCGAGGCATCTGCACCGAGAGCCTCTGTGAGCTACCACGCCAACTACTATCCAGGCTACTGATCGACTACCAAGTTAGGCCAAAGGCGTAAGCTTGGGGGAGTACGTGTTCTCACTGACATTACATTCATGTCCACTTATTCATCTTGTCGGTGTTCACACTTTTTCATCGTATCATCCATGCTTAGATATATTTTTCTTGCTTTCTTCTTGTGTGTTTGAAAAACTTTAGAAAGAAAACCAAAACAATTAGTTGTAGCTAGTTTACTTTCTATGCATGCTTAGTTGTAATATTAATATTAAAAATAAAACCCAAAAAGATTTCCTTGTTCTTCTTTTGCTTGTTGGGAGCTTTCCCGTGTAAATAGTTTTTCTCGTTTTTGCCTTTCCCTTTTTATTAGCTTGTTCAAGAAAACCAAAAACTCCAAAAATATTTCAGTGTTGTTTCTCTAAATTTCTTTTCTTTTTATTCGAGTTGTACCAAGGAGAAGACCACGATGAAAATGTTCCGTGGCTCTCTTATGAATAACTGTTGAACTAATAAAGAGCACATTTTACCTTGTCTTCTCCTATTGAATAAAATGTTTGCAGATTCCAGCTTAGTCCACGGCACTCTTGCACTATTATTATTTTCACATCATTTGGCCATGCAAGTGAAAGGCAATAATGATGATATTCGATGAACTGGCCATGGCAGAGAGAAACTGGTATGAACTCGACTTGTTCTGTTTGTGTAAATATGTTTAACCTAGTATCCATGATTCAGCCCATTATGATTAAAAATGTTTGCATTGACAATTAGATATTATAGTTTCTCATGCCATGCGTAAGTAGCTGGGAGTGACTAATGATTTATCTTGGATATCAACATTGCATTAAAAGTGATGTAGTATGACGATATGGTATCCTCCTCTGAATGTTCGAGTGGCTTGACTTGGCACATGTTCATGCATGTAGTTGAATCAAAACCAACATAGCCTCTATGATATTTATGTTCATGGTGATCATATCCTACTCATGCTAGTGTCCAATGTTACTCCTCGAGCGCCTTCTCCAGATCGGCCGCCTTGGCAAGGGCCACCTTCAGCTCGGCGTCCTTGTCTCCGGCCGCCTTCTCGGCCGCCTCACGGCGACGGGCCTCGTCCTGACGGGCCCCCTCAGTCATGGTGACCTAGCCCCGCAGGCGATCCACCTCGGCCTGGAGCCAGCCCTTGTCGTCGGCCAGCTGGCCGCGCTGCTGGTCCGCCTCCATCAGGGCCTGCTGCGCCTCTGCCACCTTCGCGGCTTCCGCCTTAAGGAGCTCCACCTCAGCCTCGAGGCGGCTCTTGTGACCCGCCAGCTGCTCATGCAGCCGGTTGGCCTCGTCGAGAGACCGCCGAGCCACGGCCGCCTCCGCCCTCACCTGCGCCACGTCGACGCCAAGATGGCCGGTGTCGGCAACGAGCCGGTCGTACTGATGACCGGCCCGGAGCAGACGAGTCTGCCAGAACAGCACCTCGGCTATGAAAAAGAAGGACTCAGCAGAAGAAAAAAGCAAGACTTAAGATTTGGCCCAACTGTTACACAGTTGGCCCGAATCTCGGGGGCTACACCTAGTGGGTGCGCTAGCGTGCCCCCACTAGAAAAGAGCACAAGAATACATCGGCGACGCGGAGCTCCTCCTCCTTGGCGGCAAGCCGCTCCTTGAGCTCTCGGTTCTTGCCCAGGAGGCGATTGTAGGCGGCGACCCGGAAGGCGTCGAGATGCTGAAGAAAGCATAAATCAGAACAAGGCCAACACTCTAAAGATTCGACCCAACTACTACGTAGTTGGCCCGAACCTCGGGAGCTACACCCAGTGGGTGCGCTGGCGCGCCCCCACAAAGAAGAAATTTCAAGAAGACTTACCTAAACGGCGCGCTCCAGGTCGCGCGTCCGCTCCACCTCGGCCTGGGCGAAGGCCTCGAGCTGTTCCGTCCGGCCTCGCAGGCGGCGACTGACGGCGTCCAGCGCCGCTCCCTCATGGGTCTGAGGCCCGAAGACAACAGTGCTCCCGCTCCGCACCGGCTGCGGCACGGCAGCTCGGCGCCCTCCCTTCCGGAGCACCAAGGTGTACTCCCCGCTGGCCGCTCGCGACGAGGCCAGCACCTCCTCCGACACCCCTCCCAGCGCCGACGACGACCCGGACACCGGGACGCCCTGCGTAGCCGTCCCCGGCATAGCTGCCGGGGTGGCCTCCGGCACCGCCGCCCGCGGTGCCTCCTCCAAAACCGGCGGCGCCTCCGACGCTGCCGCCCGCATCATCTCTTCCAAAATGACGCCGCCTCCACCACAATCAGCCCCCGCTCGCTCGACCACGTCGGCCTGCGGCGGGGTGTCATCCTCTACCTCCACGACCTCCAGGTCGGGGATCACCACCTCAGCCCGGCCTCCACGGCCGCGCTCCCTCACCGACGACGGCTCAAATATCGTCGTCGCCACCACCGTGCCCTCCGGCATCTCACGCCAGGCCGGCTCCGCGCCGGCTCGCGCCCATGCCGCCGCCGCGTCGGTCCAAGCCCGGGCCGATGCCGCCTCCAGCTCCGCCTCAGATCGATTCCTGTCCCGCCAGGCCAAGGCTTCGGCGTCGTTCGGATCCAGGCCGAGGTCCGAGTCGGCCCGTCCCTCCACCTCGGCCCGATCGGCAAGGTCGGACCGGCTCCTGCGGAACGCGGCCCCTTCGGCGGCCGCGACTTCCGCCGCCGCCCTCGCCAACGCGATTGACGACCTAAAGTAGAAGGCAGAATGAGTAGAAAAGAAACAAGACTAGCTCAAGAAAGAAAATATGAGCGCAAACAAGAAATGAAGCTTACCCCTCCAAGACCGGGACCGGGGTTCACTACTAGAAAAACCGCTACTAATGGCGCACCTAATTTGGCCATTAATGGCGCATCACTGGTGCGCCATTACTATACGCCATTAGTAATTTTACTAATGGCGCACCGGTGGTGCGCCATTAGTATCTGATATACTAATGGCGCACCACTGTGCGCCATTAGTATAAACTACTGATGCGCCATTAGTATGCCTCCCGGGGCCATGTATACCAGTGCTTTGGCATACTAATGGCGCACGACCACGAATCGCCATTAGTAACCATGGCATACTAATGGCGCACCGACCAGTGATGCGCCATTAGTATGCTTTGTCATACTAATGGCGCCTATCATGTGATGCGCCATTAGTATGAATATTAGGTTTTTTTTATTTTTTTATTTTCTGTTTTTTGCACAGGTTACAAAATGTATAATTTGACAAAATATAGACAGCACACATCAACAACAGAGTCATCGAATACAATAGAAGATTAGTCTTTGAATACAATTCATCATATTAGTCTCCGAATACAATTCATCATATTAGTCTCCGAATTGAAAAGACCGAACAAAGATAGAACATTATATTACAAGTCTCGAGACCGCGAGTAGCGAGTTTGTCTTCACATTACAAGTCGATATCGATCATCTAAACTACCATCACATAGAAGAGAGCTGCGGTCATCACGATGAGCATCATCACGATGAAATTCGTCTTCATCCGGTTCCTCCAACGCCCCCTCCCCTCTCCCGCTAGATAGCGGGCGTATCTAGATTCGGCCTCGGCCCTAGTGGTGTACCCTTTGTAACTGTTACCGCTGAATCGGTGAACCTATCTCCGACACTCCTCCCGTCATCGTGACTCCGGAACCTTACCCTTGTACACGACATACGTCGGCATCGCTATGCACTAGCCAAATGAAATGTTAGTACCAATTCACAGACAATACATAAGCAATATATAAGTATGCAACAGAGCGATCGGAAGAGAAAAGCAAGACATTAATAGCATCGATTACATCTAAGTTGAGCGACTCTCAAACCAAAGAGACATACTACAAGTTCATTAAAGTTTAATTACAACATGAGCCAATCGATGTTTCGTAACTAGACAACTCGACTCAAGGGACGGAGCGTGGATGAAGCCGCCGTCTATCGTGGGAGTCATGAAAGAACGGGCGTTGTCATCCTGCATTTGTAGCATTGTGTCGATGTCACCGTTGGACGGTTGATTTCGAGGTAGAACTGCCCCGAGGTACGAAGGACATCTTGATGGATGATTTCCGCAAACTCCGATGGATGCGAAAGAATTCTTGTCGATGTCCGCGTCTGGATTGCCGACACGCCGCGGCCCAATCTTGGAGTTTACTTGGTAGCGAAGTTGATGATGGTTCCGTACGATCACCCGCATGTGATGGATGGCGTAGTAGGCACCCTTCTGACCGCCAGGCGGCTGCTTGACGCAGCAGAACGTCGTATTGTGGGAGAACACGTGCTTGCCATATTTACGAATAGGCCTGGTGAAGGTGCCTCCAGATTTGGCGAGGCGGGAGAACATCATCAAGAACCTTCTTGACATTTGTGTAGTCTACGTTCGATGACGGTCCGGGTCGAAATCGTGGCCATGGAATATTTGGGGCTTAGGAGGATGGCGTGCAACGTGTGTCACTGCAGAAAACACGGAATGTTAAAAGAAAACGATCGAAATGTAAGAATTCATATGTTACGGGCGGTTGAGGGAGGACTTACTCGGGAAAGTAAGGCACGAGGAAGTTATCCTTATCTTGGTTTGCCGAATGATGCCTTGAGGTAAGAACTTCGCGACTTGCGGTCCCAGCGCTGCCCAAGATCTTGGCACGCATGTAGAAGGGGTCGACTATCACGATGTCCGGGGTCTTGTCGCGAATGATCCGCATCTCCATACTCAGCGAAAATAGCGAGCGAAGGTCTAGTGCAGCGGATGAAGGTTCAACATAGCGTGGATGTCATCAAAACGCAGGGCGATCGTGACGCCCGATGGACTTATCCACAAAGCCCTTGCCCTCGGCACCTTGGCCGCAAAACTGGGTATGCCACATCCTTCTCCACGAGACGCCGCTTCTCCAAAGAAAGAACACTGTCATGCAGACTCCGCGCCAGCACCGGTTGCAGCATTGAGCATATTTGTCGGTAGCATCGCCCTACCCGCCACATGCACCCTCCTCGAGATATCCTGCGGTGAAGGTGGCCCGTCCTGAGCACGGATCGTACTCTGTGCCGGCTGGCTCGCACCCTTCTTAGTCTTTCTTTTGCGTGCCTTCTTCTTCTCCTGTAATGGGACCGAGTTTTGCTCACAGACCGCCTTCTTGAGTGTGTTGGGGCTGATAATATTTCGCACCTCGCCTATCTGAGGCTCGGTGAAGTCGGCAGTGGGGCGTCTCGAGAGCTGAGCGCGAGACGGCGCCTATTGCAACTTGGCTTCTCCAGCGATGCGAGCTAGATCGCACACGTCTTTTGTTGGGTTTGGTTCTTGAGAAGGAGGCCCCATGAAGTCGCCATCGCACCCATGATCGGCAAAGTCTTGATCGGCGTTGCCAAATGTATCATAGTCGTCGTCGTCGTCGTCGTTACGATCCTGTGCCATATGCATGTTTGGATCGATGGCATAGGGATGTCCGGCACCGTTGGGCGGTCTTGCCATGGGGCCGACTTGGCGCCGGCACGACTGGCGGTGTTGTCTTTGGGGTGGTGTCCCCCGCCCCCAAACGAATCTGGCTCTTTGGCCAAAGCAGGGGCCAACTCAAGCATGCACTGAGGGTCATCACGTCATCATCGTCGGCCCCGACTGGTCGATTCGGAGGTAACAACTCGTCGCAGCATGGCAGCACCCGAACCAGTTGAACCCTAAACAAGTTGGGTGGCATCTGGGTACCGTGGAACAAGGGGTTGCCCGGTTGAACTATTTTTCCCTTGGCGACATCGACCAACTCGTTGTTCACGAAGTGGAGGAGAGTGCAGGAACGTCGGCGGCGCCTGCGAAAACATGTAGGGCGTCGAGGATGCCCGATCAAAGGCAAGGAGATGAAGTCCTCGGCGAGAGGCTTAATTAGTTACCGTGATGATGGCGTCGAGCTCGGCTAATGTAGAGGCACCGCCAACGGCGGCGTGCGATTGACGAGGGGCGCTTGCTGCGAGAGGTGCTGGCGGCGTACACCGGGTGCATTAAGCTGCCGTGCGGCGTCGGAGACACCAATGCCGCCTCGCCGGAGGCATCAATAGCCCGCCATCGCATTATGCAAGTTGCTAGCCGTGAAGCTAGGAATCGGGCGGCCCTATTGGCGCCCGCAATCCACGACTCAACCCGAGATCAAGGTAGGCACAATGGCGGTGATCGCCGCTCCGAGTCGTTGTTCCACTTGCTCTTGGACAATCTCCAAATCCGCGCCACCTGTGCCTTGAGTTCTTGAACCTCTCGCGCTGGCTTTCCGAGCTGGTCTTTTCTCCTTCCGCACACCAGCGGTATAGTATGACCCCATTTTGTCGACAAGCCTTTGCCGGCCACACGACCAGTGACATCGACTTCTTGAGCTTATCCTTGTTCTTCATTACATTCAACCCCTATTTAGAGTGGTGTCCCAAGGGTTGCTCTGAGTCGACCCCGCTACTGCTTTCGATCGCTGCGGAAGGAATGTGAACCATTTAGAAATTTGGCTTCATTAATTAGAATGCAACCATATGGAGCTAATTACGCGGGCGTGTATTCCTTACCAGAACAAGCTCAAGCGCCCTGGTCTTCGATCCGTGGTAAGCTCCTTTGTTTTTGGGTCCTTCTTGTACCGGGCCCTGACAAAGTTCCTGGTCTGCTTGTCACCGTATTTATCAAAGAGGGGCGGTAGGCCTTGCTCGGCACGGTCCGCCTCCTCCTTGTCCCATATAGGATCCGCCACTCTGTAACCGCCGGGACCGAGTGTGTGTTCCCCTATGTTCAGCTCCCGCATTTGTTTCCCCCACTCACTTGATTGGGAGTTTGCGGTGCTCGAGCAATTGATCTTGAAGTCGTTGTAGTCATCTTCGGTGATCGAAGGATTTTTCTCCTTGATCTTCTAATAACTCTCACCTTTCTCGATCATTCTCTTCACATTGCTTTTCCAAGTAGACAGGGCCTTGCTCATCTTCGTGAGGGCAGCATTGTTCACTTTATTCCCTTTGAGGCTTGTGTTTTCGAAAGCAGCGGGAACTTGTATCGTTCGTGCAGCCGTGAAGAGGAGGTTCGCAAATTCCCTCGGTCGGATGCCTCGGGTTCTCGGTGTTGATCGAGGCGGTGCTCGGAGAATGCACCCGAGCTGAAGCGAGTACCACTTGACTATTCGTTCGGGCGCGTTGGATTCCGTCGAGTCCACTTGATAACTTCCTCCTTGAGGGTGCGAAGCACGGTCGGGCGCCAGTCCTTCCGTTGCCTCTTCTGTTGGCTGCCATCGTGCGTGCGCCGCCATCATCGATGGTGGCATCCTCGGCGGCACCATCGGTGGTGGCATCGGTGTGGTCATCCTCGGCGGCACCATCGGTGGTCTCGGGATCGGTGGGGAAGGCGGCGGCCTCATACAAGTGAGGTTGTTCCTCCATCTCTGGGACAGCTCCTGAATGCCTTGCCGCCCGAACCCTCGGCCTCATCGTTGTGGGCCATGTTTCTCTCTGAATAGAAATAAAGCTTGGTCAAAAAGTTGGTTATTGTCAGCGAACAAGATCATGGTCTCATCATTTAGGGTTTGTCGACACGAGGCATCCTAAAATCTAAGCTTTTATCATTGAGGGTTTTTCGACGAGGCACCCTAAAGCCTAAGCTTTCATCATTTCGGTTTTATCGACACCGAGGCACCCTAAAAGCCATGCATTAGTCACAAATACGCCGGGCACTTGATCCTACTTAATTAACTACTACGATACCCCGGCCCATGCATTAGTCACAAGTACCCCATATGTCCTATTTTTAGCGAAGTCATGCTAAAATTCACGGAAAATTTCAGCATGACCTTTGCTGAAAATAGGACATATGGAGTACCCGAATTTGCCGGAACGGAAGTTAATCGACATTCCGGCAAACTCAAGGGCCTCTCGGGGTACCTGCAAAATTATTACCCCAGGTGGACATGGATGCAATGTCACAAGTCACATGGATCCCACACCCACAGGAGCTGGTGAAGCTTCATGTGTATTCCACGAAAACCAGCCTGACTAAAGAGCTTTATGTAGAAAACAAATCACTCCACCAGCTCACACAGGATCATCCCTCTAAGCAATTACTCAAAATGGGCACTAGCTGCAAAATGAACATTTTACACATCTGAACTTTTACAGGATCATCCCACCAGCTCACATTACAGAGACGGAGGAGCATTGGTCACAACCCTTTAATCTCTCTCGTCTACTTTTTCTAAAACAAAGGCACAAATAATTCTGCAAGACATTACAAATAATTCAAGAATTTAAGAATAATCAGAGGAAATTAATCAACTTGTAAACTGATAAAGAATAATATATTGAGAATATCGACTCGACACGCTTTTGACAAAATCATCGAGGTGCATTGCTTATAGGAAGTTATTAATACAGAACAGGGTGCCATGGACAACCGCACTTCGAAGATGCAAAATGCACTTCGAAGATGCCATGGACAACCTCGACTATCAACTACATGGTGAGCAACCAGCACAATTTCTCCTACATATGTTTGCTACTCCAATTTTCAGAACCTGGTTTGGTCATAATTCTTTATTCAAAGCATGAATACTAATTGTGATGTCGTGCCGTGCGTGCAATGGTCACCGTGGGCAAACAGAGGCCTATGGGTGAAGCATGAAGACTAATTAACATAATGCTTTTAGCAACACGGCAATGTTGTAAGGAATGAACTAGTACTTCCAAATAGCGATGACTAATTAGTAGTGCTATACTACAAGCTGAAAACCACTATGTACTAATCCATTGATGCTAGACAAAACTGAGTAGTCAACAAGCAGTACAACAAATCCAGCAACGGACAACCCTCTCTCGACAAAAGGATTGCAGATTTACATCGATTCTTGGTCCGACCTTGTCCTTTGAAGCTGTTAGGCAAGTCTCCTCGATGGTTGTGCTCGTGTAGCGTAAGCGGGACTAAACGATGCCAACCGCAGCAGCGATGCAGATTCATGATGTCCCGTATACTGTTTTTAGTAACAAAGATAAGTGCAATCAAACATAATGATCTGAAGATTAACAAGTCAGAATTCAGAAGGCGGTAACAGATTTGCAATTTCCATAGGTCCCATCAACACAGCAATCTCATGTCATTGGCTCTCAAGATATTTCATTTGTTTCTAAGAAACACGTATATACCAAACTAAAAGTTTGAAATGCTTTGGATGAGCTCCGTCAAACAGGACACAGACTCCCTTGAATCATAAAAGAGAGGCTCTATGCTACCATAAATTCTGTTTAAAGGGTCAGTCGATGTTGTGATGTCCATCATTACCATATTGTTTTCAGATTAATATAAAGAGACACATATACCATTTTCATAGGCCCCATCAATCGAACAAATCTCATGTGCTGGGCACTAAAGTTTTTTATTTGATTCTCTACTAGACAACAAAAAGAAACACATATACCAAGCTAATAGCTCAAATACCTAGATGAGCTCTGTCCTACCATAATTTCAGGATGTTAAGTTTACTGATTTACAAATTAGTCCTTTATTTGCAAGGTAAGGCGCTAAGCTAAGTTATCTCTATCCTAAATACCTCTAGTGAGTGGTGACATACAAATTAGTCCTTTCTTACAAAGGCAAGCATAATGCTGGTTGCTAAATACCTATAGTGAGTTGTGAAAATATATAACTAGCTACCAATATTCAACTGTCATAACATAATACATAATAAGGCATCCAAAAGCATACCAAACAAGGAGCATAATACATGAACCCTAGCCTAGTTTACGGAAAAAATCAATCTGGCCATGACAGATTTAACCAACCGCATACCTTGCTGCGAGAGGTTGAGGATGAGGATGGCCGCCGTCTCCGCTTCGTTAAATGCTGGCGCTTCGCTCCTTGGTTTGGGGCGGCGGGCGACGACGGTGGTGTCGGGCGGCGGGGCGACAGTGGTGTCGGGCGGCGGCGAGATGCGGGGCGACAGTGGCGCTGGGCGGGTCGGGGCGGCGAAGCGACAGTGGTGTCGGGCGGCGAAGCGACGGTGGCGTCGGGCGGGTCGGCGCGGCGGCGACGGTGGTGTCGGGTGGCATCGAGATGGCGGGCGACGGTGGCGTCGGGCGGGTCGAGGGCGGCGGGCGACGTGGTGTCGGGCGGCGCTGGCGGGCGACGGTGGCGTCGAGGGCGGCGGGCGACGGTGGTGTCGGGCGAAGGCGGCAGTGGCGTCGGGGCGGAGAGAGATCGGGAAGGGATCGCGGCGCGGCGAGGGAGAGAGACGGATCGGTGCAGTAGGGGGCGCCACAATACTAATGGCGCACCACCCAGCGATCGCCATAAGTACATACATACTAATGGCGCACCGGGTGAGGTCGCCATTAGTATTTTTTTTCTTTTCGAGCCAACAGTTATCTACCACCGACCTGATACATGTCAAGTCGTCTCTACTAGCTCGACTGGTCACAGCTAGTTCTCACACCAGAGGTCCTGGTTCGATTCCTGTGCTCCACAATTTTTTATGCATTTAAAATGCTATTTGATACTTATTTGTGTTTAAATATGTTCAAACTTGTTTAAATCATAACAGTAATATTTTTTTATAAGACAGTAATAATTTTTTAAAAAATATCATCAAACAGTAATGCCGGTGGAGCGGGGAAGGGTGCGGGGGGTGCGGGGGTCGGCGGCGGTTGAGTAGGGGGGTGCGGGGGGTCGGCGGGCGGTTGAGTAGGGAGGTGCGGGGTCGGGTGGCGGTTGAGTAGGGAATCGAGAGGTGCGGGGGGTCGGCGGCGGCGGCCGGTGGACCGGATCTGAGGTGTCTGAGGTCGGCGGTGGCGGTTGAGTAGGGAATCGAGAGGTGCAGGTGGTCACGGCGGGCAGTGGACGGATCTGGGGTCTGGGGGTCGGCGGTGGCGGTTGGGAATCGAGAGGTGCGGGGCGGTCGGCGGTGGCGTGGCCGGATCTAGGTGTGCGGGGTCGGCGGTGGCGGTTGAGTAGGGAATCGAGAGGGTGCGGGCGGTCGGCGGCGGCGGTGGACGGATCTGGCGAGTGGGATAGCGATTGAGATGGAGGAGGATCGAGATCGAGTGTCCATGAAATTAAAAATATTCATGATAGTTCAAAAGTGCCCATGAAATATAATCGAGAAATGAAGTCTGATTTAAATACAATCGATCTTAGCTAGCTATCTGTTCACAATCTTCTTGCCCTTCTTTTTCGCAAATGGAGTTCTTCTATGGAACGGACGTCCTTTAGGTAGGGTGGTCCTGCTTCTTCTTGTGGTGTATGCTGCTACTTCATCATCGTCGTCATGTTTGATCCTCGGGTCGCCGTACTTCTCGAAGTCTTGCTCATTGGCTACTCCATCCATTCCGATGATCTTCCTTTGCCTCTCCTCCGACAACACGACCGGCTTTGGCGGGTCGGTAATGAAGAAGCATTGGTCCACTTGGGAAGCCAGTACCCATGGCTCATTTTTCAGCGGTGACGTTTATACCCATGATCTTGGATTTGGCCGGGTATAACCATGGTGGTGAAATACGGTCTTCTTTTATGACATTCTTGGCCCATCGACACGGAACATCGACCTTCTCTCCAGCGTAGCTCAGCTCCCCGATCTCCTCGATCCTTCCGTAGTATCTATCCTTGTCGTTACGGTGTAGGATCCCATCGTTACCCGGAGTTCGATAACCATCGCTCTTCATGTCCTTGGCCTCGGTGTAGAATGTGTAGCCGTTGATATCGTGACGCCTCATAGGTCATCGTTGTGCTCGGCGCCTGTGACAAAGCGAATATGAGTTGTTCTTCCGCGGAAGAATCCTCATGTAAAGGGTACGACGAAGCTTCGCTTGAACCAACGCGTGAAACATGAGTTGTGCTCTTTGAGTATATCTCCGTCCGTCCTCTGTTGGCCTCGGTCATTGTACGCCTTCTTAATAAAGGTTTTGTGCTCTACCACCCAAGGATCGACCACGTCTATGTGTTGTAGCGCGACTAGGTTTGCTCTTTCAAAGTCGGCGAGTCGACCCTCGAAGTCGACATGCATTTCGCGGCGACCCTCACGGTGACCCCATCCAGCGAGCCTGCCGAGGTGCTGCTGACGGGCAGACCAACGGGTTCTCGATGCCTAGATAATTCGTGCAGATGGGAGATGCACTCTTGATCGAAAAGCCCCTGGCTATGCTTCCCTCTGGACGTGACATGTTGCGAACGTATCCTTTGATGACACCATTCATCCTTTCGAACGGCATCATGCTGTGCAGGAACGTCGGCCCGAGTTGGATGATATCCTCCACTATATGGACCAGCAGATGCACCATAACGTCGAAGAATGCGGGCGGGAAGTACATCTCAAGCTCGCATAGTATCACCACGATCTCTTCCTGTAGCCTTCTGAGTTGCCTCACGCCAATCGACTTCCGAGAGATGACGTCGAAGAAGTTGCATAGGCCAAATAGCGTTTCACGGACGTGCGCGTCCATGATCCCACGGATTGCAACTGGAAGTATCTGCATCATCAGCACGTGACAGTCGTGAGACTTCATCCCGCTGAACTTCTGCTTCGCTGGGTCTAGGTATCTGCTTATCTTCCCCGCGTAACCGTAAGGAAGTTTTACTCCTAGGAGGCAGGTGAAAAACTGCTCGATCTCCTCCTGACTTAGAGTGAAGCACGCTGGAGGGTAGTCATTTCCGGTCTTCTTGGCCTTTTTGCCTTTGCGACGACTTTCTGTGTCCTGCTTCGCCTCATCATCATCATCATCATCATCATCATCATCATCATCATCATTAGCGTGAAGCTCCTGCCTGATGCCCATTGATTTCAAGTCTGCCCTTGCTTTCGGCCCATCTTTGGTCCTCTCTGGCATGTTGAGCAGGGTACCAAGCAGACTCTCGCACACGTTCTTCGTGATATGCATGACATCAAGGCTGTGAGGCACACGGTGGATCTTCCAGTACGGCAAGTCCCAGAAAATAGACCTCGTTTTCCACACCTTCAGCAACGGCTCTGGCGCCTTCGCTTCTTTCCGGCTCGCGCCTTTTGCTTCTTTCTCGGCGGTGGGCGTCTTTCCAATTTTTCAACAGCTTGTCTATTTCCTCGCCGCTCCTCGTGACAGGCGTTTTGGTTCGGTTTCACCATCGAACAGATCCTTGCGTTTCCTCCACGGGTCATCTTCGCGAAGCCACCTTCGATGTCCCATGAACACGGTTTTCGAAGACCCGGGATCTCTATCTAGCTGGCGATACGTTGTGTCATCCATGCACCTTGCGCATCCAGAAAATCCGTGGACTACCTGCCCCGCGAGATATCCGTAACCGAGATAGTCGTGCACCGTCGTGAGCAGTGCGGCTCTCATAGGGAAATATTCTTTCTCTGCGGAGTCCCACGTATTGGCTGGCGTTTTCCACAGCGTGTCAAGCTCCTCTTTCAGCAGCCCCAGATACAGATTGATGTCGCTCCTGGTTGTTTCGCCCTTCAATTAACATACTCATGTGAATGTACTTCCTCTTCATGCACAACCAGGGGGAAGGTTGTACATCCACACAAACACAGGCCAGGTGCTATGTGTGCTTCTCGCTGCCAAACGGATTGACTCCATCGGTGCTCGCGCCCAGCACGATGTTCCTTGGATCGCTCCCAAATTCGAGTCTTGAAGTTCAACGCTTGCCACCGGCTCGCATCCTTAGGGTGACTTAGCATCTTGTCTTTTTATCTATCTCCGGATCATTTGCGTCATCTTCTCGCTTCTTCTCCTCCCTATCCGCGTGCAACGCAGGAGCTTTGCTACCTTAGGGTCCGCGAAATAGCGCTGCAGACGAGGAGGATCGGAAAGTACCACACCACTTTTCGAGGAGCTTTTCCTCTTCTTGTATCGAGTGACGCCAAGACACCGGACATATGGTAGACTCCGCGTGCTCGTCCCGATAAATGATGCAATTGTTCATGCACACATGGTATTTCACGTGCGTAAATCGAGAGGACACACGATTTTCTTCGCCTCCTCAAACTGGTCGGGCACTTGTTCCCCTTGGGAAGACGTTCGTGCGTAATGACATGTTCTCGTCGAAGCATCGTCGGTCATTTTGTGTTTTACCTTCATCTCGAGCCATGAGCGCTACTTTCAAAGCGGGTATCCTCGGGCCTGCATCCTTCATACAATGGAGTAACCGCGTCTAACTCAAGTTGATCCATCTTGGCTTTCTCTCGGCGGCAGCTCTGGCGTTATCCGTGCGCTTGAGAAGCAGCTCTTGAATATGAGGGTCCTGCACCCAGCCCATCGATGGTCCAGCGTCGTCGCTCCGCCCGGCATCATCATCTTCATGATCATGCCCGTCGCCTGCTCCGGCATCTTCCTCATCATCATGTCCTGCATCTTCTACATGATGACTGTACAACATCACCGTCGTGATCATCTCACGGGATTCTTCGTCTTCTTGCCCGCCCGAGCCGCGGTGGTTGTCTTGCTGCCCTTCCTCATTTCTTGCCCGCCCCCATGGGCGACTTCGTAGTCATCTTCATCACCTTGCCACCGATAGCCATCCATGAAACCACGCAAGAGCAGGTGGTCCCGACCTGCCGGAATCCGGTCCGCAATAAGGCTCTTCACTTGCATCTTCGACACGGACATCTTATCTCCGTCTCGTTCTTTTGAAGCATCTCGGCCTTCAAGGACCTCAAAACCTATTCACGATGCCTTCGGTCATCGTGCGGACTATGGTCGCTGCGGGTAGAGCAAAACGATATTTTAGAACCAAACAAAATTTGGCATGACTTTCCCTAAAAATAGGACCAAAAGAATGCTTAATGCCAAAATTCTCGCCAAACGGAAATGAATCAACATTCCGCAAAATATTGGCAACTATCGCATTTCAAATACCGTACACCTCCAAACACAAACACATATGCAACACCACAAACATATGCAACACCACGAACATACATAGATCTAGGTAGGCCGTAAAAGTGCATGTGCACATTGTTGTAGGGAGAACAACATAAATATAGCTTCCCCTTACTTACCTATTAAAACAAGGTAATTTAACCACTTAATTTGAATGAATCTATGGTGGAAATGAGGTGAAAAGAGGAGGCACCGAGACAAGGAGGAGGTGGAGAGAATGAAGTGGGAGAAAGTGAGTGTGGGTAGGAGAGGCTGTCCAAAATATCTTGTTACAACTACTAATGGCGCACTTAAGAAGGATCGCCATTAGTATGTTTGGACAGGCGCACTAGTTCAAAAATAATAATTTTCTATACTAATGGCGCACCAACTGCACAGTGCGCCATTAGTAGTTACAACTACTAATGGCGCACTTAAGAAAGATGCGCCATTAGTATGTTTGGACAGGCGCACTAGTTCAAAAAAAATAATTTTCTATACTAATGGCGCACTATGCACTGGTGCGCCATTAGTAGTTACAACTACTAATGGCGCACTTAAGAAGGATGCGCCATTAGTATGTTTGGATAGGCGCACTAGTTCAAAAAATAATAATTTTCTATACTAATGGCGCACCGACTGCCTGGTGTGCCATTAGTAGTTACAACTACTAATGGCGCACTTAAGAAGGATGCGCCATTAGTATGTTTGGACAGGCACACTAGTTCAAAAAAAAAATTTATACTAATGGCGCACCCTTTGCATGGTGCGCCATTAGTAGTTTCAACTCTAATGGCGCATCAGAAGGTGGTGCGCCATTAGTATATACTAATGGCGCACCAACTTTCTGGTGCGCCATTAGTGTCAATCCCATCTATAGCCCTTTTTCTAGTAGTGGTTGGCCTCCCGTGCCCGCCGACGCGCTTCCTCTTGGCCGGCCTCCCGGCCCTGGCCGGGTCCGCCATGCGCTTCGGGGCCTGGGGTTGCGGCGCGACGCTGTCTTTTCCGTGTGGGCGGCTCGGCGCCGCCCTATGTGAAGTCCCGACTCCGCCCGCGTCGCCACTACACCGACAACTGGCGTCAGCACCGACCGTTCCATGCCGCGATCAGCAATTCAAGACATATGAAGAAAAACACGAGACTTACCCGCGCGACGCCCAGCGCCAGCGTCGGACTCGGCCTCCTCCTCCTCGCCATAAGCTGCGCGCTCCTCTGGTGCCCCTGGCGCCACCTGCGATGGAGCTCGGGCGTAAGGATGCCGAATCGCGTTCAGAAGTACCCCCCGCGTCGCGTCAGGACGGATGAGAAGGTGTGCGGCAGGAAAGTAAGGAGACCAGACACTCACCTACGGCGCGGGGTTCGACCGGCTGTACGGCGCCTTGCCGAACCGCCAGTCCTCCCCAAGGTTGGCCTTGGAGATGTCATTCACGCCGCGTGCGATCTGCTCTGCGGACAGCCGCATCGACCCCATGCGGTTGGGGTCTTGAAGGCCGACCATTTCGCCGATGAAGCAGGAGCGCCCCTGAAGCGGAAGGACCCGGCGCATGATGAACGCGACGAGGAGGTCGGTGCCGGTGAGCCCCTCCTACGTCCTCATCACCATCACCCGCTCGCAGAGATTGACGATCTCCTGCAACGTGCGCCTGGGCGAGTAGCCCCAGTTCGTCTCCGCCCGCGGCGGTGCGATGGCGAAGGCCGGAAGGTTGATGCGATCTGCACCAAGGTTGCGGACGTAGAAGAAGGAGTTCTGCCACTTCTTGGAAGAATCCTCCAGTGGTATCTTGGGGAAATCCGCCCCCGACCGCTTCGATATGACGGCGGCGCCGCAATCGGCGAACTAACCGGCCGACGGGCCTTGCTGCTTCAAGGAGAAGAAGCGCGCCCAGAGGTCGATCGTAGGCTCAACCCCCAGGTACCCCTCACAGAGGGTGACGAAGCCGGAGAGCTGGACGATGGCGCCGCCGCCAAGATGATGCAGCTGGAGCCTGAAGAACTCCAGGAACATGCGGAAGAAGGTGCTCACCCGCAGCCCGAACCCACGCTCGAAGTGCGTGAGGAAGACCACCCGCTCCTGCCCCTCGGGCCGAGGCCTCTGCGCCGCGCCGCAAGCGGACACCGACGTCCGTCTCGCGTGGCAGGCGCCACGTCGTCCAGAGTTGGGTGATGACCTCGAAGGTGACATTCGAACCCATCCAGGAGCCCGATGGCAGTGACATGATCAGAGGAACAAGAAGGAAGATGGACGGCGAAGGAGTTCTGCTCGGAGCAGCGGGCGCCGCAGTGCATCAGTTGCAAAGAGCGGAGCGGGAGCAAAGGGACGGGAGGGCGCGAGCGAGAATAATATCCGCCGCCCCCTTTCCCCCCGATTTATAACCCTCGGTTTGAACGTGCGGAAGTGGGATCGTCTCCGCAAGCGTGTTCCACTACCCCGCAATAAGTGCGCACGTACACGCGCAGTAACTGCCTGGGGAAGAGCAACCGGCCCCCGCGCACTTGGGCCGAGGGCGCGCGGCGGTGGGCCCCAGCCCGTCGCCCAGTCCAGTCACGCGTGTGGCCTGTCAGGCCCCTCCGACTTCCGGGTACCACGTGGCTCCCACGCGAAGCTCGAGGGATTGCCCCAAGATTCAGCGGACTTCTCGGTTCCCGCCACGGCCGGGATGCCACGATCCGGTTTCCGAGAAAACCGGCACACAGTGGGTGTTGCCGGACCCGGCGCTCGCAGAATCCACCTTGCTTAAGGGGGAAACTGCGAAGGCCCACTCATCCGAAGACGGTGGACCTTCAAAGCTTCGAGGACTACTGTCGGGGGGATTGACCCCGGGCAGGCAACGGAACCCGGATCCTCTTCAGAAACAACGGGGCTGGCACTGCCCCTCAATACCGGCACGCGCTTGGCCGGGTCGCTCGACCCGGCCAAGCCCCGCAAGCCGGCCAGATTAGCCGACTCGGCAAGACACATCGACTCGGCCCCAACAACTAGCGCAAGACAGCCAAACCCGGCACGACCGAAGCCTCCTCAACAAGCCAGCGCCACCAGTGGCGTGCTACGCAATCCAACCGCGGGTCAGCTCTCGTCCCATCCAGGCCGTATGATGGGGATGAGACTTCAATCAACGATGACCGAGGCAACAGTGCCCCGCCCATGCGTCTAGTCAGCTGGAACGTGGCAACAGTGCACCTCACCTACCCGCTGACGAGGGCTGGCATGGCTACAGTTCACCCGCCTTCACCGCTGACGACAGCAAGCGGCAACCAGATGGAGAGCACTGTACGCGACTTGACTCAGCCACGCCCTGACGATCGACAAGACGGCGCATAGTCCCCCTTGGTATGGGGCGCGCCCACCCCCTGGGCACGCCCTCCACCCTCGTGGGCCCCCTCGTGGCCCCCCTGACGTATTTCTTCCTCCTATATATATCAATATACCCTAAAAACCATCAGGGACAGAATAGATCGGGAGTTCTGCCGCCGCAAGCCTCTGTAGTCACCAAAAACCAATCGGGACCCTGTTCCACCTCCCGAGGGGGATCCTCACCGGTGGCCATGTTTATCATCTCGGTGCTCTCCATGACGAGGAGGGAGTAGTTCACCCTCGGGGCTGAGGGTATGTACCAGTAGCTATGTGTTCGATCTCTCTCTCTTGTGTTCTTGATTTGGCACGATCTTGATGTATCGCGAGCTTTGCTATTATAGTTGGATCTTATGATGTTTCTCCCCCTCTACTCTCTTGTAATGGATTGAGTTTTCCCCTTGAAGTAATCTTATCGGATTGAGTCTTTAATGATTTGAGAACACTTGATGTATGTCTTGCGTGGGATAACTGTGGTGACAATGGGTCATTCTATTGATCCACTTGATGTATGTTTTGGTGATCAACTTGCGGGTTCCACCCATGAACCTATGCATAGGGGTGGGCACATGTTTTCGTCTTGACTCTCCGGTAGAAACTTTGGGGCACTCTTTGAAGTTCTATGTGTTGGTTGAATAGATGAATCTGAGATTGTGTGATGCATATCGTATAATCATACCCACGGATACTTGAGGTGACATTGGAGTATCTAGGTGACATTAGGGTTTTGATTGATTTGTGTCTTAAGGTGTTATTCTAGTAGGAACTCTTGAATAGATCGGTCCGAAAGAATAACTTTGAGGTGGTTTCGTACCCTAACATAATCTCTTCGTTAGTTCTCCGCTACTAGTGACTTTGGAGTGACTCTTTGTTGCAGGTTGAGGGATTGTTATATGATCAAACTATGTTATTATTGTTGAGAGAACTTGCACTAGTGAAAGTATGAACTCCAGGCCTTGTTTCCTAGCATTACAATACCGTTTTCGCTCACTTTTATCAATAGTTACCTTGCTGTTTTTATATTTTCAGATTACAAAAACCTATATCTATCATCCATATTGCACTTGTATCACCTTCTCTTCGCCGAACTAGTGCACCTATACAATTAACCATTGTATTGGGTGTGTTGGGGAGACAAGAGACTCTTTGTTATTTGGTTGCAGGGTTGCTTGAGAGAGACCATCTTCATCCTACGCCTCCCACAGATTGATAAACCTTACACTACAAAGATTCCGGTCTATTGCAACAAAATTTATTGCTACAACTACATTTTGTTGCAATAAAATGCAATATTACCATGAATTCTCGAATTGTGGTAATAGGCTGTGCATATTGCCATAACTTAGTTTGGTCACGATAAATACTAACTTTGTTGCAATAGAGGACTCATATCGCAATGAACCGTGTCGGTGTTGCAATATGGTAGCGATATTGCGACAAACAAATTCTGTTGCGCGAGGTAGTCATTTTGTTGTAATAGAGACTAGGTATTTCATCAGAATCACTATTTGCAGCAATATTCGAAAAGATATTGCAACATCGACGCGTCGTTGCATTAGTTACAAATATTGTTGCAAAAAAGTGGCTACCTAATGCAACAAACCGAATCCGCATTGCAATATGGTAGCGATATTGCAACAAACAAATTCCGTTGCGCGAGGCAGTCATTTTGTTGTAATAGAGATTACGTGTTTCAACAGAATAACTATTTGTGGTAATATTCGGAAAGATATTGCAACATCGGTGTGACATTGCAGTTATAGGTAAAACAATGAAAAATATAGTATTCAAATTTATGAATATTAAGTTATGATTTTTGCAAGCTTTAAGGAGTAATTCGAATATATTTTAATTGCACCAATTTTAATTAACCAAAAAAGTGGAAAAGGTTTATAAATGGATAGAAGACACTTTTGATTGGAATATATACTTAATTTGTTAACATTTGGATTTGAAACGAACCCCAACATCGAAATCCCTATCAATTGTACCCTAAACTATGCAATCCTGGTCTAAAATGAACCTAGGGTCGTTTGGAACACGGGAATTGTGTACCGTGCCCGGGATTGGTAGTGCACCGAAAAAAAACTGTGCGAGGCTAGTCTGGCCCCGCAGGCTATCCAATTCGTGCAGTTTGTGAAGCCCAGCAACCTACAGAGAACGCACAAGAAAAAAAAATGTTAATATGCGAGTAGCAACAATCGAACTGCAATGCAGCACGTTGATAGTTGTGCCTATTAACCACTTCGTTAACTTCGCTTAGTTGTATAGTAAAACAAAATTAGTCCTATTTGACGCTTCCTTAGTTCACGGAAATGGAAAAAACTCTACAAATTCGATATAGTTCACGGAAACAAAAAAAGATCATGAATTTGGCAATAAAAATCACAACACCGTCATCAACACTGCAGCTTAAAGTTCATAAATGTAAAAATCACCGATTTTCAAATAATCTCATCAATATTCAAAAAAAGTTCATAGGTTTTGAAAATTTTCATCTATTTAGAAAAACAGTTCGTGGATTTCAAAATTTCAGAGATTATAAAAATTGCACGAGCTTTGTAAAAAAATTCACAAATTGAAGAAACAATTTATTAAAATAGTTTCACACCATTAGATAACTTTTACGTATTATATAAAAAAGAAAAAAGATAAAGAATGAATTAAATATTTTTTTCACGGATTATATAGAAAAGGAAAAAGTTTCCTTCATTTAATATTTTTTAGCTGTGTAATAGAAAAATGTACCAGCCCAGCATGGGGACGGGTGCACACCGTGCTGAACACTGCGGCTGAAAGTTCATACTTTTTAAAAAAACATCGATTTAAAAAAACTCATAAATTTCAACAACAGTTCACTAGTGTGGAAAATTTTCATCAATTTAGATTATTTTTTTATGAATTTTGAAAAAACACGGATTTAGAAAAAGTTCAATGATTTTGAAAAAAAATCACGGATTTCGGGAAAAAAATCATGGATTCTAAAATGTCCACCAGATTTGTAAAAAGGTTCAAAAATTTTAAAAACAAGTTGAAAAAAGATTCACACATTTGATATTTTTTGAAGGATTATATAAAAAAGGAAAATAAGAAAAAAATCACGCATTATATAAAAAACAAAAAAATTTCACGCATTAGATTTTTTTAGCAGTGTAACATAAAAAAAAATGGGCCGGCCCAGCGCGCCTTGGCCAAGACTGCCGCTTTCTAGCCCACTAGTCAGGCGAATATCAGTTGACATCTGTCAGGGTTTGATTTAGACAGGGATTTCGACATGGGGATCATTTTGCCGAATCTCTACAAGTTCAAGGTTTAAAATGGACTTTTTCCTAAGATGAAAGATGTTGAGATCACTCCCTCGAGAGTCACCCCCGCAGGCGACGGGACGGATCCCTAGCCGCCTCCCAGCGCCCCGCCTCCCCCTCCTCCCCTCCCCTGCTGCCTCTAGAGGGCATGACTGGGTGAAGTCCGCCTTGCGGCGGCGACAGGGCTCCTTCGCCCCCTCGCACGTGGATCCGATGCGGGACGGATCTGACGGGTAAGGGCGTCATGATGCGAAGGGTCACGACTGAGCGATTTGGCTTTCTAGCGGCTACGTCAGGAGGTGGGTGACCTTCGGTGGTGGGATGTGCCGAGTCATGGTGGCTATGGTGATCTCACCCAGATCTGCGGTCCCAAGCACCGGGTGGCGCGAGCTGCAGAAGGCGACGGGAGGGATCGTAGACGCCTCCAAGCGCCCTGCCTCCCGCTCCTCCCCTCCTCTGTCACCGCCAGAGGGCGTGATGGCGGCAGGGCTCCTTCGCCCCCCTCTTGCGTGTTCCGGTGCAGGACGGATCTGACCGGCAAGCGCACAAATATTTGACATATATCCCAAGTTTGATTTTGTAATGGCAACTAGGGAGTAAACAAAGATACACAATTGTTGATCCATGATGTAACAACACATTCCTAATACAAAAATATCTCAAAACGAAATTGGTTTAGTTGTTAATTTACACAGTTGAATCTCTACGGTATTTGTCAAAACAAATATGACATAATTATGTTGGAACTACTCTGACGTGGTGGAGGAACCACGGACTGGCCGGTAAGATGGAAGGTGTTGGGATCACCCCATCTCAAGATCAAAATGTGAGATTAAGGCTGGCATAGATCGATCGTCTTATCAACCCATCCCATCTGTACTTGTGTTTCAAGGCAAAAGTATAACCTTGTAGTTTTTAAAGTAAGGGTCACATAAGGTTTCTGTGAGCTGTAGTTTAAAACAGGCCAAGTTTTTGTTGCTTTATGAAATGATTTCTAAAATTGTAATGCAAACCTAGTTGTACCTACAGGTTGGTCATTGGGCGAGAATGCGCTAGCACCGGTCGTGACCCCTACTTCCACGCGACGGCCACTCCTGCCAGGCTGCAGCTAGCATGGTCCTTACCCCAGTGGCTAGCCCCGGCTGGCGAGCAGCCCCTCTGACCTTACATGCCGCTCCTGGTCGGCCATGGCTCCCATCGCTCTCTTCCTCCATCCTCAGTATTGACCAAGCAGTTCTTCCGCCCCTCTGACCTTGCACGCCGCTCCTGGCCAGCCATGGCTCCCGTTGCCATCTTCCTCCATCCTCGGTGCTGACCAAGCAATTCCGCCGCCCCTCTTACCAACCTTCGCCCGCGAGCTCGAGCCTCTCCATCGGCAATGGATGCGAGCTTCCCACACGCCGCCTAGCACCGGACTCAGGGAAGATGACGAGCGTTAGACAATTTTGTCTGGAATCTCCGTATCTAGTTTGGAGGGAAGATAACGGTCGTGAGAAGATTTGTCGGGATTTGAAAACACTCAATGACAACAACAATGCAAAATATCATATCCTCTAAACATATGATGCCATGGATTGATCATGTTGAACTACTTATACTTACCATACATGTATACTAAATAAGCAGGGAACAATGTCTAAATAAGAAAAATACAAATATAGACAGCAAGAACGGTAGAGAGGAGGGCACCGGATCGCCCCTCAATGATTCTCGGATTTGGTGGCTTTTTCATCAAGAAATAACTTTTTACAAACATATTTTAGTAACAATATTTTCAGTAGCATATATATCTCATATTGCTTTGAAATATTATCTTTCTAATTCATTTCATTATTCTAAACATTCCCTCTAAAAAGAATTACTTTTCCAACACCTAATTTAGTTTGCGCCAATATTTTGTGTTCCCACCAAAAATATAGAGTCTATTTATCCTTGCCGCTAAACATCCTTCATAACTACCCACGATTATTTCTCAAAATAAAAAACTACCCATGATTACTATTCTAAACCAAATCGCAGGGCATCTTCACGGGCGATTGGATCTCAGCTCTCATCCCTGGTTCCCCGGCGTCATGACAGCGTCAACCCAGCAACCACACCGGAGTCAACGGCGCCCTCCTCCCTCTCCTCCGCGCCCGCCGATGCGGGCCGCGTCTCCGTGTCCTCAGCCATGCTGCCAGCGGCAGCGATGCGGTCTGGCGTCGGCGCCGACGGAGTTCTCGTCTTCTCCCCTGCATCGCGAGCGCAGTGCCGGCCTGCTACGTCGGGGTTGCTCGCCAGTCGCCACATGGCCGACCCGGAGGTGGAGACGCTGCGACCAGGTTCATCACCAAGATGCATCCCTGAACCTCCATAGCGAGCGCTACAGATCAGTCTTTTTGTTAGGTATTCCCTACTCTCCAGCTTCAATTGGCAGCCAATTAGATCGATCTGTCCCTTTACGCAATCTTTTCTCTCTAAAATTATAGGGAAAAAGGAAAGAGATCACATGATGCTAGCTTTCCTTCTCCAACACGTACTTAATCTCCATCAAATTTCTAATCTTCCAAACTGAATCTTTTTTCTATGCAGATTCATGTATAGCCATCTCTCTGGAATTCTGGAGTGGCCCGTGGACGAGCAGGAGCAGCTGTCTCACGTCTCGAGTTTGTACTGCGGACTGTCCGCAGAAGACGCCGATCTAGATCCAGTCGCCAGTGTATATCCTTTTTGCAAGTCATGGGTACCTGCATGTGTCCCTCTTAATTACAATCAGAAATTTATAACATAGAGGTGATGGCTCCAGAAATCAGGCAATTCAGATAGAGATGTCGGTGACAGCTGGAGGCTTCTACCATCTCGCCAAAACAAACTGCCGAGTGCCTACTGCCTAACAAAGTAAGTTGGGAATCAAATTTGTAAGATGGCCAGTGGACGTATTACCTTATCTTTCAAATTCTAATGCAAGTATTCATTCCCTACACCTATAATTACTTGGCCTACCACTTGCAAGCTGAATGTGCTTTCCAATTCGAACCCATGTGTGACCTAAAAACTATAAAAAGTTCGATTTGCTTAACATCTTCATTTGTTTTAGCTACGTTCACTGTACATTTACCAATGGTTAGACGATATATAGTTAGTTCAGAACAGTCTCAGTGTTCGAAATTGATTCATTGTTTGCACTTTTTAGGATACAAGATTTTGAACGCAGCAGTTTTAGTTCTGCTTTCTCCCATATTAGACTCTTCGATTTAATCAGTTAGCTCCTGCTGCGCTGATATATTAGGGTTCAGATTCTGTAGATGTCTAATACGTTAGAGTAGGAACTGCAAGAAAAATATTAGCAAACTTAATTACCATACTATTTGTACGTAGATTGAAAATAGGGTGCATAATGTTTATCTAGAATTTAAAATGATTTTAACTTCCTCCGATTTCAGTATGGTCGCGTTGTTTCACATTTTAACTGCTCCTGCTATTGCAAGCTGGACTTGAATTTTGGCTTCTATAGGTATGCATAATTGTTTCACCTCTCCATAAATTTCTACCTCTCTTAGTTCCTCTTCCTATTGCCACATAACTACATCATTCCTTTGGGAGAAAATGAGCATATAGATACATTGTTTTTGTGCTGATTCTTCCATTGATTTTATATACTATTCCTACTATTGTCTCTCTGTGCAATGCACATGCTCTTCTATTTTATTTTGGAGCGATTCTTTCATTTTGGTTTTCTTGCTATGCTTGGTTAATTAACTAGAATACACTAATTAGGAATTACCCAGTCTTCTGCTATATGTTCACTTGCATAGATGGCTTAATACATAAGCTAAACTGATGACTACATATAGCACATACATTGGATCATTTCTCCTAAGAAGGTTAAGCGACCTGAACTTTTAGCTTTAGTTAAAAAGAAGTTGCTGAATGATCTAACATTTTTGGGTTTTTACTAAATCTAATTCTAAAACATGTACCAATGTCATAATAATATTTTTATTTCATAGCTTAACATATACCTTTCAGTTTCGTACCATATTTTTGTAATGTACTCCCTCCGTATCAAAATATAAGACGTTGGATTATTGGTTTCTGCGGGTTTCGATTTCGTACCATATTTTTGTGAGTCACAGCTTAAAAAAAATACATGCTAGCTAGGGACACAAACTTAACTGAAACTATAGATTGAGTCACAACTTAAATCAAGAAGCTTTTAGTACATGTACTTGTGCTTATGCTTTAGACATTTACTTGTGAAACTGTTCTGATCCCCCAGTTACTTGCTTGTTGACACAGTATCACTCCTGTTAGTCTAGCGACTAGCGATAGTTCTTTTTAACAATGGGGCTGGAATAATTGTATGTCGTATGTTATGTTGGACTCATGAACTAGAACTAATTTTTTTATTTCTTGATTGCAGGATCCAAAGAACTAGCTCGACTGGACTCTAGATCACGGATAGTTTAGTCTTGGCACTTAATTAGGATGGCTAAATTACATATGAGTTTCATTTGATGGATATTTGCTATGAGAATTATGAATTTTATAAATCTACATAATATACATATGGTTTTGAATATTGTAATTGAATGCCTGTATTTTTTTTTACGATTGCAATAGGCTATTACAACAATCCATTTTCGGTTGCCATATGTTAGCACCATGAAAAGTTTAAATTGTCGCAATAGTTTTTTGCTACAAACATTTCATCCGTTGTGATACCTATTTATCACCACCAAAACTGGTATGTTGCAATTTCCTATTACGACGACTGGAATATTTGTTGCCATAAGTTAATGCCACAAGTGTAGCGGTTCGTAGCAAAATGCCTAATGCCACGAAAACAAGGATTGTTGCCATAGTTTATTGCCGCAATTGCCTATTGCCACGGAAGAGTATGCGCCACGAAATGAACGTCGTTGGCATAGGTTGTTGCCACAAATGTCTATCGCCACAAGCTATCAGTCGCCATGATTCATTACATGTTGCATTAAAGCTATCTCCACAAAGCAAATTGTGGCATCAGGTCAGTGTTGCCACGAGAAAACATGTGGCAACTTCCCACATAGCTGTTGCAATAGCACACTTTATTGCCACGATTACTTTTTCGTTGCAATAACCTATTACCATGTGTCCAGTCGCAACGGTTGCCAACGAATGTTGTTTCGTGGCAATAGGTACTTATCGCCACAAATCGGCATGTATTGCGACAAACTATTTTGTTGCAATAGACCCGGATCCTTGTAGTGTTAGGTCATCCACTTGAGGGAAATTTGCTACTGTCCTACAAACCTCTGCACTTGGAGGCCCAACAACGTCTACAAGAAGAAGGTTGTGTAGTAGACATCATATACCGAGGAACCAGAGTTGCCTGCATTGGGCAAGACTCAAAAGGAAGTCTATATTCCCCTCTAAATTGTTACTTGACAATTCAAGCATGGTCAAAGCTGCAAGTTTCCCTAATGTTGTTGGTACTTGTCTTGACAATTGATTACCTAGCAAAGTTAGGAAAGACAATGTGGATAAGTTGCCAAGCAAAGCTGGAATATTACCTACCAATTGATTGCGTGTAAGAGGCAGAAACGAGAGTTCCCGCATAAGACCTAATTCTGGTGGAATCTCTCCTTTTAGACTGCAGTTGGAGAGATCGAGACAAGTAAGACTGGTGAGATTGCTAAGAGCAGCCGGGATTGGGCCAAGAATGTTGTTAGATTGTGAGTTAAGCCAAGTGAGTTGTTATAATTTGGCTAACCATATTGGCACAACGTCAACAAATAAATTGTCACCCAAATCAAGCACCTCTAGGTACCGACATGATTCAAGCGCTGATGGAAACTGACCAGCGAAATTGTTTCTATATAGTGAAATAAAGCGCAACAGTGGGAGGTTAAAACTTTGATTGCTCGGAAATATTCCAGCTAGGTTACCGTTATATGCAAATGCCATGATTTGTAGCCTAGACATGTTGTATATGGCTTGTGGTACTAGGCCAGAGAGTTGATTACGCTCTATGTCCAATATCTGAAGCATGGATAATCGTGCAACGACGTGTGGTATAGGACCTGATAGGCTGTTATTTCTAAAACTGATGACCTTCAAGAAAGACATGTTGTTGAACAAATGTGGTGGTATTTGGCCACTCCAATCATTGCTGAACAAATTAATTACCATAAGGTTGTGCATATGTAGCAGCATCTCAACTGGAATCTGGCCTGAGAGTTGGTTGAAAGCTAGGTCAAGGGACTTGAGCCTTGTGAGGTTCCCTAGGGTAGTAGGTATGGTGTTTGATAGGCTATTTCCTGCAAGGCCAAGATATGTAAGGCGAAGTAGCCTGCCAAGTTCGGGCGGAATGGGGCCTGTGAGGTTGGTGAGGGTGAGGTTGAGAACAGAAAGGAAAGAGAGGTTACCGACATGAGGTGCCAAGGATCCAACGAGAGGTGCGTACGGCAACGATAGAGCAGTGACACGTTGCCTATCTCGGCTGCACGAGATGTCGACCCAACGATATAAAGGAGTGTCGGTGGTCCAGTTGCCGCCAAGGATGCGGAGAGGGTCGACGAGCTGGGCTTGGAAAGCCAGCAGCGCGGCAAGATCGGTGTCACCGCCATTGCCGTTGGTCAGACGGGAAGAAGAAGAAGCCGAGACGGTGGAGAGTAGTATCAGTATAAAGATGAGAATACGGGAAGGTGATTGTAACACCCCAAAATTTTAACCTTGTTTTATTAATTAAAATTTTGCCAGGAAATTAAATTTTTATTTTTCTGGATTTATTCTTGACCTCAGAGCCTCTCTTTTCCCCTAAGTTGTGGAGTTTCCACCCCTAGTAAAAACTTTCCAGTTATTATTGGACTTGTTTACCCTCTCAAATAAAACAATTCTTTCATCAGTGAGATTATCTATATAATTATTTTTCTCCTGAGCTTTATTTCTCTAATTTGGCTTTTCATAAGTTTTAGGGTTCCATTTGCACTACAACCCTTTGATAAATTTATTTAAATATCCCACCAAAATTTGGGGATGTCATGTGATGTTTTTAAGTCACTTTTATGCAAAAAGATATTTCATTCTTTGGATATTTTGAGCTCTACACCAAATTTTCAAATCTGGTCCAGTGGGCAATTTTACACTCAACCTATTTAAATATTTCTTTAAAACTTCTACCAAAATTTTGGGATGTCAGTAGGAGCATATTTTTCAACTTTATGCAAAAAATCCATGGATGTTCTTTGAAAGATTTGAGTGAATCATCCTCATCTTCATTCTGGTGCAACTTGGTGATTTGTACTGCAACCATCTTCTAACTTGCTCCTCTACCCATGAGCTTTCTCTTGCTTGTAGTACACCTTACCAAACCCTTTAGTCCAGGAGATTGGACCCATTGGGAGATTTTTGGTCCATACAATGATGCCATATACATTCTGTCCAGAACTGAGGTTTTGAAAAACTTCCACTAGCAAGTTTCTTCTTTTGACCAAATGACCTTACCACCCTCTTTTGCAATTAAAGAGACACTAGCCTGGAGAATTTGGCCACTCCAAGAAATGCCTAGGTGCCCCTGACATTATGACAAACACCTTATGGGCATGATCAATTTTGACATGATCTTTGTTTTGCACTGAGACCTTGCACCTCTGGACAATCTAGCATGTCCACTAAACTCCTAGACACTCCTAACCTAGGTCTGCTAAGTACCAGCCTCACCCAAGCCCTGTAGCAAGCACTGGCATTTCGCCGAGCACCTGGTGGGCGTGCTCTGGGCGCGCCCAGAGCACGCGTTTTGCACGTGTCGCGCCCGAGCCGCCGTGCCCCTGGCATGTTCCCCGAGCTTATCCAAGCACTCTGCCGCTCGCAGCGTAGGTCCAAGCCTCGACACGTACACCCCCCACGAGCACCACAGCCCCTCGCCACGTCTCCGGCAAGCGAGAAGCTAGCCGCAACTGCCGCCCGACAGCCCCTGCGCTGGTCGGTGCCGCCCGAGCCGCTCCCGCTCGCCAGCTGGCCCCTGGAGCAGTGCCCGCTCATCCGCTAGCTCCTGCCGCCATCCCCAGTCCTGACACGGTGCCCTGCAAGCTACAGAACGGCGGTCCGCCGTCGTTCTTATCCGGCCGCCGCAAACCGACCTAGCCGCGCTATAAGTAGGGGCCCCCGAGCACGTCCAGCCACTCAGGCGACCTCAGGCTACCCCCAGGGCACCCCCACAGCCCGCAATCGTCGGGGGGAAGCCATCTTCCCCGACTCCGGCCGGTTTGGCCGCCGCCACGTCCCAGCTCCGTTCACCGCAACCAAAGCCCCTCCCGTCCAACCAGTGCCACTAACCTTCTCCCCTCGCCCCTGCGAAGCCGCCCAGTACCTCAAACGCGATCGAAAGCCACCATAGTTTAAACCCCCAAAACTCCCGAAGCCACCGGCCGCCGCGAAGCTCACCGCCGACGACTCACTCCGTCCCCGCCGGCAAGTCGACCACCGGAAGGACCGCCCTGATCTTGCGGATCCATCCATGTCCTTGGTGTCGGTGTACTAGAGTAGGGGTACCCCAATATCCCGAACTCGTGCACGGGCAGTTGCAGCACCCCGCGGCAAGGCTTGCTTAGTGACCGCCAAGGTCCTCCGCAGCTCCTTTGGAGCCATTCAAGAACAAAGTATTCAAGGCCCCGGCAAGAGGAGCTTGCCGGGAAGGCCACTCAAGGCACGAAGGAAACAAGACCCCGGCAAGAGGAGCTTGCTGGGAAGGTTCGGTGAGCGACAAGCTCCCGAGCGCGACAAGGATTTAGCCGCGGCAAGGTGCTTGCCGCGGCAGGCAACCTCTCTTCATCTCCGCTCCAGCTCATACACCAACGTGTCGCCATGGGGCCATTCCAGGCACGCGTGTCAAGGGGCTGTGCAGCCAGCGGAGAGCAGCGATAAGCGGCGCTGACAGGGGTGCCATCGTGGCGATCGGTGGCGCTCCTGACGGTCCCTTTCTGCACTGTTTAGGCGACATGGACGGGCATTTATTACTCTTGTCCTTTGCCGTCAGAGTTAGGTAGAAAGCACTGTACAAGTCGTTGTACCAACTACTGTTTTTCCATTTGTACCCTCATCTATATTGCCACCTGTGGTGACCCCTTTGAACCTATAAAAGGAGGCCCATGTGCAACGTAGAAAGGGTTCGGTTCGGCTGGTTCGACTCCTTGGAGACTACACTCACTCAAGCTAGGTTTGGTAGCTCTCATTGCTCCCTAGCAAGAGCACAATATAATCAGACAAGCAGCAGTAGGAGTATTATCTCTCCGGAGAGCTCCAAAGCTGGGTAAACTGCTCATGTGCATCGCCTCGATCTGCTCTTCGTGCAATCTCCGCCCCCCCACCGAACCAAAAGGGACTCGGTCCGCCAAGTCCCATAGGTGTCCGTGGGTCACGATCAGCCTCCCCGACATCTTTGGCGCGCCAGGTAGGGGAAGCGTCGAGGCTGTGTGAACCTGATCCGGCGTTCACACGAGCAACATCTTCATCATCTTCATCAACATGCCACCGAAGAAGAAGGCTTGGCGGCAGAAACCGTCGCGTCAAACCCACCAGCACCGGAGCTGACGAGTGGTGGGGAAGACGCTGGCGGAGGAACGGGCGTCGTCGAGGGAACCCACGACGCTGCCAAGTCCAAGGACAAGGCGGCGCAGACTTCGGCGTCCGGATACATACCGCGTCCATCTCAAGAGGCGCGAGATCGACAGTGTCATGGTGCTCGCAGCGCTATACGCTCGTTGGATCAAGGCCAGGCTGGAGGATCCCGAAGCCCTCGAGACCAGCATGCACGCCAGCATGCTGGTACGAGCGGAGTACGATCGCCTGGACGGGATGCTGCTCCTTCTAACTTGCTTAGAAGTCCGAGCATAGCCCGTTCCTCGCACCGTACGCCATTGCTACCCACCACTCCAGCAGAAGCCTTGGCGAGAGCTCAACTGCTTCTAGACTACCCTCCAACGGCCGACAAGGTCGACGAATGGAGGGCCACCATCCGTAGTCTCATCGGCTTTGCCAGCGGCGTACTCATGGCAACCAATTGCATCCTTGCCGCGGGGGGCGACAAGGCACGAGCGGTGGCGGCGAGACCTGTGGGGTGCAACCACCATGCACTCTCCATCCTCAGGCCAAGATCACCAGCTCCTCGGATCCACCTCGACAATGACTCCACCGCGTCATCGGATCCACGAGCTTGCCGTGATCAGCGCCAAGTTCTCCAAACGGCAACAAGAAGACGCTTCGAACTCGCCGAAGCCCCAAGAAAAGCGCGACGTCAATCCGACCAGCGCGCGGACCCATTGTCGACATGCAAGCGCCGGGGAACCAGGTGACTTGCCGACGCGGTAGGTTGCCCTGCGTTCACTCGTGAGCTGCGGCAAGTCCGATGGCCCGACAAGAAAAATTTCAAGCCGACGTGCGGAGAAGTATGATGGCGGGACGCATCCATCGAGTTCCTCAAAGATCTACACCATCGCGGTGCAAGCTGCGGGGGGCGAGGCGACAAGATCCTCGCCAACTACTTCCCACCGTACTCAAGCCAAATGTCGATCTTGGCTCATGCACTTGCGGACAGCTCCATATCTTCTTGGGAAGATCTGTGCCATCAGTTTGTCGGTGCCTTCACGGGCGGCCACAAGCCTCATGGCCAAGAGAGTGACCTTCACCTGCTCGCCCAGAAGGAAGGAGAGTCCCTGCGCAAGTTCATACAGAGATTCAGCCGTGTGCACTACAACATCCCAGATGTCCACCCTGCCACGGTGTTCAGCGCGTTTCATCAGAACGTGCAGAACCGCAGGATGAGGGAGGAGATGGTGATGTGCAAAGTCAAGGACATCAGTGAGCTGTATGCCTTGGCCGACAAGTGTGCACGTGCTGAGGAAGGGAGAAGACTCCCAGGAGAGAATGCAGAAGCAGGATCTGACAGTGAGGAGACCGCCCCGGCAAAGAAGAGCCGGCGGCGGAACAACAGAAAGAAGAAAAGCAAAGAGATACTAGTTGTCGAGCAGTCCGGTAATGGAGGTGGCTCCAAGAAGGCAAAGGTTGGTGGCTCCGGCAAGGAGGTTTCGGCTGACACCGACCGCCAGGCTGTGGCGACCGCCGACAAGCAGGACAACTCCAACAAACAGTATTGCAAGATTCACCGCACCAAGGGCCACGACCTCCAGAGCTGCAACAAGGTCGAGCAGCTTGTTGAACAGCAGAAGGCTGAGTACGAGCGGTGAGACATGGAGAAGGCCCAGGAAGGTGCTGGAGCAGCTAGCAAGAAGCGAACCGGCCGGGGAGGACGCCGCGGCAAGGCCAAGCAGCGGCAAGGAGACAGACCTCCCCGCGGCCGCGACAAGGATGAAGACGACGATGACGATGAAGATATGGAAGACGATGAAGCTGATGAGCAGGAGTTTCAGAAAGCCACGGAGGTCCTCTGCGTTGACGGTGGTGCTTCTCTGCATACCTCACACCGCCAGCTCAAGCAATGGATGCGGGAGGTTAATGCAGCAGAACCATCCGTAGAGTCACGCAGGCCTTTGAAATGGTCCAGCACGCCTATCATCTTTGATATTGAGGACCACCCTGATCGCATAACCGCGGTCGGGTGCTTGCCGATGTTGGTCTCACCAACTATCCGCAACCTCAAGGTCACCAAGATGCTAGTCGACGGCGGGGCCATCTTAAACCTGATCTCATCCGCAGTGCTCCAGAAGCTTCAGATCCCTGACAGCGAGCTCGAAGAGACTGGCACTTTCCATGGAATCAACCCAGGAAGGAGCAAGCCTAAGGGGAAGATCACGTTGCCGGTAACATTTGGTAGCGAGCTAAACTTCAGGACTGAGAGGGTCATGTTCGACGTTGCTGATTTCCCATTACCTTATAATGGGATACTTGGCCGTCCCGCACTCGCCAAGTTCATGGCAGCCTCTCATTATGCATACAACTTACTCAAGATGCCCGGCCCGATAAGTGTCATTTCTGTCCATGGCGACAAGAAGGATGCTCTCATCTGCGCCGACAAGATCTACCGGGATGCAGCAGCTGCAACAGATAGCAAATCACTTGCCGCTGAAGCTCCCGGGGGGAAGAAGAAGACCAAGTCCGGCAAGAGCTCTGATGCCCACTCCGGCAAGCGCACCTCTTCGGAGTGTTGCGCTACCGTCGAGGACGCACCATCGAGCTCCACCGGCAAGTGCAAGAAGATGATGGCAGCTCCACTGAAGACCAAGAAGGTGCCCGCCAAGGAGGACGGCACTGGTGGTACCTTCACCATCAGTGCCACTCTCGACCCTAAATAGGAAGGCGTGCTCGTTGCTTTCCTGCGAGCGAATGTCGATGTGTTTGCATGGCAACCGTCTGACATCCCCGGTGTTCCCAGGAAAGTAATTGAGCACCACTTAGCTGTCTGTCCTCATGCGCGGCCCGTCAAGCAAAAAGTCAGAAAGCAGGCAGTGGAGCGCCAAGAATTCATAGCAGAAGAGATCAAGAAGTTGGAAGCAGCAGGCCTTGTTAGAGGAGTACTCCATCCCACGTGGTTGGCCAATCCGGTAGTTGTACGAAAGGCAAATGGGAAATGGAGACTCTGTATCGACTTCACAGATGTTAATAAAGCTTGTCCCAAAGACCCATTTCCCTTGCCGCGTATCGACCAGATTGTTGACTCCACGGTTGGATGTGATTTGCTTTCATTTCTTGATGCATATTCAGGATATCATCAGATCTTCATGGCAGAAGAGGATGAGGAGAAACCCGCATTCATCACCCCATGTGGCACATACTGCTTTATACGGATGCCTTTTGGGCTAAAGAATGCTGGTTCAACGTTTGCAAGAGTAGTCCATGATGCTTTTGAGCCGCAAATGCACATAAATGTAGAAGCCTACATGGATGACATAGTGGTCAAGAGCAAGGACAAGGCAACTCTGGTTCAAGATTTGGATGAGACCTTTGCAAATCTGCGCAAGATCAACCTCAAGCTCAACCCCGAGAAGTGTGTGTTTGGAGTACCTTCCAGCAAGCTTCTCGGGTTCTTCGTGTCTCAGCGGGGAATTGAAGCCAATCCCGACAAGATCAAGGCCATTGAGCAGATTGAAGCACCAAAGCGCGTCAAGGATGTACGAAGACTTGCGGTTGCGTGGCTGCTCTCAGCAGTTTATCTCTAGATCTGTTGAGCGCATACGCCATTTTTCAAGATTTTGAAAAAGGCAGGTCCAATGAGATGGACTCGAAGCGGAGGCTGCGCTGCAGACTTAAAGAGGTACCTGTCCTCCACTCCAATACTTGTCGCACCTAAGCCACAAGAGAAGTTGCTGCTGTATATAGCGGCAACCAATCAAGTGGTTAGTGCTGCGTTAGCAGCGGAAAGGGAGGCAGATGATGAGCCGGCAACCGAGGCAGATGCATCCAGCGACAAGCAGGGGGCTTCACCGTCAAGCTCTGGTCCCGACAAGTACGGATCTGCGCAGGATTGCGAGAAGATGCAGAAAAGGATGGTGCAGCGCCCAGTCTACTTTGTCAGTTCCCTTCTGCAGGGGGCTAGGTCAAGCTACTCTAGTGTGCAGAAATTGCTTTTCGGCCTCCTCATGGCCTCGAGAAAGCTGCGCCATTACTTCCAAGCACATGAGATTACAGTTGTCACTCGCTTTCCGCTGAAGAGAATATTGCAAAATCCAGAAGCGACAGGCAGGATTGTCGAGTGGGCACTGGAACTGTCAAGCTTTGGCCTCAAGTTTGAAAGCACTTCAACTATCCAAAGCAGAGCATTGGCAGAGTTTATAGCAGAATGGACGCCGACGCAAGATGAAGAAATTCCAGAGACGAGTATCCCCGTCAAGGAAGCAAGTAAAGAGTGGCTGATGTACTTTGATGGGCCTTCTCGCTGCAAGGCGCCGGTGCCGGCGTGCTGCTTATCGCACCCACCGGAGAGCACCTCAGGTACATAGTCCAGATGCACTTTCCCAAGGAGCAAGCAACAAATAATACTGCAGAGTATGAAGGCTTGCTTGCGGACTCGAAATAGCAGATGACCTTGGGATCGGGAAGCTTATTGTCAGGGGTGACTCGCAGCTTGTCGTCCGCCAAGTAAACAAAGATTATCAGAGTCCGTTGATGGAAGCCTACGTTGATGAAGTGAGAAAGCTAGAGGAGCACTTTGAAGGCCTGCAAATGGAACATGTTCCAAGAGCTCAGAATGATATTGCTGATGGCCTATCAAAGTGCGCCGCACTCAAGTTACCTGTGGAACCAGGAATTTTTGTGCTCAAGCTGACTCAACCAACTGTAACACCATCAACCGGACAGAGCAAGAAGAGGAAGTTGATTTCTGGTGACTACTTCCCGGTCGAGCTCCCCGAAGCCGCCGCCGCGAAAGTCCCCAAGATCAACACCAAGAGTGCTGAGGAGCAGTCTGCTCCGACAAGCCCTAGGGTTTGTTTCGTTGAAGCAGACGCTCCCGGCAAGTTTTGCTCCGGCAAGCTTGTCGGGGAACATCAAGCTCCGGCCGAGCCTCAGGTTCTTGCCGTCGAAGCGGATGTCCCGGCAGCAGCAGATGTGCCTTTAGCCCTCGTTGTCGAGCCGCAAGCTCCAGCATGGGTGCAGCAGATCGTCCATTTCCTTCAGACAGGAGAACTTCCCGAAGAGCAAGAAGAAGCGGAGAGAGTAGCCCGGCAGTCGAGTATGTACCAGTTTGTCGACAAGACACTTTATGTAAGAAGACTCAATGGTGTGAAATTGAAGTGTATTCATCGGGAAGATGGACAAAAGCTGTTGGCGAGATACACGGAGGCATATGTGGTCACCACATTGGCGCAAAGAGCACTTGCCGCAAAGCTTTCCGGCAAGGTTTCTTCCGCCGACAGCCTCCAGATGCAATCGCACAAGTAACCAAGTGTGAAGCGTGCGAGTTCCATTCAAAGCAGATACACCAGCCAGCTCAAGCTCTCCAGCGATCCCTTTATCCTGGCCATTTTCGGTCTGGGGCTCGACATCCTCGGCCCCTTCCCCGACCTGCTCGGGGCTTTGAGTACTTGTACGTCGCAATCGACAAGTTCACAAAGTGGCCGGAAGTGGAAGCAGTGAGGAAGGTGACAGCACAGTCAGCAGTCAAGTTCTTCAGGTCAATTGTTTGCCGTTTTGGGATTCCTAACCGGATCATCACCGACAACGGCACACAATTCACGAGCCGCACCTTCGTGCAGTACGTCCAAGATCTTGGCGCCAAGGTCTGCTTCGCTTCTGTTGCTCACCCGAGAAGCAACGGTCAAGCGGAGAGGGCAAATGCTGAAGTGCTGCGAGGCCTCAAGACCAGAACTTTCGACAGGCTGCACAAGTGCGGAAGAAACTGGATTGAGGAGCTGCGAGTGGTTCTTTGGTCGATCAGGACGACACCAAATCGAGCCATCGCCGGACACCTTCGCCTAGTCTACGGAGCAGAGCAGTTCTCTCCACGGAACTCGTGTCACGGGTCACCTCGAGTGCTCGCTTATGATGAGCTTGAGCAAGAGCAGCTGCGACAAGATGACGCTGCTCCTTGAGGAGGATCGTCTTGAGCTCTTGTCGAGCTGCTCGTTACCAGCAAGCTTTGCGCCGCTACCATAGCCGCAAAGTTAGTGCCAGAAGTTTCGAGGAAGGCGACCTTGTTCTTCGGCGCGTTCAATCCGCCAAGAATTCCAACAAGTTGACGCCGAAGTGGGAAGGCCCTTATCGGGTGAAACGAGTCACTAGGCCTGGCGCTGTCCGCCTTGAGACCGAAGATGGCGTTCCGTGAGCAACTCCTGGAACATAGAGCATCTTCGTAAGTTTTATCCATAGGGCGCGGTTGCCGGAACCCGTTCCGGCAACCACCCTTTTGTACAAGTCTTGCCGATGTTGCATGTAATCCTTTGTACAAAGCCGGGCGCAGACCCCGTGCATCAGTAAAGCTCATGTGTAACGCGCAACTTGTCAATTTCATGCTTTTATAATCAATTTGCATGTGTTGTCTGACATTTTGTGCAGCATCCACACCCGGTAAGCGATAACGAGCCACTAGGCTCCATAACTTTATTTTCTCTTCTTTCTTCTCATAAGAAAGGAAGGTTCATTCGCCCACAAGTTAGCCGGGGGGAAGGAGAAGATAATGGTGTGGGCCGCCAAGCGTCGCTCGAAAAATTTTCGCCTTACCGGGAAGCAAACGATAGAAAAGCTAAGTTACCTAAGCTTGAGCAATCAGTTTTTAAATTTTTTTTAGTTATCTTCCTCGAACGATAGTACTTTGTATGGAAAACCTGTGCGCGAAGGAACCAACTCGTAGCTAGTTTGCGCCCTTACTTTGTTTTGAGTCCGCTCAACAACTTAAGTGAGCTGCAACTAGTTGCAACAAGGTTGCTTGTCGGAGGCGGCACCGCCAGCAGGCTGCTGATGTTCCGCACTCAGCGCTCGCGGCAAAGGTGCCCGCGCCGACAAGTTCCCTAAAAGCGTAGGGCACAAACATACAAAGGAAGGAATCAAGTAAAGGAAATAACATTGCAATTGTTGCCTAAGATAGAGTATATTACAGAATTAACTTGTCGCAGATCTAATAAATTGTTCTCCTAAACATGATCAGCAGCGACAAAGGAAAGATAAATTTGGCGGCCTAGTCTACGGGTCGCCATCGACCCTCTTGACCCGCCACCCTGTCCACAATGGGTGCGACAAGGGCCTGAGCGCTTCAACGCCGGCAGGTCGGCGGCAGGGACTTGAGGACGCGTTAGCGAAGTTGGCGCTGGATTGCGGAAGGCCACCTTCATCAACACCTTCTGGAGGGCCCCTGCACAGATTTGGCGCGACTCGTCGGCCAGCTGCTTTGGGATCTCTTCCCGGAGCCGCTGGAGAGCCGCCACCACGCCCTTGAAGAACAGGCTGAGCTTGGCGCTGGGTTGGAGATGCTCGTCGGTAGGGTACCCGAGAACCACCATCCCCTGCTCCATCAGCTCCTTGTCGATGGCGGCAGCTGTATTTACAAGACCCTCGGTCCAGAGCATCACGTTCTCTCTGAGGGTGTTGTGGGCGGTCGTGGCATTCGCCAGCAGCTCCTCGTTGGCCTTGATCTTCTCCAACAAACCCACTTCCCGCTCCTTGGCGCCGTCCAGCGTCTCCGTCAAGGTGGCCAGCTTCAGCTCAAGATCCGCCTTGGAGTCCTTGGCGGCGTCGAGCTCTTTGATTTTCTCAGCGAGGCGGCCCTGCAACTCGCCAAGAGTGTAGGCGTCCTTCTACTTTTCGTGCTTCAGCCACGGCGACCTCCTCGCCGCTCTTCTGGAGGGTGGCCTCCAGCTGCGCCACCCTCGTCTCCAACTCCTTCTTGGCGGCCTCGGCAGCTGCGGCAGCGTCCTTTGCTTCCTTGAGAGCTCCGCCAATTGATTGCTCGTGCGCGGCAAGATCTTCCTCATAGCTGTCGAGGTTGATCTTCCGCTGCGCCAGCTCACCTTCTTGCACAGATGGCTTCTCACCGGCAAGCCTTTGCTGCTCCTCGACCTCAGCCTTCTCCAGGATGAAAGCCGTGCGCTCCTCAGCAAGTTGCTCCCGCGCTCGCCACGTCCCGAGGGCTTTCGATTGGCGGCGCGGAGCTCTTCTGCGCGTTTCTCCATGTCAGCTCCCGCCCTAACGACAAGTGCTTCCCGGGACTCCAGTTTGGCTTGTCGGGTGCGGTAGAGCGACAGCAGCTTCTTCAGCAGCTGCTCCTCCTCAGACTCGCCACTGCTGCTGCTTGGCGCGTCAACCAGCGACAGCCCTGCGGAGGCGAGCAGTTCTTCGTCAAAGGTCTCCCCTCGACCGGCGCCACAGCTCGACGCCTGGGGAGCTTGATGAAGACGCCGCGCGGGCTTCGAATAAGCGCTGGCTGGGGCTCTTGAGCTCGACGCTGCATCGGTGGCGGAGGGGTCGGCGGTCGGTGTAGCGCTGGCGCCCCTGTGGCCTCGTGGTCGCCAAGACGATCACTGCACTCGCCAGCCTTTTTGGCGGCGATCTTGGTAACCTCTCGCCGGGCGGACCCATCGGCGCCGCCTCCTCCTCCATGTTGGCGGCGTCGTCATTGTTGCCTTGTAGCGTCCTCCTCGCCGCAACCTCGGTCTCCATCGGCTCTCCGCAGATGGATCTCGACGATCGTAAAAAGAAAGAAACAATCAAGCAAGTGTTCAAAAGAAGAATGAAAGAAAAGGAAACCAAGGGAAATTTTCAGGCAAGGAGGTTACTGCGATGGGATCTGTGGCGCGGTCTCCACCACCGAGGATCGCCGCGCTGCCCCTTGTCGGAGAAACTTCCTTGTCGGAGAAGCTCCATTGCCGGAGAGCGCCCTTGCCGGAGAATTCTCCCTTGGCGCGAGTTGAAGGCATGCAATTTCGAGCGACCTCCAGACCTCGTGGTGAGGCTGCTCTGCTCCTACACAAATCAACAAGTCAGATATCAGTAAAGAAGGAGCACCCATGCAAACCTAACCGTAAGAAATAAACCAAGTACTTATGTCAGGGGGCTGTCTTTGGGGCTGCTCAAAGAAGGTTGCCGGGTCCGCAAGGGAGTCTCAGACGCCTCCCTGTCAGCCATGGGGATCGCCTTCGATGACAACCACCGAGTCTTGGCTCTCTTGACGCTCTCTGAGCCAGCGTTTAGAATGAAGCAAATCAGATACAAGACAAAGCAGCGAATTGAAGAATTACAAGTACAGCGACAAGATCTTACTCTTCTTCTTCTTCCTCGGAGCTGAGAGCGGAGAAGTCGAATTCCGCTCCGCCTCCGGTGCGACGAGCTGGAAGAGTAGGCTCCCTCGGACGCTTGGCGGGTGCGGGAGCCGTGGTCCCAGAAGGCCCCGCCCAGGTTGCTGTGGCGGCGTGGGGCGCTCACGCGGCAACAGCTTGTCGCGGTGGAGCGCGTCACGCGGCGAGACGGCTGTTGGCCCGTCTGCCGCCCCGCCACTTCCCCGGTCTTGGGAGGCGCCTTCTTGGAGCTGCGGGCTCCTCCATGACAAGTTACCAAGGTGGGGAGGCGCCCTCGGCAGGCTCGTTCGGCTCAGCGTCAAGCTCGGCCTGCTCCTCCGCGCCGGCAAGCTCCTCTCGGTCGGCAAGACTTGCCGCCTCGGCTGCCTCCGCCTCCTCCACGGTGAACCCGACCACCAGCAGCAGCAGCTTCCGCCGCCTCCTCCAGCTGGTGGCGGCGCGCTGCAGCTCGGCGTCGCTGGTGTCGCTGGTGAGCCACTTACATTGTCGGCGCGGATCAGCACTTCTTCCAAGCTGTCAAGAACTGCTGACGATGTCGCCGGGCGGGTTTCTGCTGTTGGAACGATCCCATGGGAATCGCTGACAACGCATCATCGCACGGATGCGGTCAAGCAAAGAGTTGTTGCACAAAGGACGACCCCTCGGCAACATGAACCACTCGGGGTGATCTGTAGTCGTGCTTGAACAGCTCCAGCAGCATCGCATCCAGCTCCAAGACGGTGAAATTCCAGTTGAGGCCCGGGCGCAGCCTCATGATGTCCGCCGCATTTTGGAACTCCCAAGCAGGCCTCCTCCTCTCCTGCAAGGGCGCAATGCGGCGGCGAAGAAAATCCGCGCCAACAGCACCTACAGTGAGTCCGGCATGCCTGAGGCGCAGGATCCGGTCACGGCAATCTTCAACCTCGCATCCTCCGCGCCAAGTTGCTCCAATCGTTGCGCAAGACTATGGGAGTTTGGCGCTGGGCGATGAATGGCCGCGGTTCTCCTCTATGATCCAACACCAATCGGCTCTCCACTCCTCCAACTTGCTGCGGAGCTCTCCTTCCAGATATGCTTCTTTCTTGCCGATCCACGAGATCCAAGCAATCCCTCCGCAAGCGGCTCTCTCTCTCAATGCGGGCATGAAGAAGTGGCGGAAGAGGGCTACATTTGGTGGATTCCGACAAAGTTTTCGCAAAGGTGCGAAACCGCCATGGTCAGGACAGCGCTGGGGGTGAAATCAAGGAGGCGGAGGCCGAGGTGTTCATGATGTCGCAAAAATTGAAAAGGGCGGGCAGAGCCCGCAGAGAAGAAAAGCGCCAAGAAGGGGTACCCGACGAAACCTTCTCGGATGCGGTGGCGGAGATCACCTCGCGCGGATGCGCCTGCCTCCGTCGACCGTGAAGAGGTAGTACCCTCCCGCAGCTCCTTTACGCCGAGCGGGGGGTCAAGGTGGCTCGCTCCTTCGCAGAGCGCCATGAGCCGCTGCGCCGCCGACTTCACGCCTTTCCCCTTGTCGGCTTTTGGAGCCATGGCGGAGGTGGTGGAGGAGTCCGACGGCGTTGATGGCGCCGGTGGCAATGGGGGGCGGGGCGTCGCTCTCTTCGGACTTGAGAAGAAGGGGGAGCGGCGGTGGTTTTTGAGATGTGACAGCAATGGCAAGGTGGGTGTCTTGCCCCTGTTTCCCCTACTTATAAGGAGGGGGAGGGGCGGACGCTCCGCTTTTCCAATTAAAGAAGCCCCCACGATCTCTCCCACGACGCCACGTCCGGAGCGTGTCGTTCGTGGGGGACGTGGTGGGTCCAGTCGAGCAGTAATCGCGCGATCTAGGCCAGCGTGTCTGCAGATCGCTTTTGGGCCCGGCCCAACAGAGCTCGGCGCCGTGTGTGGCCCAGTGCCGAGGGCTCCTGCGATGTGTACTAGAGTAGGGTACCCTAGTATCCCGAACTCGCACGGGCAGTTGCAGCACCCCGCGGCAAGGCTTGCTTAGTGACCGCCAACGTCCTCCGCGGCTCCTTTGAAGCCATTCAAGAACAAAGTATTCAAGGCCCCGGCAAGAGGAGCTTGCCGGGAAGGCCACTCAAGGCACGAAGGAAACAAGACCCCGGCAAGAGGAGCTTGCCGGGAAGGTTCGGTGAGCGACAAGCTCCCGAGCGCGACAAGGATTTAGCCGCGGCAGGCAACCTCTCTTCATCTCCGCTCCAGCTCATACACCAACGTGTCGCCATGGGGCCATTCCAGGCACGCGTGTCAAGGGGCTGTGCAGCCAGCGGAGAGCAGCGATAAGCGGCGTTGACAAGGGTGCCATCGTGGCGATCGGTGGCGCTCCTAACGGTCCCTTTCTGCACTGTTTAGGCGACATGGACGGGCATTTATTACTCTTGTCCCTTGCCGTCAGAGTTAGGTAGAAAGCACTGTACAAGTCGTTGTACCAACTACTGTTTTTCCATTTGTACCCTCATCTATATTTCCACCTGTGGTGACCCCTTTGAACCTATAAAAGGAGGCCCATGTGCAACGTAGAAAGGGTTCGGTTCGGCTGGTTCGACTCCTTGGAGACTACACTCACTCAAGCTAGGTTTGGTAGCTCTCATTGCTCCCTAGAAAGAGCACAATATAATCAGACAAGCAGCAGAGGAGTATTATCTCTTCGAGAGCTCCGGTTGGGTAAACTGATCGTGTGCATCGCCGATCTCCTCTTCATGCAATCTCCCCCCACCCGAACCAAAAGGGACTCGGTCCGCCAAGTCCCATAGGTGTCCGTGGGTCACGATCAGCCTCCCGACACTTGATCCTCGTGGATGCCTCCGATCGCCCGGCGATCGCCGAGCTCCGCCTGCTCGGATCGGAGGAGACGACGCGCGTGGACTGGTCAAACCTGACCAAGGGGCAGGCGGGCCCACCATCAAGGACTCCAGCGCCGTCCACGCTGGATAAGTGAAGGCGATTCTCAGAGTACGCCTTCGACGTATTTATCCGAAGCGTTTTTCTTTTCTGCTTTATTTAAAAACCGAAATTTGACTAAACTTTGACTGGCTATATCTTTTAAATAAAACTCCAAATGAGTTGATTCTTTTTTCTACCTCTCTCAAATTTAGTCTAGTTTATTTTAAGATTTATTTGAAAAAAATTAGACAACTTCCATGCACTGTTTTTGAAGTATGTGTTATTTGAATATTTTTCAAAATAGGATTTTTGGCGAAGAAGAAAACTTTCAAAAGTTTTAGGATGCCCCCTGCCTCTACACAACTTGAAGGCAAGCATTCTGAACCCCGGCATAAATTTTTTTAGTGTTAGTTGGCACGCTTATAACACCGCCCGAATTCGGAGAACACGTTATTTTATGTGGTGACGCGATCTTTTGCTTGAATTGCATATTAGTGATTTCCTTACTGTTGGAAATGAATATACTTGTGATGGTAATTATCCTCATGTGCCTTGCATGCATGCCGGAAAAGAATCTGGGAAAGCCTCTGCCTTAGGTAGGCATGAGCTTGTCGCCAGTCTCCGTCGGGACGGCTATGTCCGGTATGGCATGGTGAGGAATAATGAGTGGTGATTTTGTTAGTTGGAATATATATTGGTTACACCTACCATGCAGGGAATTTATAAACCTCATGAGTCGACCGTAGATCGAGTCTTGTTCCAGTAATTCCCATACTTGTTTCGTACTGCCACTTGTCCCTGCCGCAGGTAGGGTACGGTTCAGTAAGTTGTCAACCCCTTTCTTGGCACACACCGTACAGAGGGGCCATGGTGGAAGATACCGGATGCATCCGGTAGGCATGCCACCTGGTCCAGGGGCATGGGTGTTTCCGGTTGGGACCGAGAGGGGGGCACCCCTTAGAGTGCGCGATATAAATTTGATCCCATGCTACGCGAGGTTGTAGCCTCCCCACTTAGAGTTTTGCTTGACAGGTGTCTTAGGTGATTCCAGACACCGGTAAGTTAAGCTGGTGTGTGCAAGTCAGGTGTGTTTTCGATTAAAAGACCGTAGACGGAATTGGTCCCGATGGACTAAAGGAATCCGTTACTCGTGGGTAAAGAGTACACACTCTGCAGAGACTAAATCTATTCGAATAGCCGTGTCCATGGTTAAGGATTACAGTCTGGGTCGGATCAAGTGTCGGTCTTAGTGTTGGTCTTCGGAGGAGAAACTACTAAACCAGAACATGGATCATGACGTGTGACATATGATGACTGTGATTATTATTATTATGGACTAACCCCTTTTATATTATTTGAAGTATTGAGTATCCCTGGGACGGTTCTACCTCCTGGATATTCACTGTGATTATTTATAAGCCCTTTATGTGGTGTCATTTGAGGCCTCGATCGTGGCATGCTTATTATTTATTTACTTTATAAGCCCTTTATGTGGTGTCGCTTAGACGCCCGACTGTGGCAAGCTTATTGCTTACATTATAAGCCCTTTATGTGGTATCGCTCAGACGCCTGACTGAGGCACGCTCGTTATTTACTATCCTTTCGAGGCGCCGCCTGCATAATTCCCGATCGGTGCATTTTATTACTACCCTATTACTGCATATTCATGTTGTATATAAATAACCTACTTGCATGCATCGGGGATATTGTTTTATGACCGACGCTAGAGCATAGAATATTTCAAAGGCATGATTATCATTTATATTATACCCGTGTTCATAATGTTTACGAGTACATTCAAAGTACTCACTGGCTTGTCCCTGGCTATTGTCTTGGCCAGATTTCTTGCATGGAGAGGAGCTTACGATGACAGCCCCGGAAACTAAGCAGCGGTGATAGCAGCCTCGCGAAGATAGGAGTTATCCTGGTCAGTTGTTCTTGTGGGAAATGGAGTCCCATAGACACTGATGATCCACAAACCGCTTCCGCCATCAACCACTAGAAACCATTTGTTGTACTCATAGGCCAGAATGGTCTTGTACTGCATATTTTGTATTTTGCTTGGAATTTCTGTATCAAGTTGGTGCCTCATCAGCTAACAGTAATCCTGGGGCTGGTGAGCACAAGGGCCATTTTCTGGGAAATCAATACCCGGAAAAACCGGTCGTGACAGTGATGAGAGAGCGGCCATTGAGGGCGTGTTTGGTTGCCGTTTGCTATAGGGCCTGCATCGCATACACTTCTCAAACCAGCCTGGTTGGGCAAAAACAGGCCCTAATATGCCATCTGCAAGTTGTTTGGTTGCCTGCATCTAGTGTCCCTGCATTAGGTAATACCCAACTGCACTTTGTTTGGTTGCCTGCATTGGCCCGAGCGGCACATGAACACGGCGTTTGGTTGCATACGGCGTACATGTTGTGCTTACCTTGTACCCTAGTTGGTGATCTTACCCACACATAGCACACCAACGCCACAGCACAGCAATGGCGATGAACTGGGCGAAGATGATGAAGTTCTTCAGCTTCAGCCCAAACTGACGATCCACCTTGACACCTCCAATCTTGCGACTGTCAACAGTGTTGCCGTGCTTTCGCACCCACTCGGAGTAAGCTTGTTCTGCTGCCTGCCTAGTCTTGAACCCTCTATGGGTGTTGTTGCTATACGATGCCACTTGTGCACTGGCTTCTTCCCATGAACTATAAACCCCTGGGACCTTACCGATGAACACGGCATACCACTTGCCCTAGCAATGCACAAGAGCAAGAGTTGAAGCAGCAAATCAATGGAGCACACAATTAGCAAGTAAAGTAGCACACAAACAACAATGGAGCATAAGAGAAGTAAAGCATGCATGACCATACGGCATAGCAAGTTCTTCCTAGCACTACCTTGGTGTTAACCTACCACCACATCCAAAAGAGGGTGTCGTCCTACCACCGCAAGTTCACCATCAGCGTGAGGGGTTATAGTATATACCACCTCACCAAAATATACAGACCATCAAATAGTTTTTGAGCCCTAGCTACACAAAATGTACATCGTCATCGTCATCGTCGTCGTCGTCTCCACCGCCATCGCCGTCGGGGATCATGCACGCTCACAGGCAGCAATACTCTACTAGTAGTGCTTGCCCAGCTAGCTCCTGAGCCACAGCACCCTGTGAGCGTCGGACATGGCAACGAACCCAACACCCTGGGCCTTGTTGTCAACCAGGTGGCTAAGAGCTGCCATGAGAGCCTCATCACTGAAGCCACCCTGGGTCATGACAGCGCCATACAGGTCAGGGTGGACGTCGAGGGGCTTGCACTCCCTGATGGCTGTTGCCACCTCTTTCACCGCCTCAGTCATGCTGCAGAGGACATTGATCTCCTCCTCCATCAGGCCTCCTCTCTTCCTCTTCCTATCATGGACGGGGTCAAATGGGTTGTCGAAGGGCTTCGCAGTGGGCTTGTCAGGGCCATCGAGGACCTCGACGTCCGGGGTCCCAGGGAAGTCTGACATGGGAGAACCAAGAGGCTCCCCCGAGCCCATGGCATGCTCCCAGTTGCCAGCCCGAAGGAGAAGATGTGTTGCATCTGGTTGTAGTTCTGTATGGGTGTGTTGAGGAACTCAGCGTCCGTTGGGTGTTCCTAAGAATGAAACACAAGTGTTGTTAGTTACGATTAGGAGAAGGCAATGGTGGACAGTATGAAAAGGAAGAGGGCTGTGAGCTAATCGCGACATGGCCGGCGTAGTGCTCTGCCTCCAGAACTATGGAGCAAGTGTTCTCATCCCATGAGGCACCGCTAAGGTCTCTCAGCGTGGACACTTGGATCCATCGACTTCTCCACTTCCTCAGGTGATTGTACACCTGGGTGGCAGACACCTCTTGCCCACAGAACTCGAACACCTGCTTCGCAACAGTGTTCAAGTGCACCTCCTTAAAGCCCTTGTCAGTCCTAACTCCACTAGAGATGAGCTCACACATCTTGTTCAGCACGAACATGGACATGAACTGCTGCCACTTCATGTTGTTCGACCTACCATCCTTCTTTGCCTTTGCTGCTGCTAGCTTGAGTGCAGTGGTAGCAGCAGTAGCAACAGCAGTAGTAGTTGGCTCAACGAGCACTACTGGCACATAGAGGGAATCAGAGGCGAACACCTCTGAATCAGGTGCCATCTGGGACATAGGCTACGAGTCCTCAACAAACGATGGAGCAAACTGGCTGTCGGACACGACAAGAACCTGACTAAGATCTTGCGTCTGCGTGGTTATGTCCTACAATCGTAGCATGCATTGACAGTAAGCATAGCACGCAACATACCGGACAATCCATGAAAGCAGAAGCATACATGTACATGGTTCATCACTATCATAGTAAGCACATGCTTCATCGCAATCATACCAAGCAGTCCTGACAATCTATGAGCAGGAACATACAACTACCACAAATAGCAGGCTACAAATGGACAACTAATAGCTACAAATCAAAGATCTAAGCATGATTCAACACAAGCACAAGGTTCAACTTCGAACTCTACTACTAATCTAGCCTACCACATGCTTGAACATATAGCCCTACCACAAATTGCAACCGCAGCATAGCAATCAACCATAGCAGCTCACAGATCAGACCACTAATCAACCATGCATCTAGATCAAACCCTAGCTGCAGCTCAGATCTAGCTAGAAGGAACAGAGAGAAAGGGGATTGAACTCACAAGGGCCATGGCTGCAGCTTGAGGACGAGGGGGGACGGTCGTGGAAGATCAACACCGGCCGGTGAAGGAGCGCCGATGCCGTGGACCGCCGGCCAATGAAGATGCGTCGCTTACCTGCTCGTCGGTGCCGATGCGCGTCGGCGGGGAAGCTCGAACAGAGGGATAATGGTGGCGGGAGTTGGGGCGGTGAGGGAGCGGGTAAATAGGGGTGGACTCGGCGGGAGGTGACCGAAATCCTCCCGCCAATTTTTCGGCGACGCGGGTGAGCTCGTGCCATCTCCTCCGCTTTCGACGAGGGAGAAGTCGCCCCTCCCTGTCTCTCGACGAGCCAGCTCATGAAGCTACGCTAATTCAGGCGTTTTCCCTAGGCCTGTCCTGGACGTGCTTTAAGTTCCGTGCAATGCGGGCCGCACAGTGAAAGCAGGCAACCAAACTGGCCATTTTCTTTCCGCGCAGGACAGGCTGGGCCTAATGCGGGCAACCAAACACGCCCTGATTGAATATGGGTTAGCTGTTTGGTTGTGTGGAGTGATCAGGGAGAGTGTGTGGTGGATTTATAATCTGGCGGTCGACCATGACCGTTTCTGGCGCCGCGTGCAAGGGCACGACAAGCATATGTTTTTTCAAGGCAGAGCCATCGCCTTGCCGGCCATTGAGTGTACTACGTGCTAGTCAAAGATGAGTTTTTGGCGTGGGTGGAGCGACCATTGAGCTGGATGCCGTATCATCGCCCTGCCGGCCGGCCGGCGTTGGTGAGAATATATTTAGGTCGAGACATGACCGGGAAAGGCCGGGCTGACCATTTCAACCTTTTGATAAAACACAGCAGGCGCTCCTATCCCAGGAACAGAAGTTCGAGGTACAGAAAATATAATCAGATTCCAAACTAGTACTCCCTCCGTGCCAGTTAAGACGCTTATTTTAGATGGAAGGAGTATTCGGAAAAGAAAGAGGACGAGCTGATCAGCTATACATAGAAAGAAAATGCATTTACAGAGGTAGCGCAGTGTATGCATGCATACATGGAAAGAAAATGCTCTGTTCGTGTCTCAACAAAACGAATGACACAACTACAAATCAAACCTCAGATTTTTTTTACCATGACAAATCAAAAAATTTCCATGGTAATTACAATGAATCAGTAATTGACAAGACAGACATGAAAAACATGAAATTTACCCTGGTTACAAATCCGGCGTCAGAGAGATGTGTTTTATATTGTTATATGCTTTGCATGATCATATATATAGCTAGCATGTTATTTATATATGGCACGTCCATTGTTCTCCATTTTTATATCACTAGTAGAAAACGGAGTTTTATTACCGGTCGGCACTAAAGGGTGGAGACTAAAGCCCTCCCCCTTCGCATCGATTCAGCACGAACCGCCACTAAAGGCCCACCACGTGACGTGAGCTCGCGCCGTGGCATGGGGGACCTTTAGTACCGGTTGGTGTTACCAACTGATACTAAAGGTTTTTTTATTTTGTTTTGAAAATTTTGGAAAAAAAATGGATTTTTTATTTTCAGTTTTCTGAATTATTTGATGATTTAGTCTCTAATCACCCCTCTTAACTGCTCAAGTGTGGATCACTCATTCCAAATCATCTACCTTCTCAGCGGTCACCCATCCTCTCACTCCCTCAGCCTGAGCACGCTTAACTTCGGAGTTCTATTCCCCCTATTTTCCAAGTCTGCACTTGTTGTTTTCCTGACAAATGTAAGTTGTCAATCCTATTAACCCTCAGCAGTTTAGCTTGAGCATTAGGTCACACGTTTCACCGTTTGAGTTTGAAACTATTATTCTAAAAAACAGTAATTATTTAGTAACACTCATATTTCTTGAATAAGTTTGACCATAGTGAAAGTGCAACTATCCCTAGGTGGTTTTGGTAATTCATAACAACATATAGCTCATTGAGCTAATGCTATTCCAAGACAAATATTTCAGGAAAGCTCCATGAATGACATGGCATGGATGATGAAAGTGGATCCCTCAAAATATTAAGGACAAAGGATTGGCTCAAGCTCGAAAGCTCAAGACTCTACATTTTACATTTTAGTGATCCAAGATCACATTGAGTCTATAGGAAAAGCCAATACTATCAAGGAGGGATGAGGTGTTGCTTAATGAGCCTCTTGCTTCATGTGCTTAGTGATATGCTCCAAAACCCTCCACTACCTTCTCACATCCACATATGACCTAAGTCTAAAGTCAAACTCGGCCCTACCGATTCTTTCTATCCGGCGCCACCGAGTTCAAATGTCATAGCCACTGCCACAAACCCTAGGCAAATCGGTCTCACCGATAGGGATCTCGGTGTCACAGAGATGGGATTGTAATCTCTCTGTTTCCCTTCGTAACGTTTCGGTCTAAGCGAAGTGAGTGATCGGTCCCACCGAGATTGCAATATAAACTCTCTGTTTCCCTTTCGTAACTTTTCGGTCTCACCGAAAGAGCGAATCGGTCCCACCGAGTTTACCTGACCAACTCTCTGGTTAGCTAATTACCAAATTCGGTCCCACCGAGTTTGTGTAATCGGTCTCACCAAGATTACGTTATGCCCTAACCCTAATCATATCGGTCCTACCGAGTTGCATATCAGTCCCACCGAAAACCCTAACGGTCACTAGGTTTACTAAATCGGTCCGACCGAGTTTGATGATTCGGTCCCACCGAGTTTAGTAAATTGTGTGTAACGGTTAGATTTTCTGTGGAGGCCATATATACCCCTCCACCACCTCTTCATTCATGGAGAGAGCCATCAGAAAAAACCTACACTTCCAACTTACCAGTTCTGAGAGAGAACCACCTACTCATGTGTTGAGGCCAAGATATTCCACTCCAACCACAAGAATCTTGATCTCTAGCCTTCCCCAAGTTGCTTTCCACTCGAATCTTTTTTCCACCAAATCCAAATCCCGTGAGAGAGAGTTGAGTGTTGGGGAGACTATCATTTGAAGCACAAGAGCAAGGAGTTCATCATCAACACACCATTTGTTACTTCTTGGAGAGTGGTGTCTCCTAGATTGGCTAGGTGTCACTTGGGAGCCTCCGACAAGATTGTGGAGTTGAACCAAGGAGTTTGTAAGGGCAAGGAGATCGCCTACTTCGTGAAGATCTACCGCTAGTGAGGCAAGTCCTTCGTGGGCGATGGCCATGGTGGGATAGACAAGGTTGCTTCTTCGTGGACCCTTCGTGGGTGGAGCCCTCCGTGGACTCGCGCAACCGTTACCCTTCGTGGGTTGAAGTCTCCATCAACGTGGATGTACGATAGCACCACCTATCAGAACCACGACAAAAAATATCCGTGTCTCCAATTGCGTTTGAATTCTCCAAATCCTTCCCTTTACATTCTTGCAAGTTGCATGCTTTAATTTCCGCTGCCTATATACTCTTTGCATGCTTGCTTGAATTGTGTGTAGATTGCTTGACTTGCTCAAAGATAGCTAAAATCTGCCAAAGTCTAAAATTGGGAAAAGGTTAAGTTTTAATTGGTCAAGTAGTCTAATCACCCCCCCTCTAGACATACTTCAAGGTCCTACAAGTGGTATCAGAGCTTTGGTCTCCATTTGCTTTGATTTCCATAGCTTTTGGTGGTCATAGCCTTGGTTTCACAACCTAGGAGAGTATGGCGTCTAGCGAGGGAAATTATCACCGTAGAGATCCTTACTTTGATGGCACTAATTTTGCTAGTTGGAAGCATAAGATGAAAATGCATATTCTCGGACATAACCCCGCCGTTTGGGCTATTGTGTGTATTGGTTTGCAAGGTGAATTCTTTGATGGGATAGAACCGAACCGTGAAGCTAGTGCGGAAGAGTTGAAAATGCTGCAATACAACACTCAAGCTTGTGATATCCTCTTCAATGGCTTGTGCCCCGAAGAATTCAACAAAATCAGCCGTCTTGAGAATGCAAAGGAAATTTGGGATACTTTGATTGATATGCATGAAGGTACCGACTCCGTCAAGGAATCCAAGTTGGATGTGCTCCAAAGTCAGCTTGACAAGTTCAAAATGAAGGATGGTGAAGGTGTCGTTGAAATGTACTCTAGGCTTGCTCTTATCACAAATGAGATTGCCGGCTTAGGAAGTGAAGAGATGACCGACAGATTCATCATCAAGAAGATCCTAAGAGCATTAGATGGAAAATATGATACCGTGTGCACATTGTCAGGACCCCGATCCTAGGTCACACCGATCTAGCATGTAACACATCATATCACTTTGCGGCCTCACGCACGGTATTCCCACGGGTGTCGCCTTACCATGGCCCGGGACCGTTTGCTTCTTTTGGCTCACGTATATGATAGTGTCGCTAGCATCCATATGACAAAGAACCCGGGCCGACATGGCTAGTCGTGAACCCAAAGCGGCGCTAACCCATGGGGACAGGCATACATGAATCACATCGAGCATGTCGGTCATCAACGTATGTATTCGGGCTGTAGCACTGGGCTAACAGGACTCCGGTATCCCGGCTGTAGCAGGCTAGGCAGGACTCGAATAACACCGCGTGACATTTCCCGAAGGAACGTACATAGGAACGAAGTGAAACACATGCCGCCATCAAGTGTCCAAGCAGTAGTCTTGGGCTAGCAGGACTCGTGAACCGGGCAGTGGCGGACTACTATCGCTCGGAGGCACGAGACTACATTTCCCCATATGAGAGGCTGCCAAGGATAAACAACTAGTTTGTCGGATCCCACACATACCAAGCATTTCAAACATACACACAATATGCTCAATATGTGTAAATCTGACGTGGCATCACAACATAACTCTCGACTCAGATATAATACATTAGGCTCAAGAGCGAGATATTACAAACATGGGTCTCATGACCCAACACTCGAAACATACAAGTCAAAGCACAAGCGGAAGCTAATCATGTCTCGAGTACGCACAACTATAAATGAAAAAGGCTGAGGAGCCCGACTATCTACCGAGATCTGCCGAGGCACAAGATCGTAGCTGAGGTAACAAGCTAAGCGTCAAGTCCACGTGGAACTACTAGCGAGACCGCGTCTCTCGCAAAACATAAAATAAGCAAACGTGAGTACAATTGTACTCAGCAAGACTTACATCAGATCTAACTACATATGCATCATTATCAAAAGGGGTGGTGGAGTTTGACCGCAGCAAGCCAGCTTTGACTCGGTGGCTATCCCGAACTACGATTGCAAGTAACTCTTTGAGGTGGCGCTACGAGTCCACATATTCACCATGGCAATACACCACTATGGACCCGCTCCGTCTCCCTACGAGAACGCCATCCATAGCACTCACGCTTATCTTGCGCATTTTAGAGTATCCACTTTCACTTGTCTATGAACCGATATAGGCAACCCAGAAGTCCTTCTCCGTGGACACGGCTATTCAATAGATCATATTAAACCTGCAGGGTGTACTTCTTCACACGCTCTCACCACTTACCGTCGTTTACACGACATGTACTCGGCAACCTTCAGCGGAAGCCCAGCGTGGGTGTCGGCCTCACCTACCTAAACACTCAAGTCCCTAGTCCAGGTTTATCGCCTATTCGGGTTCCATCCGCAGGAGTCCGCCGAGGTTTCCCATACAGCCCGAACAATGTGTGCGGGGTTCCCGAGATACCAAACGGGCACTTTCGGTACACGGGCCCACGGTGCCTACCGCAACACAACCCACCCCTAAGGTCAGCGTTGCGTGCGGCCCCACATGCTACAAACACGAAACTACTTGCAACTCCGGATGAGGACAAGGGTGGTTAAGAAGCCGAGAGGGTCAATTAAGGATCCCAATGCGTGGTAGTAACTGTTTCATGGATCACAAACACAGAACTCAGTTCACGAGGGCGGCTGCAATGAGACAACCCACCATGTACTCCTACATGGCCTCTCACCGCTACCTTTACCAAATCGTGTTCACACACTTAGCTCACACACAATAGGACATGTTCATAACAATTCCAATTCATTCCCGATGAATCGAACCGACTCAACTCTAAGCGAGAGCAGGCATGACAAACAAGCATAAATGAGTAGGCACATCATGGCTCAAACAATTCCTACTCATGCTAGTGGGTTTCATCTAATTCTTGTGGAATGACAGGTCATGCAAAGGATCAAGGGTTCAGCTACCGCAGCAAGTAACACATGAGTCGTTGTTGTCCTAATGCAATAAAATAGAGCAGGAGCGAGAGAGTGGGATTATATCGGAATGAACAAGGGGGTTTTGCTTGCATGGCACTTCTGAAGATAATAGTTCTTCATCGGTGTCATCGATTTCATCGTCGATACATCGTCTACCGGAAGGGGACAAACACCGGCAACTGAGAAAGAACACAATCAATGCAATGCACATATATGATGCATGATCATGTTAAGAAACTGAATTTACCTAGTGCAATAATAATCCAAGTTAGTTGAAGTGGAATTCAAACAAGGTTGAACTCCAACTCCAAATGCTATTTCATAAATTACCTAATCATGATTCATCCTATTCAGTGGGGTTAACTTGTTCAAACATGCATGATCATGGCATAAACAGATTCTTCATATTTTTCTGATCATTTTCATATATAAATTATTTCCATCCGAAGTTACGATTGAATTTATATGATTTTTGGAAGTTTAGAGTATTTTCTGAAATTTACTGAATTAAATTAAATCCATAAAAGGGTATTATCATACGGCGACGTCAGCAGTGGCGTCAGCGGGTCAACTGGGCGGTCCAGGTCAAACCCGACCTGCAGGGTCCACTGTCGTGATGAGGCGCTAATCCCGCGTTGACTCGGCTTTGACACGCTGCGGGCCCGGCTGCCGATGGCGATGAGGTGGCTAATGGTGGGATTAGTCCTAATGATCGTGCCCGTCGTCGGCGATCGCGGAGTTAGACGACGGCGACGACCCAGGCGGCGTGGCTCGCGGAGTGGCGCTATGGCTGCGGTTGGACACGCGAAGAGCACCGGAGGTAGCCCATGCCCGCGCATCTAGGGAGACCAAGGGAGGTGCGGGGGGTGGCGGGGTTCGCGGGGTGGAGCCCGAGGCGCGCCGGAGTTCGAACAACGAAGGCTACGGTGCTGCGGTGCACGGCAAGGCAAGCTAGCGGCTGCGTTGGATTTCGAAGCAACCCGAGCACGATGACGAGCTCAGGTGTGAGCTACGGCGTCCGTAACCACGACGGTGACGAGCATGGCGCCCGCGAGCCGGAGTTCGTGGGGATGGCCTATCTGGCGAGAAGCAGACCACGGGCCGGGGAAGCGGTGGAGGAGCTCACCGTGAACTCGAGGAGGGGCTCGGCTTGCTCGTGGGCGACCTGGGGCAGACGATCGGCGGCGGCATCTCGGATGCTGAGGTGGAAGAAGACGGCGGTGGCGGCGGAGCAGGCCTCCCGCGACGCTTGGAGCGGTGAGGAGGAGGAGTAGGCCGAGGCGGAGCTTGGGGACATGCCGGGAGGCTCGGGGATGGCCGTGGCATGGCGCAGCGGCAGTGGCGGCAGGTCGCTCGGTCGGGGCGAGAGGGAGGGAGCAGAGGAGAGGGAGGCGTTCGAGGAGAGAGAGAGAGGCCGGGGCGCGTGGCTGTTCCAGGTGTCGCGAGAAGGTCGGGGAGGCCGCCAACACAAGCAGGAGGTGGCCGCGGCATCGCCAGCGCTCGCCACGCCTCGCCTCTGCCTTCTGGCAGAGGAAGACGATGAGCGGTGGGGAGTAGGCGGGCTGGGCCAACCGGGCCAGCCAGGAGGTGGGGGAGAAGGAGGTTGGGCCGGCTGGGCGCCAGGTAGGTCAGGTGAGCATTCTCTCTCTCTCTTTTATTATTTCTGTTTTTCTATTTGTTCTGTTTGTTTTTGATCCAGTTTTAAAAACCAAATCAATTTTATAAATCCTGAAAATATTCACGGGCACTTTCTGAATTATTTCTATGGCCCACAAATACTTCCAACATTATTTGAGCATTTAAATTATTTATAGTGTTTAAATGCCCAAAGTCAAATGGTTTAAGATTTAATTCAAAAATCCAGGAATGACCTATAAGATATGTTCATCATTTTGGAAGAGGCTTTCACCTTTATCCATTAATCATGAACATTTTCACAGGGCATTTTGGGATTATTGAAAATGATTTTATTTGAACCTATTAGAATTCAATTGGTGCTAGGGTTTCAACAATCCCCATTTCAATTTTCATGGAAATTAACATGATGACATGAATGCCTTAATGCAACTAATGTCAAGCAATTCTAGGGCTGTGACAACTCACCCCACTAAACAAGAATCTCGCCGAGATTCAAGGCGTGAGTAAGAGGAAAAGGAAGCCACAAACTATCACAATTTCCATGATCCAATTGCCTTCTCGAAGATGTTGGTTCACTCCATCTTCTTGGTCTTGACGTCTTCGAGATCTTCACCCGACACGACAACAGAAGGAAGGGAAAACCCTACATGACTCGACCTTCACGAAGATCAAGTAAACATGATCAACTCACGGACTGAGACGGTGACACATCTTGAGTTGAGACATAAAATGCATCGAGAGGGATGGAAGAACAACAACGGGGTTTGATTGGTGGCAACAATCCCACGCTTAGGGAGACGGTGGATGGTGTCAAGGTGGCGAGGAAATAGTTACCATGATCCCGTAACAGGACACCTCGAGAAAGGTGACGCAAGAACTATTCCTTTAAGTGGCAAAAAGAATTACTTTTGAATTAGAAATCATTGAGACTCTTCATACCAGCCTAAGGCAATTCACAACGATCGTTTGACGGAGTGCAAAGGAATAGTACACCCGGACTAGAATGGATGATGTGGACTACCTTGTTGAAGACAACGCAATGGATGATTTTGCTTATCATCGAAGGTGGGGGACCCATGGTAAGTCCACTTTTGAAGATAAACCTGGACAAGAATTACTAAGGAGACAGTCTATAGCGAGATAGCACAAGGACGGTGCAAGCTGGGAACGAAATGCGATTGTTCGAATGTTTCAACCATCATATCCGCCTGAGATTCAGATCTGGTTGGTGTTAGGATATTTCAGACTCAGCACGTCTGAAAAGGAAAGGTTGCAACACAATTTGACGAGATAACGTTGCGAGATTCTCGGAAGTGAACTAAGGTAGCAAGCTCCAAAATATGAGCTGGTTCCGCTACAAACCTGTGAACACATTGTCCTGCACAAACATGGCCACGTAGTAGTCTTATAATAAAACGCTACCGAGTTCAGGTGGGGAACCATGATCGAGGATATTGAAGTCCTTGCATAAGGCATGCTCTTAAGAAGGAACTTCCTTTCCTTGAACAAATCAATCAGTGGCTTGGTGTGCTAGGAATACATACGGAATGAAGATGATCAGTCTATCAAACCATAGAATACTTCGCACATGCATGACGGACTTGGGATGATTCGGAAGAGGCAAAACAAACCTTTCTCAAGTTCATGGCGGCAACTTACATCAGATGCACATGAACTAGAGGAAGTCACTACTTTCATCCAAACATATGCTTCATGAACAAAACACGAAGAAATGCTTACACAAGTTTCCAATACTAGGTTGATGCTCAACATGACCCATGGGGGAGACAAAATGCTACTGATGGGCTCAACAGCAACTCATCGGAATTTCCATATCACTGGACTTCCACCATCATGTGAACACGTGATAGTATTGGTCAGACCAAAAGATGTAATGGTGTATGCTCGAAGGATCAACCACGAGTAAGACAACATTACGAATATCGTTGGTTCTGATTTGACTTGACAATGGCCCATACTCAAGTCAAAGAATTGGTAGGACAATAGATCCAGCAACTGATCACAGGGACCAATCAATGAAGGTATCATCTTTCTTCAACACACACTACACAAGAATATCCCTTTGGAACGAACTAAGTTAGGCAAGCTTTTATCTTCCAACTCTCCAAGTTGTTGTGTGGCTTAACCAACTAGCTCAGGGGTATCCAACACAGATTCTTGGAGAAGGGGTGGTTCACAAGAAACCAACTTGATCACGAGCTCAACATAACAGTCAGGGAACAACCCGGTAACACTTCCAAGAAGATATTTGGAAAGTCACGACCCACCGTATGTTACTAAGCTCGAGAACAATCTTGCTTTTGAGGGCAAGACGATATGATCGAACGAGTGAGGACTTGACAGAATCCTAACTCATAGATCGAAGGGTGCACCAGAACTAAGGACTAGGTAGCACGATCAATCTCAGGATGATGTTTTAATAACCAACATGCCAAGAATGAGGATAATGTCCATTAGCTGCCAAGCAACAAGTTGCTCGGAGTATTGATTTCACACATCACAATTCACTTGTCGGCATTCCGGTTACAACAACACGAAGACCGAGGAATGAATGATGATGGTGAGAAGTATCACTGCATCAAGAATGCATAAGAGGAGGTGCAATTTCCATGACATTCTTGACATAAAGATGGTAACACTCCAAGGTAGAACAGAACAAAAGCTGAATTGGCGTTTTGATCTGCGGGATACAACTACTTTGACCCAATCCTAGAAATGGATGAGGTACTGGAGTTTGTTTCTCCTAGTCATTCCGGAATAGAATGGCTTGACGGACCACAAGGATAAAATGCATCGATGAACACAAATGCACACATACCCTTGGCTATCAATTGATAGATGAAGGTCAGAAGGCATCTAAGAGAACAACTCAAAGGAACATATAATTTTCTGAGTTGTGGATGCACAGATTAGTATGTCGAGCAAGCTCAACATTTCTTCCGGATAACCCATGCAGGAAGGTAGAATTGGCAGATTCACAATTATGAATGGAGAACTCCTCAAGAGCACTCTTATTGTGATCTTTTGGCTCAAAAGAACTCCTGCCATAAGCGGTTCGTAGTATTTGGAAGAAGGAAATATCACGGACCTTGAGGACTATCGCAAGGTTACTAATATCCTAAAGGCACTAATAAATACTAACAACATGAAGTAGGATGAATCTCGGGTTCAACAACCCAGGAGTAGAATACCTACTACTAAATGGCATCACGGGATGCTTTCGAAAATGATGGCCAGAATCATCACACTTGGGATACAAAAACATTGCTAAATTGCTAGGTGACCTCCTAAGCATCTAGGGTCGTAATAATAGTTCCAACATATATGTCGAGGCAACAGAGTACCTCATTGGATCGGGTTAGTGTGCTTAATCCGCCCAAAAGGACATCAGAACGGAGGAAGGGATTTGCAAATGCATCGACTATTTAGAGACACAGGATGACTCGGACAGATAACGGCTGTAAATGCTCAAAATGATTTGAGACATCCTGCAGAAAATGGTGGCATAACCACTCAACAACATCATAACAAGATTCTCGAGATCAACGGTTATCATACGTAAATAGTAGGATCTAAACGGGATTAAAACCAACAATCTTATAAGTCTATGGATTAGTAACACGTCATCCTAATGGATAGATGAGAAGCCTAGTTCTTAAACCCGTAGAAGAGAAGAGGATGACTCAGATCGAAGGCCATGAGGTATAAGGAGTAAAAAGAGCCTTACGTTCCTTCCACAATCAATTCCTTATATAACTAAAGCATTTCTAGACACAACTTCACCAGTTTGGCTTGGTAATCCTCTGAGCAATCAAAGGGCTCGATACCAACGCTGTCGGGACCCGATCCTAGGTCACACCGATCTAGCATGTAACACATCATATCACTTTGCGGCCTCACGACGGTATTCCCACAGTGTCGCCTTACCATGGCCGGGACCGTTTGCGTCTTTTGGCTCACGTATATGATAGTGTCGCTAGCATCCATATGACAAAGAACCGGGCCGACATGGCTAGTCGTGAACCCAAAGAGGCGCTAACCCATGGGGACAGGCATACATGAATCACATCGAGCATGTCGGTCATCAACGTATGTATTCGGGCTGTAGCACCTGGCTAACAGGACTCGTATCCCGGCTGTAGCAGGCTAGGCAGGACTCGAATAACACCGCGTGACATTTCCCGAAGGGACAGGACATAAGAACGAAGTGAAACACATGCCGCCAGATCAAGTGTCCAAGCAGTAGTCTGGGCTAGCAGACTCCGTGAACCGGGCTGTAGCGGACTACTATCGCTCGGAGGCACGAGACTACATTTCCCCATATGAGAGGCTGCCAAGGATAAACAACTAGTTTGTCGGATCCCACACATACCAAGCATTTCAAACATACACACAATATGCTCAATATGTGTAAATACGACGTGGCATCACAACATAACTCTCGACTCAGATATAATACATTAGGCTCAAGAGCGAGATATTACAAACATGGGTCTCATGACCCAACACTCGAGACATACAAGTCAAAGCACAAGCGGAAGCTAATCATGTCTCGAGTACGCACAACTATAAATGAAAAAGGCCGAGGAGCGACTATCTACCAGATCCTGCCGAGGCACAAGATCGTAGCTGAGGTAACAAGCTAAACATCAAGTCCACGTGGAACTACTAAGCGAGACCGACGCCTCTCTCGCAAAACATAAAATAAGCAAACGTGAGTACAATTGTACTCAGCAAGACTTACATCAGATCTAACTACATATGCATCATTATCAAAAGGGGTGGTGGAGTTTGACCGCAGCAAGCCAGCTTTGACTCGGTGGCTATCCCGAACTACGATTGCAAGTAACTCTTTGAGGTGGCGCACGAGTCCACATATTCACCATGGCAATACACCACTATGGACCCGCTCCGTCTCCCTCGAGAACGCCATCCATAGCACTCACGCTTATCTTGCGCATTTTAGAGTATCCACTTTCACTTGTCTATGAACCGATATAGGCAACCCAGAAGTCCTTCTCCGTGGACACGGCTATTCAATAGATCATATTAAACCCCGCAGGGTGTACTTCTTCACACACGCTCACCACTTACCGTCGTTTACACGACATGTACTCGCAACCTTCAAGCGGAAGCCCAGCGTGGGTGTCGGCCTCGACCTACCTAAACACTCAAGTCCCTAGTCCAGGTTTATCGCCTATTCGGGTTCCATCCGCAGGGAGTCCGGCCGAGGTTTCCCATACAGCCCCGAACGATGTGTGCGGGGTTCCCGAGATACCAAACGGGCACTCGGTACACCGGGCCACGGTGCCTACCGCAACACAACCCACCCCTAAGGTCAGCGTTATGTGCGGCCCCAACATGCTACAAACACCGAAACTACTTGCAACTCCCTGACCGAGGACAAGGGTGGTTAAGAAGCCGAGAGGGTCAATTAAGGATCCCAATGCGTGGTAGTAACTGTTTCATGGATCACAAACACAGAACTCAGTTCACGAGGGCGGCTGCAATGAGACAACCCACCATGTACTCCTACATGGCCTCTCACCGCTACCTTTACCAAATCGTGTTCACACACTTAGCTCACACACAATAGGACATGTTCATAACAATTCCAATTCATTCCCGATGAATCAGACCCGACTCAACTCTAAGCGATGCAGGCATGACAAACAAGCATAAATGAGTAGGCACATCATGGCTCAAACAATTCCTACTCATGCTAGTGGGTTTCATCTAATTCTTGTGGAATGACAGGTCATGCAAAGGATCAAGGGTTCAGCTACCGCAGCAAGTAACACATGAGTCGTTGTTGTCCTAATGCAATAAAATAGAGCAGGAGCGAGAGAGTGGGATTATATCGGAATGAACAAGGGGTTTTGCTTGCACGGCACTTCAAGATAATAGTTCTTCATCGGTGTCATCGATTTCATCGTCGATACATCGCTCACCGAAGGGACAAACACCGCAATCGAGAAAGAACACAATCAATGCAATGCACATATATGATGCATGATCATGTTAAGAAACTGAATTTACCTAGTGCAATAATAATCCAAGTTAGTTGAAGTGGAATTCAAACAAGGTTGAACTCCAACTCCAAATGCTATTTCATAAATTACCCTAATCATGATTCATCCTATTCAGTGGGGTTAACTTGTTCAAACATGCATGATCATGGCATAAACAGATTCTTCATATTTTTCTGATCATTTTTCATATATAAATTATTTCCATCCGAGTTACGGTTGAATTTATATGATTTTTGGAAGTTTAGAGTATTTTCTGAAATTTACTGAATTAAATTAAATCCATAAAAGGGTATTATCGTCGACTGACGTCGCAGTGGCGTCAGCCAGGTCAACTGGCGGTCAGGTCAAACCCTGACCTGCGGGGTCCACTGGTCGATGATGAGGCGCTAATCCCGCGTTGACTTCGAGCTTTGACACGCTGCGGGGCCCACTGTCGATGGCGATGAGGTGGCTAATGGTGGGGATTAGTCCTAATGATCGTGCCACGTCGGCGATCGCGGAGTTAGACGACGGCGACGACCTGTAGCGCGCGGTGGCTCGCGGAGTGGCGCTATGGCTGCGGTTGGACACGCGAAGAGCACCAGAGGTAGCCCATGCCCGCGCATCTAGGGAGACCAAGGGAGGTGCGGGGGTGGCCGGGGTTCGCCGGGTGGAGCCCGAGGCGGCGCCGGAGTTCGGGCAACGAAGGCTACGGTGCTGCGGTGCACGGCAAGGCAAGCTAGCGGCTGCGTTCGGATTCTGGAAGCAACCCGAGCACGATGACGAGCTCAGGTGTGAGCTACGGCGTCCGTAACCACGACGGTGACAGAGCATGGCGCCGGCGAGCTTCGGAGCTCGTGGGGATGGCCTATACGGCGAGAAGCGACCACGGGGCGGGGAAACGGTGGAGGAGCTCACCGTGAACTCGAGGAGGGGCTCGGCTTGCTCGTGGGCGACACTGGGGCGACGATCGGCGGCGGCATCTCGGATGCTGAGGTGGAAGAAGACGGCGGTGACGGCGGAGCAGGCCTCTCCGGCGCTTGGAGGCGGTGAGGAGGAGGAGTAGGCCGGCGGAGCTTGGGGACATGCCGGGAGGCTCGGGGATGGCCGTGGCCAAGGCGAGCAGCGACAGTGGCGGCGAGGTCGCTCGGTCCCAGGCGAGAGGGAGGGAGCAGAGGAGAGGGAGGCGTTCGAGGGAGAGAGTGAGAGGGCCAGGGGGGGCGCGTGGCTGTTCCAGGTGTCGCGAGAAGGTCGGGGAGGCCGCCAGCACAAGCAGGAGGTGGCCGCGGCATCGCCAGCGCTCGCCACGCCTCGCCTCTGCCTTCTGGCAGAGGAAGACGATGAGCGGTGGGGAGTAGGCGGGCTGGGCCAACCGGGCCAGCCAGGAGGGGGGAGAAGGAGGTTGGGCCGGCTGGGCGCCAGGTAGGTCAGGTGAGCATTCTCTCTCTCTCTTTTATTATTTCTGTTTTTCTATTTGTTCTGTTTGTTTTTGATCCAGTTTTAAAAACCAAATCAATTTTATAAATCCTGAAAATATTCACGGGCACTTTCTGAATTATTTCTATGGCCCACAAATACTTCCAACATTATTTGAGCATTTAAATTATTTATAGTGTTTAAATGCCCAAAGTCAAATGGTTTAAGATTTAATTCAAAAATCCAGGAATGACCTATAAGATATGTTCATCATTTTTGGAAGAGGCTTTCACCTTTATCCATTAATCATGAGCATTTTCACAGGGCATTTTGGGATTATTGAAAATGATTTTATTTGAACCTATTAGAATTCAATTGGTGCTAGGGTTTCAACAATCCCCATTTCAATTTTCATGGAAATTAACATGATGACATGAATGCCTTAATGCAACTAATGTCACGCAATTCTAGGGCTGTGACACACATTGATCCAAATGATGCCAAATTACAAAGATCTCAAGCCAACGGAAGTCATTGGAAGAATTGTTGCTCATGAGATGTCACTCAAGGATAAGGAGGAACTTCACAACAAGTCAAGTGGTGCTTACAAAGCCTCATGTGAAGCCCCCACATCATCAAGTGAGAAACAAACCTTCAATGAAGAATTGAGCTTAATGGTGAAGAACTTCAACAAATTCTACAAGAGTAGAAGCAAAGAAAGAAGCTCCAAGTCAAGGTCCTACAATGACAAAAGATCTTCTAGTCGAGAGCGCAATTGCTACAATTGTGGGAGACCCGTACACTATTCCAATGAGTGTACAGCACCCTACAAAAGAAGAGAAGATTCTCCTAAGAGAAGAAGTAGAAAAGAAGAATCACCACCAAGAGAGAGAAGGAGTAGAGATGATCGTTATGAACGAAGACCCTCACGGAGAAGCAAGGATTCGGAAAGGAAGGACAAGTCCTCAAAGAGCTACAATAAACGAAGACATCAAGCTCATGTTGGTGAATGGGTATCCGGCTCCGACTCCGACAATCACTCCGAGAGAAGCTATCACTCCGACTCCGAATACACTCAAGATGAAGGTATTGCCGATCTAGCACTTCTGTCAACCAACTCCTACGACATATTTGAATCACCAAATGAAGGAATTGGAAGATGCTTCATGGCCAAAGGTCCTAAGGTAACACACCCCGAGTATGTTGATTTTAATAGTGATGAAGATGACTTGTTAGGTGATGATGATTTACTTATTGACAACTCTAGTGATGAATACTATGATGAAACGTCAATTAATCATGCTAATCAAGATGAAACGAATGACAATGATAAGGAGAAGATTGAGCGTCTAACTAAAGAACTAAACACTCTTAAGTTAGCTCATGAAACTATCTTCGAAGATCATCGAGAACTTTTAAGGGCTCATGAGAAGTTACGCTTTGAAAAGCTCAATCTTGAGCAAGAGCATGAGTTCCTAAAAGCGATCAATGATGATCTCCGTAAGAAAAGTTCTTCTTATATTGCCAAGCGTTTACTCTTATCTACTTACATGCCTCAAGTCAAGTCTAGCAACAAGAACAAGAAAGTTTCTTCTTCTAGTAGTAACAATAACAATGCTAAACCCAATAGTGTTGCTTCTAGTAGTTCTCTTGATTCCACTAATGATTCTCTTAGCCAAGTTACACTTGAGCAAGAAAACAACTTATTGAAGGGAATTATAGAGAAAGGTGTATACAAGAGCCTTGCCGGGAGTAAGCAATTTGATGAAATTGTACGCAAGCAAGGAAGGCACCGGAAGAATCAAGGTGTTGGTTTTGAATGGAAGTTCAATGCCAATGGAGTTGAGTAGGAAGAAGATCAATACCCCAATACGAAGTTTGTTCCTCAACAAGAGCTGTATGATCCTACTTCCTTCAAGGGAACACAAGCACAAGATGATCTTCCACCACAAGACCACAAGAACAAAGGCAAGGACAAGCTTCAAGAGGAGATTGATGCATTTGAAGAAGCACCTAAGGCCTTGGTCAAGTGGGTTCCCAAGACTACGTCAAGTTCTACTTCATCAAGCACAACTACTACACCAAGGATTCCCATCAAGATGATGTGGATCCCTAAGAAGAAGAACTAGAGAGTTCTTGAGGGTGACTCCGCCAACATTTTTCACTCATATCATTATGGCAAGGACAAGTGCAACCACCTTCCATATCTTGCACTAGTTCAAGGAGTCACAAACCCTCATGTTGGTAAGGCAAGGGACAAGGTAACTTAATGTTTTCATGGACATCATTTTGTGTGTGCATCACTCTATGTCTATGGATATTCTTGTTTGTTCCTTGTGGGACTAACCCATGTAGGTATTGAAAGTGCAACTCACTCCAAAGGATTTCTCCAAGAAATATACATCAACATTGAGCATCCACATCTTCAACACCTACATGAAGTCATCATCGACAAAACCCAAGGTTAGTTCATCCCTCTAAGGGGGGATCTCACATCTAGGGGGAGCTTAACTCTAAGAATTGAGTCAAAGAAACTCTAATGATGTGAACACATAAATGCTTTATGTAAAAGTGGTAACCCCACTTGAGCTTAAACGATGAGTATGACCTATGATCAAATGTTCTCATTTGACTTCTAAGTTAATATACTCATATATAGATGACCTAGTCATCGCCAATTGTTTGATAGATGCTAGAATTGGTTGTGCATGCTTTGTCACAGATTTCATTTGTCATTTTATTGTGTGAGCATGTTGGATGCATATTTTACTCATTCGAGGACATCCACTTGTTGTTTTCATTGATTGGCTTCTTTTTATTTGGCCAAGTGGATGGACAAGAATGCCTAAGAACCTTCTCTAGCTATCTATGCTTTTCTCGTCTCAAACTCTATTCATGCTACATCACAAAATTTGATCAAGTCAGATTCGAACCACTCTGTGTGAGGAGCACTCGGAGTCCCCGATTCGTCATAGACTTAAACTTCCAAAACTTCTTCGTGATTTTTGGTCTGACCGATTCCTCCATTTCGGTCATACCGAGATCACTAAGTCGATCTAGGATTTCATCTCGGTGCAACCGGTTTGAACTTTTCGGTCACACCGAGTTGCTGTAACTGTTAAGAGTTATGCATCTCGGTGCCACCGAGTTGTTCCACTCGGTCACACCGACAGTGTATGGCTATATATTGACACGAGCAAATTTTGGAAAACCTTCTCCGAAACTCCTCGCCCGCGTATAGCTCGCTCTGCCTACTAGGTCTCCGGATCGTCGACTTCATCACCAGCCGCCTCCTGTCGCTGGTCTCCGCCGCCGTTAACGGAATTATTCTCCGCCGTTGCCGCCGTAGCGAGTTCACCGCCGAACTAGGGTATGAACTCGATCACAGTACTATCCTCGTCTGATTCTCAGCACATTGTGTTCGTAATGCATCTTGCCACGATTGAAACACTTCTATCCAGTCAAAACAATCCTTAGAATAAGTGTGATTCGAAAATTTAGGGTTAGGTTTCCGCCGAAACCATCTCGGACCCACCGAGTTGAAAAACTCGGTCCCACCGATTTGGCTAACGCCATTGCACTAGTAAGTCCCGGTCTGACCGAGAATTACAAATCGGTGTGACCGATTTTAGAACTTTGTGAAACCCTAGCAGTCTTGGTGCCACCGAACTGTGACTCGGTCTGACCGAGTTCATGTTGGAAATATGCCCTAGAGGCAATAATAAAAGGATTATTATTATATTTCCTTGTTCATGATAATTGTATTTTATTCATGCTATAATTGTATTATCCGGAAATCGTAATACACGTGTGAATACATAGACTACAGCATGTCCCTAGTGAGCCTCTAGTTGACTAGCTCGTTGATCAATAGATAGTCATGGTTTCTTGACTATGGACATTGGATGTCATTGATAACGGGATCACATCATTAGGAGAATGATGTGATGGACAAGACCCAATCCTAAGCATAGCACAAGATCGTGTAGTTCGTTTGCTAGAGCTTTTCCAATGTCAAGTATCCTTTCCTTAGACCATGAGATCGTGTAACTCCGGATACCGTAGGAGTGCTTTGGGTGTACCAAGCGTCACAACGTAATCGGGTGACTATAAAGGTATACTACGGGTATCTCTGAAAGTGTCTGCTGGGTTGACATGGATCGAGATGGATTTGTCACTCCGTATGACGGAGAGGTATCTCTAGGCCCACTTTCGGTAATGCATCATCATAATGAGCTCAAAGTGACCAAGTGTTTGGTCACGGTATCATGCATTACTGATGCAGTAAAGTGACTTGCAACGAGATTGAGCGAGGTATTGGGATACCGACGATCGAATCTCGGGCAAGTAACGCACCGATTGACAAAGGAATTGTATACGGGTTGCTTGAAACCTCGACATCGTGGTTCATCCGATGAGATCATCGTGGAACATGTGGGAGCCAACATGGGTATCCAGATCCCGCTGTTGGTTATTGGCCGGAGAGCTGTCTCGGTCATGTCTGCATGATTCCCGAACCTGTAGGGTCTACACACTTAAGGTTCGGTGACGCTAGGGTTATTAGGAAGACTTGTATGTGATTACCGAATGTTGTTCGGAGTCCCGGATAAGATCCCAGACGTCATAAGGACTTCCGGAATGGTCCGGAGGTGAAGATTTATATATGGGAAGTTGTCATACGGTCACCGGAAAGTTTGGGGCATATCGGTGTGTACTGGGGCCACCGGAGGGGTTCGGGGTCCACCGGAGGGCCGCCTCTCTTGGAGGGCCTCATGGGCCGTGGTGGGCAGGGAACCAGCCTGGAGGGCTGGGCGCATCCCCCCCCTTGGGCCCATGCGCCTAGGGTTGGGGGGAAACCCTAGTGGGGGCGCCCCCCTTGCTTGGGGGGCAAGCCCCTTCCCCTTGGCCGCCCCCCCCCCTCTAGATCTCATCTAGAGGGGCCGCCCTTCCCCTTCCATATAAATAGAGGCGAGGGAGGCTGCACACAACATCCAAGGCGCAGCCCTCCCTCCCAACACCTCTCCTCCTCCGCGTGAGCTTGGCGAAGCCCTGGGAGAATTGCCACTCCATCACCACCACGCCGTCGTGCTGCTGTTGGAGCCTTCTTCCTCAACCTCTCCCTCCTCCTTGCTGGATCAAGGTGCGGGAGACGTCATCCGCTCCGTATGTGTGTTGAACGCGGAGGTGCTGTCCGTTCGGCACTTGGTCATCGATGATTTGGATCACGACGAGTACGACTCCCTCAACTCCGTTCTCTTGAACGCTTCCGCTCGCGATCTACAAAGGTATGTAGATGCACTCCTATCACTCGTTGCTAGATGAACTCATAGATGGATCTTGGTGAAACCGTAGGAAAAATTTTATTTTCTGCAATGTTCCCCAACAGTTCACTAGTTTAGGTTCCAAAACTGCTTCGGTATCACCAAGTTTGAAAATCGGTAGATCCGAAATGCTTTCTGTGGAAAACTAAAACTAAGTTTTTTGAATCATTCTTTTGCAAAAATCTCTGCATTTTGTGATGCTCATCCACTCTACCTCATCTATAACTATTCACAGGGTCAGCAGTCAGTGTGTGCAGCATGTCAGACCAAAGTGACAGTTAGAACAAGTCAGAAGAGCAGATTCACATGAGTGAGGGCACTAGTCCCTCTAGCTGCTCAAATGAGGGGAGCAGAAGCACTCCTAGCAATCTGCCCAAGGCTGCCACAAGGACAAGGAAGAAGAAGACCTCAGAGTCTGAGGATGAGGATTATGTGGCAGTTGAGGATGAGGCAAGTTCAAAGAAGAAAGTGCTCAAGAAGGAGTACAGCTCAACTGCAGTAAAGCCATGCATGAAGATCAAAAGGCCTGCAGGTAGACAACCAATGTCCAAAGCCAGAGTCTCCACTCAAGCTTCTTTGGAATCCCAACCCAAAGAGTCTGCTGCTGCTGAAGGAAAGAAAAGGAAGGAAAGGGTCAAGAAGACCATGGCCAGAGTGATTGGGAAGCCTTCTATGATGGAGGAAGAGGAAGAAGAAGAGGTTGTTGAACCAGCACCCAAGGCACAAAAGCTGATGGGTGATGCCATAAAGTCAGGGGCTGCAACTTCAAAGCCCAAAGCTGCCCCCAAGCCCAAGAGTGTACCAAAGAGGAATAGCAGGAGTATACCAGCAGCTGAGAAGAACAAGGCCCCAATGCCTGATGTTGCTGCTGAGGAAGATGAAGAAGGGCAGGTCTTAAGGAAGCTCAAACCCAAGATTCCAGACCACAATGATGCTCATCCTGTGGCTGAGAACATGAAGATCAGGAGAGATCTAGGGTTGAGGCTATGGAGAGAGTCACATCCATATGCCACCAGGAGAAGGCCTGCTGTAGATTACAGGTTCCACACCAAGGAGCAGCAGGACTTCTATGAGACCATCTTATTATATAAGAAGCCCATAGTTTCTGATATGAGGTGGGTCAACGGGACCTACATTCAGGAGAATGCAAAACACTATCCTGGAGTGCATGACAGCTTCAGTGCATGTGGAGTTGTAGATTTTGTTGGGCAGAAGCTCACAAACTGGAATGACGAGCTCATTATGCAATTCTACTCCAGAGCACATTTCTATCCAGATGGCAGGATAGTTTGGATGTCTGAAGGAACAAGATACCAATCAACCATAGAAGAATGGGCAAGTCTGATCAATGCCCCCAAGGAGAGTGAAAATGACTTGGACAATTATGCCAAGAAGAAAATGGATCATAACTCAATGTCACAGATGTACAAGGAGATCCCTGATGATGCACTTGAGACTTTCAAGTTTGGATCAGTTCATTTTCTTCTGTCAGGGCTGCCTACGATAAACTGGATCCTAAGGCACACTCTATTGCCCAAATCAGGTGACCACAACATGATCAGAGGGCATGCAATTAATTTGCTTCACATTTTTTATGTGCCCCAGAAATTCAAGGTCATGAGCCTCATAGTTGAAAATATCAAGAGGACGGCAGCAGACCAAAAGAGGAGTTGTGGATATGCCCCACAGATTCAGGAGTTGATTAACTCAAAGATGGGCACAGGGAAGTATCTGTTGGATAAGGAACACTTGGTTCTCTATCCTGAATTTGACGACAATCAAGTTGTCATGGCTGAGAATGAACCATCATCGGTACAATCTCAAGAGAAGAAGAAAAGGCAAGGAAAGAGAAGGCTGCCAAGATGCCAACTCAAGCGAGGCATCTGAGTACTTTCTCAAGAACAAGCAGGGAGCAGCTTGCTTACTTGATAGCATCAACTCTGCGGATTGAGAAGGGTTGGCCACCTAACTCAAAACCAGGAGAGCACAGGAAAGAATCATGGAACAAAATTCTATGATCTTGATGTCAAAATGGCGAGATTCAGTCAGCGATGGAGCAGCTACAGGATGACATGCAGGAGAGGAAGGGCAGGACAACAACTGATGCATTTGCCAGAGTGCCTCGAGCTCAGAGATCGGCTGCAGAGCCAGTCACCAGAGTTACTTCATCAGCTCCAGCTACAACTCCATCGCAACCAGCTCCGGCACCAACTCCTTCAGCTCCTTCCACATCTACTGAAGCCTTCGTTCTTGGAGTTCTCCGGACACCACCACCTGAAGACCAAGCCTGAGAGACGATATAGTCCTATGCATTTTCTAGGAACTTTTTGGTAACTTGTTGCCAAAGGGGGAGAAAAATGTATAGATCATAGGCTTCGAGAGAGAGATTTGCTGCTTTTGTTCTCTCTTGTCTTCTTGGTTGAACTTTGTTTGCTTTTGATTGCTTGAGATACTATGCAATTACCTGTGAGACATTGATGATCATGTATTTGATCATAAGCTACACTTATGCTTGTTATATGTTATTATCTTACTTATCCTTATATGATCATTCACTTTGCTTGGTGATGAGTGCATGTATTCAATCTTTATTATTTTGAGCGCTCCACCAAGATGTATGTGACATGGAGGAGTAACCCATGGGCCTAATTCCTTGTGCATTTGCAGTACAAAGCAAATATTGAAATATGCACAAAGTTAGGGGGAGCTCTTGCTTATCACATACTTCTCAAAGCGACGATGTTTTTCAATCTTATTTTCATTTGTCGGAGCTTTGATCTATATGTTGTCATCAATTACCAAAAAGGGGGAGATTGAAAGTGCAACTATCCCTAGGTGGATTTGGTAATTCATAACAACATATAGCTCGTTGAGCTAATGCTATTCCAAGACAAATATTTCAGGAAAGCACAATGAATGGCATGGCATGGATGATGAAAGTGGATCCCTCAAAATATTAAGGACAAAGGATTGGCTCAAGCTCAAAAGCTCAAGACTCTACATTTTACATTTTAGTGATCCAAGATCACATTGAGTCTATAGGAAAAGCCAATACTATCAAGGAGGGATGAGGTGTTGCTTAATGAGCCTCTTGCTTAATGTTCTTAGTGATATGCTCAAAAACCCTCCACTACCTTCTCACATCCACATATGACCTAAATCTAAAGTCAAACTCGGCCCTACCGATTCTTTCTATCCGGCGCCACCGAGTTCAAATGTCATAGCCACTGCCACAAACCCTAGGCAAATCGGTCTCACCGATAGGAATCTCGGTCTCACCGAGATGGGATTGTAATCTCTCTGTTTCCCTTCGTAACGTTTTGGTCTAACCGAAGTGAGCGATCGGTCCCACCGAGATTGCAATGTAAACTCTCTGTTTCCCTTTCGTAACTTTTCGGTCTCACCGAAAGAGCGAATCGGTCCCACCGAGTTTACCTGACCAACTCTCTGGTTAGCTAATTACCAAATTCGGTCTCACCGAGTTTGTGTAATCGGTCTCACCGAGATTACGTTATGCCCTAACCCTAATCATATCGGTCCTACCGAGTTGCATATCAGTCCCACCGAAAACCCTAACGGTCACTAGGTTTACTAAATCGGTCCGACCGAGTTTGATGATTCGGTCCCACCGAGTTTGGTAAATTGTGTAACGGTTAGATTTTGTGTGGAGGCCATATATACCCTCCACCTCCTCTTCATTCATGGAGAGAGCCATCGAACAAACCTACACTTCCAACTTACCAGCCTCGAGAGAGAACCACCTACTCATGTGTTGAGGCCAAGATATTCCATTCCAACCACAAGAATCTTGATCTCTAGCCTTCCCCAAGTTGCTTTTCACTCAAATCTTCTTTCCACCAAATCCAAATCCTATGAGAGAGAGTTGAGTGTTGGGGAGACTATCATTTGAAGCACAAGAGCAAGGAGTTCATCATCAACACACCATTTGTTACTTCTTGGAGAGTGGTGTCTCCTAGATTGGCTAGGTGTCACTTGGGAGCCTCCGACAAGATTGTGGAGTTGAACCAAGGAGTTTGTAAGGGCAAGGAGATCGCCTACTTCGTGAAGATCTACCGCTAGTGAGGCAAGTCCTTCGTGAGCGACGGCCATGGTGGGATAGACAAGGTTGCTTCTTCGTGGACCCTTCGTGGGTGGATCCCTCCGTGGACTCGCGCAATCGTTACCCTTTGTGGGTTGAAGTCTCCATCAACGTGGATGTACGATAGCACCACCTATTGGAACCACGACAAAAACATCCGTGTCTCCAATTGCGTTTGAATTCTCCAAACCCTTCCCTTTACATTCTTGCAAGTTGCATGCTTTAATTTCCGCTGCCTATATACTCTTTGCATGCTTGCTTGAATTGTGTGTAGATTGCTTGACTTGCTCAAAGATAGCTAAAATCTGCCAAAGTCTAAAATTGGGAAAAGGTTAAGTTTTTAATTGGTCAAGTAGTCTAATCACCCCCCCCCCCCCTCTCTAGACATACTTCAAGGTCCTATAGTTTGACCATACTGTGACCAGATTTGACCAAAATTCAAAAAATTGGAATAATTATTCGGTCACACTAATATTCTTGAATAATTATGTAGTAACATTAATACTTCTTGTATAAGTAGGTTGACCATAGTTTGCCCAGATTTAACCAAAATTAAAAAACTGAAATTTGAGCATATCTTTTTTTCCTTTTGGAATTTGAGGATTCTAAAAAACTGCAAACAGGCCGTAGGCGGTCAAAATCGGATGCGGATTTTCGTGCTGAACATTTTGATATATTATACTTTTTTCCGACATCGTATGCAAAAGTTATAGCCGTTTTACTTTTTCATAACACTTTTTTGCAAAACATGTCCAAATTTAAGTTTTTTAATTTTCCTAACTAGTAGATGTAGTAATATAACTACATCTCGAAGAATTTTATTTTTTGAATTTTTTATCATTTCCTTTTGTTTTTTGAAAAATGAAATGGCGATACAGGGGGGGGGTAGAGTTTGAAGATGGCCCTATAGTCCCGGTTTGTGTCTCCTACCGGGACTATAGGTCAGACCCCTTTAGTCCCGGTTCGTGGCACGAACCGGTACTAAAGGTTAGCCCTTTAGTACCGGTTTGTGCCATGAACCGGGACTAAAGGTGATCATGGGTCCCCGTCCTGACGCCAGCCTGCCACCACCCCTTTAGTACTGGTTCGTGGCACGAACCGGTACTAAAGGTTCAACAAGAACCGGCATTAATGAATAGCCGTTCGAACCGGCACTAATTGTACCATTAGTACCGGGCCAAAATCGAACCGGGACTAATGTGTCTCACATTAGGTCCTTTTTCTACTAGTGTATATATCTTACGCTACATCATTGCGCATCCTGATACACCACCAGAGACATTCATATAGTTTTGTATCATGTTGATTCATTGAGAAATGGGTAAATTCAAAAGTGTACTGATCATTCATGTAAGGTGTTGCACGTACCAAAGAAAGTGATAGGAAAAAAGAGAGATCAAACAAAAAATGCACCATGAAGGTGTCACAAAAAAAAGGATGAGAGGGAGCAACACCATAATCCTTTTTAGTATGCACTAAGTGCTTCAAAGTAGTACCAATTCTTAGTAAAAAGAATTGTGAAGTACTTCAAAGTAGCATCATTGCATTGTAATAAAAAATCACGATCTTCATCTTTTTTATACTAGGGGGACTTTACATTATAGAATTTGGCTTATATGTTGCAGTGATGAGCTTCCTAAAGTGCTTTGGGCCTTCATGAGCAAGCAAGTTGGATGCATCACTAGTGTCTCGCAAGTGCAAGGGGTTTACTTGTAGCTATTTTAAAGTAAGAGTATCGATCCCATGGTGAGATGAGGGCGACAATGATTAAGGGTTTCTCTATGGACGTGGCACAAAGCTTCTGGGTCCCCGTTATTCCCATATCAAAAGTCTGGCCAAGAGAGAGGTAGCTTCTGTCACCGTTGTACCTGAAATCACCGCTCCACAATAATAGTAATGTCCTTCAAGGCCACAATGGTTGAATGTTGTACGATCGACATTCACACAACATCATGAAGAACATTAAAGCAATCATATAATATGGATCGAATATCTTATTAGCATTTAGTTCATACATATACTGTGGTTCCTCCATATCCCTGAGAAATAGGGAACTGCTCTGACATGGAGGCACAAGACATCATCGAGTTCTTCATAGCAATGAAGGATGAATGATTAATGTAACACAAGTATGAATCCACACAAGGGTTTGAGATTACAAGGACATGAATGGAGAAGTTGATGTCAATGATCCGGATGACAATGATGGTTGATATCCTAGTATCCGAGATCAAGATTTTGGTGTTATGAGGAGTGATATTTTTACGCTCCTCACACCGTTGTTTATACCGGATAATCTTGGAATTTCCAAGAAAATCACTCCAATATTGCCACTAATAACTAATAAATGCGGGAGATTGGGAAATCATTTGTTTAATTTGTTTCCACAAAAAAAGAGCCCAAACATGGATGAAAATCAACACCTAAGGAAACAAGGCATATGGAAGAAAGAAGGAAGGAATTGGAAGCGCAACAATCAATCCAGAGTGCACGACGGCGTCTGGTATGAGCACATGCGCTCGTACCAACGGTTGTAACAGATGTCAGCAGCTTCGTGAGGTCCAACCAACCAACATTTATAAAGAAGCCTATACCAGAATCCCAACAGGTAAGCTTCGAGAACATCACTCGCGAAACAGAAGCCATGTGACCCTATTAATTTCACCCTCACTATCTTTCTCACTCGATCGTGTACTTTCAGAGACCCATTTAGCATAGGAAATCAAAACGCGCGAGCACACACATAAAACAAAGGAAGCATAGCATCATACACAAACCATGTTTGATTTTTCACCGATGACCGAAGCTATTACAAATTTGTAGGTTTTTTGCCGGGAATATACAAATTTGTAGTTGATTAACCGCCAAACATCTTATCACATGATTGAAATTACGATGATGCTCTTTATTAAAATTTAACGCACATCACGATGCCTACAAGCCATTCGTCCATCGATTGATGCACCATGCATGCTCATTCATGATCGAGCTAGTTATAAATTAAAAGACCACTCCATATCCGACCTGCAGAGTGGGGCAGTACGGGCTGCCATTGATGGTCTCTAGGTTACACTCCTGCGGGGCCACGAGGGTGGCGGCGTAGCTCCTTTGCCTCACCCTTGGGCAGTTGGGCATGCATGTCCTTGAGGTAGCCACCCTCGAACACACCCTGCGGAGTTACTACCCCATCCATGAGGATACGCAGCGCTTCGCACCTGCAGTAGGCCGGGATGGCCAACAGCTCGTTGCAGCACCGACTCTTCATGTCCCCGGTATAGAGTCGGGGACTACACCGCAGATTTCACTGCCCACGTAGGCGTAGCAGGCTCCGAGAGGGTTGTGTGGCATGCTTGCCCTGGAACACACTGACCCCCGACGGCAAGCATGACGGCGGCCCAGAGGATGAGCTGGTGCTTGAACGCCATTCTTTTCAGATCAGATAAAGGGGATGTTGTTGGAGCTAGCTAGGCGTATCACGTGTATATATATACTGAGATGAAGAGTGACAAGCAGCTGGCATAGTAAGTACCGAAGTACTTTCTGTTAGTTGTTGGAGTGCCGCGACATGAAAATTTTGATGAAAGGGTAGTTAGTTAACCTTTTGTGCTAACAGAATTTGGAGCTTTGTGCTAACAAAATTCGGAGAGGAATGCAAAAGTTGGGGTTTGAGTGGAAGAATAACCATATTCGCTGGGTTCCTACATTTCTGAGTGTACTTGTCATGAGTTATCTTATCATACTACGTGGCAAAGAGCTACATCCCTGGTTCATGTGCCATTCTCTTCCACGTTTATTCGCAGTGTAATCTAGCACTTAGTGTAAACTCTCATTTGGGGTATGTGTGGTGTGGAGATCATGTCTGCAGCCGAGAGGATCCAATCTCATGACCTGGCGAAAGAGTGTGCCCAACTGACCAGTCGAGCATGAGGGAGTTACGTTAGTCAGTAGGTTAGCATCTCTATATATTTATACACAGTTTTTCTTTTCGAATTTGAAGTTCATTTAAATTCTTTCAGGCGGAAAAACCCTTAATTTCAAGATTTTCCAGAAACTGGTCATTTCAGATCCACCCTGAAAACAAAAAAATCGAGAAACGGAATTACTCTACATACAATAGTTTGGCATACGATTTCATACGGTATGCTGTGTCGTATGCAGAGTAATTCCGAAAAGAAATTTACCAGCATCCATGCATTGTTTTTTACTGACTGGAGTTCATATGTGCCCGTTGCAAGTTTTTTTTCTCTCGCAATGAGTGCTGCTATATACATTTTTTTTTTAAAGGAAGAATATATTAATATCACAAAGATACCTGCTGCTATATATACATACACATGATGTAATCATATGATTTTGGTACGACACATAATCACAGTCGTTATTTTAAGCATCTAATCATCGTACAAGAATCGGATTGGCAAGATCGTATGGGGAAGTAGATTCAGTACTGAAGCCATCGTGCGTGTACCAGTGCTGATTTGTCTTCCGTTCGTGTCTCAACAGCAAAATTGATGGAAGCTCTTAATTAACCGACGAGTAGAAGTAGTAATTAAACGCATGGGAAGACGGAGCAGCGGGCGTAATTACCATACCCCCACCTCCCCTCTAGTATATATGCTCTTCACGCCTCACTTAGAAAACACTGCGTCGACCACTCAGTTGTCCTCTTCCTCAATCCTCAGGCTGCAAGAACCCCGCACCGTAGTTGCCATGGAGATACCACGAGAAAATCCAGATCCAGGTGGCCGTCGTCTCCTTTCGTTTCCATCACTCTTACCGTCTCGCCGGCCGTTTGTGTTTCTTATATATATATATATATATATATATATATATATATATATATATATATATATATATATATATATATGGAAAATGCATTCTACTACCGGATGTAGTTACACCCATTTCTCATATACTATCATATGGTAGTATATATACTACTTTATTATTTTTAGTATTTTTATATACTATATCTAAGATACTCCAAAAAAATTATATGAAAAATTGCAATTGAGCCCATAGTTTTGTCGTATTTGTGAAATACGTACATATTTGTATGTGAAATGGAGTATGCACAAAATATGGTACATACTACCAAAAATTAGTATGTATATATATATGATAGTATATAAGAAATGGGTGTACATACACCGTAGTAGGATACATTTCCATATATATATACCCATTTCTTATATACTATCATGTGGTAGTATATACTCTAATTTATTATTTTATTATGTTCATATACTATATCTAAGATACTCCAAAGTGAGTTATATGAAAAATTGCAAGTGAGCTCATAGTTTTATTGTATTTATGAAATACGTACATATTTATACGTGAAATGAAGTATGCATAAAATATTGTACATACTACCAAAAAGGTAGTATATATACTACCTAAACATTTTCTTATATACATACTACACGTACATACTCTACGATATGGTAAATACTACCTAAAAGGTAATAAACAAAAGTGGAGTAACTACACCGTAGTAGAAAAATTTGTCATATATATATATATATATATATATATATATATATATATATATATATATATATATATATATATATATATATATATATATATATATATGGAAAATGCATCCTACTACCGGTGTAGCTACACCCATTTCTCATATACTATCATGTGGTAGTATATACTCTACTTTGTTATTTTAATATGTTCATTTACTATATCTAAGATACCCCCAAGTGATTTATATGAAAAAATGGCAAGGAGCTCATAATTTTATTGTATTTGTGAAATACGTACATATTTGTACGTGAAATAAAGTATGCGCAAAATATGATACATACTACCAAAAAAGTAGTATATATACTACCTAAACATTCTTATATACTACATACTACGCGTACATACTCTCCGATATGACAGATACTACATAGAACGTATGAAACAAAAGTGGGAGTAACTACACCCGGTAGTAGAGAAAATTTGTCTGGGGTGAATGCAATCACGCGCGCTCGTTGGTGGTCGGGGAAGTGTGGCGGCCACGCGACTGTCACCGGGACCACATTGCTCATGAAAGCGTGTTGTGTTGAGTCGAAGAGATCAAACGCTCTCTCCAGCTCCGTGTCAATGCAGTACACGCGGGTGTCAAAACCAAAACTCATGACGAGATGGCGAGCACCCTCGTCGACTGACACAATCCTAATCAAGTAAAACATGGTGTCCCATATTGGAAAGTCCAGCCCTCCGTTTTCAGCAACTCTGATCCACATAGTATCCGTAGTGGGCACATAAAAAACGCTGGAAATTGACATGTTGATCCTCTCCACCCACAACCCCGTCGGGTCACGGTCCCACACCCGCGCTCGCACGCCCTGGACTTGAGCAATGCAATGCTTCCCGGAGGAGGTTTTAGTGACTCTGTAGTCCGTACCTCCCGCTTCGATGTTGAAGGCGAAATCTTCCGGCAGCTGAACTGTGTCGAAGGTGTGGGCGCTGACGTTGCAAGCCACCACCCTGCCGACTTCGTACATCATGTACATGACGCCGTCGATGACCACCGCATACGGGCGCCGGAGGAAGCACACGTTATCGCCCGCGTGCATGGGTCCTGAAACCACGTTCTGCCAAGCACCCTCAGCGAACACGTTCACCTGGCAAGTGGGAAGCAAATACAAACAGTGGTAAGCAATCAAGAAGAAATGGTATATCATGGGCTAACGAGAAGAAAAGTAGATGTTTTTCTTGGAATGAGAAATTTTTAACACGTGCATGTACTTACGTGGTAATGAACCGGCGAGTCGTCGTTCATGCAAACCCCTTTCGGCATGATGTCGAAGTCGGCAGCGGGGTCCAGCACGAAGAACGCATGCTCGGCCCCAAGCTTTGCAAAATGACCCCAGGTGTTCGGCGTTGCCGCAGCCACCGTAGGCGACAGAGGCACGCCGTCGCCCATTGGAAATGCTGCGCCACCGTCTGGGAAACTTGCGCTAGCCCATGCCCGATGCCAGGGGAAGCAAGATACATGGAGAAATTCCATAGAAGCTGATCGAACTCAACCGCGAAGCCTATGAGCGGAGGAGCGAACATTTTGCGGAAGGCCGAGAGGAAGCCTGGCAGCTTCGCCGCGGCGCACCATGTTGGAGACACTGCGGCAGCTCGGACCAGGGCCGACACGCTCCCCACCCGCAGGAAGATCTCCCGGAGCATCTCCATGTCTCCCAGGACAGCTTCGACGGAATCAGCATGAGCAGCCATGTAGCCAGAGGGAGTCAAAGGCAAATGGATGGGCAGTGAGAGAAGAAGAAGACTAGTGTGAACAGAGAGATGGACGGGGGGTGGGCGCGCATGTTATAGGAATTAGAAAAGTCATACAGAATACGTTCGCCATGCATGCACACCTGTCGAACGCCCTCGCCTCGAGCTGCCTGGTAGGATACGCCCGCGTGAGGTGGCTGTCGTTTTGATAAAGGGCGCACACATTTTACTAAAGTGAAATTTCAAAGCAGAATAGTTTAACAATATAAGATACTAAAAATCCATTTTTTCACTTAGTTAATTTTATGAAAACATGTTTTTATGTTGCTCTTAAATAATAAAAAAGAGAGGGGAGAAAAAAGACAGTTAGATTCTGTTTTTTGGAAAAGATAAAACTCCTTGGATCACTTCGCATTGCTGACCTACACGTGGAGCCCACCAACAAAAAAGAACGGACTCCCTCTCTCACACCGCCTCCCTCCCTCAGACGTGCGGCCCATTGGATCCATTGTCAGGGTCAATTCCTGTTCGACGTGGTCACAACGAGGTTTGGCGGCTCGGCTGGCGGACGTCGCCGGCAAACAAATAGCGCACCTGTGTGTGAGGCTGGCGCGGGTCGGAGGCGACTGGAGCGGGCCGGCGGCGGTGGGCATTTACATCGTGCTGCTGACGGGCGCGGCGGTGCAGTGACGAGCTCTGGCTGCGGGGGTCGCGAGCACGTGGCGGAGGTGCGGTTGGCTTCGCGGGCGTGCGCGCGTCTTGTGGCTGGGCCGGCTGCTGTGTCTGTCTCGGCCAGATCTGCGGCTCGGCGCCCTTGGACGACGTGGGCCATCTCGTCGACGGGGCACGGTGCATCTGCTGCGGCTCGCGCCGCTGCCGGTGGCCGATGTGCAAGGCCCTGCCTGGGCCCTCATGCGGTCGTCTACAGGATGGACCTCACGGTCTGCGCGTCCTCATCGTCGGCCGGGTGTTCGGCGTGCTCCTCAATGATCTCACTTAGAGGCTGTGTCGGGCGTTGCACGGGGCAACGAGAGGAGGGTGGCTGGAGAGGAATGTGTGGGGGTGTGCCGCTCGAGGTCTCGCACCCCTCCGCCCCATCCTTCCTTCCCTGGCCTGGTTTGCCTCCGGCTCCATCCGTCGAGGCGCTGGCAGCTCCAGCGATGGCGGGGGCGGGCTGCTGGTGACGGGTGGGCGGACCACACATTCCTCTCCAGCCACCCGCCTCGCGTTGCCCCGTGCAACGCCCCGCACGGCGAGCAATAGCGCACCTGTGTGTCAAGAACATGGCCAAAGGATTGGGGGCGTCTGACGGAGGTGGGGGAGAGCCGCACGCTACAGCTATCATGTGAGCGCGCGCACACGCCCGGGCTAGCATAAGTCGGTCACGCTGATAACTCTATCATGGGAGCACGCGCCTGCGGTGCACCGCCTCTTGCCGGCGACAACTACCGGTCGATCCACGCAAGCCGAGCCGAGCCTCGTGTTTATAGCGTGTGGACTGGTGTTGACCATGCAAGATGGTGATTGGCCCAAATGTCGAGTAGTGAGATAGAGGGGATAAGACAGAGTTGTTGTGCTAAGGGAGGACGCGGGTGTAAGTGCTAAGAGAATATAGTGGCAAGTATGTCCAAGAATGCCCGTTTTACGGTCAAAGTTTTTCTGACCGAACGGAAACGGCGGGAGGGGGCATTTCTGTAATGGTACATAACGGCGGAGGGCAATTTCGAGTAGGCTTAATGAAAAAAATCTGTTTTACATTACAAAAATCAGTGCATACCCTACGTAGGAGTGACCCACTTCATTTTGTACACATAGTTAAATTAAGAAAAGGGTGGAACCCCCGGTTTTCACTTTCGGAACCGTGCGTATCAGCAACAAACAGGGGGTGGGCACCCCCCACCCCACCCAATATGAACGCGAGCATTTTGCTTTTAATGGATGCCATTGACAACGCTGATCACCGGACCAACTATAGTAGCCAAAGAACCTCTGGCATGCATTGTATGAACCGTGCATACAGGAAGAGGAGGCACCCTAATAGGACTATGTACGCGACTCTAAAGATATATACATACCATCACCCCGCACAAATGAAGTGCTCAAAGAGATATCATTTTCAAATTGTCAAAACCATGCATCCCCGCGTATGGGTGCCCCACTGCATTTCAACGCGAGCCTACCCCGTAACAAAATGTCGTTGTTCACGTTGGTCATCGCACCAACAAGCTCACACAAGGAACCTCCAGAATGCAATGTCGGAACCGCGCAGACTGCAACGACCAGCACCCTATCTAAATACACTATTTTTTTCTTATGATTCACATTACTCGCAGCAGGAGGAACTGTGCATATCGGGGACCATGCATAAACCAAGAGGAGACACATGTAAGAACATGCACGTGGTCAACGTCGCATATAAAACAGATCATTGCACAACATTGATACGACATCTCACAACATTGATCATCGCATCAACCCTATTACACGACGGGGGCACCCAATCCCTCTTTTCAAATAGGTATGACATTGACCACGTAGTTAAATTAAGAAGGAGGGGAACCGAGAAATTTCACTTTAGGAACTATTCATATCAGGAACAATCAGGGGGGCACCTCCCCGCCCACTCAAAAATGAATGCGAGCATTTTGTTTTTAATATATGCCATTCATAACGTTGAACACCGAACCAGCTATGCTAGCAACAGAACCTCTGGCTTGCATTGTATGAACCGTACATACCAGAAGAGGAGGCACCCTATAGGACTATGTACGCGACTTTTTTTATAGATTATTGTAAGCAGGAATGCAATGATCACCCGCGTCAACCGCATCATGAAAACCTCCCCCAATCAATGCGATATATATACACCATTACCGCAACCATTAAAATGCTCAAAGAACCATCCAGTTTACGTTGACATAACTGTACACACGCACAATAGTGCCCCACTACATCTCAACGCGGGGGCTCTCTACCATATAAGGATGATACCGATCATACTGGTCACTGCATGAACTAGCTACACAAGGAACCTCCAAAATGCGTTGGGGGAACACTGCATTCCCACAAAAAGAATGCAACATATTAAAATGGACGCTTCCCAGTTCCATTATTTTTTTTCTTATATGACATCTGACAACGTTGATCATCGCCAACTCTATTACACGAGGGGGGCACCCAACACCTCTCATTGATATAGGGATGTCAATGCATTTTGGAGGACGATCCGGATCATGTTGGTCAACGCATCAACTAGCTAAACAAGGAACCTCCAAAATGCATTGTTGAAACCATGCACACCGCAAATGGTAGGCACTGCAACAAACATGGACGAAAAGCACCCACCCCACCCAGTCAACGCGATATATATACACCATTACCGGAACAATTAAAATGCTCAAAGAACCATTTGTTTTACATTGCCCAAACATGTATACACAGACATGAGTGCCCATCTGGATCTCAACGCGTGTCTTCCTCCCCGTATAAGGACGATGCCGATCATGTTGGTCACTGTATTAAGTAGCTACATAAAGGAACCTCCAAAATGCATTGCTAGAACATTGCATTCCCACAATAGTAAGCAATATATCAAAATGGACGTCCACCCTTTCATTATTTATTTTTATATATGACATCTCACAACATTGATCATCGCATAAACTCTATTACACGACCGGGGGCACCCAATCCCTCTGTTCAAATAGGGATGACATTGCCCACGTAGTTAAATTAAGAAGGAGGGAACTGACAGATTTCACTTTAGGAACCGTGCATATCAGGAACAATCAGGGGGGGGGGGGGACCTCCCCCGCCCACTCAAAAATGAATGCGAGCATTTTGTTTTTAATATATGCCATTCATAATGTTGATCACCGAACCAGCTATGCTAGCAACGGAACCTCTGGCTTGCATTGTATGAACCGTACATACCGGAAGAGGAGGCGCCCTATAGGACGATGTACGCGACTTTTTTTTATAGATTATTGTAAGCAGGAATGCGATGATCACCGCGTCAACCTCATCATGAAAAAGCTCCCCCCCCCCCCCAATCAATGCGATATATATACACCATTACCGCAACCATTAAAATGTTCAAAGAACCATCCAGTTTACATTGACATAACGTGTACACACGCACAATAGTACCCCACTGCATCTCAACGCGGGGGGTCTCTACCATATAAGGATGATACCGATCATACTGGTCACCGCATGAACTAGCTACACAAGGAACCTCCAAAATGCATTGTGGGAACAGTGCATTCCCACAAATAGAATGCAACATATTAAAATGGACGCTTCCCAGCTCCTTTAATTTTTTCATATATGACATCTCATAACGCTGATCATCGCCAACTCTATTACACGGGGGTGGGGGGGTGGGGGGGTAGGGCATGCAACCCCTCTCATTGATATAGGGATGTTATTGACAATATAGTTAAATTAAGAAGGGGTGGAACCCCCAGATTTCACTTTCGGAACCATGCATATGAGCAACAAACAGGGGGCACCCCGTCCCGACTCCCGCAAACAAGCTCACACAAAGGAACCTCTAGAATGCAATGTCAGAACCGCGCATGCTACAAGGTCCAGCCCGCTATCTAAACACACCCTTTTTTTGTTATCATTCACATTACTCGCAGCAAAGAGGAACCTCTAGACTGCATATTAGGAACCGTGCATGAACCAATAGGAGACACCTATAAGAACATGCGCGCGGTCAACGTCGCATACGAAAAATATGGAAGGTGTGTTTCCTAGGGTGCCTCTCACTACGAGCAAGCACGGGGGCCGACAATGCACTTTTGTCACTATTACCTGGGGCACGCTTGTTGACGCGATGACCAACGTGATCAATGTCACATATATAAGGATGATACCGATCATATTCGTCACCGCGTGAACTAGCTGCACAAGGAACTCCCAAACTGCATTGTCGGAAGAGTGCATTCCCACAAAAAGTATGCAATATATCAAAATGGACGCCTCCCATTTTCATTATTTTTTTATATATGACATCTCACAACGTTGATTATCGGATCAACTCCATTACACGAGGGGGGGGGGCACCCAACCCCTCTCTTGATATAGGGATGACATTGACCAGTTAGTTAAATTAAGAAGTGGTGGAACCCCCTAGATTTCACTTTCGGAACCGTGCATATCAGCAATAAACAAGGGGGCACCACCCTCGCCACCCAAACTTAACGCGAGCATTTTTTTATAAGTGCCATTGATAGCGTTGATCACCGAAGCAGATATACTAGCAAAAGAAACCTCCCGCACGCATTATATGAACCGTGCATACAGGAAGTGGAGGTACCCTATAGGACTATGTACTCGACTTTTTTAAAGATCTATACGTACCATCACGCCGCACAATCGAAGTGCTCAAAGAGATAACCATTTTAAATCATCAAAACCATGCATTCCCGCATAGGGGTGCCCCACTGCATTTCAACGCGAGTCTCCCCCATACCAAAATGTCACTTGTTCACGTTGGTCATCGCGCCAAACAAAGATCAGGCAAAGAACCTCCAAAATGCAATGTCGGAACCGCGCACACTGCTACGACCAGCACCCCATCTAAATACACTCTTTTTTTCGTTATGATTCACATTAGTCACAACAAGAAGAACCTCTAGACTGCATATTAGGAACCGTGCATAAACCAAGAGGGGACATCTATAAGAACATGCAAGCGGTCAACGTCGCATATGACAAAAATGGAAGGTGTGTTTTCGTAGGGTGCCTCTCATTACGAGCATTCACGGGTCCGACCATGCACTTTGGCAGTTCCCCTGGGTAAGCTTGTTGACGCGATGACCAACGTGATCAATGTCATCTATATAAGGAGGAATGCGATGATCACCGCGTCAACCACATCACGAAAAGCACCCACCCCCACCGAGTCAATGCGATATATATACACCATTACCGGAACAATTAAAATGCTCAAAGAACCATTTGTTTTACATTGCCCAAACATGTATACACACACATGAGTGCCCATCTGGATCTCAACGTGTGTCTTCCTACCCGTATAAGGATGATGCCGATCATGTTGGTCACCGCATTAAGTAGCTACAGAAAGGAACCTCCCAAATGCATTGCTAGAACATTGCATTCCCACGATAGTAAGCAATATATCAAAATGGACGCCCACCACTTCATTATTTATTTTTATATACGACATCTCACAACATTGATCATCGCATCAACTCTATTACACGACGGGGGGGCACCCAATCCCTCTTTTCAAACAGGGATGACATTGACCACGTAGTTAATTTAAGGAGGGGAACCGACATATTTCACTTTAGGAGCTGTTCATATCAGGAACAATCGGGGGGCACCCCCCCGCCCACTCAAAAATGAATGCGAGCATTTTGTTTCTAATATATGCCATTCATAACGTTGATCACCGAACCAGCTATGCTAGCAACGGAACCTCTGGCTTGCATTGCATGAACCGTACATACCGGAAGAGGAGGCACCCTATAGGACTATGTACGCGACTTTTTTTATTGATTATTGTAAGCAGGAATGCGATGATCACCCGCGTCAACCACATCATGGACCCCCCCCCCCCAATCAATGCGATATATATACACCATTACCGCAACTATTAAAATGATCAAAGAACCATCCAGTTTACATTGACATAACATGTACACACGCACAATAGTGCCCCACTGCATCTCAACGCGGGGGCTCTCTACCATATAAGGATGATACCGATCATACTGGTCACCGCATGAACTAGCTACACAAGGGACCTCCGAAATGCATTGGGGGAACAGTGCATTCCCACAAAAAGAATGCAACATATTAAAATGGACGCTTCCCAGTTCCATTATTTATTTCTTATATGACATCTCACAACATTAATCATCGCCAACTCTATTACACGAGGGGGGGGGGGCACCCAACCCCCCTCATTGATATAGGGATGTCAATGCATTTTGGAGGACGATCCCGATCATGTTGGTCAACGCATGAACTAGCTAAACAAGGAACCCCCAAAATGCATTGTTGGAACCATGCACACCGCAAACGGTAGGCACTGCAACAAACATGGACGTCGCCTTTTTTATCCCTTTTTATATATGTCATTTTGACAATGTTGTTGATTGCATGAAACTGCATTACACAAGGGGGGGAGCCCCTATCCAATATAAGTCTATGCAAGCGAACATTTTTATGATGTATACGTACCATCACCACAACACTTGAATTGCTCTGAGAAACATCCATTTTTACATTGTCGAAACAGTGCGACCCTGCATAAGAGTGCCCCCTGCATTTCAAAGCGAGTCTCCCCCGTATCAAGATGACATTGATCAAGTTGGTCATCGCGTCAGCAAGCTTAAGCTGGGAACCTCCAAAATGCAATGCCGGAACCGTGTATACTACAACGAACTAGCACCCCCCTAAATTAAACTTTTTTTATATGAATGAAATCGATCACGTTGATCATCGCATCAAACTACATTTACGCAAGGAGGGGCACCCGTCGGATACGAACGCGCCCCTTTTTGATATATAGATGGAAGTGGCCATGCAGTTATTTTACAAAAGGGGCGGGGAGGGGGGGGGGGTGGATCGCGAGACTGCACTATCAGAATCTTGCGTATAAGCAAGAGGACTTTACCACTTTACGAACGTGACACTTTTGTTTCACATATGCACCAACAGTATTGAGAAAAGGTCACCCCACAAAATCAAGATCCTGCAAGGAACCTCCAAAATGCATTCTCGGAACTGTGCATACCCCCCGCGATAATGGGCACTGCGGCAAACATGACCACCCCCTTTTTGGTGTTCACATTTTGACAAAATTTGATCATCGCATCGTCTCAATTACGCAAGGGGGGCACTAGATCCGTGTTGGACGATAGACCTTTTGATACAAAGACGACATCCTTAGGTCAGACGGGCCTCCCAATCCCACATTTAGTCTGTAGAAGGCATGCAACGCTCGTAACGCTCCAAATCGCTATCTACCAAGCAACCCATTCAAAGAAAAAGCAATGCGACGGTGGCGACGCCACTTATTTGCTCAGACCAATCCTATGGATCCACCTAGCACGAGGAGTACGTCTAGGAGGCGGTGCAACCGAGACCATGCATGAAGGAATCTGAGGCACCCACATTCGTCCACACGTGGACACATCGGTACGACCCTACAGGACCGACACTTTGGCCGAGGGGAGGGGAGGTGTGCACCCGAGCCCCTTCATTAATAAGCAACGACATCCGTGTGCGTTCATGTGCCGGAGGAGCCATTCTCCCGGCCTCGTAAAAATGGCACTGCCTGAGACGATTGGGGAGTACATTTTCCTTGTAAAAATGTGCAACCCAACATGAAGAGGGGCATGCTGGTCTTCACGTGCGAGCTCAGGCCGATTCAGAAGTGCTATATACACATGCGTCACCTTAGTCTTGGCCCGGAACCACGTCGTCTCACCGTAGTCACCGGCACGAGACTCGTAGGAAACAAGAGGGGACAATGCGTTCGGAAGGCAACAACAATGCCGGTCGAGGCAGCAGCGAGGCCCGTGAAGCCCCGCTGTGCCATCCGAAGAAGTGCCATCCGAAAACATTGCGTCACCCCCGCAGCCAACGGCTGATCTACCTCACCGGGCATCCGCCCAGCCGGACAGCCTCCAGCTAAACCCCACAGTTGCCATCAAAGCCCCCGAGCCCCCCAACCCCCGGGGTCGCCAACCCCCGCGTGGGCAAGGCACCACAGTCCGCTCCGGCGGTAGCATCCGGGGGAGAAGGATGGTGTTTGACTAATTAGGGTCCGCCCATCGTCCGTGCCGGTCGAATTGTTTGCATGCAAAATGGAAAATAAATATAAAATGAGGGACTAGGCCAGGGTTTTATTCGATAAAGCCTCGCTTTTTCATGTGGAGGTGAGTACGCACATTAAAAACTTGATGAGTTTTTTTTATGACTTGATTTCGATTGTTTTTTTTTTCACGAACTGACTCTGATCGTTTCGGGACAACAACTTGTTATCCCCAATAGGTGAGATTTTTGAACTCGCCGAGGAAGCTAGGCAGCTTTGCGGCTCCGCCCTCCGCACCACAACGGCGAGACTGCCGAGGCGCGCGCCACGTCAGAGCAGCCGCCCAACCGGATGAATATCTGGCGAAGCAAATCGGGGCAGCAGAGCACCCTGTCGACAGAGTAGGTCGCGGCCATCGTCGAGTGCGTTGAAGTTCAGAGTGTGAGAGAGCGTGCTAGAGGGTAGCGTTTTGAGATATGATAGAGTGAGAGTGATAGTTCCAGGAGATGCACGACTCGTGGGGGAGAAAGAGGGGCGTGGGCCTCTGTAGCTCCTGGCCTGCGGTGGGAGAATATGGGTTGTTGTGCATTTTTACCACGGGGTTGCAGTTAAAAAACATCCCACGAGCTGGGAAACAAAAGTCAATGCTCGGACCAAGAGAACGCCCACGTCATGCTACTGGCTAACTGAATCCCGGGCGCAGAAGATGTGCTGACATTTTTCTAGGTCGTCTCCCTTTTGGATGTTTGTTGCGCGAAGCACGAGGGCCGGCTCGTGATCGTCATCACGCAGCCAAGCGTGCTATATACAAGCTGGGAAGCTCACCCACAAAGCCAATCAGTCCATTTTCGTGTCCCATACCAAGAACACGGAGGCTGAAGAGCAACAGAACATCGACGGGCTGCGTTGGTTAGCAGGGTGGCGCACACACAATGATAAGAAAATAGGTAGTTTTTTGATTAAATTAATCCATGAATAAATCATGAGCATGACATGAACAGCATTGATAACATACTGATTATGATCTAACAAAGCATGTACTATGCATATAGTAGAAACATCTACGCATATCGCTAGTACTGCTACAACAGAAAGAAACACGAAAGGGATAAGCGATGTATACCCTCCAATCGGCCATGCGGTGTCGGTGGCGGTGACAGCAGCCGCGGCATCCTCGGCGGCCTTCTTGTCGGCCTCGGCCTTCTCAGCGGCGGCACGTTCGGCGTCGGTCGACATGGTGGTGCGGACGTAGATGAACAGAAGCGAGCAGTCGCGTAGTCGCTACCCAAAAACCTAATCGCCCCTCTCCCCGTACAGGATCCGGAGAGGCGTGGTTTCGGAGGCCTGCTCTCCCGTCAACCGTGTCTGCGTGAACGGACGGAGCGCCGGCGGCAGCAGCAGCAGAGGAACAATGCGGGCGTGGAGGCGGAGATGCGTTCTGTTTTCGTGGCGGCTAGGGTTGGCAGCGCCCCACATATATATGTGCGGCCGCGCGTGGAGAGACGTGGGCTGAACCCACGTCCAAGTCGGTAGCCCATGATCCGACGTCTCAGATCGTGGCCCCACCTGTCAAAGACTCTCCGCTCTGACCGCAAAAGAAGCGATAGGAGTGAGCTCGGCTCGGCTCAATCCCAAGCCCGGGCGCGGCGTCGTGGCGAGGCGTGGCGTGGCGAGGCGGCGGAGGAGGAGGAGGCGCGAGGCCTCATCTCTTCTCAAGCTCCAATAGCATGAGGGAGGGTCCCTTATAAACCACTCCAACTCTCCTTCCACTTCCAAGGTGGGACTAAACTTCCCACCACCTTGTCATGCCACCTACATGGGCCCTTAGAGATTAAATCTGAATTGTCATATGGGCTCTAGGCCCATCTCATATTTCAACAATCCCCACCAGATCTCGGGGCCCAGTTTGTCCTTTGTTCCAAACACTGTTTTGATATACCAGCATCTCAGTGGAGACCGATTAAGGTTGAGCTCCACCTAGACCAAGTAGTTACACTCCTTCACAACCGAACAATGGACTATGCCTTGAATTGTCAGTTTGGCGTCAAGAAGTTTCACCACAAGTCTCACTGATACGAGGCTGCCGAAGGCCGACCCCTCGGGTGGAGCATATTAGTCACACTCCTGGCCTGTTCATGAGCTTGCTAGAGATCACCCCAATCTCATAGATTGTGACCAGCAGTCCGGCTCATATAGGTGTGTTCCTCCAAAGATCGCTCTGTAGGATAGCATCTTGCTTATGCATATAAGCCTTGGAACACATTAAGACATTAGTCATCCTTCCATACAGTTTCCGAAAGTATTGCATCTCCAACGAAGTGGGTTAGTAAAATTACTCTCCTCGCTTCACCACCGGCTTGTTTTCCTGTGTCCTACTTCACGGGATCTCCGATCACATAGGTTGGGTTACTACCATGGCAACTCATGTGGGTCTCATACCCATCTCCTTGATGCGCTATCTATCACAACACGTGATAGCCCTTTAGTGAAGGGATCTGCCAGATTCTTAGCCGCTTGGATATAATCCAACGCTATCACTCGAGTTTCTCAATTTTCGACAGCTTTCAATCTCATTCTTATGTGTTTGTTGGATTTCATGTTGTCCTTTGAACTCTTCACCTTGACAATAACTGTTTGATTGTCACAGTTCATAAGGATGGCGGAACCGCTTTTCAACCACGGCAAGTCCATCAATAGATCTCGAAGCCATTCGCTTCGCCACCCGATGTGTCTAATGCTGTTAATTCTGCTTCCATTGTCGATCTTGTTAAGATCGTTTGCTTGCAAGACTTCCAGAAACAGCACCACCTCCAAGAGTAAACATATACCCAGTTGTGGCCTTCATCTCATCAGATCGAGATCCAATTAGCATCACTATACCCTTCAAGTACCGACGGGTATCCGTATAGTGTAGTCCATAGTTCATAGTACCTTTCAGATAACGATAACTCTCTCAAGAGCACGCCAATGTACATCACCCGGTTTGAAACAAATCGGCTCAGTTTGCTAATAGCAAATGCGATGTCGAGCCTCGTTAAGCTCGCTAGATACTTTGGAGTGAACCAACAATCGAGTATCTCAATTGATCTATAGCTGTGCCTTTTGACTTTCGAATCAGCACACTAGGATCATATGGTGTTTGAGATGGTTTGCAGTCCAATATCCAAAACGACTCAACACCTTCTCAACATAATGGGATTGCGTAAGTGTAATCCCACCTCATCATCTCTCAAAAGCTTGATGTTCAAGATAACATCAGCCACTCCAAGATCCTTCATCTCAAAGTTCGAGACAGAAAGACTTAACCTCCTCGATCAACTTGAGATTAGTCCCAAATATCGGTATGTCATCAACATACAAACACAGATAACTCCTTTGCCCCCACCATAGCGATAGTATACACATTTGTCGACCTCATTAACAACAAAGCCAACAGATGTCAACGTTTCATTAAACTTGTCATGCCATTGCTTAGGCGCTTGTCTCGAGCCATACAAAGATTTCACCAACTTACACACCTTTCCTTCCCGACCATCCATCACAAAGCCATCAGTGTTGCATATAGATTTCCTCCTTTAGCTCTCCGCTCAGAAAGCCGTCTTAACATCCATCGATGAATGAGAAGACCGTGTGAGGCCGCCAACGAGTAATACTCGAATGATGGTCGGTCCGCCCACGGTGAATAAGTGTCAAGAAATCTTCTTCTTCTTCTGGCGTAGCCCTTGGCCACAAGCCTAGCCTTGTACTTTTCTATTGTACCGTCAGGCCTAAGCTTCTTCCTGAACACCCACTTGCATCCCAATGGTTTGCAACCATAAGGACGCTCAAGAAGCTCCCAAGTCCCGTTAGCCATGATGGAATCCATCTCGCTCTGAACCACATCCTTCCAAAGAGTCAGCTTCGGAGATGCATATGCTTCGAAATAGAAGTGGGATTATCCTCCACGAGGTATATGAAGAAATCATCACCAAAGGTCTTTACAGTCCTTTGTCTCTTGCCCCTACCAAGGGATTCCTCATTATCCTCCTCAGGATTTTCATCATGTGTTTGATTATAATATTCCATCGGAATGGCAGGTTCAGGAGTCTCCTCAGATTCCTGTCTAGAAGTGCTTTGTACATTTCTCATGGGGAAAATGTCCTCAAAGAATGTAGCGTCTTTAGACTCCATAATTGTGCCGACCTTCATGTCAGGTACCTCACATTTCACTACTAGAAATCTATAGCCAATACTATTTACAGCGTAGCCCAAATTAACACAGTCCACAGTCTTTGGTCCAAGCTTGCGCTTTTTGGGGATCGGCACATTAACTTTCGCCAAGCAGCCCCAAGTACGTAAGTACGAGAGTGTTGTCCTTCTCTTGGTCCACTTCTCATAAGGAGTGATCCCGTTATCCTTTGTCGGAACTTTATTCAGGACATGACATGATGTCATTATAGCCTCCCCCCACCATGCCTTGGATAAACCCGACGTATCTAACATGGCGTTAACCAAATCAGTTAGAGTACGGTTTTTCCGCTCGGCAACCCCGTTTGACTGGGTTGAGTAGGGAGGCCTCCTCTCGTGAATAATACCGTGTTCCGCGCAGAAGGCATCAAACTCTTTCGAGAAGTACTCTCCACCACGATCTGACCGGACTCGTTTAATTTTCTTTTCAAGTTGATTCTCAACTTCTGCCTTATAGATTTTGAAGTAGTGTAGAGCCTCATCTTTAGTATTTAACAGATACACATAGCAATATCTAGTGGAATCATCTATCAAAGTCATGAAATATTTCTTTCCACCTTTAGTCAACACACCATTCATCTCACAAAGATCGAATGTATGAGTTCCATGGCGCTAAGTGTCTCTCCTCTGCTGCCTTGTGAGGCTTGCGAGGTTGCTTAGATTGTACACACGAATGGCACTTAGAACCTTTGGCTAAAGTGAAAATCGGGATTAAATTCGATTTTGCTAGCAGCGTCATAACACCAAACTAATGTGACAAAGACGTGAATGCCATACTTCAGATTCATTAACACTCAAATGAATATTGTTCACGACTTTATTACATAGATCTGCAAGAGAAAGGCGGAACATGCCTCCGCATTCATAACCCTTTCCAACAAATAGTCCATATTTCAGTAACAACTAATTTATTAGACTCGAATACCAACTTAAACCCTTCTCTACATAGAAGGGAGCCACTAACTAGGTTCTTCTTGATGGCGGGACATGCTGCACGTTCTTCACCTGCACGATCCTTCCCAAGTAAACTTCAGATCGACCGTGCCAACACCAAGAACAGAAGCACTCGCGCCATTCCCCATCAAGACGGACCCGTGACTGTGGCCTGGTAAGAAGAAAACAATGAAATGTCAGACACACATGAACACACTGCACTGTGTCGATCCACCAATCGGTGGACGGCCAAACTGAAAATACAGCAAATAAATTACCGCACTCAGATGCACCACTCTCATTGTTGCTCACAATCATATTGACAGACTTGGAGTCCTGCCCTTGCTTCTTATACTTGTTTGGGCACTTGTTGGCCCAATGTTCCAGCTAACCACAAGTAAAGCAGCCCTCATCCTTCTTGTTCTTCTTGAAGGTCTTCTTACCCTTCTTCTTAAAGTCGGCACTCTGTTGGACACCGCTTCTTTCCCTTGGGCTTGTGGGAATTGGAGTTCTTCCGATGCACCATATTGGCCACAAGTTCCTTCGACCCCTTTTCCGTATGCGAGTCCTTTGCCCTTGAATTCTGCTCAACACTCGGATGGCCAATGACATCCTCCACAGAGAATTCACGCCTCGAATGTTTCAGAGTGGTGGCAAAGTTCCTCCAGAATTGGGAAGCTTAGCGATTATGCAGCCCGCGACAAACTTGCCCGTAACTCGTGATTAAAAGCTCAAGCTCCTTAACAATGCATATTATCTCATGAGCCTGCTCCAATACATGACGGTTTTCAACCATCTTGTAATCGTGGAACTGCTCTATAATATACATCTCGCTCCCAGCGTCGGCAGCCCCGAACTTAGATTCGAGCGCCTCCCACAAGTCCTTGGCGGACCGCACATGTAAATATGCATCAACCAGCTTATCTCCAATCACGCTCGAACTGCCCCGAGGAACACCACGGTGGCCTCCTTAAATGCCTTCTCCTGTTCAGAGCGATCGTTCTTGTGGGAGTCACACCGCGACCTGTAACACGCTCATGGCCGTGAGCCATAAGGTGGTTTTAGTATGCCAACGCTAAAGTACGTCCCTGTAAACGGTGACGGTTTCAGTGCAGCAGCAAAACCAGAATTCAAAAAACTCCTACACACATTAGGTTTTTGGATTGATAAGAAAATAGGCAGTTTTTCGATTAAATTAATCCATGAATAAATCATGAGCATGACATCAACAGCATTGATAACATACTGATTACGATCTAACAAAGCATGTACTACGCATATAGTAGAAACATCTACGCATATCGCTAGTACTGCTACAACAGAAAGAAACACGAAAGGGATAAGCGATGTATACCCTCCAATAGGCCATGCAGTGTCGGTGGCGGTGACAGCAGCCGCGGCATCCTCGGTGGCCTTCTTGTCGGCCTCGGCCTTCTCAGCGGCGGCACGTTCGGCGTCGGTCGACATGGTGGTGCGGACGTAGATGAACAGAAGCGAGCAGTCACGTAGTCACTACCCAAAAACCTAATCGCCCCTCTCCCCGTACAGGATCCGGAGAGGCGTGGTTTCGAGGTTGCTCTCCGTCAACCGTGTACGCGGTGAACGGACGGAGCGCCGCGCAGCAGCAGCAGAGGAACAATGCGGGCGTGGATGCGGAGATGCGTTCTGTTTTCGTGGCGGCTAGGGTTGGCAACGCCCACATATATATGTGCGGCGGCACAGGAGAGACGTGGGCTGAACCCACGTCCAAGTCGGTAGCCTATGATCCGGCGTCTCGGATCGTGGCCCCACCTGTCAAAGACTCTCCGTTCTGACCGCAAAAGAAGCGCGCATAGGAGTGAGCTCGGCTCGGCTCAATCCCGCAACCAGCGGCGTCGTGGCGAGGCGTGGTGTGGCGAGGCGGCGGAGGAGGAGGAGTGCGCGAGGCCTCATCTCTTCTCAAGCTCCAATAGCATGAGGAGAGGGTCCCTTATAAACCACTCCAACTCTCCTTCCACTTCCAAGGTGGGACTAAACTTCCCACCACCTTGTCATGCCACCTACATGGGCCCTTAGAGATTAAATCTGAAATTGTCATATGGGCTCTAGGCCCATCTCATATTTCAACAATCCCCCACCAGATCTCAGGGGCCCAGTTTGTCCTTTGTTCCAAACACTGTTTTGATATACCAGCATCTCAGTGGAGACCGATTAAGGTTGAGCTCCACCTAGACCAAGTAGTTACACTCCTTCACAACCGAACAATGGACTATGCCTTGAATTGTCAGTTTGGCGTCAAGAAGTTTCACCACAAGTCTCACTGATACGAGGCTGCCGAAGGCCGACCCCTCGGGTGGAGCATATTAGTCACACTCCTGGCCTGTTCATGAGCTTGCTAGAGATCACCCCAATCTCATAGATTGTGACCAGCAGTCCGGCTCATATAGGTGTGTTCCTCCAAAGATCGCTCTGTGGATAGCATCTTGCTTATGCATATAAGCCTTGGAACACATTAAGACATTAGTCATCCTTCCATACAGTTTCCAAAGTATTGCATCTCCAACGAAGTGGGTTAGTAAAATTACTCTCCTCGGTTCACCACCGCTTGTTTTCCTGTGTCCTACTTCACGGGATCTCCGATCACATAGGTTGGGTTACTACCATGGCAACTCATGTGGGTCTCATACCCATCTCCTTGATCGCTATCTATCACAACACGTGATAGCCCTTTAGTGAAGGGATCTGCAGATTCTTAGCCGTTTGGATATAATCCAACGCTATCACTCCGGAGTTTCTCAATTTTCGACAGCTTTCAATCTCATTCTTATGTGTTTGTTGGATTTCATGTTGTCCTTTGAACTCTTCACCTTGACAATAACTGTTTGATTGTCACAGTTCATAAGGATGGCCGAACCGCTTTTCAACCACCGGCAAGTCCATCAATAGATCTCGGCCATTCGCTTCGCCACCCGATGTGTCTAATGCTGTTAATTCTGCTTCCATTGTCGATCTTGTTAAGATCGTTTGCTTGCAAGACTTCGAAACAGCACCACCTCCAAGAGTAAACATATACCCGTTGTGGCCTTCATCTCATCAGCATCGAGATCCAATTAGCATCACTATACCCTTCAAGTACCGACGGGTATCCGTATAGTGTAGTCCATAGTTCATAGTACCTTTCGGATAACGATAACTCTCTCAAGAGCACGCCAATGTACATCACCGGTTTGAAACAAATCGGCTCAGTTTGCTAATAGCAAATGCGATGTCGAGCCTCGTTAAGCTCGCTAGATACCGGAGTGAACCAACAATCGAGAGTATCTCAATTGATCTATAGCTGTGCCTTTTGACTTTCGAATCAGCACACTAGGATCATATGGTGTTTGAGATGGTTTGCAGTCCGAATATCCAAAACGACTCAACACCTTCTCAACATAATGGGATTGCGAAGTGTAATCCCACCTCATCATCTCTCAAAAGCTTGATGTTCAAGATAACATCAGCCACTCCAAGATCCTTCATCTCAAAGTTCGAGACAGAAAGACTTAACCTCCTCGATCAACTTGAGATTAGTCCCAAATATCGGTATGTCATCAACATACAAACACAAGATAACTCCTTTGCCCCCACCATAGCGATAGTATACACATTTGTCGACCTCATTAACAACAAAGCCAACAGATGTCAACGTTTCATTAAACTTGTCATGCCATTGCTTAGGCGCTTGTCTCAGCCATACAAAGATTTCACCAACTTACACACCTTTCCTTCCCGACCATCCATCACAAAGCCATCAGTCTGTTGCATATAGATTTCCTCCTTTAGCTCTCCGTTCAGAAAGCCGTCTTAACATCCATCGATGAATGAGAAGACCGTGTGAGGCCGCCAACGAGAGTAATACTCAAATGATGGTCGGTCGCCACGGGTGAATAAGTGTCAAGAAATCTTCTTCTTCTTCTGGCGTAGCCCTTGGCCTAAGCCTAGCCTTGTACTTTTCTATTCTACCATCAGGCCTAAGCTTCTTCCTGAACACCCACTTGCATCCCAATGGTTTGCAACCATAAGGACGTTCAGTAAGCTCCCAAGTCCCGTTAGCCATGATGGAATCCATCTCGCTACGAACCACATCCTTCCAAAGAGTCAGCTTCGGAGATGCATATGCTTCGAAATACAAGTGGGATTATCCTCCACGAGGTATATGAAGAAATCATCACCAAAGGTCTTTACAGTCCTTTGTCTCTTGCCCCTACCAAGGATTCCTCATTATCCTCCTCGTGATTTTCATCATGTGTTTGATTATAATATTCCATCGAATGGCAGGTTCAGGAGTCTCCTCAGATTCCTGTCTAGAAGTGCTTTGTACATTTCTCATGGGGAAAATGTCCTCAAAGAATGTAGCGTCTTTAGACTCCATAATTGTGCCGACCTTCATGTCAGGTGCCTCACATTTCACTACTAGAAATCTATAGCCAATACTATTTACAGCGTAGCCCAAATTAACACAGTCCACAGTCTTTGGTCCAAGCTTGCGCTTTTTGGGGATCGGCACATTAACTTTCGCCAAGCAGCCCCAAGCAAATGCGTAAATCGAGAGTGTTGTCCTTCTCTTGGTCCACTTCTCATAAGGAGTGATCTCGTTATCCTTTGTCGGAACTTTATTCAGGACATGAGATGATGTCATTATAGCCTCCCCCCACCATGCCTTGGATAAACCCGACGTATCTAACATGGCTTTAACCAAATCAGTTAGAGTACGGTTTTTCCGCTCGGCAACCCCGTTTGACTGGGGTGAGTAGGGAGGCGTCCTCTCGTGAATAATACCGTGTTCATGCATGAAGGCATCAAACTCTTTAGAAGTACTCTCCACCACGATCTGACCGGACTCGTTTAATTTTCTTTTCAAGTTGATTCTCAACTTCTGCCTTATAGATTTTGAAGTAGTGTAGAGCCTCATCTTTAGTATTTAACAGATACACATAGCAATATCTAGTGGAATCATCTATCAAAGTCATGAAATATTTCTTTCCACCTTTAGTCAACACACCATTCATCTCACAAAGATCAGAATGTATGAGTTCCAGTGGCGCCAAGTGTCTCTCCTCTGCTGCCTTGTGAGGCTTGCGAGGTTGCTTAGATTGTACACACGAATGGCACTTAGAACCTTTGGCTAAAGTGAAAATCGGGATTAAATTCGATTTTGCTAGCCGCGTCATAACACCGAAACTAATGTGACAAAGACGTGAATGCCATACTTCAGATTCATTAACACTCAAATGAATATTGTTCACGACTTTATTACATAGATCTGCAAGAGAAAGGCGGAACATGCCTCCGCATTCATAACCCTTTCCAACAAATAGTCCATATTTCGTAACAACTAATTTATTAGACTCGAATACCAACTTAAACCCTTCTCTACATAGAAGGGAGCCACTAACTAGGTTCTTCTTGATGGCGGGGACATGCTGCACGTTCTTCAGCTGCACGATCCTTCCCGAAGTAAACTTCAGATCGACCGTGCCAACACCAAGAACAGAAGCACTCGCGCCATTCCCCATCAGTACGGACCCGTGACCTGTGGCCTGGTAAGAAGAAAACAATGAAATGTCAGCACACACATGAACACCTGCACCTGTGTCGACCCACCAATCGGTGGACGGCCAAACTGAAAATACAGCAAATAAATTACCGTACCCAGATGCACCACTCTCATTGTTGCTCACAATCATATTGACAGACTTGGAGTCCTGCCCTTGCTTCTTATACTTGTTTGGGCACTTGTTGGCCCAATGTTCCAAATGAACCACAAGTAAAGCAGCCCTCATCCTTCTTGTTCTTCTTGAAGGTCTTCTTACCCTTCTTCTTAAAGTCGGCACTGTTGGACACCGTTCTTTCCCTTGGGCTTGTGGGAATTGGAGTTCTTCCGATGCACCATATTGGCCATGAAGTTCCTTGACCCCTTTTCCGTCTGAGTACTTTGCCCTTGAATTCTGCTCAACACTCAGATGGCCAATGACATCCTCCACAGAGAATTCACGCCTCTGATGTTTCAGAGTGGTGGCAAAGTTCCTCCAGGAATTGTGAAGCTTAGCGATTATGCAGCCTGCGACAAACTTGCCCGGTAACTCGCACTTAAGAAGCTCAAGCTCCTTAACAATGCATATTATCTCATGAGCCTGCTCCAATACAGGACGGTTTTCAACCATCCTGTAATCGTGGAACTGCTCTATAATATACATCTCGCTCCTAGCGTCAGCAGCCCCGAACTTAGATTCGAGCGCCTCCCACAAGTCCTTGGCGGACCGCACATGTAAATATGCATCAACCAGCTTATCTCCAATCACGCTCAGAAATTCCCCGAGGAACACCATAGTGGCCTCCTTAAACGCCTTCTCCTGTTCAGGAGCGATCGTTCCTGTGGGAGTCACACCGGCGACCTGAACACGCTCATGGCCGTGAGCCATAAGGTGGTTTTAGTCTGCCAACGCTAAAGTACGTCCCGTAAACGGTGGCGGTTTCAGTCAGCAGCAAAACCAGAATTCAAAAACTCCTACACACATTAGGTTTTGGATTGATAAGAAAATAGGCAGTTTTTTGATTAAATTAATCCATGAATAAATCATGAGCATGACATGAATAGCATTGATAACATACTGATTACGATCTAACAAAGCATGTACTACGCATATAGTAGAAACATCTATGCATATTGCTAGTACTGCTACAACAGAAAGAAACACGAAAGGGATAAGCGATGTATACCCTCCAATCGGCCATGCGGTGTCGGTGGCGGTGACAGCAGCCGCGGCATCCTCGGCGGCCTTCTTGTCGGCCTCGGCCTTCTCAGCGGCGGCACGTTCGGCGTCGGTCGACATGGTGGTGCGGACGAGATGAACGAAGCGGCAGTCGCGTAGTCGCTACCCAAAACCTAATCGCCTCTCCCCGTGACAGGATCCGGAGAGGCGTGGTTTCGAGGTTGCTCTCCGTCAACCGTGTACGCGGTGAACGGGACGGAGTCGCCGGCGGCAGCAGCAGCAGAGGAACAATGCGGGCGTGGATGCGGAGATGCGTTCTGTTTTCGTGGCGGCTAGGGTTGGCAGCGCCCCACATATATATGTGCGGCCGCGCGTGGAGAGACGTGGGCTGAACCCACGTCCAAGTCGGTAGCCTATGATCCGACGTCTCAGATCGTGGCCCCACCTGTCAAAGACACTCCGTTCCTGACCGGCAAAAAGAAGCGCATAGGAGTGAGCTCGGCTCGGCTCAATCCCGCAACCCGCGGCGCGTCGTGACGAGGCGTGGCGTGGCGAGGCGAGCGGAGGAGGAGGAGTGCGCGAGGGCCTCATCTCTTCTCAAGCTCCAATAGCATGAGGGAGAGAGTCCCTTATAAACCACTCCAACTCTCCTTCCACTTCCAAGGTGGGACTAAACTTCCCACCACCTTGTCATGCCACCTACATGGGCCCTTAGAGATTAAATCTGAAATTGTCATATGGGCTCTAGGCCCATCTCATATTTCAACAATCCCCCACCAGATCTCAGGGGCCCAGTTTGTCCTTTGTTCCAAACACTGTTTTGATATACCAAAGATCTCGGTGGAGACCGATTAAGGTTGAGCTCCACCTAGACCAAGTAGTTACACTCCTTCACAACCGAACAATGGACTATGCCTTGAATTGTCGGTTTGGCGTCAAGAAGTTTCACCACAAGTCTCACTGACACGAGGCTGCCAAGGCCGACCCTCGGGTGGAGCATATTAGTCACACTCTGGCCTGTTCATGAGCTTGCTAGAGATCACCCCAATCTCATAGACTGTGACCAGCAGTCGGGCTCATATAGGTGTGTTCCTCCAAAGACCGCTCTGTAGGATAGCATCTTGCTTATGCAGATAAGCCTTGGAACACATTAAGACAGTATTCATCCTTCCATACAGTTTCAAAGTATTGCATCTCCAACGAAGTGGGTTAGTAAAATTACTCTCCTCGGTTCACCACCGGCTTGTTTTCCTGGTCCTACTTCACGGGATCTCCGATCACATAGGTTGGGTTACTACCATGGCAACTCATGTGGGTCTCATACCCATCTCCTTGATCGCTATCTATCACAACACGTGATAGCCCTTTAGTGAAGGGATCTGCCAGATTCTTAGCCGTTTGGATATAATCCAACGCTATCACTCCGGAGTTTCTCAATTTTCTGACAGCTTTCAATCTCATTCTTATGTGTTTGTTGGATTTCATGTTGTCCTTTGAACTCTTCACCTTGACAATAACTGTTTGATTGTCACAGTTCATAAGGATGGCCGGAACCGGCTTTTCAACCACTGGCAAGTCCATCAATAGATCTCGGCCATTCGCTTCGCCACCCGATGTGTCTAATGCTGTTAATTCTGCTTCCATTGTCGATCTTGTTAAGATCGTTTGCTTGCAAGACTTCCAGGAAACAGCACCACCTCCAAGAGTAAACATATACCCAGTTGTGGCCTTCATCTCATCAGCATCAGAGATCCAATTCGCATCACTATACCCTTCAAGTACCGACGGGTATCCGGTATAGTGTAGTTCATAGTTCATAGTACCTTTCAGATAACGCATAACTCTCTCAAGAGCACGCCAATGTACATCACCTGGTTTGGAAACAAATCGGCTCAGTTTGCTAATAACAAATGCGATGTCAGGCCTCGTTGCGCTCGCTAGATACTGGAGTGAACCAACAATCTGAGAGTATCTCAATTGATCTATAACTGTGCCTTTTGACTTTCGAATCAGCACACTAGAATCATATGGTGTTTGAGATGGTTTGCAGTAATATCCAAAACGACTCAACACCTTCTCAACATAATGGGATTGCAAAAGTGTAATCCCACCCTCATCATCTCTCAAAAGCTTGATGTTCAAGATAACATCAGCCACTCCAAGATCCTTCATCTCAAAGTTCTGAGACAGGAAAGACTTAACCTCCTCGATCAACTTGCGATTAGCCCCAAATATCAGTATGTCATCAACATACAAACACAGTATAACTCCTTCGCCCACACCATAGCGATAGTATACACATTTGTCGGCCACATTTGTCCGCTGCAAGGAAGACCACCCTGAAGCCCATATGCGTTCTTGATTACCAGCTTCTGAATCCGTTCTAATCACGGTCAACTTTTTCTTCCACGGCGTACGTTATAGGTTGTTTTCATGCCAGCACGTCCATCCCAAAATCACCTTTGGGGCTGTTCCACCTCGCAGGCATCATGAACCGCAGCGGCGAACCTGCAGCAAATTAGGCTCCATCATCTCCTGTAAACTAGGCTCGATCATCTCCTGCAAATTAGGCTTTTCTTTTTGTCTAGTATATTAGGGTTTTTTTTTCTTGAGGTGAGTCTATTATATTAGGTATGCTTCAGGTTGTGTTCTAGCCTAGCTACAGAAATTCGGCCCAGCCAGCCCATGTAAACGAGCTCAGTCAGCATCCACCATCACGCACAATTAGCCACAAGCAGGCGCACGGGGATTAAAACAAGAGACACGCACACGAGGAGCGAGCCACCAAACCTAGCCGCCGCACGCCGACGACCACAGACGCCGCATCCCTGCCGCACGCGGACGACCACGGACGCCGCGTCCCTGCCGCACGCCGTCAACCACGGGCGCGCCGATGGTCTGAGCGAGGCGAGCTGTCGGGGAGCTCATCCCAGGCCCTCTGCAGCTCGCCGCTCCCGCCGTCGCCCATCGCTCGCCTGAGCGTCGAATCAGCTAGGGAGGACTCCGGCTGATCCGTTTGCGGCGCTGCCGTCCAGCAGCCGAAACCGGGATAACCGGCCACCCACGCAGGCTGTTTTTTCATTCTCTGCTACTGACTCTGTTTTTTCTTCACTGCCTGACACTGTGTTTTCTTCTTTGTCTCTGCATTCAACGTGTTAATTGCAATTGCTATCTTAGCTAGTTCTAGGCAGCAGCTAGATTAGGTACATGTATGATGCAAGCTAGCAAAAAAAATGTAAATAAAATACTTTGTGTGGAAATCTGGCCTTTTTTTGGGACGAACGGATTTTGCAGATGACAACTCTAGGAGCTCTAAATATGATTTTTTTTTAGATCTTTTTTTTTCCAACAATATAGTAAGAAATCTAGCAAGTAGTGATCTGAAAAAAAAACAGTCGCTTCCTCACGCAAAACGATTATGATTTAATCTATTTTTTCTTAATAAGAGCATTTTACTTCTCTAGGCATGAACTTCTGAGCACCACCTTCATTTCTCTATCTAGAGAATGGCAACTGTGTATTTGTGTAATTTAGCTGTCGGGAAATTCGAAAATTAACTTTTCTCTTGCCATTTTCGTTTGTCACAGGATGGACGGTTACGGGGTCCCTGCTTCGTGACCTAGCACGCTCCGACAGATTGATGACGTTCCATCTGAATCAGAAGACGAAGAGGGGATTGGTTTTCCTGCAGGAGGCGCGGTCGCCGAGTCTGATTCGGACGAGGAAGATCAGATCCAGGTCAATGGAAAAGCACCCTCAATTGGGTCAAGGTGCAGCGTGAAGAAGTTGCACGACCTGATTTCCTCATTCGATGAGGAGAAACGACAGTATGTAGCCGAGATGGAGTTTGGGGGGCTGCTAGAGCTACCAAAGATAACAAGGACGGATAGGCATTTCTTGATGTCTATCCTAAGCCACATTGATGAGGAGGCAAGTTCAATTACAATTGATCACAAGCGCGACATGCAAATTTTCTATGAAGATGTCAATCTGGTCATCGGCATACCATGTGGAACTGCTCCTGTTCGCCCTCCAGACCACGCTGTTCCGGAGGCAGTGGTGACACAGATAAGAGAGATGTTTGGAATTGGTCCAGGAGAGCACAGCATACTGCCAATCGTTGAAGCTGTGAAGCAGACATACGGGCGTCCTATGACGACACACGAGAAGAACAGGTTCAAAGTGGGGCTGGTCATATTTCTTGGAAGACAGGCACACACACTATTCCTGGACGGTAGAAAACTTGAAGAACATCACCAAAAAGCTTCTCCGCGCCGTTGGGAGCCCGAGACTGCTCGTTTGAGGCTACCACCAGATTCGCCCGACGAATATCCATTTCTCTCTCCCTCAACTGTAGAAATAAAGCATCGACGTCAAGGTAAAAAAAAGGTGGCATGTTTTGGTGTTCAGGACGCGCATTACAGAAATGATGGAGCCTGCCTGCTTCTGAAGATCGAGGGAGACGTATATGCAATGGAGGAAGTGGTGAGTAATCTCATTGTAGTTAGTCACAAGCCTGCAGAAACAAAACCCCTACATGGTTAACAAAATGGAACAGTCATTTTCTAAACTGACGAAAAGAGGGGAGTAAATCCATTTTTTTGACTGACACAAACCTGATTGAGTAGACTCGTATATGCATGACAGAATCCCGCGTCCTTATAGAGCCGTTAACCACAACGTAGTCTCCATTCCTGCGAGCGTTATACGGGAAAGGTTCATTTTTTCCAGGCGTTATACACAACATAAGCGACCATTTCAAAAATTACAAGACAATATCCCAGGAGCTAACCGTTATACACAACATAAGCGACCATTGCAAAAATTACAAGACAATATCCCAGGAGCTAACCTAACTTCACGTAACGCCCGCATGTACTCCCCGTCTATTGTCCTGAGAATGCAACAGTCGTCAAAGTTGTCATCGTCTGCGGAAGGCATGAAAATTATTTTTAACCATGCATGACGCGAGAAAAATACCATATCTTGGCTTCGATAGACCCAGTGCCATTGCCTAGAACGAAGCTGATCTCTTCCGACGATTCCGTACGGTTCCACATCCTACCAAGCAGTCGTGCCTGCAGACAAATGGAATGGGTGGAGGGGTTTTTACTGAAGAAAATGTATGGGGAAAACAGCCAAAAACAGCAAAACAAACATGTGTGCACCCTCATGCATACCGTGTTGACAGGCATCCCATGTATCCATAGTGCCCCCCCATGCCTGGCTGAAGGAGTTAGCATGGAAACTTGCTTCAAAGTAAGAGGCACCAAGTTGTTGGACGGATCAACGTATTGGAAAACAAACACCAGTTTACCTTACAGCAGCGAAAACTTCCGCTCACAACCAAGAGCCAAAGAACACATTCACTAACCTCCCGACCGATGTAGTGGACCAGTGCAACGCTCTCGCGATGGGCATCCTTGACTGCAGCAACAACGGCTCCTGCAAACGCGTCGTCACCCCCAGCTGTGCTCACGACCAAGCCCCGGTTTCCGTTCGTCCCTTCGCCATCTCCCAAACCTTCCATCTCACCGGTAGCTAGATACAAAGTTGTACAGAGAGCGCGCGGAGCAAACAACGAGCAGGACACGTGATATATACAAAACAAATGGATGGACGGTGGCTTCAGATAATTACGAGCCCATACGGCTGTTTGCATGTTTTACTCCTCTGCCCTGTTGCGCATGCATGGCAGCCTCTGTTCACTGTGCAGATTGCAGTTAATAATCCGGCAGGCCATTAGTAAAAAGGAAGGTCCGACCCGTATTGAACTCGCATGCACTAAAAAAGGCAAAGCCCTACCACCCTTTACAAAGCCCGGTAGAGTAAATGCTGCTTCTTACCAACGGTGTCAGCCACTTCACAGCTTGCTAGACGAAAATAGCAGTTTTTAAAACAGTAGACAGGACACGGCGCCGTGGAACTTTTGACAAATATCCGAAATTAGCCGTTGTCATATGCTTGCCGAAATCAGCTACTGCCGCACACTACTAGCTCATAAAGCGGCGAGGTCACTTGCCCCGAATACACCTGCAAAAGCCAGGTAGTAGGCTTCCATTTTCGGCCACTGACAAGCAAAAGGTCCGTCGAAGCTTTCCTCTATTGCAGTGGCGAAATTCAACAAATCATAAAATCACAACCTTATCCACTTAAAAGTTCGGATCTCAAAGCAAACGAATGGTTCTGATAGGCACCATCCGAGCTAGTGTGGGTAGCAAATCCATTCATTCTCTCTCTCTCTCTCTCTCTCTCTCTATATATATATATATATATATATATATATATATATATATATATATATATATTAAAAATGCACGTGCGTTGCAACGGGAGAAATAATCTTCACATGCCCCCAACGACCCATCCATGTTGTCACTTCTCTTCGCCACCATCGCTGATGGTGCTAGGCGACCTAGGTGACATGCGGCCGGAGGGACTTGCCCTTGGCCCGACATTGCAGCGGGCGAGTTAGTCCCATGCCTCGCAAACGATGCCTTCTAGTGCACACATTGATCGGGAAGGAGCGGGTTGATCGGGAAGGAGTGAAAGGGGGCTGGGCGGAACGGTTTTAATGCATTCACCTCGTTTAATGGGGAACAATTTGTGACACATATTGTTCGACTTGCAAATTGATTACTGGAAAGTGCCTAATAGTCTAAAACCGAATGAAAAGAAGGAGCAAGGCGTGGAAACTGTCCCTTAATGTCATCATATATAAGATTATAGCACAAAATAAGGACCGTCTTAACATTTAGGCCTCGTTTGGTAGGAGAGGATCGAGGGGTTTTTGAAGGCAATTTCCTCGCGTGGCCCAGAAACCCCGCAGAACCGCGAGGGCCCATTTGGTACGCGGGTATTCGACGGACCAACCCCCTCCTACACCCTCCTTTCCACGTGGTACAGAACCCTCGAGGGGGGCCTCGCGGATTTGGGAGGAATGACACCACGCCGCCGCCGCCTGCTCACCGCGCCGCCGCTCGATTCCTCCACAACACGCCGTCGAACGACATCTCTACGTCGGCGTACCTCCTCCGCCATACTGGCCTTCTCCTGGTGGTAAGCCCTCGCCTCGCCTCCCCTCCTTTCCCCTCGTCGTCTAGGGTTCTTCAATCCGCCCGACCATGGTTGCCGCCTCATCTTCCCCGGCGAGCTCACCAAGCATGACGTCTCCGAGGGCACCAAAGCCATCACCAAGTTCACCTCCTCTTAGATTGTGTCCCCTGTATCTAGTAGCAGGTTACTGTTGGTTTAGTGATTCACTGTCGACTCTGAATCTTGATGTGAACTGCAAGTAGTGGTAATGCTTGATGTGTTTATCTGCAAGTAGTAGTGGTAATGCTTAATGTGAACTGCCGAATCGGTGCCAATGCTTTGCTGGTTCGTTGGCTGCATCAACTTGGTGTGGGAGGAGGACGACGAGCCTATGAAATCCGACTGAGACGAGTGGAGTGGAGTTCAACATGTATCTTTATTTATCAAGAGATGTTTTGCCCATCTATGATGGGTTTGTGATTTAGGAACATATGTGTATTTGATGCATTTGTGTTGTTTTGCTGGGGACAAAGTTGGTCTCCATTTGTGCATCTTTTCTGCAACTCTGTAATGGATATTGGATCAGCGCTCCGTCTTGTTCTACAATGCTGTGCACCTGCTTGCTTGTTTATTTAGCATCAACAGCAAGAAGCATTGTTGACTTCTTATTTAGTTGGTGGAGATTTCTTGTTTTCCTCTATTCTTGTACTGTAGATTATTAGGCTGACAGAGGATGTAGCAAACGAAATTACTGCACAGTTTTTTAAAGAAACTATTGCACATTCTTTTTAAGATAAGACAGTGTAGTAGTAGTGTTTGGAGTTTCAGAAGGGAGGCAATTTGGTTTGTGACTGCACATTTTTTAAAGAAATTACTGCACAGTTTTTTAAAGAAATTACTGAACATTTTTTTTAAGAAATTACTTGAGACTACTCTTGTGTTTGTCTTGCCTTGTGACTGTTTCAAACTGCAAATAAATTGTTTGCTCATCGGACTTTGTTGTGAGTTTTTCTCTTCCACGAAAAATCTGTTCAGTCTGGAAGTTTCTGTATTCTGTTGGTCTTGATGTAGCTCTAACAAGGCCATGCAATAATTCATACTATTTCTTCATTGTACTTTTCCCTTTGCAAACAGTCTATAGCCTACATTGGTCTTGATGTAGCTCTAACAAGGCCATGATATAATTCCTTGAAATATACCTGATTGTTGTTGTGCTCTTAATATCATTTACTTGAAATATACCTGATCATTTACTTGTACATAAGTACTCCCTTTGTCAACTGGCTCCTCTGTTTGTGGGTCTTGGAATTGAAATTGAATGAGAAATATCTGCATTGAATTGAAATGAGATATAATTTTGTCGACAGTAGCAACATTACCTTGTTTTCTTCAGTATCATCTTTTTTCTGGTGTCATTAAACCAGGTTGAGAAGTGGAACAAAGCAGAGGAAGAATGGGACGTTTGCAGGGTCCCTCGAAATCGTCTGTTTGAGAGTCTCGTCAGTTGCTTTTGTGTCGGCGCTATTGTTGTTAGCATGCTTAAATGTACGCATGTCTTATGTATTCTTAGCATGCTTAAATATACGCATGTCTTTCCTCGGACTTGTGAATGCCAAAAACGTACGAGATATTTTTGGTTCCAAGTCAAGCTGATGTGAGCGATTATGTTGCTGTTATGTGACATTGCATATATTGGTTCCAAGTCAAGCAAATTATGTTGTTCATGTGAAGAACTGTTGCAAGATTAGATTTTTACCAGTTTTACACCATTTTAGTTCAATATGGAAATCCCTCCCTGTCAAACAGTGTTTTATATGGAGGGGGATTTGAGGGATGTGTGGTTGGAAGGGGATTTGAGGTTTTAAGGGGATTGGGTGGAAGAGGGGGATTCACCAAATTCCCTGGAATCCTCTCCTCTCCAAACCTCCACAATCCATTCCTGTCAAACAAGGCCTTAGGGAGTGTTGATCCCACTTGATTTGAGGGAGCCACGGCCCAAACTCACATGAAGTCCCGAAAATGAAAAACAAAGTGTCCGTGAAACATCACAACAAACCAGCGACACAACATCCATACAGTAAAAAATTGCCTCGATCTTTCACGTCAAGCTAGCTAGGAGATGGTAATAATTAATTAATACACACACACATTATATATCTTCCTGATTATCTGTCTCCTAATACAGTTTGCAATATAGTTGCAAATAATTCAGTACATAGCAAGATAGGTACACGCCTGCTGGAAAGTATCTAAAACTGAAAGAAGAAAAGCAGCGAGGATGTACGCAACATGTTCCCTAAGCAGGGGTCTCCACCTTACCACCGGCAAAGAAGAATCCCTGGTCCTCTCAGTTTTTCATTTGCTGTCCGGCTCTTTCTTCCCCAAGGTCACACCTGCATCCATTTTCTATCAATTTACAGAAAATGGAACATCCTTTTTATCTAGTACCAATTTACAGAGAACGGAACTATGCTACTTTCGAACACTGCCTGCAAGAACTCTTCCACAACATAGCCATGATCAGTACACCAATCTAAAACTGAAACTTATTCATACATGTGTCAATCTGTGCGACTCAAACAACAATCCTGTAGATGTATCAGTTCTAATTTCACTTGCTAGGATCAGAGGTAACTAACCAGCAAGTGTTATTACAGTAGCTTGAAATGAAGCATAGCTAGCCCCTGCAATCAAATTTGTCGACATCCATAGAGCATATATAGTCGATAAATACTCTGATTTTCTCCAGGGATTAAATTTTTTATCTAATGAATTGTTGATTCATCATGGTCCAGCATAAAAAAGAAGTGGCAGTTATAATCTGTTATCTAATAAAGTGGTTCAGGGTGTCAAACACAATATGAATTTTGAAATAGTTTCATTGCGCAGGAGCAGATGGCCTGCAGTTATGTTTGTTCAATTTACTGGCCAGACAAAAAAAATATGTGAAATACCAAATTCTAAATAGCTCAGCATCAAGAGAGGCAGCACCTCATATATTGGGTCTTTAACAGAATCAAAGACATAGTAAGAGTATTCCTGAGCTTGAGGGCGTCTGCAATGATAATCATCAAACATTTTTCGTGTCGTAACAAGATCTGTGGACCCCGATGCCTTGATTAAATGTACACATGGTTCCAGCGGCATGAGCTTAATTGCACAAAAGGAACAACAAACCCTAGCTCTCGATAACAAAAATATAAGCTCCAAAACAGGGACAATGAAACTTCTCTCTTCAACTTATCCTCTGAATTTTTTACCAAATTTTTAATATTTTTTTCTCCATATGGTTATTGACTTAAGATTTTGAAAGTAAAAAGAATCACTCAATTCCACGTTTAGGTGAGGGGGTCAATAAAATCTACAACCGATCTAAAAAACTGTGACAAACAGTGGTTCTAAACTTTGAAGGCCAAAAGATTGTTCGATATTTGGAAGCACAAGTAGTATCTCTACTTGGTGCAAGGAATTTGGCTAGCATGAGGGGGAAAGGCAAGCTCAACATGTTTGGAAGGTCAATGACAATATACTTTAACTGAGATGTCGGAAAACATAAACCATTACGTTGTCTTCCTTGTCCAACATCAACTCTTTTAGCATGTCATACTTAATGAGTGCTTCATAATCATAAAAGATGTCCAAGATAATATATTTGTATGTGAACCCCTCTTTCCTTATCACTTCCTATTAATTGCAACGATGACCAAGGCTATGTTCATCAACTCTCAACAATTTTAATGCCTCATACTTTCTATGTGTGAAGTTATCACTATCCATAAGATCAATATGAACTCTTTTGTTCTTTCTACTTTCTCAAGATCATAGCAACAAAGCAAAGACCTTGACTCAACACTAATCTTTATTATAGATAGCACACGGACTCGATTACATAAAGAGATCACAATGCAAAACTCGAAACTACTTGATATCAAAAACTTGAAACTGCTAGATCAAGATACTACTTAAAAGGATCGAACTAAATAAAGCGGTAAAAATAGGAGTGTGATGGTGATACGATACCGGGGCACCTCCCCCAAGCTTGGCAGTTGCCAAGGGGAGTGCCCATACCCATGTGATTATTTCTTCAAGGTGATGGAGATGGTGATGATGATGGTGGATAATCGCACATCGAGCGTAAAAGCTCCTCCAACTTGCGGATAATGCCCTTGAGCCCAGCAGTATGATCCTTCAACAAAATATTCTCCTGTGTGAGATACTTGTTTTGTATGCGAGCTAGCTCAATCATCTTGAAAGCTTCAATCTCTGTTGTAGTAAAAAGGTTAGGTAAAGGTTGAGGGATATCTCCTTCTTTCACCGCCGGAGCTTGGACCTCCATGGCTTTCTTGATCCCTTCATCCTTGTTGATCTCTTCTGGTTCTTCTCTTTTTAGTTCTATCTTCAAAAGCCAAGCATCCTTGTCTTCATTGTTGGAGGAGGGTGAAGTCATGGTGCTCTAAATCTGGAACAGAAACAACTTGAAACGAAAACAGAGGATATTTGCATAATACGGTGATCAAAACCTTCAGGAGTATATATAATGAATTTTTACCGACCAAAATACGTAACATACAAGAAAACGGAGTCCGGGAGGCACACGAGGTGCCCACGAGACAGGGGGGCACACCCTCCAGGGGGGGCCTCCTCTCTCGCGGGAGCCTCGTGTCCCTTTCGGACTACTTCTTTATTCCTAAAATTCTTAAATAATCCAAAACTGACAAAAAATTCCATTAGAGTTGTTTTGGAGTCGGTTTACTTACCGTACCACGTACCTATGCCTTTTCGGGGTCTGGAACGTTCTGGAAAGTGTCTCTTATGTATTCCTCAGGGGTTATTGTTTCAATAATATTAGTTTCAACACTGATAGGATTACCTGAAATATAGTGTTTAATTCTTTGACTGTTTACCACCCTCGGATTTGTGCCTTCGAAGTTGTTGATTTTTATAGCACCAGAATGATAGACCTCCTCGATAACGTAGGGACCTTCCCATTTTGAGAGAAGTTTTCCTGCAAAAAACCTTAAACGAGAGTTGAACAACAACACATAATCTCCTACGTTAAATTCACACTTTTGTATCCTCTTATCATGCCAGCGTTTGACTTTTTCTTTGAAAAGCTTGGCATTCTCATAAGCTTGGGTTCTCCATTCATCAAGAGTGCTAATATCAAACAACCTCTTCTCACCGGCAAGTTTGAAGACATAATTGAGCTCCTTAATAGCCCAATATGCTTTATGTTCAAGTTCAAGAGGTAAATGGCATGCTTTTCCATAAACCATCTTATATGGAGACATACCCATAGGATTTTTGTATGCAGTTCTATAGGCCCATAATGCATCATCAAGTTTTTTGGACCAATTCTTTCTAGATCTATTCACAGTCTTTTGAAAAATTAATTTGAGCTCTCTATTGCTCAACTCTACTTGACCACTAGACTGTGGATGATAAGGAGATGTGATTTTATGATTGACATCATACTTAGCAAGCATCTTACGGAAAGCACCATGAATAAAATGTGAACCGGCCATCAGTCATAAGATATCTAGGGACTCCAAACCTCGGAAAAATAACTTCTTTAAGCATTTTAATAGAAGTGTTATGATCAGGACTACTAGTTGGAATAGCTTCTACCCACTTAGTAACGTAACAAACAACAACTAAAATATGTGTATAACCATTGGAGGCAGGAAAAGGTCCCATATAATCAAAGCCCCAAACATCAAACGGTTCAATGACAAGAGAGTAATTCATAGGCATTTCTTGACGTCTACTATTGTTACCTATTCTTTGACATTCATCACAAGATAAGACAAACTTACGAGCATCTTTGAAGAGAGTAGGCCAATAAAAACCAGATTGTAGTACCTTGTGTGCAGTTCTATCTCCAGCGTGGTGCCATCCATAGGATTCAGAGTGACACTTGCGTAGGATTTGTTCCTGTTCATGCTGAGGCACTCAACGTCTAATAATACCATCTACTCCTTCCTTATAAAGGTGTGGATCATCCCAGAAGTAATGTCTTAAATCATAAAAGAACTTTTTCTTTTGCCGGTATGTGAAACTAGGCGGTAAATATTTAGCAACAATGTAATTAGCATAATCAGCATACCAAGGAGCAGTACGAGAAGCATTGACAACCGCTAATTGTTCATCAGGAAAGCTATCAATATTAATAGGCAGTGGGTCATCAAGAACATTCTCTAACCTAGACAAGTTGTCTGCAACGGGGTTCCCAGCTCCCTTTCTATCAATAATATGCAAATCAAATTCTTGGAGCAAGAGAACCCATGTAATGAGTCTAGGCTTAGCATCTTTCTTTTCCATAAGATATTTAATAGCAGCATGATTAGTGTGAATAGTAACTTTGGAATCCACAATATAGGGTCTAAACTTATCACATGCAAACACAACTGCTAAGAACTCTTTTTCAGTAGTAGCATAATTTCTCTGGGCAGTATCAAGATTCTTACTAGCATACTGGATAAAATTCAATTTCTTATTGACTCTTTGCCCTAAAACAACACCTACATCATAATCACTAGCATCGCACATAATTTCAAAAGGTAAATTCCAATCAGGTGGTTGAACAATAGGTGCAGTGATCAAAGCTTTCTTAAGTGTTTCAAATGCTTCTACACAATCATCATCAAAGACAAAAGGAATATCTTTTTGCAATAAATTAGTCAGAGGCCTAGAGATTTTAGAAAAGTCCTTAATGAACCTCCTATAAAAACCGGCGTGACCAAGGAAACTTCTTATACCTTTTATGTCCTTGGGACATGGCATCTTTTCAATAGCATCAACTTTGGCTTTATCAACTTCAATACCTCTCTCGGAGATCTTGTGCCCCAAGACAATGCCTTCATTAACCATAAAGTGACACTTTTCCCAATTCAGAACGAGACTAGTGTCTTCGCATCTCTGCAGAACTCGATCAAGGTTGCTAAAACAATCATCAAAAGAGGATCCATAGAAGGAGAAGTCATCCATGAATAGCTCAAAAATCTTTTCACAAAAATCAGAAAATATAGCCATCATGCATCTTTGAAAGGTAGCAGGTGCATTACATATACCGAAAGGCATACGTCTATAAGCAAAAGTACCAAAAGGGCAAGTAAAGGTAGTTTTAGATTGATCCTTTGTTGACACAGGTATTTGAGAGAAACCAGAATATCCATCTAGAAAGCAAAAATGTGTGTGTTTGGATAGCCTTTCTAGCATTTGATCAATAAAAGGTAAAGGGTAATGATCTTTCTTAGTAGCTTTATTTAACTTACGGAAATCAATTACCATCCTATAAACTGTAATAATTCTTTGCGGGATCAATTCATCTTTATCATTAGGAACAACGGTAATACCTCCCTTTTTAAGGACACAATGGACATGGCTTACCCACTCACTATTAGCAACGGGATAAATAATACCTGCCTCAAGGAGCTTTAGAATCTCCTTTCTTACCACTTCCTTCATTTTGTGATTTAATCGTCTTTGAGGATTTCTAACTGGTTTGGCATCTTTCTCCACTGAAATTTTGTGTTGACATAATGTGGGACTAATGCCCTTAAGATCATCCAGAGTATATCCAATAGCGGCTCGGTGCTTCTTCAGAGTTTTCAATAATCTTTCTTCTTCTTTCTCTGAAAGGTTAGCACTTATAATAACAGGATATATTTCTTTCTCTTCAAGATAAGCATACTTAAGATTATCAGGTAATGGTTTGAGTTCAAAAACGGTATCACCCTTGGGTCGAGGGGGATCCCCAAGAATTTCAACGGGAAGGTTATGTTTAAGCATAGGTTCCTGTTTAAGGAACACTTCATCTATTTCTTCCCTTTCCTTCATAAACATATCGTTTTCATGGTCTAACAAATATTGTTCTAATGGATTAGTTGGAGGAACAACAATGGAAGCAAGACCAATAATTTCATCCTTACTAGATGGTTCCCTTTCACGAGGTTGTCTACTAAACTTGGCAAAATTAAACTCATGAGACATACCATCTATTCCAACAGTGACAATATTCCTTTCATGATTAATCTTAGCACTAGCCGTATTCAAGAAGGGTCTACCAAAAATAATGGGACAAAAATCATCTTGTGGAGAGGCAAGAACAAGAAAATCAGCAGGGTATTTAACCTTCCCGCACAAAACTTCAACATCTCTCACAATCCCAATAGGTTTATTGGTATCCCTATTAGCAAGCTTAATAGTAACATCAATGTCTTCTAATTCAATGGGTGCAATGTCATGCATAATTTCGTTATAAAGGTCATAAGGTATCGCACTGGCACTAGCACCCATATCACACAAGCCATGATAACAATGATCTCCTATTTTGACAGAAATAATAGGTGTGCCTAGAACAGGTCTCGTGTCTTAGTATCGTGTCTAGCAATATTAGCGTTTCACCCAAGAAAGAAATAACATGCCCATCTAAATCCTCGTCCAAGAGATCTTTAACCATAGCAATACTAGGTTCAACATTAATTTGTTCAGGAGGTGTATAGGTCCTAGTATTACTCTTACGAACAACAGAGAAGCTTTAGCATGATTCTTTATCCTAACAGAAAAGGAGGTTTTTCAACATAAGCGGTAGGAACAATAGGATCACTATAGGTAATAGTCTTTTCTTCGATCGTAATAGGTGCAACTACTTTCACTTCAACAGGAGGGTTATTTTTAAACCACTTCTCTTTAGGGAGATCAACGTGAGTAGCAAAAGTTTCACAAAAAGTAGCTACTATCTCGAGTCAAGTCCATACTTAGAGCTAAATCCACGGAAAGCATCGGTATCCATAAAAGATTTAACACAATCGAACTTAGGTGTCATACCGACTCCTTACCATCGTCGGAACCCCAATCTTCAGAGTTGCGTTTAATTCTTTCCAATAAGTCCCATTTGAAATCAATAGTCTTCAAATATAAGAACCAGCACAGAAGTATCGAGTAGGTTGCGATTATCGAGAAAACCGAGCATAAAATTCGAATAATCATTTCCGAGAGAGCTCATGATTGGGGCATGAATACAACATTGACTTAAGCCTCCCCAAGCTTGAGCGATGCTTTCTCCTTCGCGAGGCCAGAAATTATATATGTAATTACGATCACGATGAACAAGATGCATAGGATAGAACTTCTGGTGAAATTCCAACTTCAATCACTTATAATTCCAAGATCTCGTATCATCACATAGCCTATACCATGTCATTGCATCTCCCTTCAAAGATAAAGGGAAGAACTTCCTTTTGACAATATCATCGGGAATACCTGCAAGCTTAAATAATCCACAAACTTCATCCACAAAGATAAGGTGTAAATCGGGATGCAATGTTCCGTCTCCTGCAAAAGGATTAGCTAGCAGTTTTTCTATCATACCCGAAGGAATCTCAAAGTGAATAATTTCATAAAGTTTAGTAGGTTGAGGAGCATCTCTTTGCTCTTCTGGTTGGGGTGAAGATACCCCAAACGAGCCCCTCAAGGGATTAGATTCCATAGTGACAAATAACAGAAAATTTCAGCACACTATATAAATGTTTCCTTACCAAGTTCCACTCACCAAAAGCGCTACGCTCCCGGCAACGGCGCCAGAAAAGAGTCTTGATGACCCACAAGTATAGGGGATCTATCATAGTCCCTTCGATAAGTAAGAGTGTTGAACCCAACGAGGAGCAGAAGGAAATGATAAGCGGTTCTCAGTAAGGTTTTCTCTGCAAGCACTGAAATAGTAGGTGTCAGATAGTTTTGTGATAAGATAAATTGTAACGAGTAAAAAGTAAATAAAGTGCAGCAAGGTGGCCCAATCCTTTATGTAGCAAAGGATAATCCTGGACAAATTCTAATAATGAATAAGGAGCTCCTGAGGACACATTGGGAATTATCGTCAAGCTAGTTTTCATCATGTTCATAAGATTCGCGTTCGGTACTTTGATAATTTGATATGTGGGTGGACCGGTACTTGGGTACTGCCCTAACTTGGACAAGCATCCCACTTATGATTAACCCCTATTGCAAGCATCCACAACTACAATAAGAAGTATTAAGGTAAACCTAACCACATCATTAAACATATGGGTCTATATCAGCCCCTAACGAAGCAACGCATAAACTAGGGTTTAAGCTTCTGTCACTCTAGCAACCCATCATCTAATTATTACTTCCCCATGCCTTCCTATAGGCCCAAATAATTGTGAAGTGTCATGTAGTCGACGTTCACATGACACCACTAGAGGAAAAGACAACATACATCTCATCAAAATACCGAACGAGTACCAAATTCACATGACTACTAATAGCAAGACTTCACCCATGTCCTCAGGAACAAACGTAACTACTCACAAAGCATATTCATGTTCATAATCAGAGGGGTAATAATATGCATAAAGGATCTGAACATATGATCTTCCACCAAGTAAACCAAATAGCATCAACTACAAGGAGTAATCACACTACTAGCAACCCAAAGGTACCAATTTGTGGTTTTGATACAAGATTGGATACAAGAGATGAACTAGGGTTTTGAGAGGAGATGGTGCTGGTGAAGATGTTGATGTAGATTGACCCCGTCCCGATGAGAGGATCGTTGGTGATGACGTTGGTGATGATTTCCCCCTTCTGGAGGGAAATGTCCCCGGCAGAACAGCTCCGCCAGAGCCCTAGATTGATTCCGCCAAGGTTCCGCCTCGTGGCAGTGGAGTTTCGTCCCGTAAGCTTGCCCCCGATTTTTTCCAGGGTAAAAGTGATGATATAGCAGAAGATGGATGCCGGAGGCCCATCAGGGGGCCCAGGAGATAGGAGGCCGCGCCCTACTGGGGGGCGCCCCCTGTCTCCTGGTCAGGGTGTGGGCCCCCTGGCCTATTTCTTTCGCTCATAAATTCTTAATGAATCCAAAAAGTTGTTTCGTGGAGTTTTAGGACTTTTGGAGTTGTGCAGAATAGGTTTCCAAAGTTTGCTCCTTTTCCAGCCAGAACTCCAGCTGCCGGCATTCCCCCTCTTCATGGTAAACCTTGTAAAATAAGAGAGAATAGCCATAAACATTGAGATATAATGTGCAATAACAGCCCATAATGGAATAAATATTGATATAAAAGCATGATGCAAAATGGACGTATCACACATTGTTACTGAAGAGTCCGATCATGTTGCACTCCTAATCCGGGCGATGGAGACAGCTCCAATCGATGACCGGATGGGAGGAGGCGTGGGTGAAGCATAATGAGTACGAGGCGATGGTGGCTGCAGTTTGGCAGGCGGCGAATAACGGCGATATCGGGCTGGCTGCGGTGTGGTCTAAGCTTCACCAAGTATCCAGAGAAATGCAACAATGGGGCAGGGCTGTGTTCGGTTCTATTAGAAAACAAATTGCATGTTTGAAAATGCAGTTGGAGGATGCAAAAAGAATAGCCCTAGGGACGGGTTACTCACTGGAGATCAAGGACCTAGAAGGGCAGCTGCGGGATATATATGAGAAGGAAGAGATTCTGTATAGGCAACGATCTAGAGTGGATTGGTTGGCTGCTGGCGATCAAAACACAAAATATTTTCAGAATAGGTGCTCGCATAGGAAGCGGAAGAACACAGTAAGGGCACTTGTAAGGGAGGATGGATCACGATGCACCACCGACGAGGGGATGAGGGGGATGGCTGCTATGTTCTATGAGAATCTGTTTAGATCGGAGCGGTCTACCGATGCACATCAATTGTTACAAAACGTAGAGCCGGGGTTTACACAAGCTATGAATGATAAAATGATGCCTCCAACTACTGATGATGAGATTGAAAGAGCGTTGTTTCAGATGGGACCGACTAAAGCGCCGGGACCGGATGGCTTTCCAGCGATGTTCTACCAAAGACACTGGTCTTTGGTACGAGATGATGTGTGCAGAGCGGTGCGGGATTTCTTGGGAGGTGTTTCAGCTCCAGACAGTTTTAATTCGATGGTCATCGTCATGATTCCCAAAGTCAACTCACCGGAGTTACTTTACCAGTTCAGACCGATCAGGCTTTGTAACGTACTTTATAAAATTGCAGCTAAGGTACTAGCTAATAGATTGAAGCTCATTCTTCCGGTGTTGATATCAGAAGAACAGAGTGCGTTTGTCCCTGGTCGACTTATCACAGATAACGTGTTTGTGGCCTACGAGTGCGTGGACTCGATCAGGACAAGAAAGAGAAAAAAAACCGTTATGTGCGGTCAAGCTAGATATGATGAAAGCATATGACAGAGTAGAGTGGATTTTCTTGGAGTAGATGTTATCTCGGTTTGGTTTTGCTCAGGGCTGGATATCAATGGTTATGAGGTGTGTAACTTCAGCAAACTTCTCGGTCATACTAAATGGATGGTTTTCTAGGGGTTTTCTCCCATCCAGGGGACTGAGACAGGGAGATCCACTTTCTCCTTATTTATTCCTCTTTTGTGTGGAGGGCATCTCAGCTTTACTAAAAAACACCCAAGATAACCGGATGATTAAGGGTGTACCATTTGGGAGCACTGGCCCCCATGTGACACATCTCTTGTTTGCTGATGATAGTATTATTTTTTTGGAATGGTCTCAGGACAATCTGGTAGCCCTGAAGGAGATTCTAGAAAAATTTGAAGCCGCATCTGGCCAAAAGGTAAACTTGCAGAAATCATTGATATTTTTTGGTAAAGGGTGTGTGCAGGAAGACAAGGGCATACTGATGCAGGCCATTGGGATTGACTCCGAGGCACTCGGCGAGAGGTATTTGGGACTACCAACGATGGTTGGCCGGTCCAAAGATGGCTCCTTCAAATATGTTACTGAATGTTCGAAGGGGAAGGTCTCAGGATGGAAGGGACAAGGGCTCTCCAAAGCGGCCAGAGAAGTTCTAGTTAAATCAGTGCTACAAGCCACACCGACCTTTACCATGAGCTGTTTTCAACTCACAAAGAAGATGTGCGGGAACCTGACTTCAATCTCATCGAAATTCTGGTGGGGGGCAGCAAATGGTGAACGGAAGGTGCATTGGCTAGCTAGCATGGGAGAAAATGTGCACCGCAAAACGTGATGGTGGGATGGGGTTCAGAGACCCAGTTGCTTTCAACCAAGCGCTGTTGGCGAAACAAGCGTGGAGAATTCTACAGAACCCAAACTCTTTGTGTGCGTGTGTACTCAAAGCTCCCTACTTCAAGGAAGGATCGATCATGAGTGCAACATGTCCTGCAGGAGCCTCATACACCTTTCGTAGCATACTTTACGGTCGAGATTTGTTGAGGCAAGGGACTGTTTGGCGCATTGGCGATGGATCAACAATCAATATCCACCATGATAGCTGGATACCGAGGCAGGGCAGCCTCAAGCCGCTAGGGCAGGTCTTTGTACCTGCTGTGATAAAGGTTCGGGACCTGATGACACCAAATGGGAAAGCCTGGGATGCTAACAAAGTTGACGCTATGTTCTCAATGGAGACATAAAACAGATTGCCATTGGGGGACCGGGCATGGCAGATTATCTTGCATGGAACTATACAAAAATGGAGTGTTTATAGTAAGGTCAGCATACCATCTTAAGATGACTCTGAATGCGTTGAAGTCCGGACGGCCGGGCCCATCCTCGTCAGTTCAGAAAGACAAGGGATGGCTGGGTCTATGGGACACAAATGCTCCAAACAAGGCCAAGATACATATGTGGAGGTTGATGCGTAATGGACTAGCAGTTGGGACGGAGCTGCTACGACGGCGTATTAAAGCAGGCGTTTTTTGCACTGCGTGCGGAAGAGAGGAGACGATACATCACAGATTTTGGGCATGCCCACATTCGACTCTCTTCTGGAAGGTTCTGTGCTCGGAGAAAGGAGTTGCGGTGGCGACCCCACCGTGTCAGGCTGACTCCTCGAGTGTGATCTCTACGTGGCTGCAAGGGTGGTTTGCAGAGGCGAGCGACGACGAACGGGCGGCAATGGTCCAGGCTTGCTATTGACTTTGGCTCGCACGTAATGAAGCGAAGGACGGGAAGAAAATAGCAACGCCACATGAAATAGCAAACTCGGTCTGTGCATATATGACGGAATGGCAAGCAGTACACAGTAAGGGAGTGCCGGCGGAGAAAGTGCATGTGATTCAAAGGTGGAATGCGCCAGAAGAGGGCTGGATCAAAGCCAACTCGGATGGAGCACTATCAAAAAATGGAGACAAGGGTGGCGGGGGAGTCGTTCTGCGAGGACATGCAGGGGACTTCAGAGCGGCTGCATGCCATGTCTTCCACCATGTCTCGGACCTGGAGGTGGCGGAGATATTGGCGTGCAAGAGGGCAGTCCAACTAGCTGCTGAGATCAATGTACAGAGGCTTCATTTGGAGACTGGTAGCAAGGCTGTGGCGACTATGCTTCAAGGGCAAGAGAAGAGTCTAGCTGCTATATATGGGGCCAACGGTAGAGGAAATCAAGGCCACGTTTCCTTTCTTCCAGGAAGTAAAGGTCTCTTGGGTTCGTCGATTCGCGAATGGTGCCGCTCATAAACTTGCTAGAGTAGGTGTGGGGGAGGATCTTTGTAAGGTGTGGCTTATGGTGCCACCAAACTTTGTGCTTGGGGTGATCTCTGATGAGATCCCAGACCCTTTTTAGTTGAATAAAGTGCGGCATTAACCCTAAAAAAAAGGCTTGTCTGTTGTCTACTTGCTCACATATATAAATTGGTGTAATTTTGTGTAAATCGGCGAGGTGGTATTAATACACGCGACCCCCGTTGTTTTTACATGAATACACACGACCCTTTATTAGAAGCGGCCCTTTGTTTTTGACAGAAGCCAAACCCAGCCCGGCTGGTTCCTTCCTTTCCACTGTAAAGTCCGGGCGTGGGTTCGATCCTCGCACACCACATATTATTTTTCGTTCATTGATCGTAGCAGCACAGCCTCAAAGGGCCGGCCCATGATGGTGTGCGACGATCCAATTTTTTTCCTGAACTTATAGGACTGCAGGTTCAATAAAGAAAAAACAAAAGGACTTTTGGGAAAATTGCTGCGACGGTGAACTTGATATCTGCGATGAAGAAACATGAGAAGAACTCGTTGTTGAAATATGGGGTGGGCTTCAGGCCCATCCAACAATTTCAGAAAAATCTCTAAGGGCCCATGTAGGTGTCATGGCAAGGGGTGGTGAAAAGTTTAGTCCCACCCCGGAAGTGGAAGGAGAGTTGGAGTGGTTTATAAGGGATTCTCTCCTTCATGCTATTGGAGCTTGAGAAGAGAAGAAACCCTCGCGCACTTCTCCTCCGCCGCCGCGCCGCGCCACGGGTTGTGGGAATGAGACGAGCCAGATCTTATTTTTGCCGGTCAGGAACGGAGAGTTTTTGACAGTGGGCCACGATCTGAGACATCGGATCGTGGGCTATTTCCGAACCGACTCGGGATCGGTCCAGCACAGATTGAAATAGGAGCCGGTTCGACAGAAAGCTTTTGAAAACGCAGTGCACCCAAGTAAATAAGGAACAAGACGAATACAGAAGTTAAACGAGCATCCCACACCCGAAAGGTACCCCACATAGGCCTTCCCCGAAACCCCCCAGTCACTAACGTAAACAAAGTGGGTGTCCAGCACACGTCTCTCCACCTGGACGCACACACACACACACACACACACACACACACACACACACACACACACACACACACACACACACACACACACACACACACACACACACACATATATATATATATATATATATATATATATATATATATATATATATATATATATATATATATATATATATATATATATATATATATATATATATATATATATATATATATATATATATATATAGACACACACACAGCAGCCGCCAACCCTAGCCACCATGAACATATCACATCTACTCCCACGCCACCGCCTGCCCGTTTCTCTTTGTTGCTATCGCCATGGCGACTCCATCCCGTTCACTGCGTACACAGTTGACGGGAGAGGAGACCTCCGAAATCCTGCCTCTCCAGATTCTGTACGGGAGAGGGGCGATTAGGTTTTTGGGGAGCGTCATGTACGCGACTGCTCGCCTTCGATCGTCTACTTCGTTCACATCCGTTTCATCAATAACATGTCCACCGACGCCGAGAGGGCTGCTGCCGAGAAGGCTGCTGCTGACAACAAGACGGCTGAGGAGGCCGCCGCTGCTGCTACGGCCAACTGGCCAATTGGAAGGTATAACCTAATTATCCTGCACCTATTTACTACTGTTTTATCCGTACTAGTGATCTGCTTAGATGTTCCTACTATCTGTCTAGTACGTGATATATTGGTCGAATATCAGTATGCTCTTAGCACAATTTATGTCATGCTAGTAATTTTCACTTGGATTAATTCAATCAAAAAACTGCCTATTTATTCAGCAATCCAAATACCTAATGTGTGTAGGAGTTTTTTGAATGCGGGTTTTGCTGCTGCATTGAAGCCGACCACGTTTACGGGGACATACTTTAAGTGTTGGCAGACCAAAACCACCTTATGGCTCACGGCCATGAACGTATTCTAGGTCACCGGTGTGACTCCCACGGGAACGATCGCTCCTGAACAGGAGAAGGCATTCAGGGAGGCCACCATCATGTTTATCAATAACATGTCGTCTGCTTCGTTCACATCCGTTTCATCAATAACATGTCCACCGACGCCGAGAGGGCTGCTGCCGAGAAGGCTGCTGCTGACAACAAGACGGCCGAGGAGGCCGCCGCTGCTACGCCAATCGGCCAATTGGAAGGTATAACCTAATTATCCTGCACCTATTTACTACTGTTTTATCCGTACTAGTGATCTGCTTAGATGTTCCTACTATCTGTCTAGTACGTGATATATTGGTCGAATATCAGTATGCTCTTAGCACGATTTATGTCATGCTAGTAATTTTCACTTGGATTAATTCAATCGAAAAACTGCCTATTTATTCAGCAATCCAAATACCTAATGTGTGTAGGAGTTTTTTGAATGCGGGTTTTGCTGCTGCATTGAAGCCGACCACGTTTACGGGGACATACTTTAAGTGTTGGCAGACCAAAACCACCTTACGGCTCACGGCCATGAACGTGTTCTAGGTCACCGGTGTGACTCCCACGGGAATGATCGCTCCTGAACAGGAGAAGGCGTTCAGGGAGGCCACCATCATGTTTATCGGAGCAGTTCTGAGCGTGGTCGGTGATAAGTTGGTCGATGCATATTTACATATGCAGATCGCAAAGGATTTGTGGGAGGCGCTCGAATCTAAATTCGGCACCACCGATGCTAGGAGCGAGATGTATATCATAGAGCAGTTCCATGATTACAAAATGGTCGAGAACCGTTCTGTATTGGAGCAGGCTCATGAGATGATATGCATAGCTAAGGAGCTTGAGCTTCTTAAGTGCAATTTACCGGGCAAATTTGTCACGGGTTGTATAATTGCTAAGCTCCCTAATTCGTGGAGAAAGTTTGCTACCACTCAAACATCAGCGCGTGAATTCTCAGTTGAGGATGTCATGGGCCATCCGAGTGTTGAGCAGAATTTGAGGGCAAAGGACTCATACGGAAAGGGGTTGAAGGAACTTCTGTTGCAAATATGGTGCATCAGAAGAACCCCAATTCCCACAAGTCCAAGGGAAAGAATGGTGTCCAACAGAATACCGACTTCAAAAAGAAGGGCAAGAAGACCATCAAGAATAATAAGAATGGAGATGGCTGCTTCAATTGTGGTTCTGAGGAACATTGGGCCAGCAAGTGACCAAACAGGTTCAAGAAGCCAGCGCAGGACTCCAAGTCCGTCAACATGATTGTTGGCAACAATGAGAATGGTGCATCTAGGTACGGTAATTTATTTACTATATTTTCAGTGTTTCAGTCCACCGATTGGTGGGTGGACACAGGTGCAGGTGTTCATGTGTGTGCTGACATTTCGTTGTTTTCTTCTTACCAGGCCACAGGACACGGGTCTGTATTGATGGGGAATGGCGCGAGTGCTTCTGTTCATGGTGTTGGCATGATCGATCTGAAGTTTACTTTGGGAAAGATCTTGCAGCTGAAGAACATGCAGCATGTCCCCGCCATCAAGAAGAACCTCGTTAGTGGCTCCCTTCTATGTAGAGAAGGGTTTAGGTTGGTCTTCGAGTCTAATAAATTAGTTGTTACTAAATATGGGCAATTTGTTGGAAAAGGTTATGAGTGCGGAGGAATGTTCCGCCTTTCCCTCGCTGAGTTTTGTAATAAAGCCATAAACAATATTCATTCGAGTGTAAATGAATCTGAAGTTTGGCATTCGCGCCTTTGTCACATTAGTTTTGGTGTTATGATGCGGCTAGCTAAGTTGAATTTAATCCCGAGTTTCACTTTAGCCAAAGGTTCTAAGTGCCATTCATGTGTGCAAGCTAAGCAACCTCGCAAGCCCCATAAGGCTGCGGAGGAGAGACACTTGGCACCATTAAAACTCATATATTCTGATCTTTGTGAGATGAATGGTGTGTTGACTAAAGGTGAAAAGAAATACTTCATGACGTTGATAGATGATTCCAGTAGATATTGCTATGTGTATCTATTAAATACCAAAGATGAGACTCTACACTATTTTAAAATCTATAAGGCAGAAGTTGAAAATCAACTTGAAAAGAAAATTAAACGAGTCCGGTCAGATAGTGGTGGAGAGTACTTCTCAAGTGAGTTGAATTCCTTTTATGCAGAACACGACATTATTCATGAGAGGACGCCTCCCTATTCACCTCCGTATAACGGGGTTGCCGAATGAAAAAACCATACTCTAACTGATTTGGTTAATGCCATGTTAGATACATTTGGTTTATCCAAGGCATGGTGGGGGGAGGTGATATTGAACGCATGTCATGTCCTGAATAAAGTTCCGACAAAGGATAACGAGATCACTCCCTATGAGCAATGGGCAAAGAGAAGGATTTACTCTCGTGCTTGCGTGCATTTGGGGCTGTTTGGCTAAAGTCAATGTGCCGATCCCCAAAAAGCGTAAGCTTGGACCAAAGACCATGGACTACGTTAATTTGGGCTACACTAAGAACAACGTCGGTTATAGATTTCTAGTATTGAAATCTGAGATACTTGACCAGAAGGTCGGTACAATTATTGAGTCTAATCTTTGAGGATGTTTTTTCTATGAGAGATATGCAAAGCACTTCTAGACAAGAATATGAAGAGACTCCTGAGCCTGTCATTCCTATAGATTATTATGAACAAACACGTGATGAAAATCCTGAGGAGGATGACTGTAACGCCCGGATAATTAGGCTACAGTAAAACTCTCCTAATGATGCCATGTCATCTGCGATTACTATTGCTAATCTTTCGTTTTTTCAAACAAATTCAAAAATCAATTAAAAATATGGCAAACAAACAAATGTCTTCAAACATTGAAACAAAAATGTTCTGGCAGTGCCAAAAATGGCATAGGTAATTATAGTGCAGCAAACACCTTTTTAGAAAATGCCTAAATATAGTAAAATGAAATAAAACAGAAAAGAGAAATAAAGAAAAGAAAAATAAAAACAGAAAACAAAACAAAGACAGGCCCCCTGGCCAACTTGGCCAGACGGCCCAACTGGCCGACCCACTGGCCCAACCGGCCCCCCACTCACTCCCCATAACCCCCGAAACCCTAGCCGTTTCCCCACATCGTCCCACTCGCTCCCCCACTCCCCCCCTCCCGATTGGATTCCCGATCCCCTCGCCCCTGCACGTCAACGCCGGTGCCCGGAGCTCCCCCGCCGGACTGCTTCCTCCTCCCCGCCGGCCTGCTTCCCCTCCGCCGCTCGTCACCGTCCTCCTCCTCAACTGTCACGCCCAATATGCGACCCTATCCAAAAGGAACTCGATGGTCCCACCAAGGATAGACCCGCATATTGAAACGCTTTTGCAAGATGGATATCATTACATCAACATTACATAATATATGGGGATACATCCAAGACATACAATGTCACATGAATAGAACAATACATCATATATAAGATCAACATCCGACTACGGATGAATCATAAACAGAAACTCAAACAATATCCACCCTGCTAGCCCAGGCTGCCGACCGAACCTATCCCCGATCGAAGAAGCGAAAGAAGAACTCCAAAACAAGTAAACATCGCTCTCACGCCATGATCATCGCATAACCTGTACCTGCAACTGTTGGTGTAGTAATCAGAGCCACGAGGACTCAGCAATCCCATTACCATGGGTATCAAGACTAGCAAAGCTTAAAGGAAAGGAAGGGATAAAGTGGTGAGGTTGCAGCAACGACTAAGCATATATGGTGGCTAACACACGCAAATGAGAGCGAGAAGAGAAACAAAGGAACGGTCGTCAACTAGTCATGATCAAGAAGTGATCCTGAACTCCTACTTACGCCGACATAACCCGAAACCGTGTTCTCCTCTCGATCAACCCCGAAAAGAGACACTCACGGTTACGCACACGGTTGGTGTATTTTAGAAGAGTTTGCTTCAAGTTTACTACAACCGGATATTAACAAATTCCCATCTGCCACATAACCACGGGCACGGCTCTCGAAAGTTTATACCCTGCAGGGGTGTCCCAACTTAGCCCATGATAAGCTCTCGCGATCAGCGAAGGATATTCCTTCTCCCCGGGAAGACCCGATCAGTCTTGGAATCCCGGCTACAAGACATTTCGACAGTAATAAAACAAGACCAGCAAAGCCGCCCGATGTGCCGACAAATCCCGATAGGAGTCGCACGTACCTCGTTCTCAGGGCAACACCGGATGAGACTAGCTACGAGTAAAACCAGACCTCGAGTTTCTCCGAGGGGGCCCCGCAGGCAGCTCGGTTCAGGCCAGCACTTAGAGAAGCACTGGCCCGGGGGGGCTAAAATAAAGATGACCCTTGGGCTCCGGAAACCCAAGGGAAAAAGGGCATAGGTGAGGCAAATGGTAAAACCAATGTTGGGCCTTGCTGGAGGAGTCTTATTCAAAGCGAACTGTCAAGGGGGTCCCATAAATCACCCGACCGCGTTAGGGACGCAAAATCCGGGAACATAATAATGATATGACGGAAACTAGGGCGGCAAGAGTGGAACAAAACACGAGGCATAAGGCCGAGCCTTCCACCCTTTACCAAGTATATATATGCATTAATTAAATAAGATATATTCTGATATCCCAACAAGTAAACATGTTCCAACAAGGAACAACATCTCCATGGTCCAACAAGGAACAAACTTCATCTTCACCTGCAACTAACAACGCTATAGGAGGGGCTGAGCAAAGCGGTAACATAGCCAAACAACGGTTTGCATAGGAAAGGTGTCAAAGGTTAGAGGCTGACATGGCAATTTGGGATGGCTTGATAAACAGGTAATAGGTAGCGCAGCATAGCGATAGAACGAAGCAACTAGCATAGCAATGATAGTAGTGGGATCCAGGGTAGCGGTCATCTTGCCTGAAATCCCGCAAGGAAGAAGAACGAGTCCATGAAGAAGACGAACGGATGAAGCCGAACCAAGCGTAGACGAACGGATCCTCACGATCGCAACGAAACAGGAACTAACAAGAAGAAGCACACAACATAGTAAACACACCACACATGAACAAGGCATGATGCACAAACAAGCATGATGCATGACAAGACTACATAAAGCTACTCATGGCAAGGGATGATGCAAACAAGAGCAACACATCAAAGCAAGTTTAAATGAGGCCAGAAACAACATAGAACAACTCCGGTAAGCCCTCATATGCAAACTTCGAAATTGGTCCAGATCTGAATAAACCTTATGTTCAAGTTGTTAAACAGCAAGTTAAAGTGCACCACGAGGATCTACACGAAATTCTAGTCAAGTTACATATAAAGTTCATTAAATTCGGAGCTACGACCTAGAAGATATGAGCAAAACAAGTTAAACATGGCATTGATGTAAAATGCATCCAAACATCAAGCAAACACCTCAAATCAAGGATGCAACATGATAATATGAAACTACATGCAAAATCAAGCAAGTTTCATATAGAGCACACTCAAAACGGAGCAACGGTTCAACACATACACATGAAACAAGTTTAAAGGACAAGATGTCCAAAACAGCAACTAGGCATATTGCAAGCAACAAAACAACATGCTACAGGACCTCATCAAGAAAACTAAAGGCATGGGCATGATGTACAGGTAAGCATTACAAAACATGAACACTGAGCTATCTCCAGAAATCACTAGAACATGCTCAAAATGACATGGCAAGATTGCAAATAATAACAGTTTCAGACTTATCAGGAAATAACATCAGGATGCAATGTTTAGAGCTATCAAACAACATGTTACAGGAACTTATCATGGCAAACAAAGGCATGGCAAAAAAAGGCATGTCATGATGCTACTAAATGCATAGAACAAGAGTCCCTTACTGACCATGAGCCAAAAAGGATCAGAAGATATGATGGCACCCATGTAAACATGGCAAGTTATATGACAGACTCATACATGGCAGGAACAACGATAAGTAGGCATGTTGGTGAGCTTAAACCACTCACTACAGAGCAATAAATGGCATGGCAAGGCAACTCACAGTAAGAAGACATGTCATAGAATCTATACATGGCAAGAACAACATCATAGCATACACGAATCAACTACAACAACCTTGGCAAAATTGAATAACATGTAAACAACCTGCCAGGAAACATTTTATAGCAAAAGTAGAGCTCGATTGACTCAAGCTATGGCACTCCATAATTGAAAACAAGGGAATGGATGGATAGAGCATAACCATATGTTCAAAACCTCCTTACTGAAGTATCTCAAAATAAGCATGGATCTCTCTGTAGCATCAAGTTTACATGGCATAAAAATATCAGCAGAACAGGGGCTGAAATCAGCAACATCATGAAGCCTAGTTTGCATGCTTGTGCTAGTCACCACAGAGATCACAAAAATACATGGCATACACCCCTGTAAAGATGGCATGGCATATTACAAAACACATGTAGGACTCAAGTTCATAGGGTGCACACATCAATCATGGCAAAAATGACAAAAGTGCATGTTCGATAAGAATCAAACTAACATCACATAGCCCTCTTCTAACAGCATTTCCGGCATCAAGATGAGCTCAAATGAAAATGATGCAATGAGATGAAATGATGTACTCGTCGAGACAAAAAATTTGACATATTACACCAGAATGATAGACTTCCTCGATAACGTAGGGACCTCCCCATTTTGAGAGAAGTTTTCGTGCAAAAAACCTTAAACGAGAGTTGAACAACAACACATAATCTCCTATGTTAAATTCACGCTTTTGTATCCTCTTATCATGCCAGTGTTTGACTTTTTCTTTGAAAAGCTTGGCATTCTCATAAGCTTGGGTTCTCCATTCATCAAGAGTGCTAATATCAAACAACCTCTTCTCACCGGCAAGTTTGAAGTCATAATTGAGCTCTTTAATAGCCCAATATGCTTTATGTTCAAGTTCAAGAGGTAAATGGCATGCTTTTCCATAAACCATCTTATATGGAGACATACCCATAGGATTTTTGTATGCAGTTCTATAGGCCCATAATGCATCATCAAGTTTTTTGGACCAATTCTTTCTAGATCTATTCACAGTCTTTTGAAAAATTAATTTGAGCTCTCTATTGCTCAACTCTACTAGACCACTAGACTGTGGATGATAAGGAGATGTGATTCTATGATTGACATCATACTTAGCAAGCATCTTACGGAAAGCACCATGACTAAAATGTGAACCGGCCATCAGTCATAAGATATCTAAGGACTCCAAACCTCGGAAAAATAACTTCTTTAAGCATTTTAATAGAAGTGTTATGATCAGCACTACTAGTTGGAATAGCTTCTACCCACTTAGTAACGTAATAAACAACAACTAAAATATGTGTATAACCATTGGAGGCAGGAAAAGGTCCCATATAATCAAAGCCCCAAACATCAAACGGTTCAATGACAAGAGAGTAATTCATAGGCATTTCTTGACGTCTACTAATGTTACCTATTCTTTGACATTCATCACAAGATAAGACAAACTTACGAGCATCTTTGAAGAGAGTAGGCCAATAAAAACCAGATTGTAGTACCTTGTGTGCAGTTCTATCTCCAGCGTGGTGCCATCCATAGGATTCAGAGTGACACTTGCGTAGGATTTGTTCCTGTTCATGCTGTGTCAGGACCCCGATTCCAAGTCACATCGACCTAGCTGGTAACACCTCATATCACTTTGCGGCCTCACGCACGGTATTCCCACGGGTGTCGCCTTACCATGGCCGGGACCGTTTATGCTTTTGGCTCACGATATGATAGTGTTGCTAGCATCCACATGACAAAGAACCCGGCCGACATGGCTAGTCGTGAACCCAAAGCGGCACTAACCTATGGGGACAGGCATACATGAATCACTTGAGCATGTCGGTCATCAACGTATGAATTCGGGCTGTAGCACTGGCTAACAGGACTCGGTATCCCGGCTGTAGCAGGCTAGGCAGACTCGAATACCACCGCGTGACATTTCCCGATGGGACGACATAGGAACGAAATGAATCACATGCCGCCAGATCAAGTGTCCAAGCAGTAGTCTTGGGCTAGCGAGGACTCCGTGAACCGGGCTGTAGCGGACTACTATCACTCAGAGGCACGATACTACATTTCCCCATATGAGAGGCTGCCAAGGATAAACAACTAGTTTGTCGGATCCCACTCATACCAAGCATTTCAATCATACACGCAATATGCCCGATATGAGTAAATACAACAAGGCATCACAACAAAACTCTACAACTCAAGTACTTTATTTAAGAGGCTCCGAGGAGCCATACATAACATATTCATACAGGTAGGGGTCACATGACCCAACACTCAAGTCATACAATCATACAAGCACATGCGGAAGCAAACTAGTCTCGAGTACGACTCTAGAAAGAAAGAAAGCTTGTTGGAGCCTTTCTATCTACAATGGCCCTTCACAAGTCTTAGATCGCCACCTGGGTGGCTAGTTCACTCGTCGAAGTCAACATCTACATAGAATCCGTCGGAGGGGGTAGTATAGTCCTCTGAAAAATATTGATTAAGCAAACATGAGTACAAAAGTACTCAGCAAGTCTTACCACAGAATCCTATCATACATGCACATTCTCAAGAAGGAGGTGGAGTTATTTGCAGCAAGCCAGCTTTGACTCTTGGCTAAGCTATCCTACGTGACACCACTTTGTAAAGCATTTGTCGTACACGAGTCCACTAAACACCATCACAATACTCCACCGAGGATCCTCTCTCGTCATCCCACGAGAGGGCCATCCACGATACTCACACTTATCTTGAGGCTTTTAGTAGTATCCATTTACTTGTCTATGAACTGATATAGGTAACCCAGAAGTCCTTCTCCGTGGACACGGCTATTCAATAGATCATATTTAACCCTGCAGGGTGTACTTCTTCACACACGCTCACCACTTATCGTCGTTTACCGACATGTACTCGGCAACCTTCAAGCGGAAGCCCAACGTGGGTGTCGGCCACAGCCTACCTAAACACTAAAGTTCCTAGTCCAGGTTTATCGCCTATTCGGTTTCATCCGCAGGAGTCCGCCGAGGTTTCCCATACAGCCCCGAACGATGTGTGCAGGGTTCCCGAGATACCAAACGGGCACTCGGTACACGGGCCCGCGTGCCTACCGCAACACAACCCACCCCTAAGGTCAGCTATGCGTGCGGCCCCACATGCTACAAACACGAAAACTACTTGCAACTCCGGACTAAGAACAAGGGTGGTTAAGAAGCCGAGAGGGTCAATTAAGGATCCCAATGTGTGGTAGTAACTGTTTCATGGATCACAAACACAGATCTCAGTTCTTAAGTTCGGCTTCAATGAAACAACCCACCATGTACTCCTACATGGCCTCTCATCGATACCTTTACCAAATCGTGTTCAACACTTTCACTTTCGAACCAACACAACCTTTCACTCCAGTTCATCATCCCGATGAGCCAGACCTGACACAACTCTAAGCATAGCAAGCATAGCATGGTAGGAATCACAAACATGGCTCAATCAACTCCTACACATACTAGTGGGTTTCATCTAGTTACTTGTGGCAATGACAGTCATGCAAAGGAAGTGGGTTCAACTACCGCAGCACACAACAGTTTGAATCGCGTTGTCTTAATGCAGAAACGAGAGCGAAGCGAGAACATGGGTTTGTATCGGAATGATCAATGAGTTGCTTGCCTGATGGAACTGGGGTAGAGTACTGCCCTTCAGATGGATAGTCGAGGTTATCCTCGGGGGCAGAACCTAACATGAAAGCACACCGAAAGTAAACACACATGACAATATGCAACAATATGATGCATGCTATGACATGGCAATATGGATGTGTGTTGGTCTAATGCAAGTTGAAAGAACAGGGGATGAACTCATTTGAATCAAGGATTCAAATGATAGCTCATTTGAGTTAGTCCTAAAGGTGCAATATCTTATTCTGGTTATTCAGCATAGTTAACTTGTTTTAACATGCATGAAACCTGTACCAATGGATAGAGTGTATTTTTCTGATAATTTTCATATATAAATCTTTGCATTTGGAGCTATAGATTAAAAGTTATAAGCATTTGAAATTTGAATTATATTCGAATTTGCTATATCGAAATAAATCCAGAAATTGAATTAATGCGTCAAAGATGAGGTCGCGTGACGTCGAGGGGTCAACGGGTCGTCCAGTCAAACTGACCAGTGGGACCCGCATGTCGATAGTTAGTTTAACTAATTAATTTTAATTAGAACTAACCTAATTAGTTAACCGGGGGTCCACATCATTGACTCGGAAGCGATCAACAGGCCCACCACCAATGGTTAGCGGTCACCTCATGGCATCTAGCCGCCGGCGAGGCCAGGCGCGGCGGAGCAAAGTGCTTTTGCACGTTCCGGCCACCAAATGGGGCGCGGAAGGCATCTACGTGGAGCTGGAGACGAACCGCAGCTTTTGGTGAGGTTAGTTGGGGTAGGGGTGGCCGGAGTTGGCACCGGCGACGAGTTTGGCGGCGGCCGGGGCTCGGGTGATGTCGGGCTTGTCGCTAGGGGGCAAGGTGAGGCGCGTGGAGTGTAGAGTTAGACCCAACGCAGCTCGGTGAGTGCGATGGACATGGTGGCGTGGCCATTGGGTGGCCGGAGCCTCGTCGGCGACGAGCTCCGCGGCGGTGCGTTCGGGCGAGCTACGTGTGCTCGTTGTGGTGCACGAGGAAGAGAGTGGAGAGGATGGGGAGGTAGCCAGGCTCACAGCGGTCTCGTAGAGCCAGACGATGTGGTCGGGGATGATCTGATGCGGCGGCGACGGCGAAGGGGATCTCCGGCGGTGGCGGAGTCGGGCGAGGTCGGTACGGTGGCTTCGGGGCGAGCAAGTGCTTGGGGCTCGGCTTGTTCGACGAAGTCGACGACGGCGAAGCGACCGGACACGGTCTCGTGGCGCGGGGACGACGGTGGCTACGGCTATGACGGTGGAGCGGCGACGGTGGCGTCGGCCATGGCGAGGGGGAGCGAGGGAGAGAGGCAGGGGGGCGAATGGCGTGTCCAGGGGGTCGGGGCGACGACGTGGAGGCCGTCCAGCAGCGGCGGCGAGAGAGGTGAAGCGAGGCGGCGGCCAGCTGCGTGGCGCGCCTGAGCTCGCCGTCGGGCACCAGGCTGCTCGCTGGCGAGCCAAGCAGCTGGGCTGCTGCTGGGCTGGGCAGCAGGGGGCGAACACAGCGTCGTAAGTATTTTTCCATTTTTAGTCTTTTTCTAAATTCCTGCAACTTTGTGGGGGTTTTTAAAAATACCAAAACTATTTTAAAAATCACCAAAATGCTCCTGGTCACTTGTTAGAATATTCCCAACATGAAACATTTTGGTTTGGCAATTTTTGAACATTTAAAATATTTTATATAATTTAAAATGCTCAAGTTCAAAACTTGTGGATTAATCCTAGAGCCTTAGATGACATAGAAAATGATACACCTTCTTTGACATGGGTTCTGAACCAAAGCAAAGAGGATGAACATTTTGAAGGGCATTTCAGGTTCATTGAAATAATTTTTAGTAAACCCTAGTTGAATTAAGGGGGTGTTCTGGGGTTTCCTACCTTCCCCATTTCAAATTCAAATGAAATTTAAACATGATGCACACCCTAATGCATGGTCTAACTGGGATGTGACAACTCACCCCACTCAAAAGAATCTCGTCCGAGATTTAGGATCTGCTATGAAAAAGGTGGGATACTCAAGTCGAAGACGATCCTCCCTTTCCCAAGTTGCTTCTTGCTCGGAATGGTTTGACCATTGAACCTTTAGAAACTTGATATTCCGGCGTCGAGTGGTACGCTCGGCTTGATCGAGGATAGGAACGGGATATTCTCGATAGGTGAGGTTATCTTGGAGATCAAGCGTTTGCGTGGTCCACTTCACGGATAGGATCCGAGAAGCAACGCCGAGTTGGGAAACGTGGAAGACATCATGGACTCGAAAGATGCGGAGGTAGTTCAATTGGTAGGCAACTTCTCCTCGTTTGGCAAGAATGCGAAAGGGTCCAATGTAACGAGGAGCCAACTTGCCTTTAATACCGAATCGATGGGTTCCTTCAAAGGAGTAACCCGAAGGTAAGCCTTCTCGCCAATTTCATAAGCCATAGGCTTATGCTTGCGGTCATATTGGCTCTTTTGACGAGATTGGGCTGTTTTCAATTTCTCACGAATAACGCGAACCTGCTCTTCTGCTTCCTGAATCATGTCCGGGCCAAAGAGTTGTCTCTCCCCGGTTTCTGACCAGTTAAGAGGTGTTCGACATTTCCGTCCATAAAGAACTTCGAAAGGGGCTTTGCCCAGGCTGGCTTGATAACTATTGTTATAAGCGAACTCGGCGAATGGAAGGCATTTCTCCCAATTCATGCCGAAAGAGATGACAGAGGCTCGAAGCATATCCTCTAGGATTTGATTGACTCGTTCTACTTGACCACTTGATTGAGGATGGAAAGCGGTGCTAAAAGAGAGACGAGTTCCCATAGCGTTTTGGAAACTTTCCCAAAATCGAGAGGTGAAGAGACTTCCACGGTCTGAGTTAATCTCTAATGGAACACCATGAAGAGACACTATTCGAGAGATGTACAATTCAGCTAGCTGGCTAGCGGTTATACTCTCACAAACGGGTAGGAAGTGGGCTACTTTGGAAAGACGATCAACGACAACGAAGATAGCGTTATTCCCTCTCTTGGTCCTGGGTAACCCGGTAATGAAATCCATACCGATTTTATCCCATTTCCATTCAGGAATTTCCAAAGGTTGAAGGGTACCAGCAGGCCGTTGATGCTCTGCTTTAACTCGACGACAGACGTCGCAGTTAGCAATGTATTGAGCGATTTCTCTCTTCATCCTAGTCCACCAAAACCTCTGGCGTAGATCTTGATACATTTTAGTACTACCAGGATGAATGGTGAGAGGAGAGTCATGAGCTTCTTTAAGGATCAATTGCCGTAGCTGTTGTTTCTTGGGAACCACTAAGCGGTTCTCAAAGAAGACAACACCTCGTTCATCTATGGAGAAACACTTAGCAGCTCCGCTAGCAATGTTCTCCTTGATCCGAGATATCCCTCTATCATACTGCTGAGCAGCTATGATTCGATCCGTAAGATCAGGTTTCGCCACCAGGGTGGAAAGGAATCCTCGAGGAACAATGTGAAGATTAAGCTTACGAAATTCCTCGTGGAGAATTGGTTGACTTTGTTGTAACATCAGATTGTTACAATAAGATTTGCGACTTAGTGCGTCAGCCATGACATTGGCTTTGCCTGGGGTGTAGGATATTCCTAAGTCGAAATCTGTAATCAACTCGACCCAACGTCTTTGCCTGAGATTCAAATCCGGTTGGGTGAAGATATATTTCAGACTTTGGTGATCAGTGTAGATTTCGCAATGATTACCCAGAAGGTAATGTCGCCAGGTTTTGAGTGCATGAACCACTGCTGCAAGCTCTAGATCGTGTGTGGGATAGTTGTCCTCATGTGGACGCAACTGTCGAGAAGCGTAGGCAATCACATGACGATCTTGCATGAGTATGCAACCTAGTCCTTGTCGCGAGGCGTCGCAATAGATAATAAAGTCCTTAGAAATCTGGTGGAACAAGTACGGGAGCAGATGTCAGGCGTCTTTTCAGTTCCTGAAAGCTGAACTCGCACTGTGGCGTCCATTCGAACTTCTTATCTTTCTTGAGGAGTTCGGTTAGAGGTTTAGCAACTTTAGAGAAATTCTCGACGAAGCGGCGGCAATAGCTCGCTAGACCGAGGAAACTCCGAACTTGCTTGACCGATTCAGGTGGAGTCCAATCAAGGACGGCTTGAACTCGCTCGGGATTGACAACAATGCCCTTTCCAGAGATTACATGTCCTAGATAGGTTACTTCTGGTAACCAGAATTCACACTTAGAGAATTTGGCATAAAGGCGGTGCTCTCGAAGTTTCATCAATACTAGCCTTAGGTGTTCGGCATGTTCTTCCTCATTCTTGGAGTAGATGAGTATATCATCGAGGTATACCACGACGAATTTATCTAAATACTTCATGAAGATTGAGTTCATTAACCGAGAGAAGGTGGCTGGAGCATTGGTTAATCCGAAAGACATGACGGTGTACTCGTATTGGCCATAACGAGTAACAAAAGCCGTTTTAGGTATGTCCCCGTTCTTGATTTTGATTTGATGGTAGCCCAACCTCAAATCCATCTTGGAGAAGACTGAGGATCCAGCGAGCTGATCATACAGGTCGTTGATCCTGGGGAGCGGATACTTGTTCTTGATAGTGACCAAATTGACAGGTCGGTAATCTACAACCATCCGATCCGTACCATCCTTCTTCTTGACGAAGAGGACGGGGCAAGCCCATGGAGATGAACTAGGACGGATGAAACCTTTCTGCAAGGACTCATCGAGTTGTTTCTTAAGTTCAGCTAGTTCTAGGGGTGCCATCTTATAAGGTCTTCTAGAGATTGGGACGGTTCCGGGAATAAGATCTATCACGAACTCGACATCCCTGTCAGGTGGAACACCTGGCAGTTCTTCCGGAAAGACATCCGGGAAATCACGGACTACCGGAATATCTTCGAGGTCTGGAAGGGGGTTGGCATTTAAGGAGTAAAGCTGGCGCTTAGACACTCGGGTTAAAACATTTACTGTCTTGCCCGAAGGATGGGTAAGTTGAACAGTTCTAGTAGAGCAATCAATCTTAGCATAATGGGCTGACATCCAGTCCATACCCAAGATGATGTTTATGTCCGAGGACTTAAGAGCTATTAGAGATGCAAGAAAGACTAATCTGTCGACAAGAATTTCATTCCCATGACTTATTCTAGAGGTTTGCCATCTAGAACCAGGAGTTTGAATTTCCATGGAGGTAGGCATGTCACGAGAATGTGTGTTGTGCAATCGAGCATAGCTCTCAGAAATAAATGAATGAGATGCTCCAAGATCAAAGAACGGTTGCGGATGGCAATTAACAAGAAGCGCATCGAGGACGACGTTGGGATCCTCATAGGTTTCTTCAAAGAGACATAGTTGACATGGCCACGAGCGGTGGCAACTGGTTTAGCATAGGGCACCTTTCCTGCTGGCTTGCCGCGGCCAACAGACTTTCCAGCTTGATTGGGGTTGTTCTGGGGACACTCTCGGATATAGTGGCCCGTCTCTCCACACTTGAAGCAAGTTATCACATTTGGACGTGGAGCAGCATTAGCAGTGGGACCTCCATAAGTCTTGGGTGGAAAATACTGCTGGTTGGGGCGAGGCACCTCAAAGGATGGCCTCGGGGTGAACCTGGGTGGTAGAGCAGTATTTGGAACCCAAACCCGGCGCTTCTGGGATCCAGAGCCGGATGACGATCCAGAGTCACGGATGTGCTTGCGTGAAGCCTCAAAATCAGTCTGCCCAGTTTCGGCGCTGATAGCCTTATTGACTAGCTTCGGAAAAGAGGTACACTCATGCAGACGGAGATCTCGGCGTAGCTCAGGGCTAAGTCCCTTGCGGAACCTTGCCTGCTTATTGGCATCGGTAGAAACTTCTTCGGGAGCATAACGTGCTAACCTCCCAAATTCTGGTATGAGGCATCCACCGTCACCTACCCCAGGTGAAACTGCAGAATTCCTCACGTTTGCGGTCCATAAGACCTTCGGAATATGGTGCTCACGGAAGGCGGCACTGAATTCAGCCCAAGATGTAACTTGTCCAACCGGACGATAGCCTCATAATTTTCCCACCAGAGGCTAGCAGGGCCTTCAAGATGATAGGCGGGAAAGGTAACCTTGTCAGCCTCAGCCACGTTGGCGGAACGCAGCTTGTGGTGGATGCTGCGGAGCCAATCATCCGCGTCGAGAGGCTCGACGAAATATTTGAATTTTGGGGGATACAGCTTGACGAAGTCGTTGAGTGAAACCACATCGTTTCTTGGCTGGCGTGCTGTGTTTTGTTCAATCCGCTCCAATAAGCGGTTGGTTTCACGCTTATTGCGCTCGCTTCCAAAGATCACCTCGGCCAAAGATGGCGGTTGCGGCAGATTCACATTTCTGGCTGCACTGGCTTCTCCCTGCTCTGGAACAGCAGGAGTGTTGCGAGTGTTGACCATCCTGGGAGACAAAGCAAAGGTTTAAACCAGGATGGCAGAATTTAACAAGGAAGTGCGGAAGGTAATGGATAGCATGGAATGCAAAGATGTTCATCCGTATGACTTGGTATTATAAAACTGCCATATATATATATATATATATATATATATATATATATATATATATATATACCAACGGTCATACACACCATTCATAGTTTAGTACAAGCCTGACGGAGTACAACTATAAGGAAAGGCGTTACATCTCAACGGAAGCATTCCAACTCCTATACATTATTTTTCTACACTTCCGGAACGATACACACTAAGTCGTATTCCACAAGTCACGCAGGACGGGGGAAATACAACTATTACCATACTAGGAATACTACTACTATCTCAGGCAGCTCCATAGTAGTCCTCATAGAAGTCACCACCTAGACCTGGAAGTGGAACATGATCGTCCGAAAACAGACAATCATGTGGGGCCTGTGGACCATAAGGACTCGGATGTGGCCGTGGACCAACAAGCGGTGGCGAGGAGGGCCCACGAGGAGGAGTGATGCCTCCAACCTCACGCCACTCCATAAAGTCCGCAGACTCGCCCGCACGGGTACAAGTCTCTCATGTCCATATATCCGCTTGCACGGCAGGTGCAAACCTAGTCGAGTAGCCCAAAGGTCGAACGGGCATTAAAAGCTCCATACGCAAGGCCCGGTTCTCACGGTCCTTGTCCTCCAAAGAACTCAAGAGTAGTGCGAAGGTGAATCCTCATGGGATGCATCGCTGTACAAACCTCAAGGTAGCCATGCGCCCGTGAAGGGATGCCGCATGTAGCGAAAATCGTTGTTGCTCAGACAAAGCAGTTCGCTCGAATAATAGTCATCATGGAATAGGCTGCATCTTGCAGACATTCCAATAGTGATTCCGAGCCCATAAGAACAGTGAAGTGGCTCAGTAGCTCCGGGATAAGATGGATAAATCCGGACCGTGCATAGGTATTGGCTTTGATTGAAATCCCTAAACTGCTCCTCGACGGTATATTCAGGATACCATCGATAACCAGACTCAATCATCACCCGGACCAGCATTGCCGTGTGACCACACACATCAATGCAACGGGTCAGGCGAACCACTTGGTTCTGGGGACGGGTGGCCATCTGAAAGCACAGCCACAATGCAAAGGCATTAGAATTTCTAGGGAAAATCGGGCAGCATAACATCTGTAAATGCTCAAAATCAGATTTGAGACATTCAAAATCAGATTGCAAGACTACTCAACAACATCATATCAAGGTTCTGGTTCAAATGATAGCATACTAAAATTTAGTAGCACTGAACTGAGGATGTAACCAACAATCCTATAAGTTACTACGGATTAGTAACACGTGAACTTGATAGAGAGAAGAGAGCCTAGTCCTAAACCCACGTCGAATGAGAAGAGGATGACTCAGATCAGAGGGCATAAGGTAAAGAAGTAAAAGAGCCTTACGTTCCCTCCCACAATCAATTCCCCTACATATAACTAAAGCATTTCTAGACTCAACTTCGACCAGTTTGGCTTAGCGAACCTACAGGCAGCCCTGCTCTGATGCCAACGCTGTCAGGACCCCGATTCCAAGTCACATCGACCTAGCTGGTAACACCTCATATCACTTTGCGGCCTCACGCACGGTATTCCCATGGGTGTCGCGTTACCATGGCCCGGGACCATTTGCGCCTTTTGGCTCACGTATATGATAGTGTTGCTAGCATCCACATGACAAAGAACCCGGGCCGACATGGCTAGTCGTGAACCCAAAGCGGCACTAACCTATGGGGACAGGCATACATGAATCACTTCGAGCATGTCGGTCATCAACGTATGAATTCGGGCTGTAGCACTGGGCTAACAGGACTCCGGTATCCCGGGCTGTAGCAGGCTAGGCAGGACTCCGAATACCACCGCGTGACATTTCCCGAAGGACGGACATAGGAACGAAATGAATCACATGCCGCCAGTCAAGTGTCCAAGCAGAGTCTGGGCTAGCAGGACTCGTGAACCGGGCTGTAGCGGACTACTATCACTCGAGGCACGATACTACATTTCCCCATATGAGAGGCTGCCAAGGATAAACAACTAGTTTGTCGGATCCCACTCATACCAAGCATTTCAATCATACACGCATAATATGCCCGATATGAGTAAATACAACAAGGCATCACAACAAAACTCTACAACTCAAGTACTTTATTTAAGAGGCTCGAGGAGCCATACATAACATATTCATACAGGTAGGGGTCACATGACCCAATACTCAAGTCATACAATCATACAAGCACATGCGGAAGCAAACTAGTCTGAGTACGACTCTAGAAATAAAGAAAGCTTGTTGGAGCCTTTCTATCTACAATGGCCCTTCACAAGTCTTAGATCGCCACCTGGGTGGCTAGTTCACTCGTCAAGTCAACATCTACATAGAATCCGTCGGAGGGTAGTATAGTCCTCTGAAAAATATTGATTAAGCAAACATGAGTACAAAAGTACTCAGAAGTCTTACCACGTAATCCTATCATACATGCACATTCTCAAGAAGGAGGTGGAGTTATTTGCAGCAAGCCAGCTTTGACTCTTGGCTAAGCTATCCTACGTGACACCACTTTGTAAAGCATTTGTCGTACACGAGTCCACTAAACACCATCACAATACTCCACCGAGGATCCTCTCTCGTCATCCCACGAGAGGGCCATCCACGATACTCACACTTATCTTGAGGCTTTTAGTAGTATCCATTTACTTGTCTATGAACTGATATAGGTAACCCAGAAGTCCTTCTCCGTGGACACGGCTATTCAATAGATCATATTTAACCCCGCAGGGTGTACTTCTTCACACGCTCTCACCACTTATCGCCGTTTACACGACATGTACTCGCAACCTTCAAGCGGAAGCCCAACGTGGGTGTCGGCCACAGCCTACCTAAACACTCAAGTTCCTAGTCCAGGTTTATCGCCTATTCGGTTTCATCCGCAGGAGTCCGGCCGAGGTTTCCCATACAGCCCGAACGATGTGTGCAGGGTTCCCGAGATACCAAACGGGCACTCGGTACACAGACCACGTGCCTACCGCAACACAACCCACCCCTAAGGTCAGCGTTGCGTGCGGCCCCAAACATGCTACAAACACCGAAACTACTTGCAACTCCGGACTAAGAACAAGGGTGGTTAAGAAGCCGAGAGGGTCAATTAAGGATCCCAATGTGTGGTAGTAACTGTTTCATGGATCACAAACACAGATCTCAGTTCTTAAGTTCGCTTCAATGAAACAACCCACCATGTACTCCTACATGGCCTCTCATCGATACCTTTACCAAATCGTGTTCAACACTTTCACTTTCGAACCAACACAACCTTTCACTCCAGTTCATCATCCCGATGAGCCAGACTGACACAACTCTAAGCATAGCAAGCATAGCATGGTAGGAATCACAAACATGGCTCAATCAACTCCTACACATACTAGTGGGTTTCATCTAGTTCTTGTGGCAATGACAGTCATGCAAAGGAAGTGGGTTCAACTACCGCAGCACACAACAGTTTGAATCGCATTGTCTTAATGCAGTAAGCGAGAGCGAAGCGAGAACATGGGTTTGTATCGAATGATCAATGAGTTGCTTGCCCGATGGAACTGGGTAGAGTACGCCTTCAGATGGATAGTCGAGGTTATCCTCGGGGCAGAACCTAACATGAAAGCACACCAAAGTAAACACACATGACAATATGCAACAATATGATGCATGCTATGACATGGCAATATGGATGTGTGTTGGTCTAATGCAAGTTGAAAGAACAGGGGATGAACTCATTTGAATCAAGGATTCAAATGATAGCTCATTTGAGTTAGTCCTAAAGGTGCAATATCTTATTCTGGTTATTCAGCATAGTTAACTTGTTTTAACATGCATGAAACCTGTACCAATGGATAGAGTGTATTTTTCTGATAATTTTTCATATATAAATCTTTGCATTTGGAGCTATAGATTAAAAGTTATAAGCATTTGAAATTTGAATTATATTCTGGAATTTGCTATATCAGAATAAATCCAGAAATTGAATTAATGCGTCAGCATGAGGTCAGCGTGACGTCAGGGGTCAACGGGGTCGTCCAGGTCAAACTGACCAGTGGGACCCGCATGTCAGTAGTTAGTTTAACTAATTAATTTTAATTAGAACTAACCTAATTGGTTAACCGGGGGGGTCCACCTGTCATTGACTCAGAGCAGTCAACAGGGCCCACCAGTCAATGGTTAGCGGTCAGCTCGCCGGCATCTAGCCGCCGGCGAGGCCAAAGGCAATGAAGCAAAGTGCTTTTGCACGTTCCGGCCACCAAATGGGGCGCGGAAGGCATCTACGTGGAGCTGGAGACGAACCGCAGCTTTTGGTGAGGTTAGTTGGGGTAGGGGTGGCCGGAGTTGGCACCGGCGACGAGTTTGGCGGCGGCCGGGGCTCGGGTGATGTCGGGCTTGTCGCTAGGGGGCAAGGTGAGGCGCGTGGAGTGTAGAGTTAGACCCAACGCAGCTCGGTGAGTGCGATGGACATGGTGGCGTGGCCATTGGGTGGCCGGAGCCTCGTCGGCGACGAGCTCCGCGGCGGTGCGTTCGGGCGAGCTACGTGTGCTCGTTGTGGTGCACGAGGAAGAGAGTGGAGAGGATGGGGAGGTAGCAAGGCTCACAGCGGTCTCAGAGAGCCGACGACGTGGTCGGGATGATCGATCTGCGGCGGCGACGGCGAAGGGATCTCCGGCGGTGGCGGAGTCGGGCGAGGTCGGTACGGTGGCTTCGGGGCGAGCAAGTGCTTGGGGCTCGGCTTGTTCGACGAAGTCGACGACGGCGAAGCGACCGGACACGGTCTCGTGGCGCGGGGACGACGGTGGCTACGGCTATGACGGTGGAGCGGCGACGGTGGCGTCGGCCATGGCGAGGGGGAGCGAGGAGAGAGGCGGGGCGAATGGCGTGTCCAGGGGGTCGGGGCGACGACGTGGAGGCCGTCCAGCAGCGGCGGCGAGGAGGTGAAGCAGGCGGCGGCCAGCTGCGTGGCGCGCTGAGCTCGCCGTCGGGCACCAGGCTGCCTGCCTGGCCGAGCCAAGCAGCTCGCTGGCGCGGCTGCTGGGCTGGGCCGGCAGGTGGGCCGGGCACGGCGTCAGGTAAGTATTTTTCCATTTTTAGTCTTTTTCTAAATTCCTGCAACTTTGTGGGGGTTTTTAAAAATACCAAAACTATTTTAAAAATCACCAAAATGCTCCTGGTCACTTGTTAGAATATTCCCAACATGAAACATTTTGGTTTGGCAATTTTTGAACATTTAAAATATTTTATATAATTTAAAATGCTCAAGTTCAAAACTTGTGGATTAATCCTAGAGCCTTCAGATGACATAGAAAATGATACACCTTCTTTGACATGGGTTCTGAACCAAAGCAAAGAGGATGAACATTTTGAAGGGCATTTCAGGTTCATTGAAATAATTTTTAGTAAACCCTAGTTGAATTAAGGGGGTGTTCTGGGGTTTCCTGCCTTCCCCATTTCAAATTCAAATGAAATTTAAACATGATGCACACCCTAATGCATGGTCTAACTGGGATGTGACATGCTGAGGCACTCAACGTCTAATAATACCATCTACTCCTTCCTTAGAAAGGTGTGGATCATCCCAGAAGTAATGTCTTAAATCATAAAAGAACTTTTTCTTTTGCCGGTATGTGAAACTAGGCGGTAAATATTTAGCAACAATGTAATTAGCATAATCAGCATACCATATAGCAGTACGAGAAGCATTGGCAACCGCTAATTGTTCATCAGGAAAGCTATCAATATTAATAGGCAGTGGGTCATCAAGAAAATTCTCTAACCTAGACAAGCTGTCTGCAACGGGGTTCCCATCTCCCTTTCTATCAATAATATGCAAATCAAATTCTTGGAGCAAGAGAACCCATCTAATGAGTCTAGGCTTAGCATCTTTCTTTTCCATAAGATATTTAATAGCAGCATGATCAGTGTGAATAGTAACTTTGGAATCCACAATATAGGGTCAAAATTTATCACATGCAAACACAACTGCTAAGAACTCTTTTTCAGTAGTAGCATAATTTCTCTGGGAAGTATCAAGATTCTTACTAGCATACTGGATAACATTCAATTTCTTATCGACTCTTTGCCCTAAAACAACACCTACATCATAATCACTAGCATCGCATATAATTTCAAAAGGTAAATTCCAATCAGGTGGTTGAACAATAGGTGCGATGATCAAAGCTTTCTTAAGTGTTTCAAATGCTTCTACACAATCATCATCAAAGACAAAAGGAATATCTTTTGCAATAAATTAGTCGAGGCCTAGAGATTTTAGAAAAGTCCTTAATGAACCTCCTATAAAAACCGCGTGACCAAGGAAACTTCTTATACCTTTTATGTCCTTGGGACATGGCATCTTTCAATAGCATCAACTTTGGCTTTATCAACTTCAATACCTCTCTCGGAGATCTTGTGCCCCAAGACAATTCCTTCATTAACCATAAAGTGACACTTTTCCCAATTCGAACGAGACTAGTGTCTTCGCATCTCTGCAAAACTCGATCAAGGTTGCTAAAACAATCATCAAAAGAGGATCCATAGAAGGAGAAGTCATCCATGAATAGCTCAAAAATCTTTTCACAAAAATCAGAAAATATAGCCATCATGCATCTCTGAAAGGTAGCAGGTGCATTACATATACCGAAAGGCATACGTCTATAAGCAAAAGTACCAAAAGGGCAAGTAAAGGTAGTTTTAGATTGATCCTTTGTTGACACAGGTATTTGAGAGAAACCAGAATATCCATCTAGAAAGCAAAAATGTGTGTGTTTGGATAGCCTTTCTAGCATTTGATCAATAAAAGGTAAAGGGTAATGATCTTTCTTAGTAGCTTTATTTAACTTACGAAATCAATTACCATCCTATAAACTGTAATAATTCTTTGGGGATCAATTCATCTTTATCATTAGGAACAACGGTAATACCTCCCTTTTTAGGGACACAATGGACAGGGCTTACCCATTCACTATTAGCAACAGGATAAATAATACCTGCCTCAAGGAGCTTTAGAATCTCCTTTCTTACCACTTCCTTCATTTTGTGATTTAATCGTCTTTGAGGATCTCTAACTGGTTTGGCATCTTTCTCCACTGAAATTTTGTGTTGACATAATGTGGGACTAATGCCCTTAAGATCATCCAGAGTATATCCAATAGCGGCTCGGTGCTTCTTCAGAGTTTTCAATAATCTTTCTTCTTCTTTCTCTGAAAGGTTAGCACTTATAATAACAGGATATATTTCTTTCTCTTCAAGATAAGCATACTTAAGATTATCAGGTAATGGTTTGAGTTCAAAACCGGGATCACCCTTGGGTCGAGGGGGATCCCCAAGAATTTCAACGGGAAGGTTATGTTTCAGCATAGGTTCCTGTTTAAGGAACACTTCATCTATTTCTTCCCTTTCCTTCATAAACATATCATTTTCATGGTCTAACAAATATTGTTCTAATGGATCAGTTGGAGGAACAACAATGGAAGCAAGACCAATAATTTCATCCTTACTAGATGGTTCCCTTTCACGAGGTTGTCTACTAAACTTGGCAAAATTAAACTCATGAGAGATACCATCTATTCCAACAGTGACAATATTCCTTTCATGATTAATCTTAGCACTAGCCGTATTCAAGAAGGGTCTACCAAAAATAATGGGACAAAAATCATCTTGTGGAGAGGCAAGAACAAGAAAATCAGCAGGGTATTTTACCTTCCCGCACAAAACTTCAACATCTCTCACAATCCCAATAGGTTTAATGGTATCCCTATTAGCAAGCTTAATAGTAACATCAATGTCTTCTAATTCAATGGGTGCAATGTCATGCATAATTTCGTTATAAAGGTCATAAGGTATCGCACTGGCACTAGCACCCATATCACACAAGCCATGATAACAATGATCTCCTATTTTGACAGAAATAATAGGTGTGCCTACAACAGGTCTACGTGTCTTAGTATCAGGTCTAGCAATATTAGCAGTTTCACCCAAGAAAGAAATAACATGCCCATCTAAATCCTCGTCCAAGAGATCTTTAACCATAGCAATACTAGGTTCAACATTAATTTGTTCAGAGGTGTATAGGTCCTAGTATTACTCTTACGAACAACAGAGAAGCTTTAGCATGATTCTTTATCCTAACTGGAAAGGAGGTTTTTCAACATAAGCAGTAGGAACAATAGGATCACTATAGGTAATAGTCTTTTCTTCGACTGTAATAGGTGCAACTACTTTCACTTCAACAGGAGGGTTATTTTTAAACCACTTCTCTTTAGGGAGATCAACGTGAGTAGCAAAAGTTTCACAAAAAAGTAGCTACTATCTCAGAGTCAAGTCCATACTTAGAGCTAAATCCACGGAAAGCATCGGTATCCATAAAAGATTTAACACAATCGAACTTAGGTGTCATACCTGACTCCTTACCATCGTCGGAACCCCAATCTTCAGGGTTGCATTTAATTCTTTCCAATAAGTCCCATTTGAAATCAATAGTCTTCAGCATATAAGAACCAGCACAGGAAGTATCGAGTAGGTTGCGATTATCGAGAGAAAACCGAGCATAAAAATTCTGAATAATCATTTCCCGAGAGAGATCATGATTGGGGCATGAATACAACATTGACTTAAGCCTCCCCAAGCTTGAGCGATGCTTTCTCCTTCGCGAGGCCAGAAATTATATATGTAATTACGATCACGATGAACAAGATGCATAGGATAGAACTTCTGGTGAAATTCCAACTTCAATCACTTATAATTCCAAGATCTCGTATCATCACATAGCCTATACCATGTCATTGCATCTCCCTTCAAAGATAAAGGGAAGACCTTCCTTTTGACAACATCATCGGGAATACCTGCAAGCTTAAATAATCCACAAACTTCATCCACAAAGGTAAGGTGTAAATCGGGATGCAATGTTCCGTCTCCTGCAAAAGGATTAGCTAGCAGTTTTTCTATCATACCCGAAGGAATCTCAAAGTGAATAATTTCATAAAGTTTAGTAGGTTGAGGAGCATCTCTTTGCTCTTCTGGTTGGGGTGAAGATACCCCAAACGAGCCCCTCAAGGGATTAGTTTCCATAGTGACAAATAACAGAAAATTTCAGCACACTATATAAATGTTTCCTTACCAAGTTCCACTCACCAAAAGCGCTACGCTCCTGGCAACGGCGCCAGAAAAGAGTCTTGATGACCCACAAGTATAGTGGATCTATCATAGTCCTTTCGATAAGTAAGAGTGTTGAACCCAACGAGGAGCGTAGGAAATGATAAGCGGTTCTCGATGAAGGTTTTCTCTGCAAGCACTTGAAATAGTAGGTGTCGATAGTTTTGTGATAAGATAAATTGTAACGAGTAAAAAGTATATAAAGTGCAGCAAGGTGGCCCAATCCTTTATGTAGCAAAGGATAATCCTGGACAAATTCTAATAATGAATAAGGAGCTCCTGAGGACACATTGGGAATTATCGTCAAGCTAGTTTTCATCATGTTCATAAGATTCGCGTTCGGTACTTTGATAATTTGATATGTGGGTGGACCGGTACTTGGGTACTGCCCTAACTTGGACAAGCATCCCACTTATGATTAACCCCTATTGCAAGCATCCGCAACTACAATAAGAAGTATTAAGGTAAAACTAACCACATCATTAAACATATGGGTCTATATCAGCCCCTAACGAAGCAACGCATAAACTACGGTTTAAGCTTCTGTCACTCTAGCAACCCATCATCTAATTATTACTTCCCCATGCCTTCCTATAGGCCCAAATAATGGTGAAGTGTCATGTAGTCGACGTTCACATGACACCACTAGAGGAAAAGACAACATATATCTCATCAAAATACCGAACGAGTACCAAATTCACATGACTACTAATAGCAAGACTTCACCCATGTCCTCAGGAACAAACGTAACTACTCACAAAGCATATTCATGTTCATAATCAGAGGGGTAATAATATGCATAAAGGATCTGAACATATGATCTTCCACCAAGTAAACCAAATAGCATCAACTACAAGGAGTAATCACACTACTAGCAACCCAAAGGTACCAATTTGTGGTTTTGATACAAGATTGGATACAAGAGATGAACTAGGGTTTTGAGAGGAGATGGTGCTGGTGAAGATGTTGATGGAGATTGACCCCCTCCCGATGAGAGGATCGTTGGTGATGACGTTGGTGATGATTTCCCCCTCCCGGAGGGAAGTGTCCCCGGCAGAACAGCTCCGCCAGAGCCCTAGATTGATTCCGCCAAGGTTCCGCCTCGTGGCGGTGGACTTTCGTCCCGTAAGCTTGCCCCCGATTTTTTCCAGGGTAAAAGTGATGATATAGCAGAAGATGGATGCCGGAGGCCCACCAGGGGGTCCAGGAGATAGGAGGCGCGCCCTGCTGGGGGCGCCTGCCTCCTGGTCGTGGTGTGGCCCCTGGCCTATTTCTTTTCGCTCATAAATTCTTAATGAATCCAAAAGTTGTTTCGTGGAGTTTTAGGACTTTTGGAGTTGTGCGAATAGGTTTCCAAAGTTTGCTCCTTTTCCAGCCAGAACTCCAGCTGCCGGCATTCCCCCTCTTCATGGTAAACCTTGTAAAATAAGAGAGAATAGCCATAAACATTGAGATATAATGTGTAATAACAGCCCATAATGGAATAAATATTGATATAAAAGCATGATGCAAAATGGACGTATCACACATTGTTACTGAAGAGTCCGATCATGTTGCACTCCTAATCTGGGCGATGGAGACAGCTCCAATCGATGACCGGAAGGGCCCTCATTCGTTCAGATGGGAGGAGGCGTGGGTGAAGCATAATGAGTACGAGGCGATGGTGGCTGCAGTTTGGCAGGCGGCGAATAACGGCGATATGGGGCTGGTTGCGGTGTGGTCTAAGCTTCACCAAGTATCCAGAGAAATGCAACAATGGGGCAGGGCTGTGTTCGGTTCTATTAGAAAACAAATTGCATGTTTGAAAACGCAATTGGAGGATGCAAAAAGAAGAGCCCTAGGGACGGGTTACTCACTGGAGATCAAGGACCTAGAAGGGCAGCTGCGGGATATATATGAGAAGGAAGAGATTCTGTATATGCAACGATCTAGAGTGGATTGGTTGGCTGCTGGCGATCAAAACACAAAATATTTTCAGAATAGGTGCTCGCATAGGAAGCGGAAGAACACAGTAAGGGCACTTGTAAGGGAGGATGGATCACGATGCACCACCGACGAGGGGATGAGGGGGATGGCTGCTATGTTCTATGAGAATCTGTTTAGATCGGAGCGGTCTACCGATGCACATCAATTGTTACAAAACATAGAGCTGGCGTTTACACAAGCTATGAATGATAAACTGATGCCTCCAACTACTGATGATGAGATTGAAAGAGCGTTGTTTCAGATGGGACCGACTAAAGCGCCGGGACCGGATGGCTTTCCAGCGATGTTCTACCAAAGACACTGGTCTTTGGTACGAGATGATGTGTGTAGAGCGGTGCGGGATTTCTTGGGAGGTGTTTCAGCTCCGGACAATTTTAATTCGATGGTCATCGACATGATTCCCAAAGTCAACTCACGGGAGTTACTTTCCCAGTTCAGACCGATCAGCCTTTGTAACGTACTTTATAAAATTGCAGCTAAGGTACTAGCTAATAGATTGAAGCTCATTCTTCCGGTGTTGATATCAGAAGAACAGAGTGGGTTTGTCCCTGGTCGACTTATCACAGATAACGAGTTTGTGGCCTACGAGTGCGTGGACTCGATCAGGACAAGAAAGAGAAAAAAAAACCGTTATGTGCGGTCAAGCTAGATATGATGAAAGCATATGACAGAGTAGAGTGGATTTTCTTGGAGTAGATGTTATCTCGGTTTGGTTGGTTATGAGGTGTGTAACTTCAGCAAACTTCTCGGTCAAACTAAATGGAGGGTTTTCTAGGGGTTTTCTCCCATCCAGGGGACTGAGACAGGGAGATCCACTTTCTCCTTATTTATTCCTCTTTGTGTGGAGGGCATCTCAGCTTTACTAAAACCGCCAAGATAACCGGATGATTAAGGGTGTACCATTTGGGAGCACCGGCCCCATGTGACACATCTCTTGTTTGTCGATGATAGTATTATTTTTGGGAAGGGTCTCAGGACAATCCGGTAGCCCTGAAGGAGATTCTAGAAAAATTTGAAGCCGCATCTGGCCAAAAGGTAAACTTGCAGAAATCATTGATATTTTTTGGTAAAGGGTGTGTGCAGGAAGACAAGGGCATACTGATGCAGGCCATTGGGATTGACTCTGAGGCACTCCGCGAGAGGTATTTGGGACTACCAACGGTGGTTGGCCGGTCCAAAGATGGCTCCTTCAAATATGTTACTGAATGTTCGAAGGGGAAGGTCTCAGGATGGAAGGGACAAGGGCTCTCAAAAGCGGCCAGAGAAGTTCTAGTTAAATCAGTGCTACAAGCCACACCGACCTTTACCATGGGCTGTTTTCAACTCACAAAGAAGATGTGCGGGAACCTGACTTCAATCTCATCGAAATTCTGGTGGGGGGCAGCAAATGGTGAACGGAAGGTGCATTGGCTAGCTAGCATGGGAGAAAATGTGCACCGCAAAACGTGATGGTGGGATGGGGTTCAGAGACCCAGTTGCTTTTAACCAAGCGCTGTTGGCGAAACAAGCGTGGAGAATTCTACAGAACCCAAACTCTTTGTGTGCGTGTGTACTCAAAGCTCCCTACTTCAAGGAAGGATCGATCATGAGTGCAACATGTCCTGCAGGAGCCTCATACACCTTTCGTAGCATACTTTACGGTCGAGATTTGTTGAGGGAAGGGACTGGTTGGCGCATTGGCGATGGATCAACAATCAATATCCACCATGATAGCTGGATACCGAGGCAGGGCAGCCTCAAGCCGCTAGGGCAGGTTTTTGTACCTGTTGTGATAAAGGTTCGGGACCTGATGACACCAAATGGGAAAGCCTGGGATGCTAACAAAGTTGACGCTATGTTCTCAATGGAGACATAAAACAGATTGCCATTGGGGGACCGGGCATGGCAGATTATCTTGCATGGAACTATACAAAAATGGAGTGTTTATAGTAAGGTCAGCATACCATCTTAAGATGACTCTGAATGCGTTGAAGTCCGGACGGCCGGGCCCATCCTCGTCAGTTCAGAAACACAAGGGATGGCTGGGTCTATGGGACACAAATGCTCCAAACAAGGCCAAGATACATATGTGGAGGTTGATGCGTAATGGACTAGCAGTTGGGACGGAGCTGCTACGACGGCGTATTAAAGCAGGCGTTTTTTTGCACTGCGTGCGGAAGAGAGGAGACGATACATCACAGATTTTGGGCATGCCCACATTCGACTCTTCTGGAAGGTTCTATGCTCGGAGAAAGGAGTTGCGGTGGCGACCCCACCGTGTCAGGCTGACTCCTCGAGTGTGATCTCTACGTGGCTGCAAGGGTGGTTTGCAGAGGCGAGCGACAACGAACGGGCGGCAATGGTCCAGGCTTGCTATGGACTTTGGCTCGCACGTAATGAAGCGAAGGACGGGAAGAAAATAGCAACGCCACATGAAATAGCAAACTCGGTCTGTGCATATATGACGGAATGGCAGGCAGTACACAGTAAGGGTGTGCCGGCGGAGAAAGTGCTTGTGATTCAAAGGTGGAATGCGCCAGAAGAGGGCTGGATCAAAGCCAACTCGGATAGAGCACTATCAAAAAATGGCGACAAGGGTGGCGGGGGAGTCGTTCTGCGAGGACATGCAGGGGACTTCAGAGCGGCTCCATGCCATGTCTTCCACTATGTCTTGGACCTGGAGGTGGCGGAGACATTGGCGTGCAAGAGGGCAGTCCAACTAGCTGCTGAGATCAATGTACAGAGGCTTCATTTGGAGACTGGTAGCAAGGCTGTGGCGACTATGCTTCAAGGGCAAGAGAAGAGTCTAGCTGCTATATATGGGGCCAACGGTAGAGGAAATCAAGGCCACGTTTCCTTTCTACCAGGAAGTAAAGGTATCTTGGGTTCGTCGATTCGCGAATGGTGCCGCTCATAAACTTGCTAGAGTAGGTGTGGGGGAGGATCTTTGTAAGGTGTGGGTTATGGTGCCACCAAACTTTGTGCTTGGGGTGATCTCTGATGAGATCCCAGACTCTTTTTAGTTGAATAAAGTGCGGCATTAACCCTAAAAAAAAGGCTTGTCTGTTGTCTACTTGCTCACATATATAAATTGGTGTAATTTTGTGTAAATCGGCGAGGTGGTATTACTACACACGACCCCCGTTGTTTTTACATGAATACACACGACCCTTTATTAGAAGCGGCCCTTTGTTTTTGACAGAAGCCAAACCCAGCCCGGCTGGTTCCTTCCTTTCTACTGTAAAGTCCGGGCGTGAGATCGATCCTCGCACACCACATATTATTTTTCGTTCATTGATCGTAGCAGCACAGCCTCAAAGGGCCGGCCCATGATGGTGTGCGACGATCCAATTTTTTTCCTGAACTTATAGGACTGCAGGTTCAATAAAGAAAAAACAAAAGGACTTTTGGGAAAATTGCTGCGACGGTGAACTTGATATCTGCAATGAAGAAACATGAGAAGAACTCGTTGTTGAAATATGGGGTGGGCTTTAGGCACATCCGTTTCATCAATAACATGTCCACCGACGCCGAGAGGGCTGCTGCCGAGAAGGCTACTCGCGACAACAAGACGCGGCCGAGGAGGCCGCTGCTACTACGCCAACCGGCCAATTGGAAGGTATAACGTAATTATCCTGCACCTATTTACTACTGTTTTATCCGTACTAGTGATCTGCTTAGATGTTCCTACTATCTGTCTAGTACGTGATATATTGGTCGAATATCAGTATGCTCTTAGCACGATTTATGTCATGCTAGTAATTTTCACTTGGATTAATTCAATCGAAAAACTGCCTATTTATTCAGCAATCCAAATACCTAATGTGTGTAGGAGTTTTTTGAATGCGGGTTTTGCTGCTGCATTGAAGCCGACCACGTTTACGGGGACATACTTTAAGTGTTGGCAGACCAAAACCACCTTATGGCTCACGGCCATGAACGTGTTCTAGGTCACCGGTGTGACTCCCACGGGAACGATCGCTCCTAAACAGGAGAAGGCGTTCAGGGAGGCCACCATCATGTTTATCAATAACATGTCGTCTGCTTCGTTCACATCCGTTTCATCAATAACATGTCCACCGACGCCGAGAGGGCTGCTGCCGAGAAGGCTGCTGCTGACAACAAGACGGCCGAGGAGGCCGCCGCTGCTGCTACGGCCAACTGGCCAATTGGAAGGTATAACCTAATTATCCTGCACCTATTTACTACTGTTTTATCCGTACTAGTGATCTGCTTAGATGTTCCTACTATCTGTCTAGTACGTGATATATTGGTCGAATATCAGTATGCTCTTAGCACGATTTATGTCATGCTAGTAATTTTCACTTGGATTAATTAATCCGAAAAACTGCCTATTTATTCAGCAATCCAAATACCTAATGTGTGTAGGAGTTTTTTGAATGCGGGTTTTGCTGCTGCATTGAAGCCGACCACGTTTACGGGGACATACTTTAAGTGTTGGCAGACCAAAACCACCTTATGGCTCACGGCCATGAACGTGTTCTAGGTCACCAGTGTGACTCCCACGGGAACGATCGATCCTGAACAGGAGAAGGCGTTCAGGGAGGCCACCATCATGTTTATCGGAGCAGTTCTGAGCGTGGTCGGTGATAAGTTGGTCGATGCATATTTACATATGTAGATCGCCAAGGATTTGTGGGAGGTGCTCGAATATAAATTCGGCACCACCGATGCTAGGAGCGAGATGTATATCATAGAGCAGTTTCATGATTACAAAATGGTCGAGAACCGTTCTGTATTGGAGCAGGCTCATGAGATGATATGCATAGCTAAGGAGCTTGAGCTTCTTAAGTGCAATTTACCGGGCAAATTTGTCACAGGTTGTATAATTGCTAAGCTCCCTAATTCGTGGAGAAAGTTTGCTACCACTCTGAAACATCAGCGGCGTGAATTCTCAGTTGAGGATGTCATGGGCCATCTGAGTGTTGAGCAGAATTTGAGGGCAAAGGACTCGCACGGAAAAGGGGTTGAAGGAACTTCATTGCAAATATGGTGCATCGAAGAACCCCAATTCCCACAAGTCCAAGGGAAAGAATGGTGTCCAACAGAATACCGACTTCAAAAAGAAGGGCAAGAAGACCATCAAGAATAATAAGAATGGAGATGGCTGCTTCAATTGTGGTTACGAGGAACATTGGGCCAGCAAGTGACCAAACAGGTTCAAGAAGCCAGCGCAGGACTCCAAGTCCGTCAACATGATTGTTGGCAACAATGAGAATGGTGCATCTGGGTACGGTAATTTATTTACTATATTTTCAGTGTTTCAGTCCACCGATTGGTGGGTGGACACAGGTGCAGGTGTTCATGTGTGTGCTGACATTTCGTTGTTTTCTTCTTACCAGGCCACAGGACACGGGTCTGTATTGATGGGGAATGGCGCGAGTGCTTCTGTTCATGGTGTTGGCACGATCGATCTGAAGTGTACTTTGGGAAAGATCTTGCAGCTGAAGAACATGCAGCATGTCCCCGCCATCAAGAAGAACCTCGTTAGTGGCTCCCTTCTATGTAGAGAAGGGATTAAGTTGGTCTTCGAGTCTAATAAATTAGTTTTTACTAAATATGGGCAATTTGTTGGAAAAGGTTATGAGTGCAGAGGAATGTTCCGCCTTTCCCTCGCTGAGTTTTGTAATAAAGCCATAAACAATATTCATTCGAGTGTAAATGAATCTGAAGTTTGGCATTCGCGCCTTTGTCACATTAGTTTTGGTGTTATGATGCGGCTAGCTAAGTTGAATTTAATCCCGAGTTTCACTTTAGCCAAAGGTTCTAAGTGCCATTCATGTGTGCAAGCTAAGCAACCTCGCAAGCCCCATAAGGCTGCGGAGGAGAGACACTTGGCACCATTAAAACTCATATATTCTGATCTTTGTGAGATGAATGGTGTGTTGACTAAAGGTGAAAAGAAATACTTCATGACGTTGATAGATGATTCCAGTAGATATTGCTATGTGTATCTATTAAATACCAAAGATGAGACTCTACACTATTTTAAAATCTATAAGGCAGAAGTTGAAAATCAACTTGAAAAGAAAATTAAACGAGTCCGGTCAGATCGTGGTGGAGAGTACTTCTCAAGTGAGTTGAATTCCTTTTATGCAGAACACGGCATTATTCATGAGAGGACGCCTACCTATTCACCCCCGTCTAACGGGGTTGCCGAATGAAAAAACCATACTCTAACTGATTTGGTTAATGCCATGTTAGATACATTTGGTTTATCCAAGGCATGGTGGGGGGAGGTGATATTGAACGCATGTCATGTCCTGAATAAAGTTCCGACAAAGGATAACGAGATCACTCCCTATGAGCAATGGGCAAAGAGAAGGACGACACTCTCGTACTTGCGTACTTGGGGCTGTTTGGCTAAAGTCAATGTGCCGATCCCCAAAAAGCGTAAGCTTGGACCAAAGACCATGGACTACGTTAATTTGGGCTACACTAAGAACAACGTCGGTTATAGATTTCTAGTATTGAAATCTGAGATACTTGACCAGAAGGTCGGTACAATTATTGAGTCTAATCTTTGAGGATGTTTTTTCTATGAGAGATATGCAAAGCACTTCTAGACAAGAATATGAAGAGACTCATGAGCCTGTCATTCCTATAGATTATTATGAACAAACACGTGATGAAAATCTTGAGGAGGATGACTGTAACGCCCGGATAATTAGGCTACAGTAAAACTCTCCTAATGATGCCATGTCATCTGCGATTACTATTGCTAATCTTTCGTTAGTTCAAACAAATTCAAAAATCAATTAAAAATATGGCAAACAAACAAATGTCTTCAAACATTGAAACAAAAATGTTCTGGCAGTGCCAAAAATGGCATAGGTAATTATAGTGCAGCAAACACCTTTTTAGAAAATGCCTAAATATAGTAAAATGAAATAAAACAGAAAAGAGAAATAAAGAAAAGAAAAATAAAAACAGAAAACAAAACAAAGACAGGCCCCCTGGCCAACTTGGCCAGACGGCCCAACTGGCCGACCCACTGGCCCAACCAGCCCCCCACTCACTCCCCATAACCCCCGAAACCCTAGCCGTTTCCCCACATCGTCCCACTCGCTCCCCCACCCCCCCCCTCCCGATTGGATTCCCGATCCCTCGCCCAAGACGTCAACGCTTGGCGCCCGGGCTCCCAGCCGACTGCTTCCTCCTCCCCGCCGCCTGCTTCCCCTCCCGCTCGTCACCGTCCTCCTCCTCAATCATCACGCCCAATATGCGACCCTATCCAAAAGGAACTCGACGGTCCCACCAAGGATAGACCAAGATATTGAAACGCTTTTGCAAGATGGATATCATTACATCAACATTACATAATATATGGGGATACATCCAAGACATACAATGTCACATGAATACAACAATACATCATATATAAGATCAACATCCGACTACGGATGAATCATAAACAGAAACTCAAACAATATCCACCCCTGCTAGCCCAGCTGCCGACCGAACCTATCCCCGATCGAAGAAGCGTAAGAAGAACTCCAAAACAAGTAAACATCGCTCTCACGCCATGATCATCGCATAACCTGTACCTGCAACTGTTGGTGTAGTAATCAGAGCCACGAGGACTCAGCAATCCCATTACCATGGGTATCAAGACTAGCAAAGCTAAAAGGAAAGGAAGGGATAAAGTGGTGAGGTTGCAGCAGCGACTAAGCATATATGGTGGCTAACATACGCAAATGAGAGCGAGAAGAGAAACAAAGGAACGGTCGTCAACTAGTAATGATCAACAAGTGATCCTGAACTCCTACTTACGCCGACATAACCCGAAACCGTGTTCTCCTCTCGATCAACCCCAAAAGAGACACTCACGATTACGCACACGGTTGGTGTATTTTAGAAGATTTTGCTTCAAGTTTACTACAACCGGATATTAACAAATTCCCATCTGCCACATAACCACGGGCACGGCTCTCGAAAGTTTATACCCTGCAGGGGTGTCCCAACTTAGCCCATGATAAGCTCTCGCGATCAACGAAGGATATTCCTTCTCCCCGGGAAGACCCGATCAGTCTCGGAATCCCGGCTACAAGACATTTCGACAGTAATAAAACAAGACCAGCAAAGCCGCCCGATGTGCCGACAAATCCCGATAGGAGTCGCACGTACCTCGTTCTCAGGGCAACACCGGATGAGACTAGCTACGAGTAAAACCAGACCTCAAGTTTCTCCGAGGGGGCCCCGCAGGCAGCTCGGTTCAGGCCAGCACTTAGAGAAGCACCGCCCGGGGCTAAAATAAAGATGACCCTTGGGCTCCGGAAACCCAAGGGAAAAAGGGCATAGGTGAAGCAAATGGTAAAACCAATGTTGGGCCTTGCTGGAGGAGTCTTATTCAAAGCGAACTGTCAAGGGGGTCCCATAAATCACCAGACCGCGTTAGGGACGCAAAATCCGGGAACATAATAACGATATGACGGAAACTAGGGCGGCAAGAGTGGAATAAAACACGAGGCATAAGGCCGAGCCTTCCACCCTTTACCAAGTATATAGATGCATTAATTAAATGAGATATATTGTGATATCCCAACAAGTAAACATGTTCCAACAAGGAACAACATCTCCATGGTCCAACAAGGAACAAACTTCATCTTCACCTGCAACTAACAACGCTATAAGAGGGGCTGAGCAAAGCGGTAACATAGCCAAACAACGGTTTGCATAGGAAAGGTGTCAAAGGTTAGAGGCTGACATGGCAATTTGGATGGCTTGATAAACAGGTAATAGGTAGCGCGGCATAGCGATAGAACGAAGCAACTAGCATAGCAATGATAGTAGTGAGATCCAGGGTAGCGGTCATCTTGCCTGAAATCCCGCAAGGAAGAAGAACGAGTCCATGAAGAAGACGAACGGATGAAGCCGAACCAAGCGTAGACGAACAGATCCTCACGATCGCAACGAAACAGGAACTAACAAGAAGAAGCACACAACATAGTAAACACACCACACATGAACAAGGCATGATGCACAAACAAGCATGATGCATAACAAGACTACATAAAGCTACTCATGGCAAGGGATGATGCAAACAAGAGCAACACATCAAAGCAAGTTTAAATGAGGCCGGAAACAACATAGAACAACTCCGGTAAGCCCTCATATGCAAACTTCGAAATTGGTCCAGATCTGAATAAACCTTATGTTCAAGTTGTTAAACAGCAAGTTAAAGTGCACCACAAGGATCTACACGAAATTCTAGTCAAGTTACATATAAAGTTCATTAAATTCGGAGCTACGGCCTAGAAGATATGAGCAAAACAAGTTAAACATGGCATTGATGTAAAATGCATCCAAACATCAAGCAAACACCTCAAATCAAGGATGCAACATGATAATATGAAACTACATGCAAAATCAAGCAAGTTTCATATAGAGCACACTCAAAACGGAGCAACGGTTCAACACATACACATGAAACAAGTTTAAAGGACAAGATGTCCAAAACAGCAACTAGGCATATTGCAAGCATCAAAACAACATGCTACAGGACCTCATCAAGAAAACAAAAGGCATGGGCATGATGTACAGGTAAAGCATTACAAAACATGAACACTGAGCTATCTCCAGAAATCACTAGAACATGCTCAAAATGACATGGCAAGATTGCAAATAATAACAGTTTCAGACTTATCAGGAAATAACATCAGGATGCAATGTTTAGAGCTATCAAACAGCATGTTACAGGAACTTATCATGGCAAACAAAGGCATGGCAAAAAAAGGCATGTCATGATACTACTAAATGCATAGAACAAGAGTCCCTTACTGACCATGAGCCAAAAAGGATCAGAAGATATGATGGCACCCATGTAAACATGGCAAGTTATATGACAGACTCATACATGGCAGGAACAACGATAAGTAGGCACGTTGGTGAGCTTGAACCACTCACTACAGAGCAATAAATGGCATGGCAAGGCAACTCACAGTAAGAAGACATGGCATAGAAGCTATACATGGCAAGAACAACATCATAGCATACACGGATCAACTACAACAACCTTGGCAAAATTGAATAACATGTAAACAACCTGCCAGGAAACATTTTATAGCAAAAGTAGAGCTCGATTGACTCAAGCTACGGCACTCCATAATTGCAAACAAGGGAATGGATGGATAGAGCATAACCATATGTTCAAAACCTCCTTACTTAAGTATCTCAAAATAAGCATGGATCTCTCTGTAGCATCAAGTTTACATGGCATAAAAATATCAGCAGAACAGGGGCTGAAATCAGCAACATCATGAAGCCTAGTTTGCATGCTTGTGCTAGTCACCACAGAGATCACAAAAATACATGGCATACACCCCTGTAAAGATGGCATGGCATATTACAAAACACATGTAGGACTCAAGTTCATAGGGTGCACACATCAATCATGGCAAAAATGACAAAAGTGCATGTTCTGATAAGAATCTGAAACTAACATCACATAGCCCTCTTCTAACAGCATTTCCGGCATCAAGATGAGCTCAAATGAAAATGATGCAATGAGATGAAATGATGTACTCGTCGAGACAAAAAATTTGACATATTACACCAGAATGATAGACTTCCTCGATAACGTAGGGACCTCCCCATTTTGAGAGAAGTTTTCGTGCAAAAAACCTTAAACGAGAGTTGAACAACAACACATAATCTCCTATGTTAAATTCACGCTTTTGTATCCTCTTATCATGCCAGTGTTTGACTTTTTCTTTGAAAAGCTTGGCATTCTCATAAGCTTGGGTTCTCCATTCATCAAGAGTGCTAATATCAAACAACCTCTTCTCACCGGCAAGTTTGAAGTCATAATTGAGCTCCTTAATAGCCCAATATGCTTTATGTTCAAGTTCAAGAGGTAAATGGCATGCTTTTCCATAAACCATCTTATATGGAGACATACCCATAGGATTTTTGTATGCAGTTCTATAGGCCCATAATGCATCATCAAGTTTTTTGGACCAGTTCTTTCTAGATCTATTCACAGTCTTTTGAAAAATTAATTTGAGCTCTCTATTGCTCAACTCTACTAGACCACTAGACTGTGGATGATAAGGAGATGTGATTCTATGATTGACATCATACTTAGCAAGCATCTTACAGAAAGCACCATGAATAAAATGTGAACCGCCATCACCATAAGATATCTAGGGACTCCAAACCTCGGAAAAATAACTTCTTTAAGCATTTTAATAGAAGTGTTATGATTAGCACTACTAGTTGGAATAGCTTCTACCCACTTAGTAACGTAATAAACAACAACTAAAATATGTGTATAACCATTGGAGGCAGGAAAAGGTCCCATATAATCAAAGCCCCAAACATCAAACGGTTCAATGACAAGAGAGTAATTCATAGGCATTTCTTGACGTCTACTAATGTTACCTATTCTTTGACATTCATCACAAGATAAGACAAACTTACGAGCATCTTTGAAGAGAGTAGGCCAATAAAAACCAGATTGTAGTACCTTGTGTGCAGTTCTATCTCCAGCGTGGTGCCATCCATAGGATTCAGAGTGACACTTGCGTAGGATTTGTTCCTGTTCATGCTGAGGCACTCAACGTCTAATAATACCATCTACTCCTTCCTTAGAAAGGTGTGGATCATCCCAGAAGTAATGTCTTAAATCATAAAAGAACTTTTTCTTTTGCCGGTATGTGAAACTAGGCGGTAAATATTTAGCAACAATGTAATTAGCATAATCAGCATACCATATAGCAGTACGAGAAGCATTGGCAACCGCTAATTGTTCATCAGGAAAGCTATCAATATTAATAGGCAAGGGTCATCAAGAACATTCTCTAACCTAGACAAGCTGTGCATAGCGGGGTTCCCAGCTCCTTTCTATCAATAATATGCAAATCAAATTCTTGGAGCAAGAGAACCCATCTAATGAGTCTAGGCTTAGCATCTTTCTTTTCCATAAGATATTTAATAGCAGCATGATCAGTGTGAATAGTAACTTTGGAATCCACAATATAGGGTCAAAATTTATCACATGCAAACACAACTGCTAAGAACTCTTTTTCAGTAGTAGCATAATTTCTCTGGGAAGTATCAAGATTCTTACTAGCATACTGGATAACATTCAATTTCTTATCGACTCTTTGCCCTAAAACAACACCTACATCATAATCACTAGCATCGCACATAATTTCAAAAGGTAAATTCCAATCAGGTGGTTGAACAATAGGTGCAGTGATCAAAGCTTTCTTAAGTGTTTCAAATGCTTCTACACAATCATCATCAAAGACAAAAGGAATATCTTTTTGCAATAAATTAGTCAGAGGCCTAGAGATTTTAGAAAAGTCCTTAATGAACCTCCTATAAAAACCGGCGTGACCAAGGAAACTTCTTATACCTTTTATGTCCTTGGGACATGGCATCTTTTCAATAGCATCAACTTTGGCTTTATCAACTTCAATACCTCTCTCGGAGATCTTGTGCCCCAAGACAATTCCTTCATTAACCATAAAGTGACACTTTTCCCAATTCAGAACGAGACTAGTGTCTTCGCATCTCTGCAAAACTCGATCAAGGTTGCTAAAACAATCATCAAAAGAGGATCCATAGAAGGAGAAGTCATCCATGAATAGCTCAAAAATCTTTTCACAAAAATCAGAAAATATAGCCATCATGCATCTCTGAAAGGTAGCAGGTGCATTACATATACCGAAAGGCATACGTCTATAAGCAAAAGTACCAAAAGGGCAAGTAAAGGTAGTTTTAGATTGATCCTTTGTTGACACAGGTATTTGAGAGAAACCAGAATATCCATCTAGAAAGCAAAAATGTGTGTGTTTGGATAGCCTTTCTAGCATTTGATCAATAAAAGGTAAAGGGTAATGATCTTTCTTAGTAGCTTTATTTAACTTACGGAAATCAATTACCATCCTATAAACTGTAATAATTCTTTGCGGGATCAATTCATCTTTATCATTAGGAACAACGGTAATACCTCCCTTTTTAGGGACACAATGGACAGGGCTTACCCATTCACTATTAGCAACAGGATAAATAATACCTGCCTCAAGGAGCTTTAGAATCTCCTTTCTTACCACTTCCTTCATTTTGTGATTTAATCGTCTTTGAGGATCTCTAACTGGTTTGGCATCTTTCTCCACTGAAATTTTGTGTTGACATAATGTGGGACTAATGCCCTTAAGATCATCCAGAGTATATCCAATAGCGGCTCGGTGCTTCTTCAGAGTTTTCAATAATCTTTCTTCTTCTTTCTCTGAAAGGTTAGCACTTATAATAACAGGATATATTTCTTTCTCTTCAAGATAAGCATACTTAAGATTATCAGGTAATGGTTTGAGTTCAAAAACGGGATCACCCTTGGGTCGAGGGGGATCCCCAAGAATTTCAACGGGAAGGTTATGTTTCAGCATAGGTTCCTGTTTAAGGAACACTTCATCTATTTCTTCCCTTTCCTTCATAAACATATCATTTTCATGGTCTAACAAATATTGTTCTAATGGATCAGTTGGAGGAACAACAATGGAAGCAAGACCAATAATTTCATCCTTACTAGATGGTTCCCTTTCACGAGATTGTCTACTAAACTTGGAAAAATTAAACTCATGAGAGATACCATCTATTCCAACAGTGACAATATTCCTTTCATGATTAATCTTAGCACTAGCCGTATTCAAGAAGGGTCTACCAAAAATAATGGGACAAAAATCATCTTGTGGAGAGGCAAGAACAAGAAAATCAGCAGGGTATTTTACCTTCCCGCACAAAACTTCAACATCTCTCACAATCCCAATAGGTTTAATGGTATCCCTATTAGCAAGCTTAATAGTAACATCAATGTCTTCTAATTCAATGGGTGCAATGTCATGCATAATTTCGTTATAAAGGTCATAAGGTATCGCACTGGCACTAGCACCCATATCACATAAGCCATGATAACAATGATCTCCTATTTTGACAGAAATAATAGGTGTGCCTACAACAGGTCTACGTGTCTTAGTATCAGGTCTAGCAATATTAGCAGTTTCACCCAAGAAAGAAATAACATGCCCATCTAAATCCTCGTCCAAGAGATCTTTAACCATAGCAATACTAGGTTCAACATTAATTTGTTCAGGAGGTGTATAGGTCCTAGTATTACTCTTACGAACAACAGTAGAAGCTTTAGCATGATTCTTTATCCTAACAGGAAAAGGAGGTTTTTCAACATAAGCAGTAGGAACAATAGGATCACTATAGGTAATAGTCTTTTCTTCGACTGTAATAGGTGCAACTACTTTCACTTCAACAGGAGGGTTATTTTTAAACCACTTATCTTTAGGGAGATCAACGTGAGTAGCAAAAGTTTCACAAAAAAGTAGCTACTATCTCAGAGTCAAGTCCATACTTAGAGCTAAATCCACGGAAAGCATCGGTATCCATAAAAGATTTAACACAATCGAACTTAGGTGTCATACCGACTCCTTACCATCGTCGAACCCCAATCTTCAGGGTTGCGTTTAATTCTTTCCAATAAGTCCCATTTGAAATCAATAGTCTTCAGCATATAAGAACCAGCACAGGAAGTATCGAGTAGGTTGCGATTATCGAGAGAAAACCGAGCATAAAAATTCTGAATAATCATTTCCCGAGAGAGCTCATGATTGGGGCATGAATACAACATTGACTTAAGCCTCCCCAAGCTTGAGCGATGCTTTCTCCTTCGCGAGGCCAGAAATTATATATGTAATTACGATCACGATGAACAAGATGCATAGGATAGAACTTCTGGTGAAATTCCAACTTCAATCACTTATAATTCCAAGATCCCGTATCATCACATAGCCTATATCATGTCATTGCATCTCCCTTCAAAGATAAAGGGAAGACCTTCCTTTTGACAACATCATCGGGAATACCTGCAAGCTTAAATAATCCACAAACTTCATCCACAAAGGTAAGGTGTAAATCGGGATGCAATGTTCCGTCTCCTGCAAAAGGATTAGCTAGCAGTTTTTCTATCATACCCGAAGGAAACTCAAAGTGAATAATTTCATAAAGTTTAGTAGGTTGAGGAGCATCTCTTTGCTCTTCTGGTTGGGGTGAAGATACCCCAAACGAGCCCCTCAAGGTATTAGATTCCATAGTGACAAATAACAGAAAATTTCAGCACACTATATAAATGTTTCCTTACCAAGTTCCACTCACCAAAAGCGCTACGCTCCCGGCAACGGCGCCAGAAAAGAGTCTTGATGACCCACAAGTATAGTGGATCTATCATAGTCCTTTCGATAAGTAAGAGTGTTGAACCCAACGAGGAGCAGAAGGAAATGATAAGCGGTTCTCAGTAAGGTTTTCTCTGCAAGCACTGAAATAGTAGGTGTCAGATAGTTTTGTGATAAGATAAATTGCAACGAGTAAAAAGTAAATAAAGTGCAGCAAGGTGGCCCAATCCTTTATGTAGCAAAGGATAATCCTGGACAAATTCTAATAATGAATAAGGAGCTCCTGAGGACACATTGGGAATTATCGTCAAGCTAGTTTTCATCACGTTCATAAGATTCGCGTTCGGTACTTGGATAATTTGATATGTGGGTGGACCGGTACTTGGGTACTGCCCTAACTTGGACAAGCATCCCACTTATGATTAACCCCTATTGCAAGCATCCGCAACTACAATAAGAAGTATTAAGGTAAACCTAACCACATCATTAAACATATGGGTCTATATCAGCCCCTAACGAAGCAACGCATAAACTAGGGTTTAAGCTTCTGTCACTCTAGCAACCCATCATCTAATTATTACTTCCCCATGCCTTCCCATAGGCCCAAATAATGGTGAAGTGTCATGTAGTCGACGTTCACATGACACCACTAGAGGAAAAGACAACATACATCTCATCAAAATACCGAACGAGTACCAAATTCACATGACTACTAATAGCAAGACTTCACCCATGTCCTCAGGAACAAACGTAACTACTCACAAAGCATATTCATGTTCATAATCAGAGGGGTAATAATATGCATAAAGGATCTGAACATATGATCTTCCACCAAGTAAACCAAATAGCATCAACTACAAGGAGTAATCACACTAGTAGCAACCCAAAGGTATCAATTTGTGGTTTTGATACAAGATTGGATACAAGAGATGAACTAGGGTTTTGAGAGGAGATGGTGCTGGTGAAGATGCTGATGGAGATTGACCCCCTCCCGATGAGAGGATCGTTGGTGATGACGTTGGTGATGATTTCCCCCTTCTGGAGGGAAGTGTCCCCGGCAGAACAGCTCCGCCAGAGCCCTAGATTGATTCCGCCAAGGTTCCGCCTCGTGGCGGTGGAGTTTCGTCCCGTAAGCTTGCCCCCGATTTTTTCCAGGGTAAAAGTGATGATATAGCAGAAGATGGATGCCGGAGGCCCACCAGGGGGCCCAGGAGATAGGAGGCCGCGCCCTACAGCGGGCGCCCCCTGTCTCCTGGTCAGGGTGTGGGCCCCCTGGCCTATTTCTTTCGCTCATAAATTCTTAATGAATCCAAAAGTTGTTTCGTGGAGTTTTAGGACTTACGAGTTGTGCGTAATAGGTTTCAAAGTTTGCTCCTTTTCCAGCCAGAACTCCAGCTGCCGGCATTCCCCCTCTTCATGGTAAACCTTGTAAAATAAGAGAGAATAGCCATAAATGTTGAGATATAATGTGTAATAACTGCCCATAATGGAATAAATATTGATATAAATGCATGATGCAAAATGGACGTATCACACATTGTTACTGAAGAGTCCGATCATGTTGCACTCCTAATCCGGGCGATGGAGACAGCTCCAATCGATGACCGGAAGGGCCCTCATTCGTTCAGATGGGAGGAGGCGTGGGTGAAGCATAATGAGTACGCTGCGATGGTGGCTGCAGCTTGGCGGCGCGCGAATAACGGCGATATCGGGCTGGCTGCGGTGTGGTCTAAGCTTCACCAAGTATCCAGAGAAATGCAACAATGGGGCAGGGCTGTGTTCGGTTCTATTAGAAAACAAATTGCATGTTTGAAAACGCAGTTGGAGGATGCAAAAAGAAGAGCCCTAGGGACGGGTTACTCACTTTGGAGATCAAGGACCTAGAAGGGCAGCTGCATGGATATATATGAGAAGGAAGAGATTCAGATAGGCAACGATCTAGAGTGGATTGGTTGGCTCTTTGGCGATCAAAACACAAAATATTTTCAGAATAGGTGCTCGCATAGGAAGCGGAAGAACACAGTAAGGGCACTTGTAAGGGAGGATGGATCACGATGCACCACCGACGAGGGGATGAGGGGGATGGCTGCTATGTTCTATGAGAATCTGTTCAGATCGGAGCGGTCTACCGATGCACATCCATTGTTACAAAACATAGTGCCGGCGGTTACACAAGCTATGAATGATAAACTAATGCCTCCAACTACTGATGATGAGATTGAAAGAGCGTTGTTTCAGATGGGACAGACTAAAGCGCCGGGACCGGATGGCTTTCCAGCGATGTTCTACCAAAGACACTGGTCTTTGGTACGAGATGATGTGTGTAGAGCGGTGCGGGATTTCCTGGGAGGTGTTTCAGCTCCAGACAGTTTTAATTCGACGGTCATCATCATGATTCCCAAAGTCAACTCACCGGAGTTACTTTCCCAGTTCAGACTGATCAGCCTTTGTAACGTACTTTATAAAATTGCAGCTAAGGTACTAACTAATAGATTGAAGCTCATTCTTCCGGTGTTGATATCAGGAGAACAGAGTGCGTTTGTCCCTGGTCGACTTATCACAGATAACGTGTTTGTGGCCTACGAGTGCGTGGACTCGATCAGGACAAGAAAGAGAAAAAAACAGTTATGTGCGGTCAAGCTAGATATGATGAAAGCATATGACAGAGTAGAGTGGATTTTCTTGGAGTAGATGTTATCTCGGTTTGGTTTTTCTCAGGGCTGGATATCAATGGTTATGAGGTGTGTAACTTCAGCAAACTTCTCGGTCAAACTAAATGGAGGGTTTTCTAGGGGTTTTCTCCCATCCAGGGGACTGAGACAGGGAGATCCACTTTCTCCTTATTTATTCCTCTTTTGTGTGGAGGGCATCTCAGCTTTACTAAAAAACGCCCAAGATAACCGGATGATTAAGGGTGTACCATTTGGGAGCACTGGCCCCCACGTGACACATCTCTTGTTTGCTGATGATAGTATTATTTTTTTGGAAGGGTCTCAGGACAATCTGGTAGCCCTGAAGGAGATTCTAGAAAAATTTGAAGCCGCATCTGGCCAAAAGGTAAACTTGCAGAAATCATCGATATTTTTTTGGTAAAGGGTGTGTGCAGGAAGACAAGGGCATACTGATGCAGGCCATTGGGATTGACTCCGAGGCACTCGGTGAGAGGTATTTGGGACTACCAACGGTGGTTGGCCGGTCCAAAGATGGCTCCTTCAAATATGTTACTGAATGTTCGAAGGGGAAGGTCTCAGGATGGAAGGGACAAGGGCTCTCAAAAGAGGCCAGAGAAGTTCTAGTTAAATCAGTGCTACAAGCCACACCGACCTTTACCATGAGCTGTTTTCAACTCACAAAGAAGATGTGCGGGAACCTGACTTCAATCTCATCGAAATTCTGGTGGGGGGCAGCAAATGGTGAATGGAAGGTGCATTGGCTAGCTAGCATGGGAGAAAATGTGCACCGCAAAACGTGATGGTGGGATGGGGTTCAGAGACCCAGTTGCTTTTAACCAAGCGCTGTTGGCGAAACAAGCGTGGAGAATTCTATAGAACGAAACTCTTTGTGTGCGTGTGTACTCAAAGCTCCCTACTTCAAGGAAGGATCGATCATGAGTGCAACATGTCCTGCAGGAGCCTCATACACCTTTCGTAGCATACTTTACAGTCGAGATTTGTTGAGGGAAGGGACTGTTTGGCGCATTGGCGATGGATCAACAATCAATATCCACCATGGTAGCTGGATACCGAGGCAGGGCAGCCTCAAGCCGCTAGGGCAGGTTTTTGTACCTGCTGCGATAAAGGTTCGGGACCTGATGACACCAAATGGGAAAGCCTGGGATGCTAACAAAGTTGACGCTATGTTCTCAATGGAGACATAAAACAGATTGCCATTGGGGGACCGGGCATGGCAGATTATCTTGCATGGAACTATACAAAAATGGAGTGTTTATAGTAAGGTCAGCATACCATCTTAAGATGACTCTGAATGCGTTGAAGTCCGGACGGCCGGGCCCATCCTCGTCAGTTCAGAAACACAAGGGATGGCTGGGTCTATGGGACACAAATGCTCCAAACAAGGCCAAGATACATATGTGGAGGTTGATGCGTAATGGACTAGCAGTTGGGACGGAGCTGCTACGACGGCGTATTAAAGCAGGCGTTTTTTGCACTGCGTGCAGAAAAGAGGAGACGATACATCACAGATTTTGGGCATGCCCACATTCGACTCTCTTCTGGAAGGTTCTGTGCTCGGAGAAAGGAGTTGCGGTGGTGACCCCATCGTGTCAGGCTGACTCCTCGAGTGTGATCTCTACGTGGCTGCAAGGGTGGTTTGCAGAGGCGAGCGACGACGAACGGGCGACAATGGTCCAGGCTTGCTATGGACTTTGGCTCGCACGTAATGAAGCGAAGGACGGGAAGAAAATAGCAACGCCACATGAAATAGCAAACTCGGTCTGTGCATATATGACGGAATGGCAGGCAGTACACAGTAAGGGAGCGCCGGCGGAGAAAGTGCATGTGATTCAAAGGTGGAATGCGCCAGAAGAGGGCTGGATCAAAGCCAACTCGGATGGAGCACTATCAAAAAATGGCGACAAGGGTGGCGGGGGAGTCGTTCTGCGAGGACATGCAGGGGACTTCAGAGCGGCTGCATGCCATGTCTTCCACCATGTCTCGGACCTGGAGGTGGCGGAGATATTGACGTGCAAGAGGGCAGTCCAACTAGCTGCTGAGATCAATGTACAGAGGCTTCATTTGGAGACTGGTAGCAAGGCTGTGGCGACTATGCTTCAAGGGCAAGAGAAGAGTCTGGCTGCTATATATGGGGCCAACGGTGGAGGAAATCAAGGCCACGTTTCCTTTCTTCCAGGAAGTAAAGGTCTCTTGGGTTTGTCGATTCGTGAATGGTGCCGCTCATAAACTTGCTAGAGTAGTTGTGGGGGAGGATCTTTGTAAGGTGTGGCTTATGGTGCCACCAAACTTTGTGCTTGGGGTGATCTCTGATGAGATCCCAGACCCTTTTTAGTTGAATAAAGTGCGGCATTAACCCTAAAAAAAAGGCTTGTCTGTTGTCTACTTGCTCACATATATAAATTGGTGTAATTTTGTGTAAATCGGCGAGGTGGTATTAATACACGCGACCCCCGTTGTTTTTACATGAATACACACGACCCTTTATTAGAAGCGGCCCTTTGTTTTTGACAGAAGCCAAACCCAGCCCGGCTGGTTCCTTCCTTTCCACTGTAAAGTCCGGGCGTGGGTTCGATCCTCGCACACCACATATTATTTTTCGTTCATTGATCGTAGCAGCACAGCCTCAAAGGGCCGGCCCATGATGGTGTGCGACGATCCAATTTTTGAACTTATAGGACTGCAGGTTCAATAAAGAAAAAACAAAAGGACTTTTGGGAAAATTGCTGCGACGGTGAACCCGATAAAGTCGGTCTGTGCTTTATTATTAGGGAAAGACTAGTTGATTCTAACACAGAAGTACGAATCGTCTCTTCACAGCTGCACGTCAGGATGTGGATACGCTCAGCCTGGATCAGGCTTTTGAGAACTTGATATCTGCGATGAAGAAACATGAGAAGAACTCGTTGTTGAAATATGGGGTGAGCTTTAGGCCCATCCAACAATTTCAGAAAAATCTCTAAGGGCCCATGTAGGTGTCATGGCAAGGGGTGGTGAAAAGTTTAGTCCCACCCCGGAAGTGGAAGGAGAGTTGGAGTGGTTTATAAGGGATTCTCTCCCTCATGCTATTGGAGCTTGAGAAGAGAAGAAACCCTCGCGCACTTCTCCTCCGCCGCTGCGCCGCGCCACGGGTTGTGGGAATGAGCCGAGCCAGATTTTATTTTTGCCGGTCAGGAACGGAGAGTTTTTGACAGTGGGCCACGATCTGAGACATCGGATCGTGGGCTATTTCCGAACCGACTCGGGATCGGTCCAGCACAGATTGAAATAGGAGCCGGTTCGACAGAAAGCTTTTGAAAACGCAGTGCACCCAGGTAAATAAGCAACAAGACGAATACATAAGTTAAACGAGCATCCCACACTCGAAAGGTACCCCACATAGGCCTTCCCCGAAACCCCCCAGTCACTAACGTAAATAAAGTGGGTGTCCAGCACACACACACACACACACACACACACACACACACAAGCCGCCGGCCAACCCTAGCCACCATGAACATATCACATCTACTCCCACGCGCACCGCCCCATCGTTCTCTTTGCTGCTACTGCCGCCGGCGACTCCATCCCGTTCACTGCGTACACAATTGACGGGAGAGGAGGCCTCCGAAATCCTGCCTCTCTAGATTTTGTACGGGAGAGGGGCGATTAGCTTTTTGGGGAGCGTCATGTACGCGACTGCTCGCCTTCGATCGTCTGCTTCGTTCACATCCGTTTCATCAATAACATGTCCACCGACGCCGAGAGGGCTGCTGCCGAGAAGGCTGCTGCTGACAACAAGACGGCCGAGGAGGCCGCCGCTGCTGCTACGACCAACTGGCCAATTGGAGGGTATAACCTAATTATCCTGCACCTATTTACTACCGTTTTATCCGTACTAGTGATCTGCTTAGATGTTCCTACTATCTGTCTAGTACGTGATATATTGGTCGAATATCAGTATGCTCTTAGCACGATTTATGTCATGCTAGTAATTTTCACTTGGATTTATTTAATCAAAAAACTGCCTATTTATTCAGCAATCCAAATACCTAATGTGTGTAGGAGTTTTTTGAATGCGGGTTTTGCTGCTGCATTGAAGCCGACCACGTTTACGGGGACATACTTTAAGTGTTGGCAGACCAAAACCACCTTATGGCTCACGGCCATGAACGTGTTCTAGGTCACCGGTGTGACTCCCACGGGAACGATCGCTCCTGAACAGGAGAAGGCGTTCAGGGAGGCCACCATCATGTTTATCGGAGCAGTTCTGAGCGTGGTCGGTGATAAGTTGGTCGATGCATATTTACATATGCAGATCGCCAAGGATTTGTGGGAGGCGCTCGAATCTAAATTCGGCACCACCGATACTAGGAGCGAGATGTATATCATAGAGCAGTTCCATGATTACAAAATGGTCGAGAACCGTTCTGTATTGGAGCAGGCTCATGAGATGATATGCATAGCTAAGGAGCTTGAGCTTCTTAAGTGCAATTTACCGGGCAAATTTGTCACGGGTTGTATAATTGCTAAGCTCCCTAATTCGTGGAGAAAGTTTGCTACCACTCTGAAACATCAGCGGCGTGAATTCTCAGTTGAGGATGTCATGGGCCATCTGAGTGTTGAGCAGAATTTGAGGGCAAAGGACTCGCACGGAAAAGGGGTTGAAGGAACTTCTGTTGCAAATATGGTGCATTAGAAGAACCCCAATTCCCACAAGTCCAAGGGAAAGAATGGTGTCCAACAGAATACCGACTTCAAAAAGAAGGGCAAGAAGACCATCAAGAATAATAAGAATGGAGATGGCTGCTTCAATTGTGGTTCCGAGGAACATTGGGCCAGCAAGTGACCAAACAGGTTCAAGAAGCCAGCGCAGGACTCCAAGTCCGTCAACATGATTGTTGGCAACAATGAGAATGGTGCATCTGGGTACGGTAATTTATTTACTATATTTTCAGTGTTTCAGTCCACCGATTGGTGGGTGGACACAGGTGCAGGTGTTCATGTGTGTGCTGACATTTCGTTGTTTTCTTCTTACCAGGCCACAGGACACGGGTCTGTATTGATGGGGAATGGCGTGAGTGCTTCTGTTCATGGTGTTGGCACGATCGATTTGAAGTTTACTTTGGGAAAGATCTTGCAGCTGAAGAACATGCAGCATGTCCCCGCCATCAAGAAGAACCTCGTTAGTGGCTCCCGTCTATGTAGAGAAGGGTTTAAGTTGGTCTTTGAGTCTAATAAATTAGTTGTTACTAAATATGGACAATTTGTTGGAAAAGGTTATGAGTGCGGAGGAATGTTCCGCCTTTCCCTCGCTGAGTTTTGTAATAAAGCCATAAACAATATTCATTCGAGTGTAAATGAATCTGAAGTTTGGCATTCACGCCTTTGTCACATTAGTTTTGGTGTTATGATGCGGCTAGCTAAGTTGAATTTAATCCCGAGTTTCACTTTAGCCAAAGGTTCTAAGTTCCATTCATGTGTGCAAGCTAAGCAACCTCGCAAGCCCCATAAGGCTGCAGAAGAGAGACACTTGGCACCATTAAAACTCATATATTCTGATCTTTGTGAGATGAATGGTGTGTTGACTAAAGGTGAAAAGAAATACTTCATGACGTTGATAGATGATTCCAGTAGATATTGCTATGTGTATCTATTAAATACCAAAGATGAGACTCTACACTATTTTAAAATCTATAAGGCAGAAGTTGAAAATCAACTTGAAAAGAAAATTAAACGAGTCCGGTCGAGATCATGGTGGAAGTACTTCTCAAGTGAGTTGAATTCCTTTTATGCGAAACACGACATTATTCATGAGAGGACGCCTCCTATTCACCCCGTCAAGCGGGGTTGCCGAATGAAAAAACCATACTCTAACTGATTTGGTTAATGCCATGTTAGATACATTAGGTTTATCCAATGCATGGTGGGGGGAGGTGATATTGAACGCATGTCATGTCCTGTATAAAGTTCCGACAAAGGATAATGAGATCACTCCCTATGAGCAATTTGCAAAGAGAAGGACGACACTCTCGTACTTGCGTACTTGGGGCTGTTTGGCTAAAGTCAATGTGCCGATCCCCAAAAAGCGTAAGCTTGGACCAAAGACCATGGACTACGTTAATTTGGGCTACACTAAGAACAACGTCGGTTATAGATTTCTAGTATTGAAATCTGAGATACTTGACCAGAAGGTCGGTACAATTATTGAGTCTAATCCTTGAGGATGTTTTTTCTATGAGAGATATGCAAAGGACTTCTAGACAAGAATATGAAGAGACTCCTGAGCCTATCATTCCTATAGATTATTATGAACAAACACGTGATGAAAATCCTGAGGAGGATGACTGTAACACCCGGATAATTAGGCTACAGTAAAACTCTCCTAATGATGCCATGTCATCTGCGATTACTATTGCTAATCTTTCGTTAGTTCAAACAAATTAAAAAATCAATTAAAAATATGGCAAACAAACAAATGTCTTCAAACATTGAAACAAAAATGTTCTGGCAGTGCCAAAAATGGCATAGGTAATTATAGTGCAGCAAACACCTTTTTAGAAAATGCCTAAATATAATAAAATGAAATAAAACAGAAAAGAGAAATAAAAAAAGAAAAATAAAAACAGAAAACAAAACAAGGACAGGCCCCCTGGCCAACTTGGACAGACGGCCCAACTGGCCGACCCACTGGCCCAACCGGCCCCCCACTCACTCCCCATAACCCCCGAAACCCTAGCCGTTTCCCCACATCGCCCCACTCGCTCCCCCACTCCCCCCCTCCCGATTGGATTCCCGATCCCCTCGCCCCTGCACGTCAACGCCGGCGCCCGGAGCTCCCCACGCCGGACTGCTTCCTCCTCCCCGCCGGCCTGCTTCCCCTCCGCCGCTCGTCACCGTCCTCCTCCTCAACTGTCACGCCCAATATGCGACCCTATCCAAAAGGAACTCGACGGTCCCACCAAGGATAGACCCGCATATTGAAACGCTTTTGCAAGGTGGATATCATTACATCAACATTACATAATATATGGGGATACATCCAAGACATACAATGTCACATGAATACAACAATACATCATATACAAGATCAACATCCGACTACGGATGAATCATAAACAGAAACTCAAACAATATCCACCCTGCTAGCCCAGGCTGCCGACCTGGAACCTATCCCCTGATCGAAGAAGCAGAAGAAGAACTCCAAAACAAGTAAACATCACTCTCACGTCATGATCATCGCATAACCTGTACCTGCAACTGTTGGTGTAGTAATCTGTGAGCCACGAGGACTCCGCAATCCCATTACCATGGGTATCAAGACTAGCAAAGCTTAAAGGGAAAGGAAGGGATAAAGTGGTGAGGTTGCAACAGCGACTAAGCATATATGGTGGCTAACATACGCAAATGAGAGCGAGAAGAGAAACAAAGGAACGGTCGTCAACTAGTAATGATCAAGAAGTGATCCTGAACTCCTACTTACGTCAGACATAACCCAGAAACCGTGTTCTCCTCTCGATCAACCCCGAAAAGAGACACTCACGGTTACGCACACGGTTGGTGTGTTTTAGAAGAGTTTTCTTCAAGTTTACTACAATCGGATATTAACAAATTCCCATCTGCCACATAACCGCGGGCACGGCTCTCAAAAGTTTATACCCTGCAGGGGTGTCCCAACTTAGCCCATGATAAGCTCTCGCGATCAACGAAGGATATTCCTTCTCCCCGGGAAGACCCGATCAGTCTCGGAATCCCGGCTACAAGACATTTCGACAATAATAAAACAAGACCAGCAAAGCCGCCCGATGTGCCGACAAATCCCGATAGGAGTCGCACGTACCTCGTTCTCAGGGCAACGCCGGATGAGACTAGCTACGAGTAAAACCAGACCTCGAGTTTCTCCGAGGGGGCCCCGCAGGCAGCTCGGTTCAGGCCAGCACTTAGAGAAGCACTGGCCCGGGGGGGCTAAAATAAAGATGACACTTGGGCTCCGGAAACCCAAGGGAAAAAGGGCATAGGTGAGGCAAATGGTAAAACCAATGTTGGGCCTTGCTGGAGGAGTCTTATTCAAAGCAAACTGTCAAGGGGGTCCCATAAATCACCCGACCGCGTTAGGGACGCAAAATCCGGGAACATAATACCGATATGACGGAAACTAGGGCGGCAAGAGTGGAACAAAACACGAGGCATAAGGCCGAGCCTTCCACCCTTTACCAAGTATATAGATGCATTAATTAAATAAGATATATTGTGATATCCCAACAAGTAAACATGTTCCAACAAGGAACAACATCTCCATGGTCCAACAAGGAACAAACTTCATCTTCACCTGCAACTAACAACGCTATAAGAGGGGCTGAGCAAAGCGGTAACATAGCCAAACAACGGTTTGCATAGCAAAGGTGTCAAAGGTTAGAGGCTGACATGGCAATTTGGGATGGCTTGATAAACAGGTAATAGGTAGCGCAGCATAGCGATAGAACGAAGCAACTAGCATAGCAATGATAGTAGTGAGATCCAGGGTAGCGGTCATCTTGCCTGAAATCCCGCAAGGAAGAAGAACGAGTCCATGAAGAAGACGAACGGATGAAGCCGAACCAAGCGTAGACGAACGGATTCTCACGATCGCAACGAAACAGGAACTAACAAGAAGAAGCACACAACATAGTAAACACACCACACATGAACAAGGCATGATGCACAAACAAGCATGATGCATGACAAGACTACATAAAGCTACTCATGGCAAGGGATGATGCAAACAAGAGCAACACATCAAAGCAAGTTTAAATGAGGCCGGAAACAACATAGAACAACTCCGGTAAGTCCTCATATGTAAATTTCGAAATTGGTCCAGATCTGAATAAACCTTATGTTCAAGTTGTTAAACAGCAAGTTAAAGTGCACCACGAGGATCTACACGAAATTCTAGTCAAGTTACATATAAAGTTCATTAAATTCGGAGCTACGGCCTAGAAGATATGAGCAAAACAAGTTAAACATGGCATTGATGTAAAATGCATCCAAACATCAAGCAAACACCTCAAATCAAGGATGCAACATGATAATATGAAACTACATGCAAAATCAAGCAAGTTTCATATAGAGCACACTCAAAACGGAGCAACGGTTCAACACATACACATGAAACAAGTTTAAAGGACAAGATGTCCAAAACAGCAACTAGGCATATTGCAAGCATCAAAACAACATGCTACAGGACCTCATCAAGAAAAAACAGGCCTGGGCATGATGTACAGGTAAAGCATTACAAAACATGAGCACTGAGCTATCTCCATAAATCACTAGAACATGCTCAAAATGACATGGCAAGATTGCAAATAATAACAGTTTCAGACTTATCAGGAAATAACATCAGGATGCAATGTTTAGAGCTATCAAACAGCATGTTACAGGAACTTATCATGGCAAAAAAAGGCATGCCATGATACTACTAAATGCATAGAACAAGAGTCCCTTACTGACCATGAGCCAAAAAGGATCAGAAGATATGATGGCACCCATGTAAACATGGCAAGTTATATGACAGACTCATACATGGCAGGAACAACGATAAGTAGGCATGTTGGTGAGCTTGAACCACTCACTACAGAGCAATAAATGGCATGGCAAGGCAACTCACAGTAAGAAGACATGGCATAGAAGCTATACATGGCAAGAACAACATCATAGCATACACGGATCAACTACAACAACCTTGGCAAAATTGAATAACATGTAAACAACCTGCCAGGAAACATTTTATAGCAAAAGTAGAGCTCGATTGAATCAAGCTATGGCACTCCATAATTGCAAACAAGGGAATGGATGGATAGAGCATAACCATATGTTCAAAACCTCCTTACTGAAGTATCTCAAAATAAGCATGGATCTCTCTGTAGCATCAAGTTTACATGGCATAAAAATATCAGCAGAACAGGGGCTGAAATCAGCAACATCATGAAGCCTAGTTTTCATGCTTGTGCTAGTCACCAAAGAGATCACAAAAATACATGGCATACACCCCTGTAAAGATGGCATGGCATATTACAAAACACATGTAGGACTCAAGTTCATAGGGTGCACACAGCAATCATGGCAAAAATGACAAAAGTGCATGTTCTGATAAGAATCTGAAACTAACATCACATAGCCCTCTTCTAACAGCATTTCGGGCATCAAGATGAGCTCAAATGAAAATGATGCAATGAGATGAAATGATGTACTCGTCGAGACGAACAATTGGACATATTACACCAGAATGATAGATGATGCGGAGCATCCCACGTTCATCCCCATGTACTCTCCAACTACTCTCCAAGCCCCAAGGACACATAAGATGAGACCTCGACTATTCGCCATTGGACACAAGGTGAACCCGTTCCTACATGCTTCCCCTTTCCATTCTTGGGAGACATGGTTGCTACCTAAGGCGAGGACTCTATGCATGCCTAGGTACCAAGGAGACCCTCTCGGAGATGCTCGGAATGATGGACAAGTCCCCAAGTACAAGGATGAAGGAACACGACGAGAGGAACCGGAGAAGTCTGCAGAGCCCGGATATCCGGCGTCAGCCCGGACATCCGGCCCTTCCTGCAAGCCCGGACATCCGGCCCCAGCCCGGACATCCGGCACCCACCACAGCAGCCGAAGGACCACAGGGCCCGGACATCCGGCCCTCCAGGCCCCGGACATCCGGCCTCCCACAAAGCCCCGGATATCCAGCCCCTCGCCCGGAAATCCGGCGCCCCGCACCCGATTGCGTCTGAATGACCCAGGCCAGCCCGGACATCCAGCCACCAGCCCGGACATCCGGCGCCTCCTGAAGCCCCGGACATCCGGGCCGACGCCCGGACATCCGGCTCCGCTGTCTGCAAGACAAATGAAGGGCCGAGACCCATGTACCTCTTCGCCCCCCTAGACTATATATACTCCATCCCCTTCCTCTTTCTAGGTCAGCGTTGATTTAGCTCATTAGATAGAGCTTGGCTCATCCATACCGGATCTACTCGACGAGAGAGACCGCGGCCCCTCTTCGGAGAAGATCCACCTTGATTCAAGACCCCTCTCGGTGGCCCCATCAAGACCTCCTCACCGAGAAGAACGGCTACCGCTTGTATCGTCCTTTGTTGACCTTGAATCATGTATCTCCCTTTGTGTTATTTGATCTAGCATTTGTGTGACCGATTCCTTGTTGGTTGAGTGTTTTCCATCGCTCCTCCCGTGATTTCCTCGTGTTCTTCCGCTCGTTCTTCGTGATTCCCCATAGGATCCGCTCCAACATGAAAGATCGCCCACGAGGGTTCCGCCCTACATCATCTATGGTATCATGAGCCACGTTGATCACGCTTTTGGAGCCCCTACCCTCTTTTTCTAGCTTGATTTTGTTGATTTCGTCCTAAATCCGAAAATCCCCACCAAAAATAGCCCCAAATTTTTTGTGATTTGTTAGTTTTGATGATGTTTTGTTGATTTTGATCCATGGATTTGCTTGGTTTCGAGTGGATCTAGCATTTCCCAAGTTTCCCACTTTCCATCCACGAAATCTCTCCAATTTTGACCTTGAAATCATCAATTTCTGCCCCAATTCGTAAATTTCCGCCCAAACGAGATCGATTCGCCGGGCGGACATCCGACCTCGGCCAGACATCCGGCCATCCGACCGACATCCGCCCTAAGCCGGACATCCGGCCTGGAGCACCAAATTCGCACGGTTCTGGACATACACCCCGAAATCCGGCCCCGACCCCGGATATCCGGCCCTGATTTCAGTTTTTCCGTTTCACCGTTTTGTCGATAACTAATTCATCCGGAGTCCGATTTTCGCGTTCTTTAGCTCGTTTTGAAGCTATTGACATCCCCCTTCCCATAAAAATACTACCACCACCATTTTACTCCATCAAATTTTCCAAAATTTGGCAAGTTTGTCTAGGCCTTCCACCATATCATCCGCATTACCACCACCGACTTCCGCAACCTAACCAATTTTGTTCCCCATAGCATTAGTGGTTTCTTGAGTAGTGATTCGAGTCTCCTAAGGTGTTTCGGCTACTTAGGGATGGTTGCATCTTCATCAACCACCACCACCACCATAACTTCTGCATAGGCTTGCCCACCATACACTTCCGACAACCCAACTTAACCCAATAGTTGTTTGAGCTTGTTTGAGTTGTGGCTTGTGTCTCCTAAGGTGTTTCGGCTACTTAGGGATGGCAACTTCAACTCCGACACGTGTATAGCCCATCATTCCACTTCCACATTTCCAAGTGCAAACCACCACCGCATTCCCGCTACCACCATTTTGACATTTGACGTTTGAGATTTTGAGTTCGCGGTTTTCCGCTTCCTAAGGTGTTTCGCTACTTAGGGACGAGTCTCCATCATCTTGGTACCTACATCAAGAACACCGCTACTCATCATCGCGGACGGTAACCTCCATATCATCTTGGTATCGTGGTATCCCTCCATTGTATATTCCCTTGCCATTGCATTGTTAACCCCTAGCCTTACTTTTTATGTTATTTGCCTATCGAGACTAGCCATTTGAGTATTGCCGCAACGTTACTTGTGCACATTAGTGATCATACTTCCCATAGCATATATACCATATCATTGTGGTGCATATATTGGTATCATATCTTGTGTCACAAGTTTGTTCCCGCATACACACAATTGCTATCTTGGTTTGTGCATTGTGCAAAGTGGCCATAGAAAAAAAAGAGAAATAAAGCTTTTAAGCAAAAGAAAGAGAGCAAAGAGCTTGTAAGAAAGTGCCATAGCATCATACCATATTGCATATAAGATTGTCATATCCGATCATCTTGGATCATCTTGAGAGAAACACCGGGAACCATACATACATAGCATACTTGGGATAGAAGTTTATCCATTTTGCATCTTATAGGTTGTGCACAAGTGTCGTATCCGCCTATTGAGAAATCGTGCTAGCGTCTCTCTTGAGTTGTGCAACACGAGCGTTTTCCGTGGATTCCACATTTTGTGCTCATTCCTTGGTTGCACGACCCCATTTACCTATCTGTGTGTGTGTTTTCGTGTGCATTCTTTGCTATTGGTCCATTTGTTTCACTTGCGAATTTGTGAATCTCTTTCAACATTATTGACTCTTGCTAACACTTTGCATTAAATTTTTGTGCCACTATCCTCACCGAGCTCCTCCATAAGCTTTACTTGTGTAGGTGTGAGAACCGACAAGGATTGGTACCAATAGTGCTATTTCATTGTCCGCATTTGAGTGAACTTGATTCATTGTCAACATCGGTCAAGGTACATTGGTATAAGTTCTTCTCTTTCTCCCACTCATATTTGCTCGAGTCTTGTGATGGATAGGCAAGGCATTTCATCTCCGGTCTTCGACAACAACGACGGTGTGAACAACTACATCACCAAAGCGTCTATCTTCGATCTACAACGACAAGTGCAAGGCACACAATCAAGATTGCGAGAGCGCATCGAGAACATCTCCATCGACATTCGTCACTCCGAGGCAAGGAGAAGGGACTACTTCGACAAGAAGCTTGCCACACATAAAGAGGAGCAAGATGCAAGGATGGAGGAGATTAGAGCCTTGATCAAGTCTACTTCCCCTTCGTCATCTTCACGGCGGCGACATTCAAGCCACAAGTCTTCGGAGCGCCCAAGCGATGCAAGCGCAAGTCGTCCACATCTACATGGCGACCACCATCACGTTCGTGATCAACATCGTCATGAAGGGCAAGTCACCTCCAAGCATCATGTGCACGACGACGACGAACGCCAAGGAGCTCAAGCACGACAACGACATCATCATCATGAAGATGCTCCACAAGCGCAAATGCACAAGTCCCAAGAAGCCCTACTTCATGCCAAGTCGAAGCTTCATAAGCACAAGATAAGACCGCGAGACGAGCACCACCAAGACGGCGCTACGGCTACATCAACCACTTCGGCATCTTCGCCAAGTGTTCTCAAGGCATCTTCGCCTTTGGACGTACGGCATCTTCGCCTACTTCCCACGAGTACGCCTACAACAACTTCTTCAAGTCCAAGGCGACTACCTACGAGCGAGGGCGACACTTCCATCTTCGGAAGCCCCTCAAGGAAGATAACCGAGCATGGGAAACTCCCTTCGGTCATGGAGACGAGCTATGAGGTGCCACATCATATGGGCCTCCAACACCTAGACAGTGACAAGACGGTCGAGCAAGGGCCATCCCCTTCGACCACGGCGACGAGCGCGAACCTCTTCAACAACATGAAGACGACGCCCACATGGGACTCATACTCCGAGTCAAGCTACGCGACCGCGCATGGAGACATTTGCACCTACATCTCTCTGACACCGACATATGTCAAGATGCCCCATTTGTCATGTGAGGAGAGCCACCACCCCATGAGTGACATGAGTGACTCCACCATACGTGACATTGAGAGCATTTCATATGAGAGGATGAGTGTGACCACCACTAGCCCCACACATGAGAGCATGCCACACATCCTATGTGAGGTTGAGCGCCATTTGAGTGACTCCACCAACCATATGAGTGAGTGCATCCTTGAGGGAGTGAGTGAGCCACAACACTTAGAGAGTGAGGTAGTTGACACGGCATGTGAGGCCACTATGATTTCTAATGACTTAACCTCTACTCCTAGTGTGTTTTCTTCTTTGGTGCTAGGTCTCCTACATGACGACACGCCTATCCTCAACGAGTCCATCACTCAAAAGGGAAAAACGATGGCCATGATGGACGATGATGAACCCCCCACATGGTACCATCAAGTTGCAACGTCACCTACAACACATGAGCGACGCTCCAAAGGTAACATAGGTGACAATGTTTCTCTTGTCCCACTAGTAGACTATATCACCATCGATTGCTCCCATGATGTTGACCCACCTATTACCATGCTTCATGCTAGTGAAACTTCTTCATGCCTTGACTTACCTATTTATGATGAATATGATGATGAGCATGTTGAGTTGCCTAGTTGTGATGCTATGCTTCATAGGATATCTTGTGAAAATTATGTTGGTCACTTCATGTTTGACAATCCATTGACCTTGTCATATGCTATGAGTGAGATCTCCCATATTGCCTCATTTCAATCTCAACATAGTAACTATGCATGCCCCATTAAAATAAATCCCATTTGCACTTATGGCATAGATGACGAGATGATGGTCATTGGCCTTTGCTTCTCTTGTGATGATATTGCCATGCTTCCTTTAAATGATTTATGCAATTCATCTACTATTCCATGCCATGATCACATTGTTCCAAATATGCATTGTTTTGGATGTTGTCAATATTCTCCACGTGATGTTTCTACTCTTGCTCATGAGGAGACCCCCATAGTTTCCTCATACATGTTTGGAGATTTTGATTCATCCCATACTTTGCATGATTCACATAATTCCTTGCACCTTATGCATTCCATGAATAACAATGCTCTACATATTTCTCATGATGCATTACACAATTTGAGTCTCCATTATGCTATACATAACAACAAACCTATCATGATCTATGACATGTTTTTATATCACACATCTCATTTATTTGAGCATTGGATATTTTGTGCTAACCGACACATGCACGTATGCATCATGATGGATGATGTGTACATCTACCACGCACACACAATTTTCTCTTTGTCTTTGTTTTGTGTAGGTACCCACATATACTCGTCAACATCTCAAACCCATGAGTTGACGAAACGAGCTCTTGAGAGCAACGATGCTTTGGGATCCCGTGGACTATCCTTCCCACCGCTCCCTTCGCGCAAGGACTACGCGCATCTCTTCTACTTGGCTCTCACACGGCTATGGGCTATTTACCACTTGCCACCTTATGCTCATTTTACCGTGTTCACTTTGCATGTTATTTTTACTCCTATGCCTTTGCCATGCAATTGTGACCCTTGCTTGCATATACCCATGATTCACCATTATGCTACTTCTATGTGTATTTGCATGCTTGGTGGAGATCCTTGTTATTTTTGCCATGTTTATCATGTGCCCCATGCTATTGATGCTTGTTGTGTTGGGAGAGTCATGATGCCCCATTGCTATTTACATATGGTCTCTCGCCAATACATTGATGATAATTTTCTCATATCCTGCTTTCATGCTTGTGCTATGCCATGTGAATTATTCATGCCCATTATTTGCACACATGACATGCTCGCCATGATTCCTCCTAGTATGTTGCATCTTCGCACTACTAGCGTGCTTGACTTGATCGCTATGATAGCTCGCTATGTTGCATCACCCATGTTCCACTATCACTTGCTTTCTTGGGTTGATGACATATATGCTCATGCCTCTCACATGATATATCTTGATCATTATCTCTTGTGTCCATTAGTTGCCTCTTTCATATCCACTTGTATTGAGTGCAAACATACTATGCTTATTGATCTTGGAGACTTTGACACTTTACTTGTGATGCATGCTTGTTTGATTGAGCCTCTTGTATTTGGATGTTTTTACATCATATGCCTCCATACTTTGAAATGCTCCCTTGTACTTTCTTATGATGAGCATGATGCATACACTTGTTCGGTATCTTACCACACGAATGATAGGTTACTTCCGCTAACCTCATTTGTTTTTCCGAGTGTTTGTCATGTTCTTTCATTTTGAAGGATTCACAAGGCATTACCGTCATGAGACATATTGGTTATGTGAAGGCATACACGATGTGCGACACCAACATTTTCGACATCCTCATAAAGGTGAACTCCTTCCCTTTGAGCCATCCTCAAGTTTGCATATTGGATGGGTCACTCTTTCATTGTTGTTTCTTTCTTGTTGTCTACATGTTACATCTATTGGATGGAGGAGCAACATTGGAGATTGGCTCTTTGGACCTTCGCATTGAGGAGCGCTCGCATTTATTGGATGCATCTTTGGAATTCCACTCATGCCACGACATCGAGCATTGGTACTCCACCATCTCCATATTTGTTGATTGTGCTCATACATGTCATGCTCGATGGACATATCATTCTCACCACAAGTTTGCATCCTATGCATGGATTGACACACATTATGATTGCCTTGTTGCATCTTGTATTCCCATGTCATCCATGATATTTAAGCTTGTTCACTTCCTTAGCAAATTTGTTGTGATCTTTCTTGATGGCATATTCATACATAATGATCACATTACCTACCATCAATTGCATGATGACATTCACATATTGAGCATCCATTGCTATGTTCATGCTTTTGATGCACCATCCCATTATGACATCATATTACACCGTGGTTGCATTGCCCATACTCATAACACAATTGTGTGCACAATGATTGCATTTGCTCCCATGAATGCTTTACATGTCATTTTACATCATTTGGATAAGCATCTCATGCCTTGTCATGAACAATTCCTTTGGACGGACTCATTCTTACATGATGGACATTTTGGGTGCGCTAACCATTGTATTTCCGAGTGTTTCTTGTGTTTGCTCTTTTTGAATGTCTATCACTCCGGCGACACCTTGGACTACTTGGATTGCGCCATGTCTTCAACTTCGTCCAACTACAAGTCCGTCTACGACAACCGTTTCCATGGTGATGAGGATCACGATCCGAGGTCGGATCTTTCCCAAGGGAGGGGAGATGATGCGGAGCATCCCACGTTCATCCCCATGTACACTCCAACTACTCTCCAAGCCCCAAGGACACATAAGACGAGACCTCGACTATTCGCCATTGGACACAAGGTGAACCCGTTCCTACATGCTTCCCCTTTCCATTCGTGTGAGACATGGTTGCTACCTAAGGCGAGGACTCTATGCATGCCTAGGTACCAAGGAGACCCTCTCGGAGATGCTCGGAATGATGGAAAAGTCCCCAAGTACAAGGATGAAGGAACACGACGAGAGGAACCGGAGAAGTCTGCAGAGCCCGGATATCCGGCGTCAGCCCGGACATCCGGCCCTTCCCGCAAGCCCGGACATCCGGCCCCAGCCCGGACATCCGGCGCCCACCACAGCAGCCGAAGGACCACAGGGCCCGGACATCCGTCCCTCCAGGCCCCGGACATCCGGCCTCCCACGAAGCCCCAGATATCCGGCCCCTCGCCCGTAAAACCGGCGCCCCGCACCCGATTGCGTCTGAATGACCCAGGCCAGCCCGGACATCCGGCCACCAGCCCGGACATCCGGCGCCTCCTGAAGCCCTAGACATCCGGGCCGACGCCCGGACATCCGGCTCCGCCTGTCTGCGCACAGGAAAGGGCCGAGACCCATGTACCTCTTCGCCCCCCTAGACTATATATACTCCATCCCCTTCCTCTTTCTAGGTCAGCGTTGATTTAGCTCATTAGATATAGCTTCGCTCTTCCATACCGGATCTACTCGACGAGAGAGACCGCGGCCCCTCTTCGGAGAAGATCCACCTTGGATTCAAGACCCCCTCTCGGGTGGCCCCCATCAAGTCCTCCTCACGGAGAAGAACGGCTACCGTTTGTATCGTCCTTTGTTGACCTTGAATCATGTATCTCCCTTTGTGTTCTTTGATCTAGCATTTGTGTGACCGATTCCTTGTTGGTTGAGTGTTTTCCATCGTTCCTCCCCGTGATTTCCTCGTGTTCTTCCGCTCGTTCTTCGTGATTCCCCCGTAGGATCCGCTCCAACGTGAAAGATCGTCCACGTAGGGTTCCGCCCTACATCAATAGACCTCCTCGATAACGTAGGGACCTTCCCATTTTGAGAGAAGTTTTCCTGCAAAAAACCTTAAACGAGAGTTGAACAACAACACATAATCTCCTACGTTAAATTCACGCTTTTGCATCCTCTTATCATGCCAGCGTTTGACTTTTTCTTTGAAAAGCTTGGCATTCTCATAAGCTTGGGTTCTCCACTCATCAAGAGTGCTAATATCAAACAACCTCTTCTCACCGGCAAGTTTGAAGTCATAATTGAGCTCCTTAATAGCCCAATATGCTTTATGTTCAAGTTCAAGAGGTAAATGGCATGCTTTTCCATAAACCATCTTATATGGAGACATAACCATAGGATTTTTGTATGCAGTTCTATAGGCCCATAATGCATCATCAAGTTTTTTGGACCAATTCTTTCTAGATCTATTCACAGTCTTTTGAAAAATTAATTTGAGCTCTCTATTGCTCAACTCTACTTGACCACTAGACTGTGGATGATAAGGAGATGTGATTCTATGATTGACATCATACTTAGCAAGCATCTTACGGAAAGCACCATGAATAAAATGTGAACCGCCATCAGGTCATAAGATATCTAGGGACTCCAAACCTCGGAAAAATAACTTCTTTAAGCATTTTAATAGAAGTGTTATGATCAGCACTACTAGTTGGAATAGCTTCTACCCACTTAGTAACGTAATAAACAACAACTAAAATATGTGTATAACCATTGGAGGCAGGAAAAGGTCCCATATAATCAAAGCCCCAAACATCAAACGGTTCAATGACAAGAGAGTAATTCATAGGCATTTCTTGACGTCTACTAATGTTACCTATTCTTTGACATTCATCACAAGATAAGACAAACTTACGAGCATCTTTGAAGAGAGTAGGCCAATAAAAACCAGATTGTAGTACCTTGTGTGCAGTTCTATCTCCAGCGTGGTGCCATCCATAGGATTCAGAGTGACACTTGCGTAGGATTTGTTCCTGTCATGCTAAGGCACTCAACGTCTAATAATACCATCTACTCCTTCCTTATAAAGGTGTGGATCATCCCAGAAGTAATGTATTAAATCATAAAAGAACTTTTTCTTTTGCCGATATGTGAAACTAGGCGATAAATATTTAGCAACAATGTAATTAGCATAATCAGCATACCAAGGAGCAGTACGAGAAGCATTGGCAACCGCTAATTGTTCATCAGGAAAGCTATCAATATTAATAGGCAGTGGGTCATCAAGAACATTCTCTACCCTAGACAAGTTGTCTGCAATGGGGTTCCCAGCTCCCTTTCTATCAATAATATGCAAATCAAATTCTTGGAGCAAGAGAACCCATCTAATGAGTCTAGGCTTAGCATCTTTCTTTTCCATAAGATATTTAATAGCAGCATGATCAGTGTGAATAGTAACTTTGGAATCCACAATATAGGGTCTAAACTTATCACATGCAAACACAACTGCTAAGAACTCTTTTTCAGTAGTAGCATAATTTCTCCGGCAGTATCAAGATTCTTACTAGCATCTGGATAACATTCAATTTCTTATCGACTCTTTGCCCTAAAACAACACCTACATCATAATCACTAGCATCGCACATAATTTCAAAAGGTAAATTCCAATCAGGTGGTTGAACAATAGGTGCAGTGATCAAAGCTTTCTTAAGTGTTTCAAATGCTTCTACACAATCATCATCAAAGACAAAAGGAATATCTTTTTGCAATAAATTAGTCAGAGGCCTAGAGATTTTAGAAAAGTCCTTAATGAACCTCCTATAAAAACCGGCGTGACCAAGGAAACTTCTTATACCTTTTATGTCCTTGGGACATGGCATCTTTTCAATAGCATCAACTTTGGCTTTATCAACTTCAATACCTCTCTTGGAGATCTTGTGCCCCAAGACAATGCCTTCATTAACCATAAAGTGACACTTTTCCCAATTCAGAACGAGACTAGTGTCTTCGCATCTCTACAAAACTCGATCAAGGTTGCTAAAACAATCATCAAAAGAGGATCCATAGAAGGAGAAGTCATCCATGAATAGCTCAAAAATCTTTTCACAAAAATCAGAAAATATAGCCATCATGCATCTTTGAAAGGTAGCAGGTGCATTACATATACCGAAAGGCATACGTCTATAAGCAGAAGTACCAAAAGGGCAAGTAAAGGTAGTTTTAGATTGATCCTTTGTTGACACAGGTATTTGAGAGAAACCAGAATATCCATCTAGAAAGCAAAAATGCGTGTGTTTGGATAGCCTTTCTAGCATTTGATCAATAAAAGGTAAAGGGTAGTGATCTTTCTTAGTAGCTTTATTTAACTTACGGAAATCAATTACCATCCTATAAACTGTAATAATTCTTTGCGGGATCAATTCATCTTTATCATTAGGAACAACGGTAATACCTCCCTTTTTAGGGACACAATGGACAGGGCTTACCCATTCACATTAGCAACGGGATAAATAATACCTGCCTCAAGGAGCTTTAGAATCTCATTTCTTACCACTTCCTTCATTTTGTGATTTAATCGTCTTTGAGGATCTCTAACTGGTTTGGCATCTTTCTCCACTGAAATTTTGTGTTGACATAATGTGGGACTAATGCCCTTAAGATCATCCAGTATATCCAATAGCGGCTCGGTGCTTCTTGAGTTTTCAATAATCTTTCTTCTTCTTTCTCTGAAAGGTTAGCACTTATAATAACAGGATATATTTCTTTCTCTTCAAGATAAGCATACTTAAGATTATCGGTAATGGTTTGAGTTCAAAACGGGATCACCCTTGGGTCGAGGGGATCCCAGAATTTCAACGGGAAGGTTATGTTTCAGATAGGTTCTGTTTAAGGAACACTTCATCTATTTCTTCCTTTCCTTCATAAACATATCGCTTTCATGGTCTAACAAATATTGTTCTAATGGATCAGTTGGAGGAACAACAATGGAAGCAAGACCAATAATTTCATCCTTACTAGATGGTTCCCTTTCACGAGGTTGTCTACTAAACTTGGCAAAATTAAACTCATGAGACATACCATCTATTCCAACAGTGACAATATTCCTTTCATGATTAATCTTAGCACTAGCTGTATTCAAGAAGGGTCTACAAAAAATAATGGGACAAAAATCATGTTGTGGAGAGGCAAGAACAAGAAAATCAGCAGGGTATTTAACCTTCCCGCACAAAACTTCAACATCTCTCACAATCCCAATAGGTTTAATGGTATCCCTATTAGCAAGCTTAATAGTAACATCAATGTCTTCTAATTCAATGGGTGCAATGTCATGCATAATTTCGTTATAAAGGTCATAAGGTATCGCACTGGCACTAGCACCCATATCACACAAGCCATGATAACAATGATCTCCTATTTTGACAGAAATAATAGGTGTGCCTACAACAGGTCTACGTGTCTTAGTATCAGGTCTAGCAATATTAGCAGTTTCACCCAAGAAAGAAATAACATGCCCATCTAAATCCTCGTCCAAGAGATCTTTAACCATAGCAATACTAGGTTCAACATTAATTTGTTCAGGAGGTGTATAGGTCCTAGTATTACTCTTACGAACAACAGTAGAAGCTTTAGCATGATTCTTTATCCTAACAGGAAAAGGAGGTTTTTCAACATAAGCAGTAGGAACAATAGGATCACTATAGGTAATAGTCTTTTCTTCGACTGTAATAGGTGCAACTACTTTCACTTCAACAGGAGGGTTATTTTTAAACCACTTCTCTTTAGGGAGATCAACGTGAGTAGCAAAAGTTTCACAAAAAAGTAGCTACTATCTCAGAGTCAAGTCCATACTTAGAGCTAAATCCACGGAAAGCATCGGTATCCATAAAAGATTTAACACAATCGAACTTAGGTGTCATACCTGACTCCTTACCATCATCGGAACCCCAATCTTCAGAGTTGCGTTTAATTCTTTCCAATAAGTCCCATTTGAAATCAATAGTCTTCAGCATATAAGAACCAGCACAGGAAGTATCGAGTAGGTTGCGATTATCGAGAGAAAACCGAGCATAAAAATTCTGAATAATCATTTCCCGAGAGAGCTCATGATTGGGGCATGAATACAACATTGACTTAAGCCTCCCCCAAGCTTGAGCGATGCTTTCTCCTTCGCGAGGCCAGAAATTATATATGTAATTACGATCACGATGAACAAGATGCATAGGATAGAACTTCTGGTGAAAGTCCAACTTCAATCACTTATAATTCCAAGATCTCGTATCATCACATAGCCTATACCATGTCATTGCATCTCCCTTCAAAGATAAAGGGAAGACCTTCCTTTTGACAACATCATCGGGAATACCTGCAAGCTTAAATAATCCACAAACTTCATCCACAAAGATAAGGTGTAAATCGGGATGCAATGTTCCGTCTCCTGCAAAAGGATTAGCTAGTAGTTTTTCTATCATACCCGAAGGAATCTCAAAGTGAATAATTTCATAAAGTTTAGTAGGTTGAGGAGCATCTCTTTGCTCTTCTGGTTGGGGTGAAGATACCCCAAACGAGCCCCTCAAGGGATTAGATTCCATAGTGACAAATAACAGAAAATTTCAGCACACTATATAAATGTTTCCTTACCAAGTTCCACTCACCAAAAGCGCTACGCTCCCGGCAACGGCGCCAGAAAAGAGTCTTGATGACCCACAAGTATAGGGGATCTATCATAGTCCTTTCGATAAGTAAGAGTGTTGAACCCAACGAGGAGCAGAAGGAAATGATAAGCGGTTCTCAGTAAGGTTTTCTCTGCAAGCACTGAAATAGTAGGTGTCAGATAGTTTTGTGATAAGATAAATTGTAACGAGTAAAAAGTAAATAAAGTGCAGCAAGGTGGCCCAATCCTTTATGTAGCAAAGGATAATCCTGGACAAATTCTAATAATGAATAAGGAGCTCCTGAGGACACATTGGGAATTATCGTCAAGCTAGTTTTCATCACGTTCATAAGATTCGCGTTCGGTACTTTGATAATTTGATATGTGGGTGGACCGGTACTTGGGTACTGCCCTAACTTGGACAAGCATCCCACTTATGATTAACCCCTATTGCAAGCATCCGCAACTACAATAAGAAGTATTACGGTAAACCTAACCACATCATTAAACATATGGGTCTATATCAGTCCCTAACGAAGCAACGCATAAACTAGGGTTTAAGCTTCTGTCACTCTAGCAACCCATCATCTAATTATTACTTCCCCATGCCTTCCTATAGGCCCAAATAATGGTGAAGTGTCATGTAGTCGACGTTCACATGACACCACTAAAGGAAAAGACAACATACATCTCATCAAAATACCGAACGAGTACCAAATTCACATGACTACTAATAGCAAGACTTCACCCATGTCCTCAGGAACAAACGTAACTACTCACAAAGCATATTCATGTTCATAATCAGAGGGGTAATAATATGCATAAAGGATCTGAACATATGATCTTCCACCAAGTAAACCAAATAGCATCAACTACAAGGAGTAATCACACTAGTAGCAACCCAAAGGTATCAATTTGTGGTTTTGATACAAGATTGGATACAAGAGATGAACTAGGGTTTTGAGAGGAGATGGTGCTGGTGAAGATGTTGATGGAGATTGACCCCCTCCCGATGAGAGGATCGTTGGTGATGACGTTGGTGATGATTTCCCCCTTCTGGAGGGAAGTGTCCCCGGCAGAACAGCTCGCCAGAGCCCTAGATTGATTCCGCCAAGGTTCCGCCTCGTGGCGGTGGAGTTTCGTCCGTAAGCTTGCCCCGATTTTTCCAGGTAAAAGTGATGATATAGCAGAAGATGGATGCCGGAGGCCCACCAGGGGGCCCAGGAGATAGGAGGCCGCGCCCTACAGCGGGCGCCCCCTGTCTCCTGGTCAGGGTGTGGGCCCCCTGGCCTATTTCTTTCGCTCATAAATTCTTAATGAATCCAAAAAGTTGTTTCGTGGAGTTTTAGGACTTCTGGAGTTGTGCAGAATAGGTTTCCAAAGTTTGCTCCTTTTCCAGCCAGAACTCCAGCTGCCGGCATTCCCCCTCTTCATGGTAAACCTTGTAAAATAAGAGAGAATAGCCATAAATGTTGAGATATAATGTGTAATAACTGCCCATAATGGAATAAATATTGATATAAAAGCATGATGCAAAATGGACGTATCACACATTGTTACTGAAGAGTCCGATCATGTTGCACTCCTAATCCGGGCGATGGAGACAGCTCCAATCGATGACCGGAAGGGCCCTCATTCGTTCAGATGGGAGGAGGCGTGGGTGAAGCATAATGAGTACGCGGCGATGGTGGCTGCAGCTTGGCAGGCGGCGAATAACGGCGATATCGGGCTGGCTGCGGTGTGGTCTAAGCTTCACCAAGTATCCAGAGAAATGCAACAATGGGGCAGGGCTGTGTTCGGTTCTATTAGAAAACAAATTGCATGTTTGAAAACGCAGTTGGAGGATGCAAAAAGAAGAGCCCTAGGGACGGGTTACTCACTGGAGATCAAGGACCTAGAAGGGCAGCTGCGGGATATATATGAGAAGGAAGAGATTCTGTATAGGCAACGATCTAGAGTGGATTGGTTGGCTGCTGGCGATCAAAACACAAAATATTTTCAGAATAGGTGCTCGCATAGGAAGCGGAAGAACACAGTAAGGGCACTTGTAAGGGAGGATGGATCACGATGCACCACCGACGAGGGGATGAGGGGGATGGCTGCTATGTTCTATCAGAATCTGTTTAGATCGGAGCGGTCTACCGATGCACATCAATTGTTACAAAACATAGAGCCGGCGGTTACACAAGCTATGAATGATAAACTGATGCCTCCAACTACTGATGATGAGATTGAAAGAGCGTTGTTTCAGATGGGACCGACTAAAGCGCCGGGACCGGATGGCTTTCCAGCGATGTTCTACCAAAGACACTGGTCTTTGGTACGAGATGATGTGTGTAGAGCGGTGCGGGATTTATTGGGAGGTGTTTCAGCTCCGGACAGTTTTAATTCGATGGTCATCGTCATGATTCCCAAAGTCAACTCACCGGAGTTACTTTCCCAGTTCAGACCGATCAACCTTTGTAACGTACTTTATAAAATTGCAGCTAAGGTACTAGCTAATAGATTGAAGCTCATTCTTCCGGTGTTGATATCAGAAGAACAGAGTGTGTTTGTCCCTGGTCGACTTATCACAGATAACGTGTTTGTGGCCTACGAAAAGTGGACTCGATCAGGACAAGAAAGAGAAAAAAACCGTTATGTGCGGTCAACCTAGATATGATGAAAGCATATGACAGAGTAGAGTGGATTTTCTTGGAGTAGATGTTATCTCGGTTTGGTTTTCTCGTGGCTGGATATCAATGGTTATGAGGTGTGTAACTTCAGCAAACTTCTCGGTCAAACTAAATGGAGGGTTTTCTAGGGTTTTCTCCCATCCGTGGGGCCAGACAGGAGATCCACTTTCTCCTTATTTATTCCTCTTTTGTGTGGAGGGCATCTCAGCTTTACTAAAAAATGCCCAAGATAACCGGATGATTAAGGGTGTACCATTTGGGAGCACTGGCCCCCATGTGACACATCTCTTGTTTGCTGATGATAGTATTATTCTTTTGGAAGGGTCTCAGGACAATCTGGTAGCCCTGAAGGAGATTCTAGAAAAATTTGAAGCCGCATCTGGCCAAAAGGTAAACTTGCAGAAATCATCGATATTTTTTGGTAAAGGGTGTGTGCAGGAAGACAAGGGCATACTGATGCAGGCCATTGGGATTGACTCCGAGGCACTCGGCGAGAGGTATTTGGGACTACCAATGGTGGTTGGCCGGTCCAAAGATGGCTCCTTCAAATATGTTACTGAATGTTCGAAGGGGAAGGTCTCAGGATGGAAGGGACAAGGGCTCTCAAAAGAGGCCAGAGAAGTTCTAGTTAAATCAGTGCTACAAGCCACACCGACCTTTACCATGAGCTGTTTTCAACTCACAAAGAAGATGTGCGGGAACCTGACTTCAATCTCATCGAAATTCTGGTGGGGGCAGCAAATGGTGAACGGAAGGTGCATTGGCTAGCTAGCATGGGAGAAAATGTGCACCACAAAACGTGATGGTGGGATGGGGTTCAGAGACCCAGTTGCTTTTAACCAAGCGCTGTTGGCGAAACAAGCGTGGAGAATTCTATAGAACGAAACTCTTTGTGTGCGTGTATACTCAAATCTCCCTACTTCAAGGAAGGATCGATCATGAGTGCAACATGTCCTGCAGGAGCCTCATACACCTTTCCTAGCATACTTTACGGTCGAGATTTGTTGAGGGAAGGGACTGTTTGGCGCATTGGCGATGGATAAACAATCAATATCCACCATGATAGCTGGATACCGAGGCAGGGCAGCCTCAAGCCGCTAGGGCAGGTTTTTGTACCTGCTGTGATAAAGGTTCGGGACCTGATGACACCAAATGGGAAAGCCTGGGATGCTAACAAAGTTGACGCTATGTTCTCAATGGAGACATAAAACAGATTGCCATTGGGGGACCGGGCATGGCAGATTATCTTGCATGGAACTATACAAAAATGGAGTGTTTATAGTAAGGTCAGCATACCATCTTAAGATGACTCTGAATGCGTTGAAGTCCGGACGGCCGGGCCCATCCTCGTCAGTTCAGAAACACAAGGGATGGCTGGGTCTATGGGACACAAATGCTCCAAACAAGGCCAAGATACATATGTGGAGGTTGATGCGTAATGGACTAGCAGTTGGGACGGAGCTGCTACGACGGCGTATTAAAGCAGGCGTTTTTGCACTGCGTGCGGAAGAGAGGAGACGATACATCACAGATTTTGGGCATGCCCACATTCGACTCTCTTCTGGAAGGTTCTGTGCTCGGAGAAAGGAGTTGCGGTGGCGACCCCACCGTGTCAGGCTGACTCCTCGAGTGTGATCTCTACGTGGCTGCAAGGGTGGTTTGCGAGGCGAAGCGGCGGCGAATGGGCGGCAATGGTCCAGCTTGCTATGGACTTTGGCTCGCATATAATGAAGCGAAGGACGGAAGAAAATAGCAACGCCACATGAAATAGCAAACTCGGTCTGTGTATATATGACGGAATGGCAGGCAAGACACGTAAGGGAGCGCCAAGGAGAAAGTGCATGTGATTCAAAGGTGGAATGCGCCGAAGAGGGCTGGATCAAAGCCAACTCGGATGGAGCACTATCAAAAAATGGCGACAAGGGTGGCGGGGGAGTCGTTCTGCGAGGACATGCAGGGGACTTCAGAGCGGCTGCATGCCATGTCTTCCACAATGTCTCGGACCTGGAGGTGGCGGAGATATTGGCGTGCAAGAGGGCAGTCCAACTAGCTGCTGAGATCAATGTACAGAGGCTTCATTTGGAGACTGGTAGCAAGGCTGTGGCGACTATGCTTCAAGGGCAAGAGAAGAGTCTGGCTGCTATATATGGGGCCAACGGTGGAGGAAATCAAGGCCATGTTTCCTTTCTTCCAGGAAGTAAAGGTCTCTTGGGTTCGTTGATCCGCGAATGGTGCCGCTCATAAACTTGCTAGAGTAGGTCTGGGGGAGGCTCTTTGTAAGGTGTGGCTTATGGTGCCACCAAACTTTGTGCTTGGGGTGATCTCTGATGAGATCCCAGACTCTTTTTAGTTGAATAAAGTGCGGCATTAACCCTAAAAAAAGGCTTGTCTGTTGTCTACTTGCTCACATATATAAATTGGTGTAATTTTGTGTAAATCGGCGAGGTGGTATTAATACACGCGACCCCCGTTGTTTTTACATGAATACACACGACCCTTTATTAGAAGCGGCTCTTTGTTTTTGACAGAAGCCAAACCCAGCCCGGCTGGTTCCTTCCTTTCTACTGTAAAGTCCGGGCGTGGGTTCGATCCTCGCACACCACATATTATTTTTCGTTCATTGATCGTAGCAGCACAGCCTCAAAGGGCCGGCCCATGATGGTGTGCGACGATCCAATTTTTTTCCTGAACTTATAGGACTGCAGGTTCAATAAAGAAAAAACAAAAGGACTTTTGGGAAAATTGCTGCGACGGTGAACCCGATAAAGTCGGTCCGTGCTTTATTATTAGGGAAAGACTAGTTGATTCTAACACAGAAGTACGAATCGTCTCTTCACAGCTGCACGTCAGGATGTGGATACGCTCAGCCTGGATCAGGCTTTTGAGAACTTGATATCTGCGATGAAGAAACATGAGAAGAACTCGTTGTTGAAATATGGGGTGGGCTTTAGGCCCATCCAACAATTTCAGAAAAATCTCTAAGGGCCCATGTAGGTGTAATAACAGGGGGTGGTGAAAAGTTTAGTCCCACCCCGGAAGTGGAAGGAGAGTTGGAGTGGTTTATAAGGGATTCTCTCCCTCATGCTATTGGAGCTTGAGAAGAGAAGAAACCTCACAGACTTCTCCTCCGCCGCAGGCAAGCCCACGGGTTGTGGGAATGAGCCGAGCCAGATTTTATTTTTGCCGGTCAGGAACGGAGAGTTTTTGACAGTGGGCCACGATCTGAGACATCGGATCATGGGCTATTTCCGAACCGACTCGGGATCGGTCCAGCACAGATTGAAATAGGAGCCGGTTCGACAGAAAGCTTTTGAAAACGCAGTGCACCTGTGTAAATAAGGAACAAGACGAATACTGAAGTTAAACGAGCATCCCACACCAAAGGTACCCCACATAGGCCTTCCCGAAACCCCCAAATACTAACGTAAACAAAGTGGGTGTCCAGCACACGTCTCTCCACCTGACGCACATATATATATATATATATTTTATATATATATATATATATATATATATATATATATATATATATATATATAGAGAGAGAGAGAGAGAGAGAGAGAGAGACACACACACACACCAGCCACCGGCTAACCCTAGCCACCATGAACATATCACATCTACTCCCACGCCACACGCCTGTCGTTCTCTTTTTGTTGCTATCGCCGGCGACTCCATCCCGTTCACTGCGTACACAGTTGACGGGAGAGGAGGCCTCCAAAATCCTGCCTCTCCAGATTCTGTACGGGAGAGGGGCAATTAGGTTTTTGGGGAGCGTCATGTACGCGACTGCTCGCCTTCGATCGTCTGCTTCGTTCACATCCGTTTCATCAATAACATGTCCGCCGACGCCGAGAGGGCTGCTGCCGAGAAGGCTGCTGCTGACAACAAGACGGCCGAGGAGGCCCCCGCTGCTGCTACGGCCAACTGGCCAATTGGAGGGTATAACCTAATTATCCTGCACCTATTTACTACTGTTTTATCCGTACTAGTGATCTTCTTAGATGTTCCTACTATATGTCTAGTACGTGATATATTGGTCGAATATCAGTATGCTGTTAGCACGATTTATGTCATGCTAGTAATTTTCACTTGGATTAATTTAATCAAAAAACTGCCTATTTATTCAGCAATCCAAATACCTAATGTGTGTAGGAGTTTTTTGAATGCGGGTTTTGTTGCTGCATTGAAGCCGACCACGTTTACGGGGACATACTTTAAGTGTTGGCAGACCAAAACCACCTTATGGCTCACGGCCATGAACGTGTTCTAGGTCACCGGTGTGACTCCCACGGGAACGATCGCTCCTGAACAGGAGAAGGCGTTCAGGGAGGACACCATCATGTTTATCAGAGCAGTTCTGAGCGTGGTCAGTGATAAGTTGGTCAATGCATATTTACATATGCAGATCGCCAAGGATTTGTGGGAGGCGCTCGAATCTAAATTCGGCACCACCGATGCTAGGAGCGAGATGTATATCATAGAGCAGTTCCATGATTACAAAATGGTCGAGAACCGTTCTGTATTGGAGCAGGCTCATGAGATGATATGCATAGCTAAGGAGCTTGAGCTTCTTAAGTGCAATTTACCGGCAAATTTGTCACGGGTTGTATAATTGCTAAGCTCCCTAATTCGTGGAGAAAGTTTGCTACCACTCAAACATCAGCGGCGTGAATTCTCGAGTTGAGGATGTCATGGGCCATCCGAGTGTTGAGCAGAATTTGAGGGCAAAGGACTCATACGGAAAAGGGGTTGAAGGAACTTCATTGCAAATATGGTGCATCGAAGAACCCCAATTCCCACAAGTCCAAGGGAAAGAATGGTGTCCAACAGAATACCGACTTCAAAAAGAAGGGCAAGAAGACCATCAAGAATAATAAGAATGGAGATGGTTGCTTCAATTGTGGTTCTGAGGAACATTGGGCCAGCAAGTGACCAAACAGGTTCAAGAAGCCAGCGCAGGACTCCAAGTCCGTCAACATGATTGTTGGCAACAATGAGAATGGTGCATCTGGGTACGGTAATTTATTTACTATATTTTCAGTGTTTCAGTCCGTCGATTGGTGGGTGGACACAGGTGCAGGTGTTCATGTGTGTGCTGACATTTCGTTGTTTTCTTCTTACCAGGCCACAGGACACGGGTCTGTATTGATGGGGAATGGCGCGAGTGCTTCTGTTCATGGTGTTGGCACGATCGATCTGAAGTTTACTTTGGGAAAGATCTTGCAGCTGAAGAACATGCAGCATGTCCCCGCCATCAAGAAGAACCTCGTTAGTGGCTCCCTTCTATGTAGAGAAGGGTTTAAGTTGGTCTTCGAGTCTAATAAATTAGTTGTTACTAAATATGGACAATTTGTTGGAAAAGGTTATGAGTGCGGAGGAATGTTCCGCCTTTCCCTCGCTGAGTTTTGTAATAAAGCCATAAACAAAATTCATTCGAGTGTAAATGAATCTGAAGTTTTGCATTCACGCCTTTGTCACATTAGTTTTGGTGTTATGATGCGGCTAGCTAAGTTGAATTTAATCCCGAGTTTCACTTTAGCCAAAGGTTCTAAGTGCCATTCATGTGTGCAAGCTAAGCAACCTCGCAAGCCCCATAAGGCTGTGGAGGAGAGACACTTGGCACCATTAAAACTCATATATTCTGATCTTTGTGAGATGAATGGTGTGTTGACTAAAGGTGAAAAGAAATACTTCATGACGTTGATAGATGATTCCAGTAGATATTGCTATGTGTATCTATTAAATACCAAAGATGAGACTCTACACTATTTTAAAATCTATAAGGCAGAAGTTGAAAATCAACTTGAAAAGAAAATTAAACGAGTCCGGTCAGATCGTGGTGGAGAGTACTTCTCAAGTGAGTTGAATTCCTTTTATGCAGAACACGACATTATTCATGAGAGGACGCCTCCCTATTCACCCCCGTCAAACGGGGTTGCCGAATGAAAAAACCATACTCTAACTGATTTGGTTAATGCCATGTTAGATACATTAGGTTTATCCAAGGCATGGTGGGGGAGGTGATATTGAACGCATGTCATGTCCTGAATAAAGTTCCGACAAAGGATAATGAGATCACTCCCTATGAGCAATGGGCAATGAGAAGGACGACACTCTCGTACTTGCGTACTTGGGGCTATTTGGCTAAAGTCAATGTGCCGATCCCCAAAAAGCGTAAGCTTGGACCAAAGACCATGGACTACGTTAATTTTGGCTACACTAAGAACAACGTCGGTTATAGATTTCTAGTATTGAAATCTGAGATACTTGACCAGAAGGTCGGTACAATTATTGAGTCTAATCTTTGAGGATGTTTTTTCTGTGAGAGATATGCAAAGCACTTCTAGACAAGAATATGAAGAGACTCCTGAGCCTGTCATTCCTATAGATTATTATGAACAAACACGTGATGAAAATCCCGAGGAGGATGATCGTAACGCCTGGATAATTAGGCTACAGATAAAACTCTCCTAATGATGCCATGTCATCTGCGACATTATTGCTAATCTTTTGTTAGTTCAAACAAATTCAAAAATCAACTAAAAATATGGCAAACAAACAAATGTCTTCAAACATTGAAACAAAATGTTACAGCAAGTGCCAAAATGGCATAGGTAATTATAGTGCAGCAAACACCTTTTTAGAAAATGCCTAAATATAGTAAAATGAAATAAAACAGAAAAGAGAAATAAAGAAAAGAAAAATAAAAACAGAAAAAAAAAAAGACAGGCCCCTGGCCAACTTGGACAGATCGCCCAACTGTCGACCCACCGCCCAACCGCCCCCACTCACTCCCCATAACCCCAAAACCCTAGCTGCTTCCCCACATCGCCCCTCCCCTCCCCCACTCCTCCCGATTGATTCCCGATCCCTCGCCTCTGCACATCAACGCCGGCGCCGAGCTCCCCGCGGACTGCTTCCTCCTCCCCGCCGCCTGCTTCCCCTCCGCCGCTCGTCACCGTCCTCCTCCTCAATCGTCACGCCTAATATGCACCCTATCCAAAGGAACTCGACGGTCCCACCAAGGATAGACCCGCATATTGAAACGCTTTTGCAAGGTGGATATCATTACATCAACATTACATAATATATGGGGATACATCCAAGACATACAATGTCACATGAATAGAACAATACATCATATATAAGATCAACATCCGACTACGGATGAATCATAAACAGAAACTCAAACAATATCCACCCTGCTAGCCCAGGCTGCCGACCTGGAACCTATCCCCTGATCGAAGAAGCGTAAGAAGAACTCCAAAACAAGTAAACATCGCTCTCACGCCATGATCATCGCACAACCTGTACACTGCAACTGTTGGTGTAGTAATCAGGAGCCACGAGGACTCAGCAATCCCATTACCATGGGTATCAAGACTAGCAAAGCTTAAAGGGAAAGGAAGGGATAAAGTGGTGAGGTTGCAGCAGCGACTAAGCATATATGGTGGCTAACATACGCAAATGAGAGCGAGAAGAGAAACAAAGGAACGGTCGTCAACTAGTAATGATCAAGAAGTGATCCTGAACTCCTACTTACGCCGACATAACCCGAAACCGTGTTCTCCTCTCGATCAACCCCAAAAGAGACACTCACGGTTACGCACACGGTTGGTGTATTTTAGAAGAGTTTGCTTCAAGTTTACTACAACCGGATATTAACAAATTCCCATCTGCCACATAACCGCGGGCACGGCTCTCGAAAGTTTATACCCTGCAGGGGTGTCCCAACTTAGCCCATGATAAGCTCTCGCGATCAACGAAGGATATTCCTTCTCCCCGGGAAGACCCGATCAGTCTCGAATCCGGCTACAAGACATTTCGACAAGAATAAAACAAGACCAGCAAAGCCGCCCGATGTGCCGACAAATCCCGATAGGAGTCGTGACGTACTCTTTCTCGTGGCAACACCGGATGAGACTAGCTACGAGTAAAACCAGACCTCGAGTTTCTCCGAGGGGCCCATGCAGTAGCTTCGGTTCAGGCCAGCACTTAGGGAAGCACTGGCCCGGGTGGGGGGGGGGGCTAAAATAAAGATGACCCTTGGGCTCCGGAAACCCAAGGGAAAAAGGGCATAGGTGAGGCAAATGGTAAAACCAATGTTGGGCCTTGCTGGAGGAGTCTTATTCAAAGCGAACTGTCAAGGGGGTCCCATAAATCACCCGACCGCGTTAGGGACGCAAAATCCGGGAACATAATACCGATATGACGGAAACTAGGGCGGCAAGAGTGGAACAAAACACGAGGCATAAGGCCGAGCCTTCCACCCTTTACCAAGTATATAGATGCATTAATTAAATAAGATATATTGTGATATCCCAACAAGTAAACATGTTCCAACAAGGAACAACATCTCCATGGTCCAACAAGGAACAAACTTCATCTTCACTTGCAACTAACAACGCTATAAGAGGGGTTGAGCAAAGCGGTAACATAGCCAAAAACGGTTTGCATAGGAAAGGTGTCAAAGGTTAGAGGCTGACATGGCAATTTGGGATGGCTTGATAAACAGGTAATAGGTAGCGCAGCATAGCGATAGAACGAAGCAACTAGCATAGCAATGATAGTAGTGGGATCCAGGGTAGCGGTCATCTTGCCTGAAATCCCGCAAGGAAGAAGAACGAGTCCATGAAGAAGACGAACGGATGAAGCCGAACCAAGCGTAAGACGAACGGATCCTCACGATCGCAACGAAACAGAACTAACAAGAAGAAGCACACAACATAGTAAACACACCACACATGAACAAGGCATGATGCACAAACAAGCATGATGCATGACAAGACTACATAAAGCTACTCATGGCAAGGGATGATGCAAACAAGAGCAACACATCAAAGCAAGTTTAAATGAGGCCGGAAACTACATAGAACAACTCCGGTAAGCCCTCATATGCAAACTTCGAAATTGGTCCAGATCTGAATAAACCTTATGTTCAAGTTGTTAAACAGCAAGTTAAAGTGCACCACGAGGATCTACACGAAATTCTAGTCAAGTTACATATAAAGTTCATTAAATTCGGAGCTACGGCCTAGAAGATATGAGCAAAACAAGTTAAACATGGCATTGATGTAAAATGCATCCAAACATTAAGTAAACACCTCAAATCAAGGATGCAACATGATAATATGAAACCACATGCAAAATCAAGCAAGTTTCATATAGAGCACACTCAAAACGGAGCAACGGTTCAACACATACACATGAAACAAGTTTAAAGGACAACATGTCCAAAACAACAACTAGGCATATTGCAAGCATCAAAACAACATGCTACATGACCTCATCAAGAAAAAAAAGGAATGGGCATGATGTACAGGTAAAGCATTAAAAAACATGAACACTGAGCTATCTCCAGAAATCACTAGAACATGCTCAAAATGACATGGAAAGATTACAAATAATAACAGTTTTAGACTTATCAGGAAATAACATCAGGATGCAATGTTTAGAGCTATCAAACAGCATGTTACAGGAACTTATCATGGCAAACAAAGGCATGGCATGATACGACTAAATGCATAGAACAAGAGTCCCTTACTGACCATGAGCCAAAAAGGATCAGAAGATATGATGGCACCCATGTAAACATGGCAAGTTATATGACAGACTCATACATGGCAGGAACAACGATAAGTAGGCATGTTGGTGAGCTTGAACCACTCACTACAGAGCAATAAATGGCATGGCAAGGCAACTAACAGTAAGAATACATGGCATAGAAGCTATACATGGCAAGAACAACATCATAGCATACACCGATCAACTACAACAACCTTGGCAAAATTGAATAACATGTAAACAACCTGCCAGGAAACATTTTATAGCAAAAGTAGAGCTCGATTGACTCAAGCTATGGCACTCCATAATTGCAAAAAATGGCATGGATGGATAGAGCATAACCATATGTTCAAAACCTCCTTACTGAAGTATCTCAAAATAAGCATGGATCTCTCTGTAGCATCAAGTTTACATGGCATAAAAATATCAGCAGAACAGGGGCTGAAATCAGCAACATCATGAAGCCTAGTTTGCATGCTTGTGCTAGTCACCACAGAGATCACAAAAATACATGGCATGCACCCCTGTAAAGATGGTATGGCATATTACAAAACACATGTAGGACTCAAATTCATAGGGTGCACACATCAATCATGGCAAAAATGACAAAAGTGCATGTTCTGATAAGAATCTGAAACTAACATCATATAGCCCTCTTCTAACAGCATTTCGGGCATCAAGATGAGCTCAAATGAAAATGATGCAATGAGATGAAATGTTGTACTCGTCGAGGCGAACAATTTGACATATTACACGCACAAAACGGAGCTACGTATGTGTAACACCCTGGTTGTAAACTTCCCCTTTTTGGGCAATATATCATTTCACCTCATCCAATTCTTGTGGGTTCTTGTCATGCTTGGCCTCTTGCTGTTTTGGTTGTGTTGGGTTTTCTTTTCTTTGTTTGCTCCTTTTACCATATTGCATTTGTGCATATTGTCTCTTGCATTCCCCTTCTTGTCATGTGATTGTGGATGTGCATGTCATATGGTTGTGGTTTTCCCTTGCATGTCATGTGGGTGCATGTTTCTTCCTCTCTTGCATTTACCATCCCCTCCTTCACTCTACTTCTTTCTCTTTCATTGCCATATATTCCCTCCTTCAATTAATGTTCATCTTCTCCTAATAGTCTTGCTTGTTGCACTAAACCTCTCTGCCCAATAATCCCCTCATTTGAAGTTGTTATGGTTAGGTTCAAAAATGGCACAAGTTTGAAGCTTTTTCAAACTTGCATTATTTTTCTTCCTTTAAAATGTCCATCTCAATTTATTTAAATAGAGGAAAATTCCAGGAGTGTGGGAGTATTTTCCTTTTCACTCTAAATCTTTTTTTCTTTCTGCACTTTCTTTTCTCTCCCTTTTTATTTCTAAAAGGAAAAAGGAAAAGAGGGCAGCCCAGCCACTCCTCTCCACCTGGGCCTCGGCCTCCCGAGCCGGCCCAGTTTCCTCAGCAGCCGCAGCCCAGGGGGCAGGCGTGCCAGCCCGCGCCGGTTGCCTCTCTCTGTCTTCGCTCACCCGCGCCCGCTCATACCCCCGCTAGCCCCCTACCACGTGGCAGCACCGGCCCCGCCTGGCAGCGAGCGCCCGGTGCTCCGCACCCGCCTTTTCTCTCCCTCTCGTCGCCATCGCCATGGGGACCCCGGAGCACGAGAGAGCACGAGCACGTCTCCGTCGCCCTAGCCCCCTTCTTATCCCCTCGCCAAGATCGAACCCTAGGGTTCCCCTCTCCCTCTCGCCGCCGCCGCCAGGTGAGATTTCCACCCAAATCGCCGCCCCGCTCGGTCCCGGGCGCATCTGGGAGCGCGCCACGTCGCCGGCGTGCTCTCCGGCCACCCCGACCCGGCGGCCCTTGTCCAACTACTTCCTCGTCGTCGACTACGACCGCGACGCCGACTACGGAGGCCCGGTTCGCTAAGTCCGACGACGCCTGCTCTGTCTTCTTCTCGCCAGAAATCCGCGATCTTCAGAGGTCGATTCCGTCCGCCACCGGCCCCCCCCATCGCAGTTTCCGTGTCCTAGGGTAAGGAGGTATACCCCTCTTCCTCCCTGCTCCTCCCTGTCGCCGTTAGTTCGCCGTAGTGTAGGGTCCGGCCCGTGTCTTCGTCGCGCTCGCCATGCTCCGGTGTGATAGCAGTTGGGGGATTCAGATTAGTGCCCGCACGCGTAGTTGCCCTAGCCACGCTCTGGCTTGTTCCATCTTGTTCCCGTGGTGCTCCCCGTGCGCATCCAGCCTAGTCCGAGGGCGCAGAGCCCTGTAGCCGCCGTTGTCTCGCCGGAGATCGGTGTTCTCCTCTGTTTTTAGTTCAGCCTGGTAGATTAGTCAAGTGGCCAGCTTCGCGCCTCTGGTCGAACTCCCTTCCCTAGTCGAGCTGGTCGTCTGGCCGCTCTTCCACCGCGGCGACCTGGGTTCGAACCCCAGGCGCGCCACTTCCCCCCCTTTTATTTCTCTGTTTTCGGCCTCCAGCTTGGGCTCTGCAGCAGCAGTGGTTAAGCCCCGAGGCCTCCTCCTTTGTCAGTAGCCGCTCTCCAGCCCAGTGGTTACAGGGGAAGGATTCCACCGGGGAGACCCAGGTTCGAATCCCCCCTGGGGCTCTTTTCTCCCCCCCTTTTTAAAACCTGTTAAGCTCTGTCTCTATGACAGTGGGTCACCCCTGTCAGCCTCTCAGCACCCTCCTTCCATGCATATTTTATTTTTCTTTCCATTTTCAGCATTGTTTCAATTCTGTTTTGGGCAAGTCCAAATCTGGACATTTCCAAATATGGAAATTGCCACTTCTGTTAGTTTCCTGTTTAGGCAGGTTCTAACTTATTGTTTTTGTGATGTTTTCCCTAATGCAACCCTAACATATTATATGTGTTTTTGGGGTAGAAAAATTCCACCAACTCAGTGGTGTCATTGGTTTTTGCATTTGGGCAAGTTTGTGATCATGTCCTTTTGCTTCATGGTTAGGTGTTGTTTTCATTGGGCATATTTATTTGAATCTTGCTATGAGGTAGTTTGCACATGCATGGTTCTGTTCGTCATGTTGGTATCGTAGGTTTCTCTCCATTCTTGTATTGCCCGTCATATCCAATCCGTGCATCCGTTTCCGGTGATCTCTATATCGATTTCTACCGAAATCATCTCATCTTTCCGAGGGCATGCTTGGGTTGCCAAGATGATGCCTGGTTTTTCCATTTACCTTCCGGAGTGCTCTTACGCTTTGCATATCACATCATTGCATTTCATGTTGCATCATGTTGATTGTGCATTGCACCGTGATTTATTGTGGTTCCTTGTTTTGTTGTTGTTTTGGGTAGAGCCGGAGACGAGTACGTGAACGAGGAACCTGTTGAGAACGCCGAGGATCAAGCTTTCGACAACCCCGAGAACATTGCGAGCAAGATGACCATACCTCAAATCACTTCTATCTTTGCTATGCTAGTTGCTCGCTTTTTTGCTATGCCTATGCTGCGATGCCTACCACTTGCTATGTCATGCCACCCATATTGCCTTGTCAGCCTCTAACCATCCTTTCCTAGCAAACCGCTGATTGGCTATGTTACCGCTTCGCCAGCCCCTCTTATAGCGTTGTTAGTTGCAGAAGCTGAAATTTGTTCCTTGTTGAACATGGAGATGTTGTTCCTCGTTGGAACATGTTTACTTGTTGGGGATATCACAATATATATATAAAGATATCTGCTATGTTTAACACATCTATATACTTGGTAAAGGGTGGAAGGCTTGGCCTTATGCCCGTGTTTTGTTCCACTCTTGCCACCCTAGTTTCCGTCATACCGGTGTTATGTTCCTTGATTTTATGCTCCTTACACGGTTGGGTGATTTATGGGACCCCCTTGACAGTTCGCTTTGAATAAGACTCCTCCAGCAAGGCCCAACTTTGGTTTTACCATTTGCCACCTAAGCCTTTTCCCCCGGGTTTTCGCGAGCCCGAGGGTCATCTTATTTTAAACCCCCCGGGCCAATGCTCCTCTGAGTGTTGGTCCAAACTAGAGCCACTTGCGGTGCCACCCTGAGGCAACTTGGGGCATCTTCGGTTGCCGTACGTAGTGTTCATCCGGATGTGCCCTGAGAACGAGATATGTGCAGCTCCTATCGGGATTTGTCGGCACAATCGGGCGGCTTTGCTGGTCTTGTTTTATTGCTGTCGAAATGTCTTGTAGTCCGGGATTCCGAGATTGATCGGGTCTTCCCGGTAGAAGGAATAATCCTTCGTTGACCGTGAGAGCTTATAATGGGCTAAGTTGGGACACCCCTGCAGGGTAATATCTTTCGAAAGCCGTGCCCGCGGTTATGAGGCAGATGGGATTTTGTTAATGTCCGGTTGTAGATAACACAAAGATGACCTCAATTAAAATACACATCAACCGCGTGTGTAACCGTGATGGTCTCTTCTCGGCGGAGTCCGGGAAGTGAACACGGTTGTTGGAGTTATGTCTGTCGTAAGTAGTTCAGGATCACTTCTTGATCAATACTAGTTTCTCGACCGTGCTTTGCTTCTCTTCTCGCTCTCTTTTGCGTTGTAGCCACCATATATGCTAGTCGCTTGCCGCAGCTCAATTTTACTACCATGTCCTCCCTAAAGCTTAAATAGTCTTGATCTCGCGGGTGTGAGATTGCTGAGTCCCCGTGACTCACAGATACTTCCAAACACAGTTGCAGGTTCCGATGAGGCCAGTGCAGATGATTCCACCGAGCTCAAGTGGGAGTTCGACGAGGAACGTGGTCGTTACTATGTTTCGCTTCCAGATGATCAGAGTGGTGCCCAGTTGGGACGATTCGGGATCTGTGTTAGCTTGTGGGTGTCTTCTTTATTTTGGTTCCGTAGTCGGACCTTGAGTGTACTCAATGATGTATGTTTAATTATGTACTGTGTGACGTGGCGATTGTAAGCCAACTATGTACCTTTCTCCTTAAATTATTACATGGGTTGTGTGAAGATTACCTCACTTGCGACATTGCTTTCAATGCGGTTATGCCTCTAAGTCGTGCCTCGACACGTGGGAGATATAGCCGCATCGGGGGCGTACCAAGTTGGTATCAGAGCCTTCCTCGACTTAGGAGCCCCCTACTAGATTGTTTGCTGACGTTGTTGAGTCTAGAATGGAAGATGTTTTGAGTCTTAGGATTATATATATCGGAGAGTAGGATTCTTTTTACTCCTCAGTCCCTTCATCGCTCTGTGAGGCCTCCTGACGTAGAGTTTTGACCCTTCTCTTCTCAAATTTCACTAAAATTTTTTTTAGGATCACGTGGGTATCTTGGAATCGTTCGATGGTTTTGTGACGAGAACATTGTTCTTGGTGCCTCCCGACATTTAGGGGTTGTGGCGGTGTCCCGGGAGTTGAGCTCCGAGGTGTTGTCGCCACAATTTTATCGCTGCAGCTCGAATACCGAGTTTTTGCCGATATCGAAATCTCTTTTGTGCAGTTGTTGGTGAGATAACCCCGATAGCCCAAAGATCGTGTGGCGAAAAGGGAGTATTGCCATGACTTGCATAACGGATGTTTTTCAAGGTCGAGGTACACGATTTCGAGGATTTCTTGGTTATGTGTTGACGGATGGATACAAATGGATCTAGGTATTGTTAGTTTGGGTGATATATTTTGTGTCCCCGTATCCCCAACACCAGATTGCATAACCAGAAAGTTTCGGGAGTTTATAGGTGGGAATTCTAGTAGCTTACAGGATATTCTTTCCGACAGATGTATGATTTGAGATTGGGGTTCAACGCTTAGTGGTCCGCTCTTTCACGGTCGATTTACGATGGTCGCGAGACGCCTTAAAGAATCCTTGGCTATGCTGATTCGGGACGCCTTGTTAGTCATTCGTGACGTCCGCTATACGTCGTGCCGTGTGAGCCCCACCACGAACACTTTGAGCGAAATCTCTATCATGTGTTTGTTCCGGCTCATTTTAGCAGCCAACCTTTTGTTTTCAATTGTGATGTTCGATTTGTTTCTAAGACAGTTGTTGTTTCCATATCCTTTATCTAAGTGGCTTCTCACCTTATTGGACGTGTGATGTTTAACTTTGAATTCATTCGCTCATTCTTGTTCAATGTTTATTGTGAAGACTATATGTTGCAATTTCTATCCGCTGATTCTACTTATCATTTGTCTATCAAAGGACTAACGGATGTCACCCTCTCCAGATGGCTCCGCCAACGCTTTGAATCCGGATCGCAATGATGGGGATCACCGAATCCTCCACCTCCACCTCCACCTCCGCCTCCGGAGGCCCGGCAAGCTATCATGGCAGCCACCAATGCCAATGCTCGATGATTTTGCAACTCTTGCAAGAACGCACTCAGGGCAAGGCAATCAAGGCAATCAAGGCAATCAAGGTCAAGGCAACAATCAGCCACACTTTGCTACTCTCAGTCAGTTTCTCGCTAATCAGCCGAAGTCTTTCAGTTTCTGTGTTGAGGCAACAGACGCTGATGATTGGTTAGTGGATATCTGCAAGCACTTTGACTGTAGCAATGTCGGACACGAGGACTTTGTCAAGTTTGCATCGCTTCAACTCAAGGATCAAGCTGCTGAGTGGTTCCAAGAATACAGAGATTCCAGAGGAGGTCGTGTCATTACATGGGATGAGTTCCGCCGTGATTTCCGAGCTCATCACATTCCGAAGAGTGTTGTTGAGAGCAAGCGTGAGGAGTTCCGCAATCTCAAGCAAGGCACCTTGTCTGTCTATCAATACAATATCCAGTTCGTAGCTCGCTTGCTTTGCTAAGCAAGATGTACCGATGAAAGGAGTATGATCTATCGCCAGGGCGGTCTGAGAGAAGATCTGCAATTACCTCTTGTGCTGTTTGAGCCAGATAAGTATGATGATTTCTACAACATGGCACTCAAGCAAGAAGCGGCACAGCTCAAGTGCGAGGCTTCTAAGAAGAGAATCAGGGATGCAGTTCAGTCCTCCTCGTCCTCTCAAGTGGCAGCCAAGCAGCAGAAGTTTTATCTGCCCCCTCCTCCGTTCCGTCAGCCTTACCAGCAGAAGAACTCAGGTGGCCGTGGATCTTCCCACCCACCCAACCCAAGCTATCAGAACAAGTCTAATTCTCAAGCTCCAAGGTCAAGTGCTCCTTACCACCGTCCGCTTTCTGAGGTCACTTGCAACAAGTGTCAGCAGAAGGGCCACTATGCGAACAAGTGTTTCAACCAGAGGCGTCTTCCGCCTCCTCCTCCTGTGAAATCTTCCAGCAATGCAGTGGTCAAGCATAATCCAAAGTATGCCAAGGTCAATATGATGAATGCAGCTCAGGCAGAGGATTCTTCAGATGTGCTAATGGGTAATCTCTCAGTTAATGATATTCCTGCTAAAGTCTTATTTGATACTGGTGCTTCGCTTTCTTTCATTTCGAGACCTTTTGTTGCCAAGCATGAATTTGTGACGGAAAAGATTCCTACTCCGTTGAAGATTGTGTCCCCGGGCAAGCAAATGACATCTAATGTTTGTGTCCCGGATGTTTCTATCAAGATGGGTGATTATAGATTTCTTTCTAAACCGGTGGTTCTTGGTGACTCGGACATTGATCTTATTCTCGGAATGGACTGGCTTTATCAGCACAAAGCTCAGCTTGATTGTGCTGCCAGGGAAATTCAGTTGACTCATTCTTCTAATGATGTGATCATCTATGCCTCTCGTGATGAAACTATTCGGTTGTTTTCTCTCAATGAGAAGGGCGAATTGAATGCCATCTCTCAGATTCCAGTCGTTTGTGAGTACCAAGATGTCTTTCCGTAAGAGCTTCCGGTATGCCACCTCATCGGCCGCTTGAGTTCGTTATCGATCTTGAGCCCGCATCAACCCGCTTGTAAGCGCCCATACAAGCTTGGACCTGATGAGCTGAGGGAATTGAAGAAGCAGCTCGATGAACAAGAGCGTCTGGTTTGATCGGACGAAGTTCATCTCCTTGGGGTTGTGGTGTTCTTTTGTCCGAAGAAGGATGGCTCGGACCGACTTTGCGTCGACACCGTCCATTGAATAAGAAGACAATCAAGAACAAGTATCCACTTCCCAACATCAATGAGCTTTTCGAGCAACTCAAAGGTGCAACGGTGTTCTCTAAGCTTGACCTTCAGATGGGGTATCATCAAATTCGATTCGTGAACAAGATATTCCCAAGACAAAGATTCGAACAAGCTTTGGTTCTTATGAATATACTTGTCATGTCTTTCGCCTCGCCAATGCTCCTCCAACCTTCTCTCGGATGATGAACTTCATATTCAATCCTTACACCAATGAATTCGTCTTGGTCTATCTTGATGATATCTTGGTCTTCTCCAAGAATAAGAAGGATCATGCCAAACATTTGCGATTGGTACTAGACAAGCTCAGAGAGTACCAGTTCTATGCCAAGTTCTCCAAGTGTGAATTCTGGCTTGATGAAGTGCTTTATCTTGGTCATATCATCTCTGCCAAGGGCATCGCTGTTGATCCCGAGAAGGTGTCCGCAATTGTCAATTGGGAACCTCCTCAGAATGTCAAGCAGCTCCGCAGCTTTCTTGGTCTTGCAAGCTATTGCCGAAGGTTTGTTGAGAACTTCTCCAAGATTGCAAAGCCTCTTTCCAACCTTCTCCAGAAGCAGGTGAAGTATGTCTGGTCTCCCGAGTGTGACGTTGCTTTCAAGACTCTCAAAGAAAAACTCGTCACAGCTCCTGTTCTGACTCCTCCTGATGAATCCAAGCCTTATGAAGTGTTCTGTGATGCTTCTCTTCAAGGTCTCGGTGCTGTGTTAATGCAAGAGAAGAGAGTTGTGGCTTATACCTCTCGCCAGTTGAAGCCCAACGAGAAGAACTACCCCACTCACGATCTTGAGTTGGCGGCAGTTGTTCATGCTTTGATTACTTGGAGACATCTCTTGTTGGGAAGGAAAGTGGACATTTTCACTGATCACAAGAGTCTCAAGTACATCTTCACTCAGCCCAACCTCAACCTCGAGCAGACTCGATGGGTCGAAATGATTCAAGAGTACAACCCAAGTATTGAGTATACTCCGGCAAAGCCAATGTCATTGCAGACGCTTTGAGCAGGAAAGCTTATCGCAATCCTAATCCTCAAGCCCTTTCACCGGATCTCTGCGAATCTTTCCGCAAGCTGAATCTTCAAGTTGTCCTCAAGGCTTTCTTGCCAACCTCATAGTCTCTCCTACTTTGGAAGATCAGATTCGTGAGGCTCAACTTCGGATGCCATGGTGAAGAAAGTGAAACGTGGTATCGACAAGGGCATTTCCAAGTACAAGTGCTTCCATGTTGATGACAAAGACACTCTGTTCTTTGAGGACCGGATTGTGGTTCCTAAGGGTGATCTACGAAAAGTCATTATGAACGAGGCTCACAATTCGCTTCTTTCCATTCATCCCGAAGTACGAAGATGTACCATGACCTCAAGCAAATCATATTGGTGGACTCGAATGAAGCGAGAAATTGCTCAATTCGTGAATGAGTGTGATGTCTGCAGAAGAGTGAAAGCAGAACACCAAAGACCAGCTGGTCTCCTTCAACCTCTTGCTATTCCTGAATGGAAGTTTGATCATATTGAAATGGACTTCGTGGATCGGCTTTCCAAAGTCCAAGCGTGGAAATGATGCTATCTTTGTTGTCATTGACAAGCTGACTAAAGTGGCACATTTTCTTCCTATCAAAGAATCCATCACTGCAGCTCGGTTGGCGAGCTTTACACCTCGTGATTGTCTCCTTGCACGGTATTCCTCAAGTGATCTCTTCGACCGTGGCAGCATCTTTACCTCCAAGTTCGGGATTCTTTTCGAAGGCCATGGGCACCAACATTCGCTTCAAAGACAGCTTTCCATCCTCAAACAAGTGGCCAAGTTGAGCGAGTTAATCAAATTCTTGAAGATATGCTCGTGGCTTGTGTCATTTCCTTCGTATGAAGTGGAAGATTGCCTTCCTTATGCCGAAGTTCTCTTACAACAACAGCTTCCAAGCGAGTTCGGGCAAGGCCCCATTCGAAATTCTCTATGGCAGAAAGTGCCGTACTCCTCTCAATTGGTCTGAGACAGGTGAACGCCAACTTCTTGGAAATGACTTGATCACAGAAGCAGAAGAGATGTGCAAGGTCATTCGTGAGAATCTCAAAGCCGCGCAATCGCGCCAAAAGAGCTATTATGATGATAAGCACCGTGATGTGACTTTTGAAATCGGAGACCATGTCTACCTCCGCGTCTCTCCAATGAAAGGTACTCGCCGCTCGGTATCAAAGGAAGCTTGCCCCTAGATACGTGGGTCCTTTCAAGATCATTGGGAAAAGAGGCGATCTCGCCTATCAACTTGAGCTTCCATCCAACTTTGCAAATGTGCACGATGTGTTTCACGTGTCACAGCTTCGCAAGTGCTTCAAGACTCCTGAACGCACTATCAACTTCGAAGAGATTGACCTTCAAGAAGATCTCTCTTATCGTGAGCACCCCATTGCTATTCTTGAAGAAACCGAGCGCAAGACTCGCAACAAGTCAATCAAATTCCTGAAAGTGAAGTGGTCACACCATTCCGACCGAGAAGCTACCTGGGAGCGTGAGGATCACCTCCGCTCGAGTATCCGAGTTCTTTCAGTCCTAGATCTCGGGACGAGATCCTCTTGTAGTGGTGGAGTGTTGTAACACCCTGGTTGTAAACTTCCCCTTTTTGGGCAATATATCATTTCACCTCATCCAATTCTTGTGGGTTCTTGTCATGCTTGGCCTCTTGCTGTTTTGGTTGTGTTGGGTTTTCTTTTCTTTGTTTGCTCCTTTTACCATATTGCATTTGTGCATATTGTCTCTTGCATTCCCCTTCTTGTCATGTGATTGTGGATGTGCATGTCATATGGTTGTGGTTTTCCCTTGCATGTCATGTGGGTGCATGTTTCTTCCTCTCTTGCATTTACCATCCCCTCCTTCACTCTACTTCTTTCTCTTTCATTGCCATATATTCCCTCCTTCAATTAATGTTCATCTTCTCCCTAATAGTCTTGCTTGTTGCACTAAACCTCTCTGCCCAAAAATCCCCTCATTTGAAGTTGTTATGGTTAGGTTCAAAAATGGCACAAGTTTGAAGCATTTTCAAACTTGCATTATTTTTCTTCCTTTAAAAATGTCCATCTCAATTTATTTAAATAGAGGAAAATTCCAGGAGTGTGGGAGTATTTTCCTTTTCACTCTAAATCTTTTTTTCTTTCTGCACTTTCTTTTCTCTCCCTTTTTATTTCTAAAAGGAAAAAGGAAAAGAGGGCAGCCCAGCCACTCCTCTCCACCTGGGCCTCGGCCTCCCGAGCCGCCCAGCTTCTCAGCAGCCCAGAGCCAGGCAGGCGTGCCAGCCCGCCGGTTGCCTCTCTCTGTCTTCGCTCACCAGCGCCCGCTCATACCCCCGCTAGCCCCCTACCACGTGGCAGCACCGGCCCCGCCTGGCAGCGAGCGCCCGGTGCTCCGCACCCGCCTTTTCTCTCCCTCTCGTCGCCATCGCCATGGGGACCCCGGAGCACGAGAGCACGAGCACGCCTCCGTCGCCTAGCCCCTTCTTATCCCCTCGCGTCAAGATCGAACCCTAGGGTTCCCTCTCCCTCTCGCCGCCGCCAGTGAGATTTCCACCCAAATCGCCGCCCCGCTCGGTCCCGGGCGCATCTGGGAGCGCGCCACGTCGCCGGCGTGCTCTCCGGCCACCCCGACCCGGCGGCCCTTGTCCAACTACTTCCTCGTCGTCGACTACGACCGCGACGTCGACTACGGAGGCCCGGTTCGCCAAGTCCGACGACGCCCTGCTCTGTCTTCTTCTCGGCCAGGAAATCCGGCGATCTTCAGAGGTCGATTCCGTCGCCGTCAGCCCGTCCCCATCGCAGTTTCCGTGTCCTAGGGTAAGGAGGTATACCCCTCTTCCTCCCTGCTCCTCCCTGTCGCCGTTAGTTCGCCGTAGTGTAGGGTCCGGCCCGTGTCTTCGTCGCGCTCGCCATGCTCCGGTGTGATAGCAGTTGGGGGTTCAGATTAGTGCCCGCACGCGTAGTTGCCCTAGCCACGCTCTGGCTTGTTCCATCTTGTTCCCGTGGTGCTCCCCGTGCGCATCCAGCCTAGTCCGAGGGCGCAGAGCCCTGTAGCCGCCGTTGTCTCGCCGGAGATCGGTGTTCTCCTCTGTTTTTAGTTCAGCCTGGTAGATTAGTCAAGTGGCCAGCTTCGCGCCTCTGGTCGAACTCCCTTCCCTAGTCGAGCTGGTCGTCTGGCCGCTCTTCCACCGCGGCGACCTGGGTTCGAACCCCAGGCGCGCCACTTCCCCTTTTATTTCTCTGTTTTTCGCGCTCCTCCAGTTGGGCTCTGCAGCAGCAGTGGTTAAGCCCCGAGGCCTCCTCCTTTGTCAGTAGCCGCTCTCCAGCCCAGTGGTTACAGGGGAAGGATTCCACCGGGAGACCAGTTTCAATCCCCACAGGGCTCTTTTCTCCCCCCCTTTTTAAAACCTGTTAAGCTCTGTCTCTATGACAGTGGGTCACCCCTGTCAGCCTCTCAGCACCCTCCTTCCATGCATATTTTATTTTTCTTTCCATTTTCAGCATTGTTTCAATTCTGTTTTGGGCAAGTCCAAATCTGACATTTCCAAATATGGAAATTGCCACTTCGTTAGTTTCTGTTTAGGCAGGTTCTAACTTATTGTTTTTGTGATGTTTTCCTAATGCAACCCTAACATATTATATATGTTTTTGGGTAGAAAAATTCCACCAACTCAGTGGTGTCATTGGTTTTTGCATTTGGGCAAGTTTGTGATCATGTCCTTTTGCTTCATGGTTAGGTGTTGTTTTCATTGGGCATATTTATTTGAATCTTGCTATGAGGTAGTTTGCACATGCATGGTTCTGTTCGTCATGTTGGTATCGTAGGTTTCTCTCCATTCTTGTATTGCCCGTCATATCCAATCCGTGCATCCGTTTCCGGTGATCTCTATATCGATTTCTACCGAAATCATCTCATCTTTCCGAGGGCATGCTTGGGTTGCCAAGATGATGCCTGGTTTTTCCATTTACCTTCCGGAGTGCTCTTACGCTTTGCATATCACATCATTGCATTTCATGTTGCATCATGTTGATTGTGCATTGCACCGTGATTTATTGTGGTTCCTTGTTTTGTTGTTGTTTTGGGTAGAGCCGGGAGACGAGTACGTGAACGAGGAACCTGTTGAGAACGCTTTCGAGGATCAAGCTTTCGACAACCCTGAGAACATTGCAGGCAAGATGACCATACCCCCGAAATCACTTCTATCTTTGCTATGCTAGTTGCTCGCTCTTTTGCTATGCCTATGCTGCGATGCCTACCACTTGCTATGTCATGCCACCCATATTGCCTTGTCAGTCTCTAACCATCCTTTCCTAGCAAACCGTTGATTGGCTATGTTACCGCTTCGCTCAGCCCTCTTATAGCGTTGTTAGTTGCAGTGAAGCTGAAATTTGTTCCTTGTTGAACATGGAGATGTTGTTCCTCGTTGGAACATGTTTACTTGTTGGGGATATCACAATATATATATAAAGATATCTGCTATGTTTAACACATCTATATACTTGGTAAAGGGTGGAAGGCTTGGCCTTATGCCCGTGTTTTGTTCCACTCTTGCCACCCTAGTTTCCGCCATACCGTGTTATGTTCCTTGATTTTATGCTCCTTACACGGTTGGGTGATTTATGGGACCCCTTGACAGTTCGCTTTGAATAAGACTCCTCCAAAGAAGGCCCAACTTTGGTTTTACCATTTGCCACCTAAGCCTTTTCCCCCGGGTTTTCGCGAGCCCGAGGGTCATCTTATTTTAAACCCCCCGGGCCAATGCTCCTCTGAGTGTTGGTCCAAACTAGAGCCACTTGCGGTGCCACCGAGGCAACTTGGGGCATCTTCGGTTGCCGTACGTAGTGTTCATCCGGATGTGCCCTGAGAACGAGATATGTGCAGCTCCTATCGGGATTTGTCGGCACAATCGGGCGGCTTTGCTGGTCTTGTTTTATTGCTGTCGAAATGTCTTGTAGTCCGGGATTCCGAGATTGATCGGTCTTCCCGTAGAAGGAATAATCCTTCGCTGACCGTGAGAGCTTATAATGGGCTGTTGGGACACCCCGCAGGTAATATCTTTCAAAGCCGTGCCCATGTTTATGAGGCAGATGGGATTTTGTTAATGTCCGGTTGTAGATAACACAAAGATGACCTCAATTAAAATACACATCAATCAAGGTGTAACCGTGATGGTCTCTTCTCGCGGAGTCCGGGAAGTGAACACGTTGTTGGAGTTATGTCCGTCGAAGTAGTTCAGGATCACTTCTTGATCAATACTAGTTTCTCGACCGTGCTTTGCTTCTCTTCTCGCTCTCTTTTGCGTTGTAGCCACCATATATGCTAGTCGCTGCAGCAGCTCAATTTTACTACCATGTCCTCCCTAAAGCTTAAATAGTCTTGATCTCGGGTGTGAGATTGCTGAGTCCCGTGACTCACAGATACTTCCAAACACAGCTTGCAGGTTCCGATGAGGCCAAGTCAGATGATTCCACCGAGCTCAAGTGGGAGTTCGACGAGGAACGTGGTCGTTACTATGTTTCGCTTCGGATGATCAGAGTGGTGCCCAGCTTGGGACGATTCGGGATCTGTGTTAGCTTGTGGGTGTCTTCTTTATTTTGGTTCCGTAGTCGGACCTTGAGTGTACTCAATGATGTATGTTTAATTATGTACTGTGTGACGTGGCGATTGTAAGCCAACTATGTACCTTTCTCCTTAAATTATTACATGGGTTGTGTGAAGATTACCTCACTTGCGACATTGCTTTCAATGCGGTTATGCCTCTAAGTCGTGCCTCGACACGTGGGAGATATAGCCGCATCGGGGGCGTTACAGTATGCAGAGATACAACAGGTCAAACATGGCATGATAATTACAGAATCTGGGGACTTAGCGAGAATCTCACCCCGGGGAAAAGTCAACGCGGGACGGTGGTGCGGGATGAGGGGATCCGGGCGCAGGAGGCCCGTTTGGATCGCGGGACGGTGGATCTCATCCACCGTCCGGATCTGACCGAGACGGGCAAGGACGGCGAAGGGGAGCTCGGCGCCGGCGCCAGCGACCGCGAAATCCGGCGAGGAGGCGGCGCCATAGTCGGTGGCGGCGGAGAGCGGAAAGGCACGCGCGGGGTGCCGCGATGGCGACGGAGGGCCGAGGCAGCGAGACGGCACCGGCGGCGGGCCGGCGCGGCGGCGCGCGGCGGCGGGTCAGCGCGCGGCGCGCGGACGGCGGCGGGCGAGGCGCTTGGTCCGGTTGGCTGCGCTGGAGGGTCGACCACGGGCCAGGCGGGCCCGCGGTGGAGCCGCGCGAAGTGGGGCGGCCTGGCGATGTGGCGCGTCCCGATTGACGAAGGGGACGTGCGGACATGTCCGCACGCAGGGAGGAGCACGCGTCGGCGCGGGGTGGAAGACGACTAGGGTTAGGGGTGGAATGACCCGAAATTTCGGGAGGAGGGGTGTTTATATAGGTAGAGGGAGCTAGGAGAGTCCAAATGAAGCACGGTTTTCGGCAACGCGATCGTGATCGAACGACCGAGAGCATGGAGGGGAGTTAGGTGAGTTTTGGGCCACTTTGAAAGGGGTGTTGGGCTGCAAAGATAAGGTGGCTTTTACGGTTACCCGGTTAACCGTTGGAGTATCAAACGACCTCCAAATGGCACGAAACTTGACAGGCGGTCTACCGTGCTATACCAAGGCCGCTTGGCAAACATCGGTCCATTCCGAGAACGTTTAACACCCGCACACGAAAAGAGGTAAAAGGGGGCGCCGGGGAGCATAGGAGTGCCGGATTGCAAAACGGACAACGGGGAAAATGCTCGGATGCTTGAGACGAACACGTATGCCAATGCGATGCACATGACAACATGATATGAAATGCAGATGATGACATGGCAAAGTGCAACACGCAAGCAAATGACATGGCAACGACGGCGAATAATTGACGGACACCTGGCGCATCGAATCCGGGGCGTTACATCAACCCCCGTTACCCCGAACCCTACGAACCCGCCGTGAGCACCGCCACCTCCCCTCCTCTTTCCCCGTAGGTCACCGCGCCCGTCGTTCCCTTTGCAGACGACGCTCCTCACGCGCCCAGGCCCTCGCCACCGTTCGTGCGAGCCTCCCCCCCCCCCCCCGCCGTCACTACGGCCACCGCAACCGCCATGCGCACACCCGACACGCCGTCCCCATTTACCTCCCGTTGTGACCCGTCCCCGCGGCCACCGACCCGCTCGCCCCGTGCCCCGCCTCCGCCTCTGGCCCCACGGGTCATCGCCGCGCCGGCGGCCAACTCTGGCGCCCATCCCGCCTCTCTCCTTCCCACTCCTCACCGCTCCAGCGCCACAGCGTGTCGGCTCCGCCCGGCAGCGCCCGCTTAAACCAGCCAGCGCCGACAGCGGCACCCCCAGCCTCGCCCTATCCGCTCGGCGCCGCCTAGTACCCTCCCGTCCTTTCCGCTCCGGCCATCAAGCGGCAGACTCGCCGTAGCCGGCCCCCCTCGCTGGCCGCCCACTGCCGTAGCGCTTGGCGCCCATTGGCGACGTCGCTGTTCCCCCTAATGGCCTGGGCTGGCGCCCATTCGGGCTGGCGCCCGTCGCCCGCACGCCCGATCCACTAAGGTCCTGGGCCACTGGACAACAGGGCACAGCCCCCAGAACGTTTTTGTAAAAAAGGAAATTAAATATATATATATATAATAAATAAAATGTTAATTAATTAATTAATTAACTTAATTAATCCTGATTAGATTAACCTAATCACTTAGGTTAGTTAATTAATCTGTTAGGTTAATTAACACTCAATGACAGCTGGGACCCACATGTTAGTTTGACCCAGTCAACGCCCTGTTGATTGCGACGTCATGATGACGTCAGCATACACTATTCTGGATAATGTTAGAATTAAGTAATTAAATAAATTTGAAAAATAAGTAAATCTTTTAAAATTAATATAAAATAAACCGTAACTCGGATGAAAATACTTTCTACATGAAAGTTGCTCAAAATGACGATACGAAACTGGATTCGCAGCCCGTTCGTCCGCCACACATCCCTAACATATCGAACACGCAACTTTCCCCCTCTGGATCACCTGTCCGAAAACGCGAAACACCGGGGATACTTTCCCGGATGTTTCCCCCTTTCACCGGTATCACCTACTACCGCGTTAGGGCACACCTAACACCGCTCATTGTCATGTCGTGCATCGTCATGCTTATGTTTGCATTGTATTTACTCTTTCTTCCCCCTCTTCTCTCAGTTAGACTACAAGACCGACGCTACTGCTGCCCAGTTCGACTACGGTGTTGACGACCCCTCCTTCTCGGCTGAGCTTCCAGGCAAGCCCCCCCCCTTGATCACCAGATATCGCCTATTCTTCTCTATAATGCTTGCATTAGAGTAGTGTAGCATGTTACTGCTTTCCGTTAATCCTATCCTGATGCATAATCTGTCCTTGCTACTACTGTTGTTACCTTTACCTGCAATCCTAAATGCTTAGAATAGGATGCTAGTATTCCATTTGTGGCCCTACATTCTTGTCCGTCTGCCTTGCTATACTATCGTGTCGTGATCACTCGGGAGGTGATCACGGGTATATACTTATATACTGTTACATGATACCAGTCGTGACTAAAGACGGGTCGGCTCGTAGGAGTACCCGCGAGTGGATCTTTGTGGCGGAGCGACAGGGCAGGTTGAGACCACATAGGTGAGAGGTGGGCCTGGACCTGGTCGGTGTCCGTGGTTACATCATTAACATGCTTAACGAGATCTTGGTATTTGATTTGAGTCTGGCCATTTTGGTCTATATGCACTAACCAACTACGTGGGAACAATTATGGGCACTTGGCGTCGTGGTATCAGCCGAAGCCTTCGTGACGTCGGCGACTGAGCGGCGCGCGCCGGATTGGACTGGAATGCCTGCTAGGCTAGGTCTGCTTGCGGCCACGTTCGCAACGTGCAGGTGTGCTAAGGCGATGGGCCCGCACCCTGTCGCGCTTAGGTTTAGACCCGGCGTGCTGACCTCTCGGTTGGCCTAGGTGGGGCTGCGGCGTGTTGATCTTCGAGGCGGGCATGACCCGAAAAGTGTGTCCGCCAAATGGGATCAAGCGTGTTGGGTTATGTGGTGCACCCTGCAGGAAGTTTATCTATTCAATAGCGCGATATTCGATAGCAGATCGACTTGGAGTTGTACATTGACCTTATGACAACTAGAACCGGATACTTAATAAAACACACCCTTCCAAGTGCGGATACAATCCGCTGACGCTCTCTAACGAGGCGACGAGGAGGGGATTGTCGGGTAGGATTATGCTATGCGATGCTACTTGGAGGACTTGATCTACTCTCTTCTACATGCCGCAAGACGGAGGCTGCGGAAGTGTAGTCTTGACGTGATTAGTTATCCCCCTCTTATTCTGGCATTCTGCAGTTCATTCCACTGATATGGCCCTTTACACATATACCCATGCATATGTAGTGTAGCTCCTTGCTTGCGAGTACTTTGGATGAGTACTCACGGTTGCTTTCTCCCCCCTTTTCCCCCCTTTCCTTTCTTTCTGGTTGTCGCAACCAGATGTTGGAGTCCAAGAGCCAGACGCCACCATTGACAACGACTCCTACTACACTGGAGGTTCCTACTACTACGTGCAGCCCGCTGACGACGACCTGGAGTAGTTAGGAGGATCGAGCGCAGAGGCATCGCCTCTTCGATCTGTATCCCAGTTTGTGCTAGCCATCTTATGGCAACTTGTTTACTTATGTCTGTACTCAGATATTGTTGCTTCCGATGACTCGCCTATGATCGAGCACTTGTATTCGAGCCCTCGAGGCCGTTGGCTTGTATTATGATGCTTGTATGACTTATTTATGTTTTAGAGTTGTGTTGTGATATCTTCCCGTGAGTCCCTGATCTTGATCGTACACGTTTGCGTGCATGATTTGTGTACGATTGAATCGGGGCGTCACAAGTTGGTATCAGAGCCGACTGTCTGTAGGAATCCCCCTTTATAACTCCTTGGCCGAAGTTGAGTCTAGTCATTGAAAAAGTTTTTACTAACATGGTTGTGCGGCCCATGGGCCCACGTCGCCATTGGGTGGTATTAGGATCTTTTATTCCTCGTCTATACTCTGGGACTCTGATCTCTCTACTATTCGGGTTAAATGAATTTGCTAACTCTGACATTAGGATCTCGTGATCGCATCCACCCGGAGAGCCCCTTATTGCAGAGGATCGCCTGCTACATCAGAAGATTCCGAAGATACTCTCTTATGTTCTCTCGAGACTCTATGCCCGTCGCTTTTGCATTCCCCTACCACCGATACATCCCTATGGATAAATACTTACACATGTTTTTCTTACTTTCATCCCCAGCTGCCCTTGTTATTACAAGTTGCATCAAATTATTCTTCGACTTTTAAGAACCTCTTGAGCCACTGCCTTACAGATCCTTGCCGCATGAATACCCCTACGGATAATTCCTTGCACTTATCGAGTATTCGCTCATTCCCAGTTGTTCATGTGGTTCGCAAAAGACTTTGAAATACCATTCGATCTTCCGAAAATCCTCAGTAGCCTATTGCTCTTGATATTCTTTACCTGCTTTAATAATGGTTACTTCCATATGTCAAGCAATATTCATTAAAATACTTTGTGATTAACATTCTGATCCTGTTGATTCAGCATGTGTGTGAAAGCACAATTCATTAGTATTCCTTGAAAATTATCCTTCCGGATCGGACGTCATTTTGAACATGAGCTGGTTGTCAACCATTCAAATTGCCACCGTTTGTGCCTCTAAGTCTATTCGACTTACTTATATTTTGATCAGAGCATCTGCTTCTGATCCCCCAATTTGGAAATCATAATTCCTTGTATTTAAGCTCTCGAATTATCAAGATATTTCTATAATCCGATGCCTTTTGCTTTATTTCTTCTTCTGGTTGAACATATATGCTCACATCAGATTCTTGGCGGTCCACCAGACCGTTTGGTAGATTATTATCCTACCGTTCCTGCATAATCTCAAAACCTTGAGTTCTTCCCCTGATACATAATGCTTTGGTAAATTGTATCATTTGCCTTGTCAACTATGCCCTACTTTTGAGCTTGTATTATTTCCTCCTGAAGATATGTTTCTACGATGCCCTGATGGGTTGAACCTATGCCTTCCTTAATCTGTGTGAACCCGAAAGATTTCATGGGTCATACTTATCTGGTATTGCACCAGCTAAAACTTTCAACAACTAATGGCATTTTCAAAAAGCGAGAGGTGAATGGAAGGTTATACATTGAAGAAGTGGGAGTCGACCTTGAACCTTTGTGTTCATGCCCATGGACACGATGTAGATCCTATCATAGAAGCTTCTTGTAATAATAACTATTTCCTTGATATGATATCATATGGTATCTATGTATTGATCCTTTGCAATCGTGGTCCCGACCACATTTTCTCCTTGATTCCATTTCTCACACAAGTTTAAGCACTTGTCTTCTGTAGATCAATACATCTGTCCAACCTTTACTTTGCTCTACCATCGAGTACTACACTCTGGTATCTTGAGAATATCATGGAACTGCATAACTTCTTATGGGTTCTTCATCAACTTTTATTTCTCATCGATTCCAATTTTCCTGGGTTCTGGGTTGTCATCAACCGAGAACACCGAATAGTGAATTGAGCCCGCACTCCGATTCAATAACTCTAAGTAATTTTCGTTGCTTACGAGTTTAATAATCCTTCAAGTCATTCCTAGGTTGATCGGCTATATCATTATTGTGCTAAAAATTTAACTGTGCTACATGGTCCTTCTTCCCGAAGCACAAATTTCGACGGTGAGCTAATCTTACGTCGATCTTCCTCGTCATATCATTTCTCCCTGAATAGCAAACTTGATTTCGAGTTTGTGTCATACCCATGGTTCCAATAACCTTTCGCCTCATCATTCCTTTAACATGATGTCATCGCCGATCGATTACATCTTCATGAAATCTCTCGACAAATGTGTCGTGATCATCATCAGCATACTGAGGTCTTCCAAGATATCTATCGAATCCTTGATGGGAAATACCATCCTTTGCCCTCGATGATTTTGGTTATCATCGACAACATTATTGCATTCCCTCCAACACAAAACTTGTTCTTGTTTTGTGTTGTACCTTGAGTTCCTTGCTATCCAACTTATGTCACTACAAAAAAAAGACACATCCGTGACATTTTGGGCCGAACAAAAACTTTTTCTGTCATACATATGACACTTCTATGACGATAATTGTAACAAAACCCGGTATCATCATAGATGTGGTGGGCCCTACTTCTATGACAAAAAATCATGACAGAAAATGGGCTTTTCGTCCTGGGCGGGCCGGAGACGCAGCTGCATGACATTCTTTGGGCCGTCCATGACGGAAAAACCAGTGGTAGAAGTGAGGGGGAGGAAAATTTCGGGGAGTTGCCGATTACGGTGGGAGGTCGGGGCCGAGCGATGCACGCTTTCTCAGACGCATCAAGTGTGTGTGAGGCGTTGGCTCTAATCAACCCGAAGCGAGGCGTTGGGCTCAAATCAACCCGGCGATCAGACCGCAGGCTACGCGTTCTTCAACCCGAGCGATCGATCGATGGCTGTTAATCGAACCCGATGGAGCGATTCTTCGCTGCTGCTGCTAATCAAGCCGATCGATTGGATGAATAGTGAGTGTTGCGGGGTTTAGATGAACAAGGGCAAGGTGTTGCCTCTGGATGAACAGGACCCCGTGGTGTGGAGGGCTGGATGAACAGTAGACGGTGGAGGGGTGGCCGTGGAGGGGTGGTTGAATAGGACCTCATGGTGTGGAGGGCTGGATGAACAGTAGACGGTGGAGGGGTGCCCGTGGAGGGGTGGTTGAACAGTAGCCGGTGGAGTAGCGCGCGGTGGAGGCTGGATGAACAGGAGCCCGTGGAGGCTGGAGGAGGTCGACGGTAGCCCGTGGAGGCCGGAGGAGGTCGACGGTGGAGATGAACAGATCCGTGAGTCCTGCTTTGCGATACGCCACACCCTCCCGATCAACAGGACCCCTGCTTCGACCGTAGGAGGTCCGTTTCGTCCGCTTTGCGGTACGCCACACCTCCCGATCAACAGACCCCGTTTACGACCGTGGAGGTCCGCTTCTCCGCTTTGCGATGCGTCACACCCTCCCGATCAACAGGACCCCCGTTTCGACCGTAGGAGGTCTGTTTCCTCCGTTGTGCACTACGCAAGGCCTCGTCTCCATCGCATGTTCCGTCCAAGCCCTCTCGATGAACACGACCACGCATTCCGTTCCGACCCAGCCGGTTGGCTCCCACACGTTTCGTTGCCTCCCGATGAACACGACGCAATCCGTTGCCTCCCGATGAACACGACGCATTCCGTTGCCTCCCGATGAACACGACGCATTCTGTTGCCTCCCCATGAACACGACGACGACGCTGTTTCTCCGTTCCGACTCAGCCATGTACGTATGCGCGAGTAGGCGTTCGAGACCCTCTCTTTCTTGCACCCTCGCTGATGTACGTATGTGTACATGCTACGTGCGCGCCTCTACTACGACACGTGCGCGCCTCTACATCCACCAATATATATGTATGTACACGTTCATGAGAAGAATGACAACGCTACGTACGCTTCGACCAGGTGGGTCTCGGCTGTCAGGCAGTTCCTTGCGTGCGAAAATGTAGCTGGTGGGTCCCAGCAGTCAGAGGGGCGACTCGTTTTTTTTTTCAGACGCACTTCCTTTGTGTGCGAAGATGTAGCTGGTGGGTCCCAGCAGTCAGGTGGGCAAATCGTTGTTTTTGCCCGGACGCACTTCCTTGCGTGCGAAGATGTAGCTGGTGGGTCCCAGCAATCAGGGGGCGAATCATTTTTTTTTTTGCCCGGACGCACTTCCTTGCGTGCGAAGATGTAGCTGGTGGGTCCCAGCAGTCAGGGGGAAACTTTTTTGCGAAATCGGTGGCCCGTCCGTGGGTCCCCGCTGTCGTGGAGGAATAATTATTTTGCGCGTAATAAGGAGGCACTTCCTTGTCATGTCCGTGGACCCACTGTCGGCCTCTCCACGTCACATCCACGTCCGATGGAAATCGCCTTGACCACGTTGACCACGCCAAGGCCGAGAGCACCACGGCGGTGGACGACGGCGAGGCCTAGGAAGGGGACGACTCGGAGCTGGGGAAGACGCAGCAGTGGATGCCCACGCGAAGAGGAGTACGAGGGTTCACTGGTTCGGCTGCGGTGTGAGGCTGCTGTCGCCGCAGAATAACAGGGGGTGTGGGTGATTAGAGGGATGGCCTGGCCAGCGGTGGGAGTAGTAGGGGGCGGTGAGGCCTCCGCGGCATCACAGCCGGCCACGAGAGGCAGGAGCACGCGGCACGACCGGCGCTGGTTTGGGAGGCTGGAGCAAGAAGACCAGAGGTTGAAGAAGCGCTACAACCATTGGATGAACATCGTACGGTAACAGGAGCTAGAATTGTTCATATTGACTAAGTTGACAAAGCCCTCCATCCCCGTCAACTTGGTAGGCCCACAAGTCAGCCTCCCAGTATGCTGGGTTCCAGCTGGCAGGGGGAGTATTCATTTTTTTGTGCGTAATAAGGAGGCACTTCCTTGCGTGAGAAGATAGCTGGTGGGTCCGACAAGTCAGCGGGGGGCACATTTTTTTCGCCAAATACAGAGGCCCTTCCGGTGGGTCCCAGATGTCGGGTGGAGGAATCATTTTTTTACGCGTAATAAGGAGGTATTTCCTTGTGTGCGACCGTGGACCCAGCTGTCAGCCTCTCCACGCACAGTCTACTTCCGATGGTGTCGTTCGTTGAACACGTTGAACACACCGCGCCGAGCGCATCCAAGGTGGTGGACAACGGCGAGGCCCCGGACAGCAACGAGCCGGAGATGGGAAGACGCGGGAGTAGAGTCGCAGACGGAGAGGTGTACGAGGGTTAACTGGTTCTAGTGCGGTGTGGTTCGGCAGTCGGTGGAGAAGAACAGGAGGTGTGGAGGGTGGAGGGATGGCCTGGCCAACGGTGGAGTAGCGCTTCATAGCGGCGTGCATAAGCAGAGCTGCTAGCAGCAGGAGGCGGAGGTGGTCCCGGCGCGCTGGAGGAAGAAGACGAGAGATTGAAGATGGATGCGGCCGTTGGATGTAAATCCAACGGCTAACATGTCGTAATCATTTGTTGACTAAATTGACAACGACTTGTGTTGGCTTCACCTATTGGCCCACATTTCAGCCTCCAAAAATGTGGCACGATTCAACCCATTTTTCAGAATTTACAGTCTTTTTTTTGCGGTAGAATTTACAGTCAATTTGATCTTTTTTTGAATTACAGCCATTAGCTGGGCTGGGTGAACAATTAATGTAGGTCCATGCGGCCCATTTATTTTATTTCCTAAAAAATTACAGGCCATTTGCACTTTATCTATATACACGATTTTGCTGGGCTGATTCTAATTATAATGTTGGGTTGGGTCAGCAATGTTATAAAAAAAAGGGCTGAGCATTTTTTTATAATTATATTTAAATAATAAGTGATATTATTTCATTCGTCCTTAAATCTTACCAAGCTTTTGTACACAATCACTAGGATTTTCGTGCCAAAACAATCAAGGATTTTATTTTGTTAAGAAATTATTTTTATAAGTTAATAAGATGTGGGATATTGTTTTCTTACATATGTAAGTATCTGTTAAATATATGATGACAGTAAAAATAATATATAATAACATATAAAATAATTTAAATATATATAATATAGTTAGAAGGGAAACATAAGTTGTACCTGGCGTTCCTATTCTTATATAGAAAAATAGAACAGACCTCTGCGTTTTCTTCAAAAAAATACATAAATTGGGCTGCCAAAAGTAAAACTTCGGATGAGAGGTCCATAGGCCGGTCGATACATGACGGCCCTAAAAAAATACAAACAGGCCCTCCCATACGAGGTCGTGGGCTGCGCATGTTAAAAATGAAAGCCTAGACGGGGCAGCCCAAAACCACGTCCAACACTTGCCAAAACTTCGTCCCTCATTTTCTCTGTGTTTCGCACACTCGACATTGTGTGGGCATTTTGACTGTGCATCATATGAAGATGTGCTATGCAAGAATGTTGATCAGCATGATGTTAACTGGCTGGTAGTTCCATTTTCGACCATGAATAAAATTTCCAACATGATGTTAACCCTGTTTGAAAAGGCCGTGTTAATATAAATGCTCTGCCTCTGAAAGTTGCAGTTTCTTATCTGAAACTGAACTTGCAGTTTCTTATCTGAAACTAAAACTTGCAGTTTCTTCTCGTCTGCACTTTTATACTCCTATGAAACTACATTTTTTAAATGCTAAAAATAGATCTCTAGAATTCATAAAATTCTTCATATGCTCAATACTGCAAATCTGAAATTCAAAAGACATTCATATCTGAAAGTACTCTCAAAATACACAACACAAAACACAATTCACAACCTGCAAATACTGACAACCCTAAGCTCCTCCTAACAATTCACAACCTGCCCGACTATTGGGCTGGGGGGCAGCTGTGGCGACCGATTCTCCGGGTATTAATTCCCAGAAAATGGCCCTTGTGCTCATCAGCCCCAGGATTACTGTTAGCTAATGAGACACCAACTTGATACAGAAACTCCAAGCAAAACACAAAATATGTGGTACAAGACCATTCTGGTCTGTGAGTACAACAAATGGTTTCTAGCGGTTGATGGCGGAAGTGGGTTGTAAATCATCAGTGTCTATGGGACTCCATTTCCCACGGGAACAGCTGACCAGGTAAACTCCTATCTTCGCGAGGCGGCTATCACCGTTGCTTAGGTTCCGGGGCTGTCGACACGGTCGCTCCTTTCCGCGCAAGAAATCTGGCCAAGACAATAGCCAGGGACAAGCAAGTGAGTACTTTGAATGTACTCGCAAACATTATGAACACAAGAATAATATAACAACGATGTTCCAAAATATTTATGCTCATGACGTCAGCCACAAAAGATAAATAAACTCTGATGCGTGCAAGTATGTTATTTATGAAAATGTAATAACATAATGATAATAAAAGGCACCGAGCGGGCGTCTGAAGCAACGCCACATAAAAGACTTATGAAAGAAATGCCACGGTCGGGCGTCTGAGCGACACCACATAAAGGGCTTTAAAAGAAATGCCACAGTCGGGCGTCTGAGCGACACCACATAAAGGGCTTTTAAAAGAAATGCCACAGTCGGGCGTCTGAGCGACACCACATAAAGGGCTTTAAAAGAAATGCCACGATCGGCGCCCGAGCGACACCACATAAAGGGCTCTTAAAAGAAATGCCACACTCGAGGCGTCGAGCGACACCACATAAAGGGCTTTAAAAGAAATGCCACGGTCGAGGCGTCGAGCGACACCACATAAAGGGCTTTAAAAGAAATGCCACGGTCGGGCGTCGAGCGACACCACACAAAGGGCTTTTAAAAGAAATGCCACAATGAAGGCCGTCGGCGACACCACATAAAGGGCTTTAAAAGAAATGCCACGGTCGAGGCCCGAGCGGCACCACATAAAGGGCTTTAAAAGAAATGCCACAGTCGGGCGTCTGAGCGACACCACATAAAGGGCTTTAAAAGAAAACAATCATAGTGAATATCCAGGAGGTAGAACCATCCCAGGGATATTCGATAACACCAATAATATCACGGGTTAGTCCACAACAAAAATAATAATCATCATTACCACATGTCGCAAGTCGTAATATCAGTTCTGATTTAACAGTTCCACCTCCGAAGACCGACACTAAGACCGACACTTGACCCATCCCAGACTGTAATCCTTAACCATGGACACGGCTATTCGAATAGGCTTAATCTCTGCAGAGGGTGTACTCTTTACCCACGAGTAACGGATTCCTTTAGTCCATCAGGACTAATTCCGTCTACGGCCTTTTTGTTGAAAACACACCTATCTTGCGCACACCAGTTTAAATCACACGTGTCTGGAATCACCCACGACATCTGTCAAGCAAACTCTAAGTGGGGAGGCTACAACCTCGCGCAGCATGGGATCAAATTTATATTGCGCGCTCTAAGGGGTGGCCTCCCCTCTCGGTCTCAACCGGAAACACCCATGCCCCCGGACCAGGTGGCCTGCCTACCAGCTACAACCGGTATCTTCCACCCTGGCCTCTCTGTACGGTGTGTGCTAGAAAGAGGTTGACAACTTACTGAACCGTACCCTACTTGGTGTAGAGACGAGTGGTAGTACGAAGCAAGTATGTGGGTTACTGGCACAAGACTCGATCTACGGTCGACTCAGGAGGTTGTAATATTTCCTGCATGATTAGCATAACAATGCATATATTTCAAACAACAGATGGAAACATCATGCAACATACCCCTCATGCCATACCGGACATGACCGTCTCGGCGGAGGATTAGGGAGAAGACCGTGTCTACCCAAGACAGAGGTCTTTCCTTCTTTCCTTCCGGTATGCATGAAAGACGTATGACGGTGATTTCCATCACAAATCATGTCAACTTCATTAGCATAAACTCATTAATATGCACCCATAAATAGGATCACAACCTCACATAAAATGACGCATGTATATGTCGGGGTGGTGTTGCCACCGTGCTATGCAACACATACAAAAATTTACCAGGGTTCAGAATGCTTCCCTTCAGGTCACGGGAAGGCAGGGTGCATTTCAAACTCTTGAAATAATTCTCCTCTCCTAAAAAATCCTATTTTGAAAATATAAAAGAATCAACACACAAAAATAAAAACAGCACAAAAGTTGTTTTGAAAATTTTTCAAATAAATCTTAAAATAAACTAGACAGTATTTGAAAGAGGTAGGAAAAAGAATCAATTTAATTGGAGTTGTACTTTAAAAGATACAGCAGGTCAAAGTTTGGTCAAAATCTGTTTTTTTTAATAAAACAGAAAAGAAAACGTTTTAAAAGAAAAACACGTCGAAGGCGTATTCGGAAAAGGCGCTTCCACTTACTCCTGCATGGACAGGCGCTGGGTCACTGACGGTGGGCCCGCCTGGCCCACTGGTCAGGTTTGACCAGCCATGCGCGCGTCGTTCCCCTCTGACCGAACGGAGGCGGAGCTCCGGCGAGGATTTGTCGGCGAACGAGGGCGTCTCTTGGTGATCTGAGGACATGGGTGTGCTCAGGGGGTCAAGACGAGTCTGTGGGTACCCGCCATGGTCGCCGAGGTGGACGGAGTCGCCGGCGACGAGCTTCGCGGCGGAGCAGGCGTTCGGGTGGATAGTGGGTTTGGGGCTACGGTGGTCTCCGACCAAAATTGAGCGCGGGGTTGCACTTATGAGAGGGAGGGGGAGTTCTTGGTGGAGAACATGGAGAGGGAGGGGCACTGGTGGCGACGGAATCGGCTGGAACGAGGCGGCGACCGAACCGGCCGGACTCGGGGAAGAAGGCCTTCCCCTCCTCGACTGCTGGCCGCGGTAGCTCTAGAGGGATCAGAAGAGGTTGCCCAATAACTCAATTGGTCTCCGGGGCCCTTATATACGCAGTGGAGGTCGGTTCCGAGGTGGCCGGCGATAAGGATGACGGCGAACCGTCTTTCTGTAGCAATGGCGACGTGGCGGCGACGCGCGCTAGGGGACGAAGCTGCGGCTGAGCTGGAGATGTCTCAGGGGGCAGCTGGCGAGCGGAGGAGGTTTGGGCGGCGCCGTCCATGGATGCGGCCGCAAGCGTGCCGCCAAGAAGCTTGCTCCGGCGCCGCTGTAGCGAGCCAGGGGCGGTCGGGTGGGGCGCGACACGGCTATGCCAGGGATCGATCGAGTTCGGGGGAGGGTCAACTGGGGCGCGGCAGCTCGGGCGCCGACGCGCGCGCAAAACGCTAGCTCTGCCGCGCCAGAGCGTGCACGGGAGGTGTTCGATACAATGTCGTGGCATGCTAAATGCCACAGGTGAGGTTGGCAAGCAACAGAACTAGGTTAGAGATAGAGGGAAACTCAAGGGACAAGATGGTTTGGTCAGGTGGCCAAGTTCACAATGCCAACAACAACTCATGTCAAATCAGTTCATGCCCTCCACGTGTTTGACAAAATGCCACAGGCACCTAGGCATTTCTTGGAGTGGCCAATACTTCCAGATCAGTGTCTCCTTGGATGCACAAGAGGGTGGTGAGGTTAGTTTGTGAAAAGCACAAACTTGCTAGTGCAAGTTTTGCAGAACTTCAAATCTGGACAGGAGGTGGATGGCATTATAACATGAACCAAAAATGATCAAATAAGTGCATGCTCCTGGGCTTAGGGGTTGGGCATGGAGGACTACAAGTAGGAGGAAAAATATAGGGCCAAAGAGCAAGCAAGACTATGGTTGCTGTACAAATCATCATGTTGGACCAGAATGGAGATGAGGTTGATTCACTCAAAAATTTCAAATAACATCCCTGGATTTTTGCATAAAGAGGAATAATATGCTCCTACTGACATCCCATAATTTTGGTGGAAGCTAGAAAGAAATATTTTAAAGGGTTGTAGTGTAAAATTGTCCCCTGGACCAGAGAAGAAAAACATGTGTAGCACTCAAAATATGCAGTGAATGAAATATATTATTGCACAAAAGTGATTTAGAGACATCACATGACATCTCCAAATCTTGGTTGGATTTTTAGTTAAGTTTATCAACTGGTTGTAGTACAAAAAAGGAGCTCCAAAACTTAAAACAAGTCATTTTACTGAATAAAGCTCAGGGTGAGATAATTTAATAAATAAATTTACTGATTGAGAGATGTTTTTAAAGGGAGGGCATATAAGTCCAAAATGTTTTGGAAGGACCCACTTGGGAAAAACTCCTTAATATTAAAAGAAAAGTTTTGAAATCCACAGAGATATTCTTGCAGGCAAAAATTTTAAACTCTTGGCAAAATTTTAATAACTAAAACCTGGTTAAATTTTTGGGGTGTTACAACAGCCCCCTCCTATTCCTCAGAGGCAGACAACCGCCCCGTGAGACGATGTGAATGGCGAGGGAGATGATGGCGGGGATGCGTCGTCGGGCCAACTGCTTTTCTCCTCTTGAAGTTGGGTTCGGTCGACGAAGACTCCACCGGCTCGCTCTGGCAGGACACCCTCACAAACGGCACCCTGTAGATGCTCGATCCTTCAATCTCTGGTTGATGCTCCATCTGGGATCGATACTCCCACCACCACTCCCTCACGATCGGATTCGGTGAATCTGTTTGCTCCATGGCCCAGAGGAGCAGCTCTATGTACTCCGGCGCGACTCCCTCCGGGAGTATCGCCGCCTTTTCACTCTGTTGCAGATATTTGGCCATGGATGTCGCCTTCGCCGCTAGTTGGTCCTTGTTGTCAAACCAAGACTGTATCTCCAACATCCTAGCTAGCTTCACAGGGTCGCTGTCTGCGACCCTCACGTATCGGTTGTACTCCTCCATCGATCTACTTCTCCATAGCACCTTCACTCGCCAGCGGTGGTTTTTGAATGGAAGAGGAGAGGAACAGCGCTGGTTTTGGATTAGAACGGGAGAGGAGCAACGCTGGTTTTGGACTGGAACAGGAGAGGAGGGGCGGTGGTTTTGAAATGGAACAGGAGAGGAGAGGCGCTGGATTTAGATTGGAACAGGAGAGGAGTGGCGGTGGTTTAAGAGGAGAAGAGTGGAAGAGCGGCGCTGGTCTTGGAAGTATTTTTTTGTTGTTTTGCGTATTTTGGGTCAAAGTTTGACCACGTACTGTATGTGACAAGCAAAATGTGAATGCATGTCACCAAAAATTGTATCGTTTGGTTCGTTATCTAATGTACTTTCGAATTATATTATTTTTGCAACGTGTAACGTATATTTTCTGTGCGAAAATCATGGTCAATTATGACCCAGAATAAAAGGGAGACTAGTTAATGTGGGGTCGCTTTCTTAATTGAAGGGTAAATTGATTTTGATTTTGATCCAGTCACAGCGCGCCGGCCCTCTCGCCCGATCCTAAATCACTGCCGCACGCTCCTCTCCCTCTTCTCCATTGCAAAACCACCACCTCTCCTCTCCATCTTCTCCATTCCAAAACCACCATCTCGCCTCTCCCTCTTCTGATCTTCTCCATTGCAAAACCACCTCCTCTCCTCTCCATCATCTCCATTCCAAAACCACCGTCTCGCCTCTCCCTCTCCTGATCTTCTCCATTGCAAAACCACCTCCTCTCCTCTCCATCATCTCCATTCCAAAACCACATCCTCTCCTCTCCATCATCTCCATTCCAAAACCACATCCTCTCCTCTCCATCATCTCCATTCCAAAACCACTGTCTCGCCTCTCCCTCTTCTGATCTTCTCTCCATTGCAAAACCACCTCCTCTCCTCTCCATCATCTCCATTCCAAAACCACCTCCTCTCCTCTCCCTCTTCTCTATTGCAAGACCACCGTCTCTCCTCCCATCTTCCAAAGCTAGCACCGGACCACTCAGAACGACATCTATGGAGAGGATGCAGCAGCGAATCAGGCAGATCACCGGCGGCGACCAGGCAAAGTTAGCCAGGTTGAAGGAGATCCTTAGTTGGTTTGACAATGAGTGGGAGATTTCGAGGATGGTGCGGGCCATGTGGCAATGTATGCGAAAGAGCGAGACGACGGCGATGAGGGCGGCGATGTACATGTACTCCTCGGCGGCAGTCACGCCGCAGTCCTCCGAGTTCATCGAGTATCTCCTATGGGCGATGGAGCAGACAGATTCGCCCGAGGCGACAGTCAGGCGGAGGTGGTGGGCGTACAGGTCGAAGGTCGAGCACCCAGAGGATAACGAATCGATCGAGTATGGTGTGCCGTTCGTGAGGGTGCAGAGCCAGTCGGAGCCACAGGAGTATTCGTTCTCCCACCGCAAGAGGAGGTCGGATGGCGCGACGTCGCTTCCCCGACATTCTCCACGGTTCCCTCAACGCTCGCCTCGTTTCAACGGCGGCGGTAGGGTTTATGGTAAGCTTCGCACTAACCTAATCTTCCACCTGCTCATGCTTACAATCAGTGTGACAGCTAATGAAAATCATGCTTACAATCAGTCTCCGAGTACTACGCCAATCACCCTAAAATAGCTCTGGACCTTCGGGTCAAAGTTGTGACACAGTGTACAACTAAAGAAAAATAGATTGGTGCTTCTTTCAGAAAAGAGTACTCCCTAGAAAACTGCCAATATAAGCTACTAGTATTTGGTTAGAGGATTTGCTGCCGAGAAAGATCCGTCCACAGAGAGCGCCACACATCCCACTGGTTGTGGTGGATGCCAATGCGTGCATGCAGCATGGTTGGTGTTGGTAATTTTTACTTGGCACACCTCGCACTCTGCATATATGCCGGTTCCATACGTACATTTGTGCAGTTCCACCAAAATGCAGCTGAATAACCCTGTTTGCACAGATAATGAAAAAGCGTGATTACATTATAGTGGCACTAGTCGATGAAACACACAAAGTAAGTAGAAGAAAATATTGCAATAGTATCATAGTATGCCATGCTGCGAGAGCGAGATGGGCCCTGCGATGCCTCATATGGTACGCCTCATACTGGACATCGTCCCAAGTCTCCCAGATACACCTTACGCGATGATGAACATCGATGTACAGCAGTAGTACAAGGAGGCGCGCCTTGAGACATTCAAATCTCTATTTTTGTACATATCAACTAAAATTAAGCACCCCAATTTGCAGAAACGCTTAAACATTAACAATGGGACTAGTTGATGAAACATACTTTAACCAAGAGAAGCACTTTCTTTATCTACATTGGAAAGGAAATGATAGAGATGACACTCGCTCTATTTTAACTGTATTATTACTTCATTTTATCAGTGACACTAGGGTCGAGCAGGTGGCAAATGAGGTGTACCGTGCGTCACAAGGATGGAGGCCGGGGGTGCTTAGACTGGGATGCTGAAGCTGGCTCTTTCAGTCACCAACATGGATGATTCAATTCATGGGACCTTTTGGTGCAGTTCACCTAAAATGAAGCAATGTCCCGTGAGCTAGCAGCTTCTTCTTCAAAAAAATTTAAGAAAAGGGCTCCAGCCCCGGTTCCATTTCCATGAGAAAACGAAACCCAGAGAGCTTCTTCTTCATTAGTTTCGATAAAATTGAGCAACATCAAGGTTGGTTGTGAAGCTCTTGGAATGCTCAACTATAATTTGGATATCATTTGTGCAGTTCAACTAAGATCGAGCGTGAAATGTATATCTCTGTTTGCACAAAAAAGGTGGAAAGGAGGGTGACTAACAAGTGATGAAACATGCATCAAATGAAAAGAAGCATGTTCCTTATCTGAATGGCAATCCTACAAGGACAGTAGCAATTTCTAAAGCAAAGCATTGCTAGATATTAGTGTGGGCATTAGGATTAACTATGACAATCGTTAAATACGACATTACTTTGGGCACGGGAAAGTAGGCGGACCAGGACAGTTGCATTTCTAACGAAAAGAACCAACTTATCTTAATGGGAAATTTTAGCAGGACATGTAAAGAAGTGCCATTGATTCATATTACTGGAGGCATTACATTGAAAACAACATTGGTTTAATGTGTCCTTACTTTTAATAGTGCGACTGCTACATTTTACCAGTGGCATTACATAAGAGTGGCTCGGGGCAACAAACATCAGAACATGATATCTGGGTTGGTCCCATTTTTGTTCGGTATAGCCACCTTATACTGGCCATGTTTGGATCATGGGGTTAGAGCTAGTTTGGGTTAGTTGGGGGCTTAAATAACCCAAAAGTATCCAAACAGGTAGGGTTAGAGTGGGTTAGTTCCATCTAACCCAACTATCCCAGTGGAGAGGTACTTATTTGAGTTAGAGTGGGTTAGAAAATAACTCTAACTTTAACTATGTTAGAGTATCTAAACAGGGCCACTGTGTGAGGCTAGCAAATCTAGTGCTGGACTTACTCTGTTGACTTGTCCCCCAGTCCCCACTTTCTTTCCTTTTTCAACCAATAGATCGGGTTTATATTGAGTTTGTACTGCGTTCCCTTTATTTCCTATTAGACCTAGAGACTAGTTGGATAGCCGGTCTCGCTACTTTTCGCCCCATTATTTCCTCTTTCGACCAAGTCCTAGATTCAGGTAACAAATCCTCCCCCAGTCCCCACCCCTTTCTTCCTTGTTTGAACCAAGTAGTACTAGATTCGAGTGCATGAACTAGTTTTACCTCTTAAATGTAAAAAAAATTAGGTGGTTTTCGAACAGCTGATCGATCCTATCTACGAGGGGGCCTGAGAAATAGTAAAAGTTACAAATGCAGCGTGGTCAGGAGCTCGAGAAGTAGAGCAAGGCCGGTTTCGAAGGAAGTTATACCTGATGGTCGCCGGGATGTCATTAGGTGGGCGGCGGGAGGCCGGATCTACCCACACTACGGCAGCGAGGAAGAAGGGGTCGGAGGCCCTCCCTCGCCAGCGTTGCTTGGGAGAGAACGGCAAGGCAGGCTAATCGGGACGTGCCCAACAGTGGGTAAGAGCCGTCGCCGAGGACGACTGCGTGAACGTTGCACCTTCTCACATTCCCCGGCGGAGAGGATCCGGCTAGATCTGTGACCAGCGGTGAGCAAAGAGAGAGTGAGTGTGGCCGCCGCTGTCGTGTTTAGATCTGGAGAGGCCGAGATAGTGTGAAGAGAGCAACACTAGCAAGCAAGCGCGGAGGCTCCTGCCTATATAGTGGATTAGTACTTAGTTTTCTTTTGTCTACCGGAGCCGGCTTGACCTCGTCAATGACTATCGAGAAGTCTTCATGCACGTGGCCCGGAGGCGCAGTTGTCGTCATTTTGATCTGAAGCGCCGGATTATAACATATAACACGAAAAAATGCCACATGACAAGAAATCATAACCTCACTGCCCAAAGGAGACAACATGAATCCCGACGGACAAACTAGACGAGGAACAAAGCTCAAATTAAAGATAAACTCGTAGAAAAGGGGTCCGTCGATATATGTCCTAATTAACATAGCCGGCTTGACCTAGATGGCAGCCGAGTAGTCACTGTTCGTGCATCTGCCTCCAATGACTAGCCCAACTCAGTTGTCGCTGTTTAACCCTCGCAGTGATCCGAAGCACATGACAAATAATTTTGCGAGATGACAAGAAACCTTTTTTAAAATTTCTCACCACAACTACAACCATGTACAACACAGCCTGCACGATATGTAGACGATAGCCAATCCAGGCGTTTCTGCTGGAGTCTGATCACATGCATGGACGAACTGATCTTCCGTGTCTTGCAGGGATCGTCCAGGCACCAACGTAGTACAACACTTCTCTAGTACTATCGCTCGTCTCCCTCTTCAATTAAGTCACCCGACTTGCGGGGCCGGGGAGTGTGCTTATGGTCAGTTCTCAATCACCGTCCCACATGTGTGTGCGAACGCAATATGACACGCGTTCCATTCGGAGAGCAGCATGCCAGACCGACCGACCGTATGGGGTGCGACGGGCGTGCTATACTCCGTACATCTGTGTCGCCGTTTTCTAGACGCTTTGCTCCATGGCTCGGGCGCAATCCATGGATACAAAATTAGTATAGTGTATACTATTTAAAAGTCGAGGGCGGGGCTTTTCCTGCCCGGTAGGCGGCGGGACAGTTCCGCCTAGTTGGCTCGACAGAGACGCGAGAAGACGAGGGAGTAGGCTGCTACAAACGTAGGGTTGTGTGATTTGACAGCGAGTTACTGCTAGACAGGTGGGGCTCCGTGATTTGACTTGCCATTATCTCCTTGTTGAAGAGAGTAAAATTTTCTCCTAAGTGATGACTAACCTTATAGCGAACCTTGTTGTAGTACGAGTGACTAAGTGATGACTATGTATGACATGCCAACATCAGATAGCCTAAAGCACCATGTTAAATCTCCAAGGGCGCGACTGCGCGTGCGACGCGACGGTCGTGGTAGGTGCGACCATGATACGGGGTGCTGGCAGCCCTTGGATATGAGATCAAACGGTCGCATGCTAAGTTGCTGAAAATTTGTAGAATAACCCTCCCGCGGCAACCGGCAAATTTCCTCCCGCGGGCCAGAGTAGGTTTCTCGGTTTGCATGCGGGTTTAATGGAGGCGAGGAGGCGTGTTCAGCCGGGCGTGCAGTGGACGGCGCAGTACTATTCGATTTGACAACTACAACTAGTATATTATAAAAAATAAAGAAGAGTAGTAGAGATAGAGATAAGAATAGAGACTAGGGAGGAGCACCGTCTACTGCTTCGTGGGCTACTCCTGCGCTCCATTCGGCGGCCGCAACGTCCCCTACAGCCACTCCCTCCTGTGCTCCATTCGGCGGGGGCTGTTGACATTTGGGAGCGACTCGCGATCGCTAGCAGCCACGACTTCACCGACGATGACTTCTTCCCCGACCTCGGCAACGTCTTCCTCAACGACATGGGCGACAACCTCAACGCCAATGGTGCTGCTCCCGTTGCACCGTATGTGTTTTTGTCCTTCCTGTTCGAAATCATGGTAGAATTCATGTTTGTAGTCTGTGTCCTAGACTCGATCTGTTCATCTACTATGCTAGTCCGCATGATTAGTTTAATCTCTGTTATAGCCGTCATGATTTATTTTGTAGTAAATCTCGTAGTAACTTGCTCATATATTCAATCGCGAACGTCCCTACAGCCACTCCCGTTTCATGGACGGCCTGGTCGATGCCTCCAAGGAGCCCTTCGCTCATCGCTATGAGTGCCCGATGCCGTTTTGGGGCTCGCCGGCGGACATCGTGCATCACCTGACGCAGGCGTGCGGCGATCACTACTGGCCCTTGGCGAAGAACATCAAGTACGAGACGTGCTACCCGTTCACCGTGCCGGAGTCGCTGGAGGATCAGCGCCGCCTGCTGGTCTCGGAGGAGGATGGCGGTGTCTTCCTCTTGATCGTGGCCACCGGCGAGGCCCGCGTAGGCTGCCGCCACATCTCTGTAGTGTGTGTCAGGGGCGATGCCGCTAACACTAACACTGACACGAGGCCGATGTATGGGTGAGTGCTCACTATTACTACCCCTCGGAGGTCCATGGGCGGCGACACTGGCTACGTCAAGCTGACTTGGACTCTGCCGAGCTGGGACCTTCCCGCCAATGTGGACATGGAAGACGCATGGTATTATTTGACCCGCAACAATGTGCATGGGGACTCCAAGGAGGTTCACCTGGACATATGCATTACTAAGTTAAATGTTGATCATTAGTCTTCGCTCAATGTGATCCGCTGTCTAAGCATGTGGAGACTTCCATGCATGATCTTGCTCTATTGGAGTATCGCGCATGAATAAAAGTGTATCCATTTATGGTTTAGTCCAGAATCTTCCATGTATGAATTTTTACTACAGTACCGGTGAAAGACTTATGATGAACCATTTCCCGCAAAGCACAATAAAAGTTATTTCTTCACAAGTTTTGGATGTAGGTTGAACAGTTGAACGCTTTTGTTTGCAAAAGATACTTTTTTATCTATTTCACCCGGATGTTTCTGAGCTCTAGAGATTAAATAATATCCGAAGAAACCTATCGATACATGTTACACATGAGATGACCCCCACATCCTTTGTCAAAATAAACAACACCCCGCTCAATGCATTTCACTCTTCCGTGCAACGGACGGGCACCTTACTTGCTCCTACAGGTGCTTAAGCTTGCCACATAGGCATAAATTCTGATGTGGCAAGTTAATCAAGAAGAGAGAGACTAGTTTGGTGACCCAAGGAAGAAACGGTGCTAAGCGCGTGTACCTACGTGAAAAGACAATTTTGAGTCTATAGCTAATTAAATGAAGCAAACTTAGCAACACCATTTCATTGGAAGAGGTCACTCCTTGGCAAATGCAATAAATACTAGTACTCCCTGTGTCCCATAATATAAGAATGTTTTTGGCACTACACTAGTGTCAAAAACGTTATTATATTATGTGACGGAGGGAGTACGAAGAAAGAGATAGAGAGGAGTAAAAAAATACACTTATAGCCAACCTTATAGCCAACCTTGTTATAGTATGAGTGACTAAGTGATGACTATGTATGACATGCCAACATCAGATAGCCTAACGCACCGTGTTAAATCTCCAAGGGCGCGACCACGCGAGCGACGCGACGGCCGTGGTAGGCGCGACCATGATACGGGCTGCTGGCAGCCCTTGGATCTGAGATCAAACGGTCGCATGCTAAGTTGCTGAAAATTTGCAGAATAACCCTCCAGGATAGGATATTCACCCATTGGTCTAGAATCACGCCATGCAACCGTTCGATCTCGGCTCTCGGAAGCCCGTATCATGGGAGAATGGAAAGAGACTACCCTGCCGTTCGCACGCTGGCAGTTCGCTCCTACTCGTCGCCGCACGTCCTTTAATACTACGATGGTTCCCTCCTAGTCGTCTCGTCCATTCACATTATGACAGTTCCACTAATCCTAACCCTCCTCCCAAATCCATGGTGTCCCAAATCTCCCCGATCGGCGGTGAGTACAGGGTTAGAACCATCACCGGCGATGAGTTCAACGTCATCTACACCCGTTCTTCCGCGACGGTGAAAGGATGCCTTTCTCGCTTGCACGCATGTTCAAGACTCGATGATGAGTGGGTCGCCGGGCTAGATGTTGAGTACACCACTGTCGTGGGACGAGAGAAGGATCTAAAGGACGAAGAGAGGAAGAAGCCCGCCGTGATCCAGGTTTGCATGCATGACTTATGCTTGGTCTACCACATATGCCATGCCGACGTTGAGTGCCAGGATTTTAAGGACTTCCTCAAGAGCAACCTAGTCAAATTCGTTACTGTAGACTTTGGTAACGACAAAGAAGTCCTGCGTCGGATAGGCCTCGTTGTAGGCAACACCTTCGACCTCCAAAAGAATCGGCTGGTGTCCTCTCATCAGCCTTCAATGCTGACCCTGGCAGGAGCCATGGTTCATCCTTCGTACGGTAAACTGGAGAAACCTCATTACACGTTTCATCGTCATGCATGGCAGCGGAATGTACTAGATATAGACAACATCCACTACGCTGCAATGGATGGCTACTTTTGTTTCAATATCCACAAGCGTTGGATGAAGAGCAACAGCCAAGTTGGCAGTTCAAGCAAAGAAGTACCGGCCAAGAGGAAGAGGGACAAGGACGAAGTCGAGGACGTGGACGAGGACTCCGAGTAAGGTGGCATTGTCGTTGCTCATGGTGGTTCTAATGCAGTGTCTACCGGAATAGTTGCAAAGTTTAATTTCAGGTGTGCTTAATTTAATTTGAGGGGTGTGTTGTGCTGAGCCCCCAGCAGAACTATGTTATGTTTCTTCTTGTTACTTTAACTCTTCAGTAAGTACATACTAGTATTTCTTACATTTCATCTTTTAGTTGGTATAGTACTACCACTCGTTTATTCACATTATATACGTACAATATATATGGCCAACATCATATAGCCAGCAGTTTAGAGGGTGTTTGTTTCCAGGGACTTACTGGTTTAGGGACTTATAAAAGTCCGTATAAATCCCATCTAAACCAAACAGGAGGGACTTATAGGAACTTAAAGTGGGCATTTGGGACTTATGAAATAAGACTCTAAAGGAGAGTCTTATAGGGACTTATAGTTGTAATATGGCCTTATAGGGACTTATAAGTCCCGTGAACTAAACAGTAGGGACTTTTAGGGACTTGGGACTTATAAGTTGGGACTAAAAAGTTCTATGACTTATGTACCAAACAGGGCCTTAGTTGTCAAAGAATTTCAGGGTGCTTAGTTTTGTCAAAGAATTCCAGGGTGCTTAGTTTTATTTGAGGGGTGGGTTGTGCTGGATACCATTATTGTGACTAGCCTTTTTAATAGTACTATATGCATAATTTGGCGACGAGCGCTCTCTATATGCACCACCTTTTTTTTAATTTCAAGTTTTGCTCCATGGTGCAATCCATCGATACTACTGCTGTACAAAAGTATACATTTTTTAAAAGGCTATAGGGCGGGGCAGTCTAGTTTGGTCGGTTTCACGAGAGGCGAGGGCCTTTGTGATTTGACGGCTCATTACTGCTGGAAGGCGGGGCCTTGTGATTTGACTTCTCGTATAAATGCGCCGACGACCTGATCGAGGAAGAGCAAAGAACCGTGCGGTATAATCAAGTTTTCCACTGGAGTAGTACTGCGACGGAGGAGCACGAAACACGGCAGCCTAGTGCCATATGGCGATAAAAAATGATCTAATTTGCTAGTCATCTCATTGTTACTAGCATTGTTCTATTCATTACCTCAAAAAACAAAAACCATTGTTCTATTCATGCCTCGCAGAGAATGTGACACGTGCGGCGAAACACCCGAAGCAAAAGATGAAACACAGCAGCAAAAGAAGAAGGAAGATTATCACCCCAAATGATCTAATTCGCCGCGGAGTCGTAACTGCTTCTTCATCGCTTCCACGACCTCCATCTCCTTGCGCGTCTCCTCCGCCATATTCTTCATTCTGTCCATGACGCGGGATTTCTCGACGTGAGCCTTCATTATCTGTTTTCCACGGCCGCATTACGTACCTTGACAGCAGCCGGGTGCTCGATGCGGAGCTTCGCCAACTCCTCCTTCTGTTCCATGACGAGGGCCTGCAGCATCTTCATCGAGGAACTACTATTCTCATGCAGCTTCTTCCAGCCGGCGTTCTTCTCCTTCAATAGGTCGATCTCGTGGCAGAGCTTCGCCTTGTCCTCCTGAAGTCGCAGGATTTCGCCGGTCGCCTTCTTCTCCGAGACAATGCTCTTCTTCATCAGCATCACCAAGCCGGGGGTCAACTCCCCCTGCTGATTGAGCTCAGTGGGCATGTCGTCGAGGCTCTCCTTGAGCAACTCCGTCAAGCCTTGGATGAACTCCTTCTACTTATTGAGGTGCTTATTGAGCTGATCAGGCATGCCCTAGAGGGATAACGACTCCAGCTCCGCCGGCTCGGCATGTTCGCCTCCGTGGCTAGGGCGCTCCTGGGAGCCATCGCCTGCTCGTGAGAGATCTTTCGAGGTCTCTGCGTGGCGGCGAGCCCTCTCTTTTTTCTGCAGCCTTGGTTGCCGCTCCCTTGTTACGAGTAGTTCTCGACCTAGAGCTCTGCTCACCGGCCATGGCAACGACGGACGAAGAAGAAGCACTTATGAGGAGGAAAGGTAGAGTAATTTTTGGTTAGGTAGTTCCCCTTTTATAACCTAAGTACTAGCACTAGTAGTACTAATACCTGCATAGTGGGAACACGTTCAGGTTTGGTATGTACTAGTAGGTGTGAGCAGGCTTTCGAATGTGATGGGAACAAGGTAAAGATTAATTGATGGTTTTGGTTTCGAGCCCCGAAACGGCTCCTGATGAGTTTAGCGGAACATAAATTTAAAGTACTACACTGTCAAAAATTGGCACAAAATACGAAGGAGACCAATGGAAGTACTACTAGCAACCCACAATTTAACTACTCACATGTGCGCAGTGGAGTAATAATGTCTTTCTTCCGCCCTCACGTCCACTCAATTTACATGCGCTGTATTAATTGACCATCAATGAAGTGAACGACTTTACACGCGTCAAATTATCACATGGGGTGGATCTTGGTACAAAATTGCGTCCGCCCGTGTACCCGCGTGTGCGTTCGAGGGAATGAGTGCGTGTGTGGCATGCGTGCACATCTTCGCTTCGTGCATATACCGCCAGTATGGCTCAGGGAGGACGAGTACATTCTTCTGGAACCAGCAGCACGTCACTGTGATCAATCCACGCAAGGAGGTCACGACAACGCCTCCACATGTGCCGTGGCTTCATGAACTGTAAGAGAGACACTGTATAGCGTGCCATTGGTATTCTAATTTACGTGTTTTGCACATACTCGAAGTACTAGTAATGTACACGTGCATTGCACGCATCAGATTTTGCAACCAAATTATGAATAAATACCACACTATAGCATGTAAGCTCTGAGTCATATATGTGTGAAGTAGCCCTTCGTTTAATTCTTATAGTTCATCTCATTCAAAATCAAATTAGTTTTTTATAAAAATCTAAGAACGCGTGAATAGGAAAAACATGGGATTATAGTGGAATGTAGTCTTGAATCCTACAGGATTGTACGAGTGTTTGATTGTGCATAGAAAAAATGAAGAATTCTTTCAAAGAGGTTTGAGTGGATGGGATGTTTCCTATGAAATCTAGTGCAAATGAATCATATGGAAAAATTCCTATGGTTTACAATCCTACGAATCAAACAACCAAGATAGGAAAAATTCCTAATGATTAGAATCCTCCAAAATTCCTTTGAGAATCCTTTGAATCAAAGAAGCCCTTAATCTATTTTATGATTCATGGAATTGTGCGTTGTAAAGCATAAAGTAAAAACAAATAATGGCAATTCAACTAGAAAAAAAGTTTGGGCAGTTATGATATGGAAGATTCTAGAACAAAAGAGAACCACTGTTGTTTTGAGGTTTGTGCATTATGCTTAAGTTCAACCATGGAGTCTGCTAGATTGTACATGTGGCATAATCCGGTGGGGGCTAGAAGATGGTGCGAGGGGCCGAGTGGAGGGAGACTATGAAGGAATGCACAAGTCCGAGATCGATATTAGAGAGAGGGGGCGGATACGTGCGCTGTTGCACGCAGTGGCGGAGCCATGAAAAATAAATGAGCTAGGGGGCCAAGCATTGCTAATCCTTTACGAGGAGGGTCAATTCATGAAATGAAACCTTTTTTAGCAGCAATTGTCTAATGATCACACTCATATTAGCCTCGATATATAGTGATGTTAGGGGGGGCAGGGCCCTTACTGCCCCATGTCTTCGCCATTGTGCACACGTTTGAGAGATGAAGCGGAAGGCATGGATGATGAGAGGGGGACGTTGGATATATAATTAATGTGGGTGTATTAGCTATTTATGTTAATCCTATATAGAGAGGTATAGATTGATCGATGTGGACATGGGAGAGGTATAGATTGATCGATGTGGACGTGGGAAAGAGGGTGAGACCTCACTGGATATATCGATTGATCGGTTTGTGTGGAAAACTATGAAATACCTAGCTATATACACACATACATAGAGGAACATCGATCGTTGCGCATGCACGCGTGAGAGATAAAGAATGCCCGGTATGATGGAGAGGGGGATGTGTGTGGGTGTGTGCCTTCATGGGAGACCGACCTGAAGAAAAAGATTGCATGCGTGCGATTTATAATGCCGACTCGCATGCATGCACGAGAGGAAGTTAGTGGTACAATTATAAAGAGAAGACTACTATGTTGGTGTAAAAGAATAGGTGAGGTCATAATCAATGTAAAGTTGAATTCAAATATTTGAATAAGAGATCCTGATGTTTGAAACCCATGCATGCATGAATATAACGGAGATCTGCGCGGTGTGGTTTGGAAACAAGCATGTTGTAATTTATACACATTGAACAAGGTCAGACTGATTTGAATTTGAGATACCGATGGCAGACATCATTTGCCCACGTCGCATCCGTGCATGGACACACTATTCTAATTGGAGATGATGGGCGGCTTTCGCATCACATATCTATATCTATACCCCTATATATATTATACATTTTTTTTATTGTGTGCGGGCAACTTTAACTTTGAAAGATGGTCGTTGGATGAGGCGAATCCAATGGTCCAAAGATGGCAAATTTGAGCACTATTGGTCGTTGGATATCATCTAGATTCCACCAGATTTTGCCACATGTATAATCTAGAAGACTCCATGGTTGAACTTAAGCATAATGCACAAACATCAAAACACAAGCACTTCTTATTTGTCCTAGAATCTTCCGTATCATAATTGCCCAAATGTTTTTCTACATGATTTGCCAATATTTGTTTTTACTTTATGTCTTACAACGCACAATTCCATGAATCTTAAAATAGATTAGCTTTCTTATAAAAACTAGATGATTTTGAATGAAATGAACTATAAGAATTAAACGAACATCTACATCATGCATATATGACTCAAAGCTTGCATGCTATAATGTGGTATTTATTCATAATTTGGTTGCCAAATCTCATGCGTGCAATGCACGTGTACCTTACTCTAGTCTAAATGGTGTTTGTGTGTGTGTTGTGCGTGTTGAGGTGCAAATTGTCTTTTTTTTTGGTACACGTTAAGCTTGTTCTTCTGAAATTTCAAGCCGCGCCTTGTTATGCCGAAAATTGAAGCTAGCGTCTCTATCTATCGTGCTGCGAAACTCCCGCTTCTTCTACCCGTGGCTTGTTAGCCCAAAATATTTAAGATATATATTTGTCTCATTGTGCTCCGACAACTTCCATCATCTCAACCCGCGCCTTGCTATTCCGAAATTACAACGCGCGTGAAAACTCCCACCTCCTGTGAAATCCCGACACGTGAAATGCCCGTGGTACCCCTGAACCGAAAGAACCGCCTCAAATTGGTGGGGGGTACTTTCGTAACTTACCCCACATTTCGGACAAGCGCGTCTCTAAGCCATCGTTCCCCACTTCCATCCCATCCGCCCACCCATTCGTACACCAAGGCCGCGAAACCCGCGACGAAACCCCACACCCTGCTCCGTCCGCCACCCAGCCGGAGCCTCTTCACCGACGACGTCGTCCACAGCAACACCTCGATGTTCCTCATCCACCGTACCGGATGAGGATCCGTCATCGATCTCATCATCCTGCCGGTTCAGCCACCCCGTCCTCCACCTCCAAGGAGCTGCCCCGACGTTCCCCTCGTCTTTCACGCCACCTCCATTCCCACACCGCCGTCTTCACCTGCACCACCGGAAGAGCATCATCATCACCGTTTCCTCGGATGAAGCTGCGGCCTAATCGGCGCCACCAAAGGGGTTGTACACTAATCGCCGCATTTTCTTCTTGATTCAATCTCATGGTGCTGCCGGCGCTCGGTCCCGAGCCGACACGGCGCGGCTCCATCCACGGCGGCGTCGCCGGCCACTTCCTCCACGGCGTCGCTCCCTCGGCGGTGACGTCCACATCGATAGGCTGCTGCTGCTTTAGCTTCGCTCTCGCTGCTGCTGCTCGCTCTTGCTCTCGGTCCCCTGCTGGTCTGCTCTTGCTATTGCTTTTGCTCGCGCTGCTGCTCTCGCTCTTGCTCTTGCTTACGATGCTGCTCGATTTGGCTACACTTGATCGACTGAATCGACTTTTAGGTCGATCGATTTTCAAGGGTGGGCTCGCGGGTGAAGGAAGAACCAGCCGCAGCGGGAGGGGCCTTACCGGAGAGGTACCCCACTATCTATCTTAGGGTTCGTGGATGGGGCGGTGGTCGCCGGCGGTGGCGGGTGTTGGCGGGCGGTGGCGTCTGGGATTGCGGGAGAAAAGCTCGCACGGGGGCCTAGAGGGATGGCTGGGCGGCGGCGGACCGGCGGTGGGGAGTGTTTTCGGGGCGGGCGGGGCGGCGCACCGCTGGCCGCGGGCCGCGGGGGGCTGCTGTTTGGCCGGTGGTGGCTGGCGACTCAGGGGGGTGGAGGTTGAAGATGAACAGTAGGCCCTTGATTTCGTATGCAACGGCTGCAAAATAGACTGACCAGAGATGAAAAAGTCAGTCGACCGACGTGTAGCCTCACCTTGCTAGTGCGTTCAGTTTCGACGGCAAAATTCAGTTTCGATAGCAAAATTCAGTTTCTACAGTTAGGTTCAGTTTCGACTGTTAAGTTCAGTTTCGACAGTTAAGTTATGTCTCGACAGTTAAGTTCAGAGATGAGCGGCTGATGTATTTTACATCTAGCACTTTGTGGTTATCTATTTTGCGTCATGTATTGGAGATGCTATTAGAATTCCACTCAGGTTAACGTTGTTCATTGTCTCTCTTGTCCTGCTTCAGCCTCGGCGTCGTACAACTTACCGGAGCTGCTCCAACGACGAAACCCTCCATCATAGCGGAGCAGTACCTCGGGCTCCATCTCCAGACGCCTAAGATCTTCTTGCTCTCCTCCGACAGCAAAGTCAGCCGGATCATCCTCACCGGCCAACCCAATCACGCTGAGATCGACATGGCTTCGCTAAAGAGGTTGTACACTTGTTGCATCTCTTTTTTACTCTACATGTCATATATATTGTCCACTGAGCACTCGCAGTAACGGGAAATACGATTATTTTATCCTACTATATGACAAGCAGTGAGGTACCAGGCAACTTAGCTATCCGTGATGGACTCTCTTGAACGCCATCATTATTTATCTCTGCGCGTTTGAGTTGTGCATTTATCGATGGTCCTGGGAGTTGAGCTAGTATGGCAGTGGCCTGGGTCCAAAGTAATAGAAGTAGCACAAAAACATTTTCTAGTGTAGGATTTTCCTTGCTCAAGCCTGCCTACTAGAATCGCCACTGCTTGAAAGGAAAAGTGAATGAAAAACATAGGAATTGGAAAGTTTCCTATGGTACTACTTTTCATTAATTGGTGCAAAGGAATGGAGCAAAGGAAAACTGTAGGATTTGTTCCTTTAGTGTCTCCTTAAAAGAAAAACCGTAGGAATTCTAATTTCCACTTCTCCTCCTTTTCATATTCCTATTCATCAAGCACAAGACTAAGAGATAGTAGCATAATAGCATTATAACCGTACATTTTCTTGTGGTTTGACTTAATCTGACCAAGCTTTTTTGCATCTTGTGATCTTCCAATTGTTGTGAATCAAACACCCAGATTGGCAGAAATCATGTGTTTTTACATTCTCTGTTTTGCACGTGCATTCCTATCCTATTCCTGTCTATTTCCTATCCCTGCATTGTTAGAATCCTCAAATTCAAACCAGCCCTTACTCAATTACTTCTGTTACAAATATGTGTCAAAGAAAACCTTGTGTGGTTTGTCCTGCTCTGCTGCTGTGTGTTCCACCCCAGCTCAGCTGCTCCAACGACGGAAGGGTTCACCACAGCAGGATCCGCTCTCCAGACTGTCTTTCGCCGCCTCAGATCTTCTTCCCGCCCCGCAGCCACGACAACTGCATTACCATCATCAATCGAGCAGATGACCTTGAGGACTACACGGTCCGCAAGAGAGGTCGCACTCTTCCGTGTCCGCTACGTTATGCGCCGCTTAATATGATGACATGCTACATTATCATCGTGTTCACCTATTAGACTCGAGTCAGTCCAAACTAATGTTGAAACTTGAGTTTTAAATGGTTGTGGGGTACATATTGGGGCAGCAATCAGTACTATCTATCTACTATCTGGTTAATCTCCGGTGTCTACTATGAGTTTCATGTTGGGTGCAAACAAACATTAAAGGAGCCATTATCTGTATTTTTAACTAAAGCTATTATCTGCCTGCTATCATTGGTTTTGGGTCTATCCATAGTTTGCTACCATCACTCTGGATTTGTGCATGCACTCCTTACATAATCTCACTATGTTTTATTCCTATGCATGCCATTTATTGTACACAATGGAACTGATCATGTAGAGCAAAAGAGACTAGCCTTGCGTGGCAATAAAATTTCATGCAGATGTCGTTCCATGGTGGACGCAAAGGCAGCCCCCCTCCACCCATTTCGGATCGTAATCAAGAGGAAGATAACTGTTCTAAGGGGGATTCAGAAGGAGAAGACCACTCCTATTTACCCCATGAGGTCTTCGCTCTAACTTGGCATGCTGATGTTGGTAATATCAATGATATGGTGCCTTGCATTGCTTACTGTATACATTAAAGATGTCATATGCTTAGTTTAGACATGCTTTGTGTCAATGCCATCTGTTTAGTTTCTTTATTATATATGTGAATCATGCAATGCCATCTTGTCTAGCCAGGCATCATATATGTGAATTTTGCAATGCCACCCTGATTAGCCAGTCATCTTATATGTGAATTATATCATGCCATATTTCTTTATTATGTGTTAAATTTTTCAACAATTTTAGTACATTCGCTTACTCTTCCTGTGCATCAGCCATTCGGCACGGTCATGGAAAAATCTGGAGTGGAAACAAGGTTCAGAGCGCATAATGCTATCTCGACGAAGCGCATGTCTTGTTGGTTACCGATAGCTCCTCGGAGGAGGATTCGAGACAGATGACCACCATATTTCCCCGAGGTGCATGCCCTAACTTGGCAGGGTTATGTTACTCATATCGTGCGTATGGTATGTTGCATTGCTATGTCATTTGCTTAGTTTAGACATGCTTTGTGTGAATGCCACCTGTTTAGTGTCTAATTACCATATATGTGAATTATGCAATGCCATCTTGTTGCAAGACATTATATATGTGAATTATATAATGTTATCTTGTTGCAAGGCATTATGTATGTGAATTATGCAATGCCATGCTGTTTAGGAAAGCGTCATATATGTGAATTATATCATGCCGTCCTTTTTTTGTATTTCTCATTGCTTTTGTCGACAATGTTTGTATATTCAACTGCTCTTCCTGTGCATCAGCCATTTGAATTGGTGATGGAGATATCTGGAGTGAAAACAAGGTCCTTAGAGCAGACAATGCTACCTGCTGAAGCAGATGTCTTGCTGGTTACAGATAGCTCTTCAGAGAAGGATTCAGAGGCACATGACCAGTCCTATTATGCCCCTGAGGTGTATGCTCAAACTTGGCAGGGTTATATTACTCATATAATGCATATGTTGTATTGCAATGCTTAGTTTTTACATCATATGCACAATATTGAATGCCATCTCCTTAGTTGACACATCATATATGCAATTGCCCTCTGCTCACTTCCTTAGTATATAAATCATATATTTGAACTATGTCATGCCATGATGTTTACATAGACAACATGTATCTGAATTATGGCATGCCAACCCATTTTCTAAAGACATAATATAGTTATATCATCTCATCCAGTTTACATAGTCATCATATTTTAAATTATGTCATTCTATCCGTGAATTATATCATGCCATCATGTTTCCATCGACGGCATGTTTGTGATTTATGGCATGCCAACCACTTTAATAGACACATTGTATAGTTATATCTTCTCATCTTGTTTACATAGTCATCATATTTTGAAGTATGTCATTCTATCCTGTTTAGTTAGCCATCATACATGTGAAATTGTGTCATGCTATCCTGTTTAATTAGCCATCATATATGTGAAATTATGTCCTGCTATTCTGTTTGCTTAGACAACATAAATGTGAATTATTTCATGCCCTATTTTCTTCCCTACTATCCATTGCACCTGTCTATCTTACAATGTATGTACATTCAATTACTTTTCTTGTTTATCAACCATTTCAATTGGAGGGAGTGATGGCAGTATCTGTGGGAGTAAAAACACGGTCTTTAGAAAAGATCGTGCTACCTGTCGATGCAGATAGAACCACGGTTGTACTTGCCCAAGAATCAGCCCCACCACACATAACCCACACTCATGCAGATTGTACCCCTACCCGGTTGGACAGAGAACCAGCTACACCCCTTCTAACCCCAACCCCAGCAGATAGACACCCAGTTCCCGTTGACACAGCACCGTCTCCACCACAGAGCACCCAAACACGAGCAGTTAGTAAGGCAACTGCAGTGCCCAAATCACGAGGATCACCACTCCGAACCCAAGTCAACGCTTAAAGCGAAGAAGAATTGTTCTCGTGTCAGGTTCCGTAGCTATGGTTCATACTACTTTGCTCTTGCATCATTTGTATTTATTGATACCAACCAATTTCAAATTTGAAGGGTGCAATTGAAACTCCAATGGTGCAACAGGTATGTTTTAAACCTGTTTCTTCAACGTGTTTGGTTGTTTGCTGTTGTAACTTGCTCTATGTTGATTTCAGTTTCAATTGAATAAACAGTTATGTTCTCATGCCATGCACATTACAAGTGTTGTTATTGCTGTGTAGTTTCCCACACTTATATTCTGTCTATGCTGCTTTGTCTTAAATAGATATGATTCGAACTGTATCTATCTTGATTTGGCAACATAAACTAGAATGATATAGACCATACAGTGACCATACTACATAGATATATGTTTGTTTCATGCTGTTATCCTGTCCACCTTACTACTGAACTGGTTTACCAAAATGATTTTCATATACTACATTGTAAACCTGATGTGTTTGTTTGTTACTCTTTTAGAACGCGGATAAAATATTGGAGAAGAGTACCCTGTTATGCAATGGTAAAGGAAGTAATGTAGATAAGGTTCAAGATAGTGAGACATCCATGTTGGTCTTGAAGAAAGATGATAAAAACTATATTGAGGACACTGAGACAACCCCAAAGTCCTGTCTTGATGTAGTGTTCGAGTTACTGGCTACCATTGCTGGCACCAGCTCTTCGAACTCGTTGCCTGAATCAGTTCGGTTTCTTGAGTCTCAACTTCAACTTGAAAGACGTCGATCAGATGTTATGCGACGAAGTCAAGCGAGGAAGTCCTGCAGAATTCAGATGCATACTTTACGGTGCAACAACGGTATTTGGAGGACTTAAGCGCCAAACAAGAGAAAGTTAATAAGCTTTCTAAGCATCTTGCCAGCATTATGGGTACCCAGGATATTGTTTCTTGAGCTCTTCTGAAGTGGTTTCAGTTCTGGACTTGTTTTGTTGCGGCGTTTATATGCTGTTGTGTTCCCTATATTTGCACCGGTGGCGAACTTTGATGCCCAAAGGATGTAATATGTGTAATAGCCGTGATAGCCTAGTGTAAGTTGCTTGCTTATTTATTTCCTTGTTGTCTTGTTTATTTGTTTGCTTGTAGTCAGTGCAGTTCATTTTCTGCGGTTTGCTAGTGGCTGCAATAACCTATTTTTTAAAACTAGGCCACAATAACCATGGGCTAATATTTACTGTAGTGACACTGGACCTACGGGCCGTAGAAATAGTGGGCCTTCTACGGGCCGTATAAACAGTGGGCCTTCTACGGGCTGTAGAAACAATGGGCCTTCTACGGGCCGCAGAAACAATGGGCCTTCTACGGGCCGTATCATCAATGGGCCCTATACGGGCAGTATGATCAATTGGCCAAACATGGGCCAATAACAGGCCGCATTATGGCCATAAACGGGCTAGAGTTGGAATCGTCCGTTCATGGGCCGACCATAACGGGCCATCATTAATAGGCCGTATTTCATGACGCTATGAAAACGTCCCAACGTGTTAACGGACCACAAACAGGCCGACTGTAACCATGGGCTGAATTTGGCCCATAAGCAGAAAATGACAGTAACGGGCCGTAAGTAAACGAATGTTGGAAATGAGCCCAAGAATAAATAGGCTCTGAGAAGGCCGAAAGATAACATGGGCTGGAAACGGCCCAACGGAATAACGGGCCCTTAATGGGTATAAAGCGATACACTGTTCATTACGGGCCAGTTTCACCACGGGCCGTTAATGGGTGTAAAGTAATACACTGTTCATTGCGGGCCGATTTCACCACGGGCCATTAATAGGCCAAGAGTTACATAGGGCCTCATATGGGCCGAAAGACGTCATGGGCCATACATGGGCCGGCGAAACGGGCTGGAATCATATTGGGTGGCCCAGATGACGCTACTGGGCCTAATTCGGATAGGGTGTAACGGGCCTTGGGTTAGCGGGCTGTAAATGGGCTATATGCGAACAGGCCGTTAACAGGCTTTACATGGGCCGGCCTGCCACCTTTTGACCAAGTCAAACGGGCCGGCCTTTTCACAGGAATGGGCCTCTGTTGGGCGTGCCACGTGTCGACGTATCATAGGCGCCTTCTGTCCAATGAGTGGATGACATCTGTCCCAACGATGAGCCGACACGTGTTTCCTCCAGCCAATGATGATTTTACACGTGGAAAATCCCCATTGGTCGGGGCTGTTAACGGGTTATCGGATCCAAAACCCGACCCGATAGCTTAACGGCGTTCCGTTACGGTGGATGCCACGTGTCGGTCACCCTTGACGAAAGCACTTCTTGTTGGGGAACGTAGCAGAAATTCAAAATTTTCCTACGTGTCACCAAGATCTATCTATGGAGAAACCAGCAACGAGATAAGGAGAGTGCATCTACATACCCTTGTAGATCGCTAAGCGAAAGCGTTCAAGAGAACGGGGTTGAAGGAGTCGTACTCGTCGTGATCCAAATCACCGGAGATCCTAGTGCCGAACGGACGGCACCTCCGCGTTCAACACACGTACAGCCCGGTGACGTCTCCCACGCCTTGATCCAGCAAGGAGAAAGGGAGAGGTTGAGGAAGACTCCATCCAGCAGCAGCACAACGACGTGGTGATGATGGAGGAGCGTGGCAATCCAGCAGGGCTTCGCCAAGCACCGCGAGAGAGGAGAAGGAGAGAGGTAGGGCTGCGCCAGGGAGAGGTGAAAACTCATCTCTCTGGCAGCCCCAAAACCTCAAGTATATATAGGGGGGAAGGGGGCTGCGCCCCCTTTAGGGTTTCCCACCCCAAGGGGTGCGCCCAGCCCTAGATCCCATCTAGGGGCGGCCAAGGGGAGAGAGGGCGCCACTAGGTGGGCCTTAAGGCCCATCTGGACCTAGGGTTTGCCCTCCCCACTCTTCCCACGCCTTGGGCCTTGGTGGGGCGCCCAGCCCACCTAGGGCTGGTCCCTCCCACACTTGGCCCACGCAGCCTTCAGGGTTGGTGGCCCCACTTGGTGGACCCGGGACCCTCCGGTGGTCCCGCAGACGTTACTGGAAAAACCCAAACTTTTCCGTGACCAAAACATGACTTCCCATATATAAATCTTTACCTCCGGACCATTCCGGAACTCCTCGTGACGTCCGGGATCTCATCCGGGACTCCTAACAACATTCCGTAACCACATACAAACTTCCTTTATAACCCTAGCGTCATCGAACCTTAAGTGTGTAGACCCTGCGGGTTCGGGAGACACGTAGACATGACCGAGACGTTCTCCGGTCAATAACCAACAGCGGGATCTGGATACCCATGTTGGCTCCCACATGTTCCACGATGATCTCATCGGATGAACCACGATGTCAAGGACTCAATCGATCCCGTATACAATTCCCTTTGTCTAGCGGTATTGTACTTGCCCGAGATTCGATCGTCGGTATCCCGATAACTTGTTCAATCTCGTTTCCGGCAAGTCTCTTTACTCGTTCCGTAACACATCATCCCGTGATCAACCCCCTGGTCACATTGTGCACATTATGATGATGTCCTACCGAGTGGGCCCAGAGATACCTCTCCGCTTTACGGAGTGACAAATCCCATCTCGATTCGTGCCAACCCAACAGATACTTTCGGAGATACCTGTAATGAACCTTTATAGCCACCTAGTTACGTTGTGAACGTTTGGTACACCCAAAGAATTCCTACGGTATCCGGAGTTGCACAATCTCATGGTCTAAGGAAATGATACTTGACATTAGAAAAGCTTTAGCATACGAACTACGATCTTTGTGCTAGGCTTAGGATTGGGTCTTGTCCATCACATCATTCTCCTAATGATGTGATCCCGTTATCAACGACATCCAATGTCCATGGTCAGGAAACCGTAACCATCTATTGACCAACGAGCTAGTCAACTAGAGGCTTACTAGGGACATGGTGTTGTCTATGTATCCACACATGTATCTGAGTTTCCTATCAATACAATTATAGCATGGATAATAAACGATTATCATGAACAAGGAAATATAATAATAACTAATTTATTATTGCCTCTAGGGCATATTTCCAACACTTCTATGACGCGCGATTTATCGTCATGGAAGTGGACACTTCCGTGATGATAATTTTGGTAATGTCATGGAACACTTCTACGACAGCACATGTATGACTATCTTGATTATGTCATAAATTTGTCATGGATGTACATGCATGACAAAAAACGCGACCTACTGTGACAAACACGTATCATCACGGAAGTGTATTTTTTTTGTAGTGTGTTATGTTCTACCGTGGAGTGTTACCATCTTTTATGTCAGGAATGTCGTGAGAATTTCACCACCTCTTAAGAAATTCTTGTTGCAGTGATGCTTCTCGCCATCACCATTCTTTTCTTGGCCCCTGTGTTGAGTGATCTCTGCTGTGAGAATTTAATATCTCTAGCAACCCTATTGTTTCGAAGTGAATGACTGATAGTTTCGTTATCGAATCACCTTTCTAACTTTGATTGTCCTACTTGGTCCATATTTCCAGGTGCATTTTCTTTCAATATTTAATTGTGTATGTTTTCCTCGAGCATACCTCATTATATCATTTGATCTGACAAATGTTATCCCCTTGTTCACATAATTGTGGAAATCCATCTTGTTGGATATCTGGATGAATGGTCACTGAGCCATCAGCCACCTCCTCGCCCTCTCCTTGGCTTAATGATGAACTCTTGTTTCGGAACTCGCTTCCATAGTTCGTTTCCCGAGAATCTTACAATGTCATCTCATCAATTGGTGATGCACCTTTTCTTCTCATCCATCCCGAGTCTGAGGTATCCCGACACCAATTAGATCTGAACCTCAATCAGATATGATGGTTCGAATATATTTCCAAGAGTTATAACATTGGTCTTTTATATGATCCAGTAAGATGATGTCATGCCTAGCACACCTTATCATAGGACCTATTGTTATAGTTCCCTTTTTAGCAAGGTTAGTGATTCTTCCATGAGGAAATTGTAAGACTTATTCTATAAGTCGTTTCCGATGGATCCTTTGTATCCAAAATCTGACCTTTGCTTGAAGACCATGCCCATGCTATCTCGAAGCATGTCTGTGGTACTCCGAATTTGAATAAGAACATCTGAAGCACAATGCTAGATTTTCATTATCAATTATTCAAACACCATTGTATGGGTAATGTCATGAAATTTCTCTCCCCTTACCTAAAGGGTTTTCTACATTATATCATGTCAAGGATATCATGCTTTGCTTGTCCTTGGGAAGGATATACCCCTGAAATATGTGTTTAAACACATTTTCCTTTCCATTGTTATGTTTAATCTGATACATATGTTTTCCTTTCCATTGTTTGGTTTAATATTTCTTGTGATCTATATGATCTAAGCAGTAATATTCTCCTGCTTTTGTAAGCACCTCGGTGTACAACTCTGTTAGTAAGAACATGTTACTATTGTTGATGACATTCCGGTATCCACCGATGGACGAGAACTTTGCCTAATGGTCCGCCTCGTTCAACGAGCAGGAAAAGGGTTCTCTTCGTCCCTCGCCCTTGGTACCGACGTTGTTGCCAACATAACTGACAGGATACCCTCTGACAGGCCTTACTTACATGATCGTGCAAGACGTCATCACCCTTCCTACTTTTAACCCACATGGTGGGCCCATAACCCACAGTTCCACAGGATCGAAACCTGACTCTCCTGTACACCCCCTGTTCCCAAAGTTATTCCTCCCGCGTGGACTCGTATGTAATTCATGAGCCACCTCCCGATGAGATCATCAATTCTGGCATCGGACACAATAATTATTCCGTTGCTTTGAAACCCCTTTCACCTTATGACTAGGCATTGAACGACTGCCTGGATGCTTGAAACTTCTTATTTTACCTTCGAACTTTACTCTCGATGTGTTTTATTTGTTCAAACTCGAGAGCTACTCATATGCTCATTCATGGGTTAATCCCAGATTATTACCCTTATAGCATTCTGTCGTTGTTGATCTGCCCTGTTACCTATTCGTAAGTATGATAGAACCCCCGAAGAACGGATGCCGACTTCACCTTGATGACTTGAAGCAGAAAAATGAAGACATCAATATAATAGACCGACCACTCCGAGAAGAGCATCCAGTCCGCATTCTCGACCAAGCTGAACGCCGCACACGTCAGAAGGCGATCAAGTTCCTCAAAGTCCAGTGGTCGCACCATTCTGAAGATGAAGCCACTTGGGAACGCGAGGATCGCCTGCGTGATGAATACCCCGCGTTGTTTCCTTCTACCTCCTAAATCTCGGGACGAGATTTCTTGTAGTGGAGGAGATTTGTAACGCCCGGATAATTAGGCTACAGTAAAACTCTCCTAATGATGCCATGTCATCTGCGATTACTGTTGCTAATCTTTCGTTAGTTCAAACAAATTCAAAGATCAATTAAAAATATGGCAAACAAACAAATGTCTTCAAACATTGAAACAAAAATGTTCGGGTAGTGCCAAAAAATGGCATAGGTAATTATAGTGCAGCAAACACCTTTTTAGAAAATGCCTAAATACATTAAAATGAAATAAAACAGAAAAGAGAAATAAAGAAAAGAAAAATAAAAACAGAAAACAAAACAAAGACAGGCCCCTTGGCCAAATGGGCCAGACGGCCCAACTGGCTGACCCACTGGCCCAACCCCCCCCCCCCCCCCACTCACTCCCCATAACCCCCGAAACCCTAGCCGTTTCCCGACATCGCCCCACTCGCGCCCCCACTCCCCCCCTCCCGATTGGATCTGGACCGGGAGGATTCCCGATCCCCTCGCCCCTGCACGTCAACGCCGGCGCCCGGAGCTCCCCCGCCGGACTGCTTCCTCCTCCCCGCCGGCCTTCTTCCCCTCCGCCGCTCGTCATCGTCCTCCTCCTCAACCCCCGTTGCCCCGAACCCTACGAACCCGCCGTGAGCACCGCCACCTCCCCTCCTCTTTCCCCGAAGGTCACCGCGCCCTTCGTTCTCGCACACGGACGAAGCTCCTCGCGCGCCCGCGCCCTCGCCACCGTTCGTGCGAGCTCTCCCCCCCCCCCCCGCCGCCACTACGGCCACCGCAACCGACGTGCGCACACCCGACACGCCGCCCCCGTTTACCTCCTGTTGTAGCCCGTCCCGGCCACCGGCCCGTCGCCCGTGCCCGCCTCGCATGTGGCCCCGCCCGATCATCGCCCGCCCGGCAGCCAACTCGCACCCATCCCGCCTCTCTCCTTCCGCTCCCTCACCGCTCCGCGCCCCGCGTGTCGGCTCCGCCCGGCAGCGCCCGCGCTAAACCAGCAAGCACCGACAATGGCGCCTGGCCTCGCCCAATCCGCTCGGCGCCGCCCGGTACCCTCCGTCATTTCCATTCCGCCATCGGCGACCGGCCTCGCCGCAGCAGCCCCCCCTCTCAACGCCGCCCACTCGCCAGTCTTGCTTGGCGCCGGTGGCGACGTCGCCATTCCCCCTGATGGCCTGGGCGAGCGCCCATTCGTGCTAGTGCCCGTCGCCCACACGCCTGATCCACTAAGGTCCTGGGCCACTGGACAACGGGGCCGAGCCCCCAGAACGTTTTTGTAAAAAAAGGGGAATTAAATAAATATATATATATATATATAATAAATAAAGTATTAATTAATTAAGTAAGTAAGTAATTAACTTAATTAATCCTGATTAGATTAACCTAATCACTTAGGTTAGTTAATTAATCTGTTAGGTTAATTAACACTCAATGACAGCTGGGACCCACATGTCAGTTTGACCCAGTCAACGCCCTATTGACTGCTGACGTCATGATGATGTCAGCATACACTATTCTGGATAATGTTATAATTAAATAATTAAATAAATTCTAAAAATGATTAAATCTTTTAAAATTAATATAAAATAAACCGTAACTCGGATGAAAATACTTTCTACATGAAAGTTGCTCAGAACGACGATACAAATCTGGATACGCAGCCCGTTCATCTGCCACACATCCCTAACATATCGAACACGCAACTTTCCCCCTCTGGATCACCTGTCCGAAAACGCGAAACACCGGGGATACTTTCCTGGATGTTTCCCCCTTTCGCCGGTATCACCTACTACCGCGTTAGGGCACACCTAACACCGCTCATTGTCGTGTCGTGCATCGTCATGCTTATGTTTGCATTGTATTTACTGTTTCTTCCCCCTCTTCTCTCCGGTAGACTACAAAACCGACGCTACTGCTGACCAGTTCGACTACGGTGTTGACGACCCCTCCTTCTCGGCTGAGCTTTCAGGCAAGCCCCCCCCCCCCCTGATCACCAGATATCACCTATTCTTCTCAATAATGCATGCATTAGAGTAGTGTAGCATGTTACTGCTTTCCGTTAATCCTATTCTGATGCATAGCCTGTCCTTGCTACTACTGTTGTTACCTTTACCTGCAATCCTAAATGCTTAGTATAGGATGCTAGTATTCCATCTGTGGCCCTACATTCATGTCCGTCTGCCTTCCTATACTATCGGGTCGTGATCACTCGGGACGTGATCACGGGTATATACTTATATACTGTTACATGATACCTGTGGTGACTAAAGACAGGTCGGCTCGTAGGAGTACCCGCGAGTGGATCTTTGTGGCGGAGCGATAGGGCAGGTTGAGACCGCCTAGGTGAGAGGTGGGCCTGGCCCTGGTCGGTGTCCGCGGTTACATCATTAACACGCTTAAAGAGATCTTGGTATTTGATCTGAGTCTGGCCATTTGGTCTATACACACTAACCAACTACGTGGGAATAGTTATGGGCACTCGGCATCGTGGTATCAGCCGAAGCCTTCGTGACGTCAGCGACTGAGCGGCGCACGCAGGATTGGACTGGAACACTTACTAGGCTAGGTCTGCTTCCAGCCGCGTTCGCAACGTGCAGGTGTGCTAAGGTCGATGGGCCCAGACCCCTGAGCGCTTAGGTTTAGACCGGCGTGCTGACCTCTCTGTTGGCCTAGGTGGGGCTACGACGTGTTGATCTTCCGAGGCCGGGCATGACCCAGAAAAGTGTGTCCGGCCAAATGGGATCAAGCGTGTTGGGTTATGTGGTGCACCCCTGCAGGGAAGTTTATCTATTCGAATAGCCGTGATCTTCGGTAACAGGACGACATGGAGTTGTACCTTGACCTTATGAGAACTAGAACCGGATACTTAATAAAACACACCCTTCCAAGTGCGAGATCGACCAGCGATCGCTCTCTAACAGGTGACGAGGAGGGATTGCGGGTAGGATTATGCTATGCGATGCTACTTGGAGGACTTCAGTCTACTCTCTTCTACATGCTGCAAGACGGAGGCTGCCAGAAGCGTAGTCTTCGACAAGATTAGTTATCCCCCTCTTATTCTGGCATTCTGCAGTTCAGTCCACTGATATGGCCCTTTACACATATACCCATGCATATGTAGTGTAGCTCCTTGCTTGCGAGTACTTTGGATGAGTACTCACGGTTGCTTTCTCCCCTTTTCCCCCTTTCCTTTCTTTCTGGTTGTCGCAACCAGATGTTGGAGTCCAGGAGCCAGACGCCACCGTTGACGATGACTCCTACTACACTGGAGGTGCCTACTACTACGTGCAGCCCGGTGAGGATCCCAGGTAGGAGGCATGCGCCTCTTTCGATCTGTATCCCAGTTTGTGCTAGCCATCTTATGGCAACTTGTTTACTTATGTATGTACTCAGATATTGTTGCTTCCGCTGACTCGTCTATGATCGAGCACTTGTATTCGAGCCCTCGAGGCCCCTGGCTTGTATTATGATGCTTGTATGACTTATTTATGTTTTAGACTTGTGTTGTGATATCTTCTCGTGAGTCCCTGATCTTGATCGTACATGTTTGCGTGCATGATTAGTGTACGATTGAATCGGGGGCGTCATAATGACGAGGAAACCCTTGGTAGGGGCAAGAGACAAATGACTGCAAAGACCTTTGGTGATGATTTCTTCGTGTACCTCGTGGATGATACTCCCACTTCTATTGCAGAAGCGTATGCATCTCCAGAGGCTGACTACTGGAGAGATGCGGTCCGTAGCGAGATGGATTCCATCATGGCTAACGGGACGTGGGAAATCACTGAAAGTCCCTATGGTTGCAAACCATTGGGATGTAAGTGGGTGTTCAAAAAGAAGCTTAGGCCCGACGGTACGATTGAAAAGTACAAGGCTAGGCTTGTGGCCAAGGATTATGCCCAGAAAGAAGAAGAGGATTTCTTCGATACTTATTCACCTTTGGCCAGACTGACCACCATCCGAGTATTACTCTCGTTGGCGGCCTCGCATGGTCTTCTCATCCACCAGATGGATGTTAAGACGGCTTTCCTGAATGGAGACCTAGACGAGGAAATCTATATGCAACAATCAGATGGCTTTGTAATAGATGGTCAGGAAGGAAAGGTGTGTAAGCTGTTGAAATCTCTATATGGCCTGAAACAATCACCTAAGCAATGGCATGAGAATTTTAATACAACTCTGACATTTGGTGGCTTCGTTGTTAATGAAGCTGACAAATGTGTATAATATCGCTATGGTGGGGGCGAAGGAGTTATATTGTGCTTGTATGTTGATGATATACTGATATTTGGAACCAGCCTCAAAGTTATTGGGGAGGTTAAGTCATTTCTATCTCAGAACTTTGAGATGAAGGACCTTGGGGTGGCTGATGTTATCTTGAACATCAAGCTATTGAGAGATGACGAGCAGCAGCAGCTCCACCGCGCCTCCCTGCACCGGCCGAGGCAGCAACTCACCATGCCTCTGGCCTCCCCTGCAAATGGTGTTGATTGCTTTTCTATTTTTGATTGAAGGGTCTCTATGCATAAAGTTAGGGACTGTTTTCTAAATTTGGAACTAACGCCGCCTCGTGCGAACAGTTCTGCCACATCAGCAAAAGTGGGACCCACCTGTCATAATCATCGTCAAATTGGCCTAAGTCGCCAACTAGTGTTTTTTGCACACAAAAAATTAGGCTTAGAATTAGTGGTTTTTGGCACAAAACTGTAGAAGTGTGGTTTCTGCAACCCTAGCCTTCATGTCGATGTTTTATGCAATTCACTCTGAGGAGGTTCACATATTCTTTTCTGGTGGCTATGTGTACTAGCCAGTTCCACTCTTCTTTGAAAGTCTTTCTACACTATAAAGACCGGGTGTTATGTTGTTAAAGATGAATCCATTTCTTGTGATCTAACTGACCTAAGCTGCAAGTATGATAATCTCAAGAGAGAAAGGGAGATCCAACAGATGTTTTAGGTTACTGATCTCCTATTGAATGCCTGGGTAGGTGGGAGCCCAATTGGGCGTTAAATATGTCCAACAAACTCTTGAAAAAAGGGCAATGGAAGGTGATCTCTGGATTCCAAAAACTGCAGGCCATAGAGCACACAAGTATAGTCAGGTAAGAAAAATTATTTCTATGGAGCATTGCTCTGGTGTTCAGCCTGTTGTGGATTAGCAGCCAGAAGAAAATCTTGTGCTTAAGCTGACAACAAGTTTTCCAGAGCAATTTGATGGCAAGCAAGACCTCATGCTGCCCCGTTAGAAGCTTGTAGACCTTACATACTTGGAAGTGTGTTGCTCCCGGTCTCACCGAGACGTCCAACGTTCGAATGTTTTACACAGCTCGGTCTCATCGAGATTTCTGATTGGTGTCACCGAGTTGAGTCAAAAGCATGTAACGGTTGGATTTTTGGTGAAATATATATATATATATATATATATATATATATATATATATATATATATATATATATATATATATATATATATAGCCCTTCCACCCCTCTTACTCAGTAAGAGAGCCATCAAAACGAAACACAACTTTCACCATTCATTTTCTGATAGAGAACCACCTGCTCATGTGTTGAGATCAAGCCACTTCATTTCAATCCTTTGAATCTTGATTTCTAGCCTTCCCCAAGTTGCTTTCCACTCAAATTCTTCTTCTATCTATCGGAACCACACCAAAATTCTCCGTGTCTCCATTGCGTTTGCTATCTTCAAACCCTTCCTTTACTTACATGTGCACTGACTTATTTTCCGCTGGCTAGACTCTTAGAATTGCATGTGTAGGGTGATACTGGACTTGGTACAATTGCTCTCACATTTAAAATTGCAAAAGGTTAGGTTTTCTTTTGTCAAGCAGTCTAATCACACCCCCGCTCTAAACATACTTTCGATCATACACTATGTCATCTTCTTTGCTTGCCTCCATCCTAGTAGCAACTTACACGCATGGTCTTGAACAACACAAAAAGGCACTAAACAACGAAAGCTCGTCGTCGTACACACGACAAAATCTTTGACGAGGGAGGAGGATCACGAGAACCGCTAAAATACCGAATTTGGGATGCTTCGGAAGCCTCGAACCATGCTCACAAGTGGTAGCTGATGGCCGATCTATGCGAGACGACGCCACCACGTGTCGCCACTAGCTCCGTCGTCCTTGCCTTTGGCAGCAGGTCATCCTAAGGGGAGGACACGACCTCCGCAATACATCGCCCCTAGCCCTCCGACAAATTCGTCCAGTCGATGTCGCATCCACGAGGGCACTGTGAGCCAGCCACCCGCCGTCTGCGAGGGTGGCAGCCGCGCCATATGCCGCATGGGGCCATCACCACATCCCACCGCACCTTGTTGATGAAGATGCGCCACAAGAGCAGCGCTGGACCCTGGCTCTAGAGTGGCTCTCCGGTTGGGGACTTGGGTCACGGTGGCGGTTGCTGCTGCTTTTACTCCTCTGGTTGTGGTTGGTGCAGTTGTAGCTTCCTTTTCTCCACCGCTCGGTGCAGCCGCATCATTCCAACGCCAAGAGGGAGAGAAGTGGACGCACCGCACAAGATGCACAGAGGCGCTGCATCCACTGCCTCAAGTCACCGTAGCAGATCACCGTCTGCGCCCGATCGACCACAGAAACAGAGCCCCGCTGCCACCGTCAGCTACGCGGGCAAGCGCGGGGGCGTCGCTCGGCGGCGGTGAGGGGAGAGCGCACGGGGTGAGGGGCCGAGAAAAGTGGATCCGGACGCCGCCCGAGACGGGGATGACGCGGGGGCCGGTGCTCGCGTACTCCCGTGCTTGATTTGCACTACAAAACATGCTTGACAAATTATAACAAAAATATGTAGGATAGTACATGTTATCTTCTACCATCATGCAAAAGTTTAGATGCAACTAGTACTTGTACTAGACGCAACAAAAAAGAGAAATTCATGTTTGAACAGTAACATAATTATTATGAACAGTTGCAACCCGAAACTATCGAAGCTGATTTTCTCTTTTTCGTTGCACCTTCCACAAGTATTTGTTGCATTTCAGATTTTGCGTGATGATACTCCCTTCGTCCTTCAAGGAGTGTATTTTCAACTTTGTTGGAGGGTCAAGCTATCTCAAAGTTTAATCGAGTTTGTGCAAAAATATATCAATATTTATGAAACCAAATAGGTATATGATGAAAATATATTTTATCATGCATCTAATGCTACTAATTTAATGGCATAAATGTTGATGTATTATTGTATAAATCAGTCAAACATAATTTTTTTGACTTTCCAATCAAGTTGAAAGTACACTCGTTCAAGGACGGAGGGGGGTAGGTGATAATGTGCACTATCCATTTATATTTTTGTTAGATTTTTTCATGCACTATTGACACTACTGGAATCAATTTATACGCCGGGTGCCACGAACACTCGGCAAAGGGCCGAAAACCACCGGCAAAGCCTTTGCCGAGAGTGGCACCCGGCAAAGGCCACCCGGCGTATAGCTCTTAGGCAAACAGGAATTTGCCGAGAGACAATGGTCGGGCACTCGGCAAACACTTTGCCGAGAGCCAAACAGTGTAGCTCGGCAAAATAAAGTGACTCATGGACGCCTGACGGAAACGGCAACCTGACAGGTGGGTCAAGCCATCTAGGTCGAGGGCCAATAGAAAGCTGACACGTGGCGCCCACCTGACTGGTGGGTCCAACTGTGTAGGCCGAGGCTGGCTTTGCCGAGAGCCACTCTCGGCAAAGTAAGCCAATAGGAAGCCGACACGTGGCGATCATCTGACAAGTGGGTCCAACCGTGTAGGCTAACGCTGGCTTTGCCGAGAGCCGTTCTCGGCAAAGCTGGCCAATAGAAAACTGACACGTGGCACCCACCTGACAGGTGGGTCCAACCGTGTAGGCCGCGGCTGCCTTTGCCGAGAGCGGCTCTCGGCAAAGCGGGCCAATAGGAAACTAACACGTGGTTGCCACCTAACATGTGGGTCCAACCGTGTAGGCCGAGCCTGGCTTTGCCAAGAGCTGCTCTTGGCAAAGTAAGCCAGTAGAAAACTGCCAAGGGTAACGCTCGTCAAAGGTTTGTCAGGCCCTACAAGTCATCCTGGTTTTCTGAGAGGAGCCCTCGGTAAAGAGAGCCACCCGCTCCAGTTCAATAGGTTTTACCGAGAGTAGCCCTCGGTAAAGGTATGTCCAGCAGTCTTTTTTCCTCGTTTTTGGTTTTATTCCTGCAGCAAAACACCCGCAAACAATAGTATACAGTGCATCCCACATCGAACATCTCACATATAAGCAGCATTGCACATAAAAAGCAATATTTCTCAATCACATCCCACATACAAGCAATAGTGCATAAATGGTCTAATAGTGTGGTTCATACACTCGACTACCACAAGTTCACAAGTCTCGAGCACACAAGATGCAATAGTTCTCAAGCACGCACATGGAAGGACTAGGAGGCGGACAAGGAGGAGCCATCATTACGTTTGCTTCCCTAACTACATCAACATCAGAAGGAGTAGGAGGTAGACGAGGTGGAACCGTCGAAACATTGTTGGACCCTTGTGATGGATTGAGCTGTAAGAATTTTGAGACAATAAGATGAATGCATATGGCAATGTTGAAAATGGTCACTCGGCAAAGTTCGAATGGAACTCACAATGTTCCACTCTTGCGTCGCTGGCATGTCTGGCTTGCCCTGTATAGAATAAAGATTGGCCACCATATGTTGTAAAGACTTCACTAGATCATTTTGTGCCTTCAGTTGAGCCCGGTTTTCATCTCGTTCCTTCTCGGTGTCATTCAGCCGGGTCTACAATATGGCAATGTAAATGTCATCAGTGTTGAAATGCAAACATGCAGGACCATTAAGGATCAATGAAGAAGCACTGAGCTGAATTTCCTTAATAATGGTCACGGTATGTGGTACGTGACGCTCTATGGTAGGAGCAGAGCTAGTACTCATAGCACGGAGCGTGGTGATTCTCGGAAGGGACGAGGTTATGACGGAATCGAGGTGAATTGCCATCCGGCCATTTAGTCTACCCCCTGCCGCGGCAATGGCCACAATAGGGTCAAACGGCGCCGTAAGAGGATCAACATCTTCCCCGTACTTCTCATTTAACTTTTTGGTGTAGTTCTCCCCATCTGACTTGGCTTTAGAGCTGATCCAGTCCCTCTTCGGGCGAAGATCCGTGCACCTGGCGTATAGGAAAATTCCAGTAGTGTGAGATGTATTTTGATAGTGGGAGCACGGGAGCACCTAAACACCTTGGAGCACCTGATATCTCTTGATTATGCATTTTACAATATTATAACAGTGTATGCCATTTTGTTAAAGCTGTGAATGATTTTTGTTTAGATGGTGCTGATTGGCTCAATTGTTGCGTTGTGCAGTACTTAATTTTTCAGAGGAAAAAGGAACCTCCCTCCGTGCAACTGTATGTCCTTTTTTGGGTACATCTTTGGGTATCTTGAGTAGAAATGAAATTGTTGTAACTTAGCTAACACTCATGGCTTCACAGTTATCCGCGCCGGGCTCCAGGTTCCTGGTCCTGGGAGCGCCGCTCCAGAACATCACGCATGTCCATCATGCTGAAGCAGGTCAGCGGTTGCATGAAAATTGTCATCGGCCCGCCAGCATACTTGGCAATCTCGTTTTACTCATATAGTCAATGGGAAATGCCACGATGGAATGACAAAGTTATTTGTTACAGAATTTAATTATATGAGCTCGAACTTGCTATTTTTTAAATAATACATTTTTTAATAAATTTGAGAAATAATACACCATTTTTATTTTCTTTAAAATTAATACACTGTCGGCCACGTGGAAGCCGACTGGTTGCAGTCGGCCGTGGCTAAGCCGACAGGCCTCAGTCGGCCACTGCAAGGCCGACAAGTGGCCACTCGGCCAGGTGGAAGCCGACGATAGGCCATGCCGCGTCACCCCTTATCCACTCAGCTTGGTGGGCGTCCGGTCGGCCGGGCCCAGGCCGATAGGGCCAGTCAGCTTTGGCCAGGCCGAAAGGAGGCGGCTAAGCCACCAGCGGCACGCGCCCCCCTTCTTCCTCCTACATTCTTCTTCTATTCTTCTGTTCTTCTCTCCCTACCCGAAAAAACTCTAATTTTTACACGAATGTTAGCCGTTTTCTTGCCCATTTTCCACCGTAGTTGCATTGTAGAGGGTTGGGGGAGGCAAGAGAGACCTCGATCTCGTGATGTGATAGCTTGGTGGTGGTGGTGAGCATTTTGGTAGAGGTGGTGGAGGTGGAGGTGGTGGTGGTGGTGGTGGTGGTGGTGGATGCTCCGGTGATTGAAGGCCACCGTTCGTCGTTGCTTCGCGCGCTTCAAGGGTAAAATTCAATTGACATTTTCTCTGTCATAGTTGTTCCGTAAGTATTCAGTAATATGTTTAGATGTGAAATATTACGGCGTGCGATTATTCAGTGGGTTCCGTAATATTCCATAATATATTTAGATGTCTGATATTTAGGTCTGTGAATATTTTTAGTTGGTCCGGTAATTTTTCGTAATATATTTAGATGTCAAATATTTAGGTGTGTGCATATTTTTAGTTGGTCCGGTAATATTCCGCAATATATTTAGATGTCAGATATTTAGGTCTGTTAATATTTTTACTTGATCCAATAATATTCCGTAATATATTTAGATGTCCAATATTTAGGTATGTGAATATTTTTAGTTGGTCCGGTAATATTCCGTAATATATTCAGATGTCAAATATTTAGGTGTGTGAATATTTTTAGTTTGTCATGCTGCACGCCGCGCGCATCTGGTTGCGGCCACAGATATCTCTACACACCTCGCCATTGACGCATCTTTGCTCACGTGCTTAGTGGACCGATGGAGGCCCGAGACCCATATGTTTCACTTCCGTTGAGGAGAGATGGCAACTACTCTGGAGGACGTGTCACTTTTGTTGGGACTACCCTTGGCGGGTCATGCCATAGGACCGTTGGAGGCACCGGCTTCTTGGGAGCAGGAAATTGCACAACGTTTCCGAGATGTTTGCCCTGATGCTCCGGCCTTAGTCTCGGAGCCTTACGGACCTAAGTTTGACTGGTTGCTCCATTTCTAGGTTAGTTTCACCAGCCTCATATTTTTATTTGTCATGCATCTGGTTCTACATATACCTTCTCTATTTACTAATTGTCTCTACTTACTTACTGACTACAGATCTACAAGTTCCCGGGGTATCCACAAGTCCCCTTGACTGCGACACAGATCACTCGGAGCCTGGAGGCATACCTACTGTGGCTTCTTGATAACCCACAAGTATAGGGGATCGCAACAGTTTTCGAGGGTAGAGTATTCAACCCTAATTTATTGATTCGACACATGGGGAGCCAAAGAATATTTGTGAGTATTAGCAGTTGAGTTGTCACTTTGGGGTATGCGGATCATAACACGTAATAGGTGACTATAACTTGCAAGATCGGATCAAGAACATAGATATAATCATGAAAACATAAACGGTTCAGATCTGAAATCATGGCACTTGGGCCCTAGTGACAAGCATTAAGCATAGCAAAGTCATAGCAACATCAATCTTAGAACATAGTGGATACTAGGGATCAAACTCTAACAAAACTAACTTGATTACATGATAGATATCATCCAACCCATCACCGTCCAGCAAGCCTACGAAGGAATTTACTCACGCCCGATGGTGAGCATCATGAGATTGGCGATGAAGGAGGGTTGTTGATGACGACGGCTACGAATTTCCCTCTCCGGAGCCCCGAACGGACTCCAGATCAGGCCTCCCGATGAAGAACAGGAGGTGGCGGCGGCTCTGTCTCGTGAAACGCGATGAAACTTTCTCTCTTATTTTTTTCTCCGGAAATAGGAATTTATAGTCCAGGAATTAGGGTAGGCGGAGCCACGAGGGCCCCACAAGCCACCAGGGCGCGCCCCGGTGTCTTGTGGACCCAGGGTGGCCCCTCTCCGGTGGTTCTTCGCTCCAGTATTTGTATATATTATATAAAAATTCTCCCGAAAGTTTCGTCCAATTCTGAGAATTTTTATTTCTGCACAAAAACAACATCATCGCAATTCTGTTGAAAACAACGTCAGTCCGGGTTAGTTCCATTCAAATCATGCAAATTAGGGGCCAAAACAATGGCAAAAGTATTTGGAAAAGTAGATACGTTGGAGTATCACTTCTCGGGAAGGTGATGTTCACAGAGAATGGAGGGAAAGGGTTGGCAGGAAAGAATGACGACAAAGGGTTGGCGGGAAGGATAATGCCGGAACATTTGGAGGGAAAGGTTGCGGGAAATTGCGGCTAACTGAGGGAGAGGGTGGCGGGATAAAATTACGGTCGAAAATATGGTTCCATGCAGCCGTCGGTTGAAAATTTTGGTCTCATGCAGCTGTCGAGTTTGCCTAAGCCGATTTGAACTAATCGGTTTCGGCGAAGCTGATTACTACTAATTGGTTTTGGCTAAACCGATTAGTACTAACCAGCTTCGGCTGACTGATGCTAATGCCGCTGGTCGACCGGCCTATCGGCTTAGGCTAGGTCGACTGGGTCCTAATTAGCCTAGGCGTGGCCGACTGGATCCAATGGGCTTAGCGACGCTCGATGCTGTATTGTTTTTCATAAATTTTCGAAATGTCGTATTATTTCTCAATTTTAAAAAAAAAATATATTTAAAAAATTAGCCTCGAACTTGACGGGTTATGACGATGATGCAAATTTCAAAACAAGGACAATTATGCGAGCTCAAGGCGTCCAGCTTGGCAGTCCAGTCACCCAATGGGGCAATCTTCCCTAAAGTAAATCACCTTTTACCAAAACCGGGTGTGCTAGAACAAGGACAAAAGGTGAATATTTTCATGGAATCAAATAGTGTATCTGCTGATTGCAGTGCACAAGATTCAAGAGCAACCGTAACATCCATAGCGTATCGCATAACAGCATTTCATTTGGAAGAAGCAGCAGAACTAAGCAGCCAAGCACAATACCACGTCATTGCTGCTACCAAATATATATGCACTAATACAAGTCAAAGCTAGGCACACAGACTGTTTCATCTAATTCTAACCCAAAGCTTAGCCAGAGTGATATCAGATTCTTTCTGTTGTTTTCTCATCAAGTTCAATTGTCATTCAGACATAAGCATAATACTGATGTAAGCAACAAACACACTCCTATCCTCAGTGGTTAAAAGTATATTTGTAGCATGCTAATAGCAACATATAACTTATAACAATCATGGACAATATCTGATCAAGCAAATAAATGCACCATAAATCAACAGTGAAGTTATACAATCAGACCATACAAATGAGTCGTCGGCTCTCTTTATTTCAGCAAAATGAATAGACAGTGCAATTTAAATCATGGACTTTGTATTTAAATCGTGCCTATCCAAGCTTGCATACTCCTAACATGGATCATGAACAACATTAGGAACAGTACGTTGTGGACAAAAATCCAGAAACACAGCAAGCATGCATGTAGATGTATATCGCTGTCATGGGTTATGAAATAACAGAAATGAATTATTTATTGCTCTCTAAATTGTTTGTATCTGCCCAAATTCCCTGCACATAGGATTTCTGTTATACTCCCTCCGTTCGGAATTAGATGACTTGGGGAGAGAGCTAAGCTAGTGCAAATGTGTATACAAATGAAGTCAAGTAATTCCAAACGGAGGGAGTAATAAACTGATAATGGCACACCTAAAGTCCATTCTTCTAGGTAGAAAGGACCTTAATTCACAGTTTAAAGGAAAGCATGGCACCAAGAATTCAAACCTAGCATTTGAAATCACCAAAAGAACTATTTTATTTTAGCATTTGTTTCCCTCTGAGTTGCTTAAGCTGTTACTTACCTTTGTGCAAGATACCTATTTCATCTTCAGACAGTGCAGTGCATGTGGCATAGTGATAAATTGGACTTAACGGTGCCTAAAAAAAATATGGTCCATCATTTCAACACAAAATGCCAGAGCACATGGTAGAACCAGACTGACCAAGATATATATTTGTTTTTAAGGTAAAATGAAGCCTAGACTTATGTCCCTATCATAAATGTAATTATGTATAAATAAGTGTCACCCAGACCCAGTTGAAGCAACAATCAATAGTAAATTTAGCCCCATATTCCATAAGTGCATGGTAAAATGGATAGGCAGAACAAAAATTAGAAATGCCGTAAATAGCTACGGAGGTAATTTGGTGTAAATATGTAAATAAGCAACCAAGCACCATAGAGAATTTGCAAAAATTGAAGCACGATGCCAAAAGGAGCAATTCTTGAGGAACATTCTTAGATAGTAAGCGATGGATAAAACTTTCCCATCAATATTCAGCCATACATTTAGACAAACTCCTGCAATGTAAACTGAATCCTGGAAACAGCATTTCTATTTAACTAACAATAGTCTTATGCAAGAGAAATGATAGTGCTAAATAACTTGGGCACTTAATAGTCACTGAAGCCAAGCAAGTAGGATCCTTCCCAAATCCCAGACCAGAGAAAACACATTACCAACAGTCTAAGGCAGTACGTTATAGATGCTTAAACAGAAAACTAATGGGCAGCACATTTGTCTTCGCGGCATTTTGAGACATCAAAAGGATCCTCAATAGAAAAATCAAATCCTCTTAGGTAGCACCACGCTGTACCTTCTTGCTCAAATGGACTCTTGAAGACCATCATCTTGCAGCATCCATTAGCCCATTTGCAGAAGCCATGAAGATCCTCAGCTTGGCACCCAAATTATCTGACGGCAAATGCCCATGGGTCATCACAATCACCATCTCCTCCAGAACTTGCGCATGCTCGGCAATGTACTTGAGGAAGTCAAGCTCGCTTTTCCTCCCCCGGAACTCACGGAGAACCAACTTCTTGATGTGCCTCTGGATGCATTCAATAGGACCAGCATCCTTCCAGAACTTGAGGTTGATGGGTTTGCTTGTGCCACCAGTTTTAGGTCCCCAGAACTTGAAGTCATCATTCTCGGACTGCAAATTAATAAATCAAATAGAGGACATAGATGGCACGTCATGAGTAGCAGTCTCATTTGGTGCAGGCAGACACAAACATGAGTAGTCACCCAGGTCAAATTATACCTGGACATAGAGCGTCTCGATGTTAGGAAAGCATCTGAGGAAACTAGGCAGCATCCTGGCTTCAAAGTGGGTTCCAAGTTTCACTTGAACTCCCAGCATCTGAACGCTTGGGACAGTGGTGCTTGGACTTGCCTTGGTGTTAACCTGCAAATTAATTATGATGCATTTTGTGGTAATACTGATATATATACTACAAATTAAAGGATGGAACTTAGAAATTATTAAAACATGGTGATTCGGAATGAAAGAAGATTCATAGTTATTAAGAAATTAAAGCACGGACCATGATGGCTGTGTTGCCAATCTCAAGTTGGTGCATTCCAGGCACCAAGAATCCCAGGAAGCGCAGCTTGGGTGCATGGCCGATCTTGACTTTGGAGGACATGTTGGTGAGATCACCGTCGCCCCAACCCCAAGCTTCCCACAGAAAGAGCCTCTCCAGGCGTGTAGCGCGCACCACATTGATTTCTGGCACGATAGCCATGCACACCTGAACGCTTCGTAGACTGCGGCTGTGGATGCGGAGGCACACTGGCCACCGGCCTCTGGAGATCATGAGCTTCTCCAGGACGGGGCATCTGTCCAGCACGAAGGCGAGGTCCTGGTCCTTGATGACGAGGTTGCAGAGGCCAAGCTCCCGGAGGTAGGGGAACGCAGCAGTAGGCGGGAGGTCGGATGTGCTTGTGTCCGGGAACCACCAGGTGCCGATGTAGAGCTTGGTGAGGGCGGTGCACTTGAAGAGCTCGGCGGGTATGGGCAGCTCGTCGTCGAACTTGGATGCGAGGTTCACAAAGACGAGTTCTTTGACGCCCTTGGCGGCGAGGAGTTTGAGCCAGAGCTCCAACTTGTCCGGGTGATACAACATGTTGTTGCCGGCGAGGTAGACGAAGGCGAAGGGGCCCGGGTGCGCGGCGAGGACGTGGGACACGTTGTCTGCGAGGGTGCCCATGGCGTCCAGGATGCGAAACAGGCCGGCGTACCAGGACTCGAGGCCCATCTCGCGGAACTGGGTGGACCCGCGGCCGCGCCCCACGACGCTGCGGTCGGAGAGGAGGTGCGCGTCGACGAGGACGAGCGGCACCGAGTGCCAGACGCGGCGCCAGCGCTTGGCCAGCGCGGTGGTGCGCGCGGCGTCCTTGGCGGGGAGGCGGGAGACGATGTTGCGGAGGATCCCGACGGGGAGGCGGCTGATGCGGTCGACGCCGTCCCGCGCGGCGGCGGCGGCGCTGGCGAGGGGCGCGGCCGTGGAGACGGTCGGCCTGGGGATGGCCTTGAAGACGTCCACCGTCAGCATTCGCATGTTCTCGTCCATCTTCTTGAACTCGGGGCCAGAGAAAATCATCCCGGCTACGTCCTCCATGGTGAGGCCAAAGGACGGACGCCGGAGGCGGAGGCGGAATTGAGGGCGCGGCGGTAGAGCTGGTGGGAATGGGGAAAGTGGAGTGGAGGCGAGGCCGAGGCGGCTGCTTTGGTCTTTGTGAATGATTGAGCTAGGGTTTTGGTTCCTTCCTTCCTTGTCGGCTGGGCCCAATGTCCCAAGCTGCTGTATTCTTGTTCCAGGGCCCATCACACGCTCCTACTTGGTGCATTTCATTTGAAATTGAAGGCAAGCTCAATGCCTCTTCAGTTTGTCAAATGTACTCCATCTGTTACCGAGTTTAATGAAAATAAAGCTGTGGGTTCGAGATCATTCTTTTTATATCATGGATGTTTTAGCTTAAACCTGAGATTGGGACTTTCCAATACTTTTATCATGGATGGATGCAAATGACATGCACGTGTAGGTGATGTTTCTCGGAACATTTTGATATCTTATTTATATTTTTCTAAGTTAGTATGGATTTTTATGAAAGTGACAATCAAACGGTCAAAGGGCAAAAGCATAAGATGAGCAAAGCGGTTTAAGCATGAACGCGTGTTTTTAAAAACTAGGGGTAAACCAGCCGAGTGTAACCAAACTAGGAGCATAAAACCAATTATCCCTTACCTTAAATATGAGGTGATGTGGGAATCTGGCCCTTCCCTTCGGACAACTGTACAAGAGGCATGGGAATCAGTCCCCACAGGTGCAGCAACGGAAGTAGCAGAGCAGTTAAAATCTTTATCGGGATTGTTGGCCGCTTGCGATGAATATTAATAAAAGACTAAAGAAAGAGTTGGAAATTTTACGTGCTGTTCCTGGGAGAGTTGCCCCCTCGGTAAGAGAAATTAAAATCAAAGATGAGCTGCTGGAGCTATACAAGCGTGAGGAGCTCCAATTCGAACTATCTATGGAGTATTAGGTGTAAAAATTTATGTGGAAGCAGAGAGCTCGGTAGAATTGCTGCGGGCTGGTGACAAAAATACTCGTTATTTCCAGATGAGGGCCAACATGCCAAGAGTTAAGAATAAAATTAAAGTGTTACTTGGGGCAGATGGTACTGCTGAAATTTGAGATGGGCTCTAGGCCCATATAGCAATTTCTGAAAAATCTCTAAGGGCCCATATGGGTTATATGGCACTAGGTGTAGTGGGAAGTTTAGTCCCATCTCGGAATTGGAAGAGGAGTTGGACCTCCTTATAAGGGTTTCTCTTCTACATGCTATATATTGGAGCTTGAGAAGAGAAGAGGCTCTCGCGCACTCCTCCGCCGCGCCGCGCCGTGGGTTGCGGGATTGAGCCGAGCCGAGCTCACACCTACGCGCTTATTTTTGCTAGTCACTAACGGAAAGTTCTCTTCTCAAGAGGCGTGGGAGCAGCAACGGAAGTAGCAGAGCAGTTAAAATCTTTATCGGGATTGTTGGCCGCTTGGGATGAATATTAATAGAAGACTAAAAAAAGAGTTGGAAATTTTACGTGCTGTTCCTGGGAGAGTTGCCCCCTCGGTAAGAGAAATTAAAATCAAAGATGAGCTGTCACGGACTCGGACGTGGGTCTCTCCACGCGGCTGCGACTATATAAGTGTGCGGTGTCTCCTAACCCTAGCCGCCACGAACAGATCACATCTGCTCCACGCGCACGCTCACCGTCGTTCCCTTGCTGCTCCTGCCGCCGGTGAATCCACCCCGTCCGCCGCGTACACGGTCGACGGAAGAGCAGGTCTCCAAAACCACGCCCTTCTGGTTCCTGTACGGGGTGAGGGGCGAATAGGTTTTTGGGCAGCGTTTACGCGACTGCTCGCTTCCGATCGTCTACTTCCTCTACGTCCGCATCGCCTTCATCATCACCATGTCCACCAACGCCGAACGTGCCGCCGCCGAGAAAGTTGAAGCCGACAAGAAGGCCGCCGAGGACGCCGCTGCCGCCACCAACGATGCGGCCTCTGCATGGCCTACTGGAGGGTATAACTCGTTTATCCCGCTCCTATTGTTTTCTGTTTTAACCATGCTAGCGTTATACGTAGATCTTTCTGCAATTAGCTAGTATGTGCTTGCTTGACTGAATATCAGTATGTGTTTATTTGTGTCAATGCCATGCTAGTGATTTACTGGTGGATTAATTTAGTCGAGAAATTGCCTATTTACTCAACAATCCAAAAACCTATTATGTGTAGGAATTTTTCGGCAAGTGGCTTTGCCGCTGCACTGAAACCGGATAAGTTTACCGGTACGTATTTTAAGCGTTGGTAGACTAAGACCACTTTATGGCTCACAGCTATGAACATGTTCTGGGTCACCGGTGTCTCCACGGGAACGATTGCTCCTGAACAGGAGAAGGCGTTCAATGAGGCTACCGTTGTGTTCCTCGGAGCAGTTCTTAGCGTGATCGGAGATAAACTGGTCGACGCATATTTACATGTGCATGTCGCCAAGGACTTGTGGGAGGCGCTCGAATCTAAGTTTGGGGCCGCCCATGCTGGGAGCGAGATGTATATTATAAAGCAGTTCCATGATTACAAGATGGTTGAAAACCGTCCTGTATTGGAGCAGGCTCATGAGATAATATGCATTGTTAAGGAGCTTGAGCTTCTTAAGTGCGAGTTACCGGGCAAGTTTGTCGCGGGCTTCTCCCTAATTCCTGGAGGAACTTTGCCACCACTCTGAAACATCAAAGGCGTGAATTCTCTATGGAGGATGTCATTGGCCATCTGAGTGTTGAGCAGAATTCGAGGGAAAAAGACTCGCACGGAAAAGGGGCCGAAGGGACTTCTATCGCCAACATGGTGAACCAGAAGAACTTCAACTCCCACAAGCCCAAGGGAAAGAACGGTGTCCAACACAATACCGACTTTAAGAAGAAGGTTAAGAAGACCTTCAAGAAGAACAAGAAGGATGAGGGCTGCTTTACTTGTGGTTCGGTCGAACATTGGGCCAACAAGTGCCCAAACAAGTACAAGAAGCCAGGACAGGACTCCAAGTCTGTCAACATGATTGTGGGCAACAATGAGAATGGTGCATCTGGGTACGGTGATCCGTTTACTGTTTTTTCAGTGTTTCAGCCCAATGATTGGTGGGTGGACACAGGTGCAGGTGTTCATGTGTGTGCTGACATTTCATTGTTCACTTCTTACCAGGTCACAGGACACGGGTCCGTATTGATGGGGAATGGCGCGAGTGCTTCTGTTCATGGTGTTGGCACGGTCGATCTAAAGTTTACTTCGGGAAGGATCGTGCAACTGAAGAACGTGCAGCATGTCCCCGCCATCAAGAAGAACATCATTAGTGGCTCCCTTCTATGTAGAGAAGGGTTTAAGTTGGTTTTTGAGTCTAATAAATTAGTTGTTACGAAATATGGACTCTTTGTTGGAAAAGGTTATGAGAGCGGAGGGATGTTCCGCCTTTCCCTCGCAGATTTTTGTAATAAAGTCATGAACCATATTCATTTGAATGTTAATGAATCTGAAGTTTGGCACTCACGTCTTTGTCACATCAGTTTTGGTGTTATGACGCGGCTAGCCAAGTTGGATTTAATCCCGAGTTTCACTTTAGCCAAAGGTTCTAAGTGCCTTTCGTGTGCGCAAGCTAAGCAACCTCGCAAGCCTCACAAGGCTGCGGAGGAGAGACACTTGGCACCATTAGAACTCATACATTATGATCTCTGTGAGATGAATGGTGTGTTGACTAAAGGTGGAAAGAAATACTTCATCACATTGATAGATGATTCCACTAGATATTGCTATGTTTATCTGTTAAATACTAAAGATGAGGCTCTACACTACTTTAAAATCTATAAGGCAGAAGTTGAGAATCAACTTGAAAAGAAAATTAAACGAGTCCGGTCATATCGTGGTGGAGAGTACTTCTCGAGTGAGTTTGATTCCTTCTGTTCGGAACACGACATTATTCATGAGAGGACGCCTCCCTATTCACCCCAGTCAAACGGGGTTGCCGAGCGGAAAAACTGTACTCTAACTAACTTGGTTAAGGCCATGTTAGATACATCGGGTTTATCCAAGGCATGATGGGGGAGGCTATATTGACGGCATGTCATGTCCTGAATAAAGTTCCGACAAAGGATAATGAGATCACTCCCTATGAGAAATGGGCAAAGAGAAGGACAACACTCTCGTACTTGCGTACTTGGGGATGTTTGGCGAAAGTCAATGTGCCAATCCCCAAAAAGTGTAAGCTTGGACCAAAGACTGTGGACTGCGTTAATTTGGGCTACGCTAAGAACACCGTTGGCTATAGATTTCTAGTAGTGAAATCTGAGGTACCTGACCAGAAGGTCGGTACAATTATGGAGTCTAAGGATGCTACATTCTTTGAGGATATTTTTCCTATGAGAGATATGCAAAGCACTTCTAGACAGGAATATGAGGAGACTCCTGAACCTACCATCCCTATGGAATATTATGTACAAACACATGATGAAAATCCTGAGGAGGATGACAAGGAAACCCTTGGTAGGGGCAAGAGACAAAGGACTGCAAAGACCTTTGGTGATGATTTCTTCGTGTACCTCGTGGATGATACTCCCACTTCTATTTCAGAAGCGTATGCCTCTCCAGAAGCTGACTACTGGAAGGATGCGGTCCGTAGCGAGATGGATTCCATCATGGCTAACGGAACATGGGAGATCACGGACCGTCCCTATGGTTGCAAACCACTGGGATGTAAGTGGGTGTTCAAAAAGAAGCTTAGGCCCGATGGTACGATTGAAAAGTACAAGGCTAGGCTTGTGGCCAAGGGCTATGACCAGCAAGAAGAGGAAGATTTCTTCGATACTTATTCACATGTGGCTAGACTGACTACCATTCGAGTATTACTCTCGTTGGCGGCCTCGCATGGTCTTCTCGTCCATCAGATGGATGTTAAGACGGCTTTTCTAAATGGAGAGCTAAACGAGGAAATCTACATGCAACAGCCTGATGGCTTTGTGATAGATGGTCAGGAAAGAAAGGTGTGTAGGTTGATAAAATCTTTATATGGCCTGAAATAAGCACCTAAGCAATGGCATGATAAGTTTAATACAACTCTGACATCTGTTGGTTTCATTGTTAATGAGGCTGACAAATGTGTATACTATCGCCATGGTGGGGGCGAAGGAGTTATACTGTGCTTGTATGTTGATGACATACTGATATTCGGAATAAACCTCAAAGTCATTGAGGATGTCAAATCGTTTCTATCTCAGAACTTTGAGATGAAATACCTCGGTGTGGCTGATGTTATCTTGAACATCAAGCTACTGAGAGATAATGAGGGTGGTATTACACTTCTGCAATCCCACTATGTTGAGAAGGTGTTGAGTCGTTTTGGATATTCGGACTGCACACCATCTCAAACACCATATGATCCTAGCGTGTTGATTCGAAAGTCCAAAGGCATGGCTAAAGATCAATTGAGATACTCTCAAATCATTGGTTCACTGATGTACCTAGCGAGCGCAACGAGGCCTGACATCGCGTTTGCTGTGAGCAAACTGAGCCGTTTTTTTCCAAACCGGGTGATGTACATTGGCATGCTATTGAGAGAGTTATGCACTATCTAAAAGGTACTATGAACTATGGACTTCACTATACCGGATACCCGTCGGTACTTGAAGGGTATAGTGATGCGAATTGGATCTCGATCTTGATGAGATGAAGGCCTGGCGGGTATATGTTTACTCTTGGAGGTGGCGCTGTTTCCTGGAAGTCTTGCAAGCAAACGGTCTTAATGAGATCGACAATGGAAGCAGAGTTAACAGCATTAGACACATCTGGTGTTGAAGCAAGATGGCTTCGAGATCTTTTGATGGACTTGCCATTGGTTGATAAACCGGATCCGGCTATCCTTATGAACTGTGACAATCAGACTGTCATCACCAAGGTGAAGAGTTCAAAGGACAACATGAAGTCCAACAAACACATAAGAATGAGATTAAAAGCTGTCAGAAAATTAAGGAACTCCGGAGTGATGGCGCTGGACTATGTCCATGCGGCTAAGAATCTGGCAGATCCCTTTACGAAAGGGCTATCACGTGTTGTGATAGATAATGCATCGAGGGAGATGGTTATGAGACCCACATGAGTTGCCATGGTGGTAACCCAACCTATGTGATCGGAGATCCCGTGAAGTAGGACCTGGGAAAACAAGCCAGTGGTGAACTGAGGAGAGTAACTATACTAACCCACTCCGTTGGAGATGCAATGCTCTCAATACTGTATGGTAGACTACTGTCTCAATGTGTTCCAAAGCTTAAGTGAGCAAGATGCTATCCTACAGAGCGATCTTTGGAGGAACACACCTATGTGAGCCTGACTGTTGGCCACAGTCTATGAGATTGGGGTGATCTCTAGTAAGCTCATGAATAGGCCAGGAGTGTGACTTATATGCTCCACCCGAGGGGTCAGCCTTTGGCAGCCTAGTACTAGTAAGACATGTGGTGAAACTTCTTTACGCCAAACTGACAATTCAAGGCATAGTCCATTGTTCAGTTGTGAAGGAGTGTAGCTACTTGCTCTAGGTGAAGTTCAACCTTAACAGGTCTTTGCTGAAACACTGGTATATCGAAACAGTAATTGGAACAAAGGACACAATGGGCCCTCAAGATCTGGTGGGGGATTGCTGAAAATTGAGATGGGCTCTAGGCCCATATAGCAATTTCTGAAAAATCTCTAAGGGCCCATGTGGTTTATATGGCACTAGGTGTAGTGGGAAGTTTAGTCCCACCCCGGAAGTGGAAGAGGAGTTGTACATCCTTGTAAGGGTTTCTCTTCTACATGCTATTGGAGCTTGAGAAGAGGAGAGGCCCTCGTGCACTCCTCCTCCGCCGCCCGCCTCGCCACGCCATGCCTCGTCACGACGCGCCGCGCCGCGGGTTGCGGGATTGAGCCGAGCCGAGCTCACACCACGCGCTTATTTTTGCCAGTCACTAACGGAGAGTTCTCTGACAGCTGGGCCACGATCTGAGGCGTCGGATCGTGGGCTGTCACGGACTCGAACGTGGGTCGAGCCCACGTCTCTCCACGCGGCTGCGTCTATATAAGTATGCAGTGTCTCCTAACCCTAGCTGCCATGAACAGATCACATCTGCTCCACGCGCACGCCCACCGGTGACTCCACCCTGTCCGCCGCGTACACGGTCGATGGGAGAGCAGGTCTCCGAAACCACGCCCTTCTGGTTCCTGTACGGGGTGAGGGGCAAATAGGTTTTTGGGCAGCGATTACGCCACTACTCGCTTCCGATCGTCTACTTCCTCTACGTCCGCGTCGCCTTCATCATCACCATGTCCACCGATGCTGAACGTGCCGCCGCCGAGAAAGCTGAAGCCGACAAGAAGGCCGCCGAGGACACCGCTGCCGCCACCAACGCTGCGGTCTCTGCATGGCCTACTGGAGGGTATAACTCGTTTATCCCGCTCCTACTGTTTTCTGTTTAAGCCATGCAAGCGTTATACGTAGATCTTTCTGCAATTAGCGTAGTATGTGCTTGTTTGACTGAATATCAGTATGCTTTTATTTGTGTCAATGCCATGCTAGTGATTTACTCGTGGATTAATTTAGTCGAGAAATTGCCTATTTACTCAACAGGTACTACCACGGAGGATATAGAAGAAATAAAGGACAGACTAACTCTTTCTATGGAGTGTTGTACACGCCAGAAGGGGTAGAGGGCATGAATGAAGTTTTGGATATGGTACCGTGCAAGGTAACCAATGATATGAACGAGCTATTATGTGCTCCTTATAAAGCAGAGGAAGTAAAGACTGCACTGTTTCAAATGGCCCCAACTAAAGCCCCGGACCGGATGGTTTTCCAGCACAATTTTTTCAAAAACACTGGGATATTTGTGGAGAAACAGTGACTAAGATGGTGCTGAGAATTGTAGAGGGCACAGAGAGTGCAAAGGAAATTAACAACACCATCATTGTTCTTATCCCGAAGGTAAAAAAACCCAATGCTCCTGTCTCAATTTTGACAAATAAGCTTATGTAATGTCCTCTACAATCTTGCATCTAAGGTAATTGCCAATCAGTTGAAATTAGTCCTTCCTGATATTATCTCTGAGGAGCAGTCAGCCTTTGTCCCAGGGCATTTAGTTACAGATAATATCATTGCCGCCTATGAATGTTTGCATTTCATGAAGAGGAACAGATCACAGAAGCATATGCATTGTGCTTGAAAATTGGATATGATCAAGGCATATGACAGGGTTGAATGGAACTATCTGTGAGCTATAATGTTAAAGCTGGGTTTTCAGGAGAGATGGCTCAACATCATCATGGGCATGGTGACATCAGTCTCTTTCTCAGTTTTACTTAATGGGCAGAAGTTGGAAAAGTTTACACCGTTACATGGTATTCGACAGGGAGATCCTATCTCGCCATACCTCTTTTTGCTGGCAGCAGAGGGCCTTTCGTGCCTCTTAAAATCCAGAGTTCAGCCATCCAGCCTTGGTGGAATACAGGTTGCTACATCGGCTCCGCCGGTGAACCACTTGTTATTTGTTGGTGACAGCCTGCTGTTTTTTAAAGCAAACACAGAGGGAGCTGAGGAAGTTTCTCTTCTCTTGGAAACATATGCAAAAGCTTCTTGGCAGAGAGTTAATAAGGACAAGTCCTCCATCTTTTTTAGTAAAGGGTGTCCGGAAGTGGTGAGAACTACAGTGAAAAATGTGTTAAATATCCCAAATGAACAATTGAATGAGAAGTACCTGGGAATGCCTTCTGATGTGGGTTCTTCAAAGAATGGGGCGTTTAAATACTTGAAGGATCGTCTATGGGCAAAGATACAAGGTTGGATGGAGAAACTCCTCTCATCTGCAGGGAAGGAGGTATTGATAAAATCCATAGCCCAAGCCATTCGAGTGTATTCTATGTATGTAGGGGATCGTTGCATGAAAACAAAAACAAAAATCCTACGAATCACCCAAGATCTATACATGGAGATGTATGCTACAAGAGGGGAGAGCATATACATACCTTTGTAGATCGATAAGCGGAAGCGTTGGAGAATGCGGTTGATGTAGTCGTACACATCAGCGATCCAAATCGCGACCCGATCCGACGAAGCACCGAACGTACGGCACCTCCGCGTTCAGCACACGTGCGGCTCGAGGACGTCTCCTCCTTCTTGATCCAGCAAGGGGGAGGAGAAGTAGATGGGATCTCCGGCAGCACGATGGCGTGGTATTGATGGAGCACTCGGTAATCCGGCAGGGCTTCACCAAGCGCTACCGGGAGGAGGGGGGAGTATGAGAGGGGGAGGGCTGCGCCAAGGCATGGGGTGCGACTTCCCTCCCCTCCCCCCACTATATATAGGGACAAGGGGGAGGGGCACTGGCCCTAGCCCCTCCTCCAAGGAGGGGGCGGCGGCCCCTAGGGGGGTGGAGTGCCCCCCAAGCATGGGGGGCTCCCCCTCTAGGGTTTCCCTTCCCACCCTTGGAGCCTGGGCCCTAGGGGGGTTGAGGCGCCCAGCCCACTAGGGGCTGGTGCGCCTCCCTTCTCAGCCCATGTGGCCCTCCGGGGCAGGTGGACCTCCCCAGTGGACCCCCGAAACCCTTTCGGTGGTCTCAGTATAATACCAATAAACGCTGAAACTTTTCCAGTGACTTAAACAGGACTTTCCATATATAATTATTTACCTCCGGACCATTCCAGAATTCCTCGTGATGCCCGGATCTCATCCGGGACTCCGAACAAACTTCGGTCACCAACCTGCATATCCCAATACTACTCTAGCGTCACCGAACGTTAAGTGTGCAGACCCTGCGGGTTCGGGAATCATGTAGACATGACCGAGACACCTCTCCGGTCAATAGCCAATAGCGGGACCTGGACGCCCATATTGGTTCCTACATATTCCACGATGATCTTATCGGATGAACCACGATGTCAAGGATTCGGTTAATCCCGTATGCAATTCCCTTTGTCCGGCGGTATGTTACTTGCCCGAGATTCGATCGTTGGTATCTCCATACCTAGTTCAATCTCGTTACCGGCAAGTATCTTTACTCGTGCCGTAATACAAGATCCCGTGACTAGCTCCTTAGTCACATTGCTTTCAAGCTCATTACGATGTTGTATTACCGAGAGGGCCTAGAGGTACCTCTCCGTCATACGGAGTGACAAATCCCAGTCTCGATTCGTGCCAACCCAACAAACACTTTCAGATATACCTGTAGAGCACCTTTATGATCACCCAGTTACGAAGTGATGCTTGGATACACACTAAGTATTCCTCCGGTGTCAGGGAGTTGCACAATCCTATGGTCTAAGGAAGAAATACTTGACATGATGAAAGTTGTAGCAAATGAACTAGATGATCTTGTGCTAAGCTTACGGTTGGGTCTTGTCCATCACATCATTCTCCTAATTATGTGATCCCGTTATCAAATGACAACTCATGTCTATGGTTAGGAAACCTTAACCATCTTTGATCAACGAGCTAGTCTATTAGCGGCTCAGTAGGGACACATTGTGGTCTATGTATTCACACATGTATTGAGGTTTCCAGTCAATACAATTCTAGCATGAATAATAGACATTTATCATTAACGAGGAAGTATGATAATAACTATTTATTATTGCCTCTAGGGCATATTTCCAACAGTCTCCCACTTGCACTAGAGTCAATAATCTAGTTTACATCTCCATGTATTTAACACCCAATAAGTTCTGGGTTTGATCATGTTTTGCTTGTGAGAGAGGTTTTAGTCAACGGGTCTGCAACATTCAGATCCGTGTGTACTTTGCCAATATCTATGTCATATGTAGATGCGGTTACCAAACTCTGTTTGGAGCTACTCCAAAACTATTGCCCCACTATACGTATCCGATCTGAGACTCATAGTCATCCGGATCAATGTTAAAGCTTGCATCAACGTAACCCTTTACGATGAACTCTTTATCACCTCCATCACCTAGAAATACTTCCTTAGTCATATTAAGGATATTTTGACAGATGTCAAGTGATCTACTCCTGGGTCACTTTGGTACCTCTATGCCAGACACATGGCAAGGCACACGGCATGGCATACTTTATAGAGCCTATGGCTGAGGCATAGGGGATGACACTCATCCTTTCTCTATCTTCTGCGGTGGTCGGGCATTGAGTCACACTCAACTTCACACCTTGCAATACAGGCAAGAACCCCTTCTTTGACTGATCCATTTTGAATTTCTTCAAAATCTTGTTAAGGTATGTGCTTTGTGAAAGTCCAATGAGGCGTCTCGATCTATCTCTATAGATCTTGATGCCTAATATGTAAGCAGCTTTTACCTAGGTCTTTAAGTCCTACTCCACTCCACACCTTGCAACACAAGCAATAACTCCTTCTTTGCTTGATCCATTTTGAACACCTTCAAAATCTCGTCAAGGTGTGTGAAGGTCTTATCAGGCGTCTTGATCTATCTCTATACATCTTGATGCCTAATCTATGGACAACTCAACCCAGGTTTCATTGAAAAACTTCTTTCAATTAATTCTTTATGCTTTCAAGAAATTCTACGTCATTTCTAATCAACAATATGTCATCCACATATACTATTAGAAATGTTATAGAGCTCACACTCACTTTCTTGTAAATACAAGTTTCTCCATAAACTTGTATAAACCCAAAAACTTTGATCACCTTATCAAACCATATATTCCAACTCCGAGATGCTCGCACCAGTCCATAAATGGATCGCTGGAGCTTGCATACCTGGTTAGCACCCTTAGGATGGACAAAAACTTTCCGATTGCATCATATACAACTCTTCCTTAAGGAAACCATTAAGGAATGCCTTTTTGACATCCATTTGCCAGATTTCATAAAACACGGCAATTGCTAACATAATTCTAACAGACTTCAGCATCGCTATGGGTGAGAAAGTCTCATCGTAGTCAACTCCTTGAACTCGTCGAAAACCCTTTGCAACAAGTCGAGCTTTATAGACGATCACATTACCATCAGCGTCTGTCTTCTTCTTGAAGATCCATTTATTCTCAATGGCTTGCCGATCATCGGGCAAGTCCACCAAAGTCCATACTTTGTTCTCATACATGGATCCTATCTCAGATTTCATCGCTTCAAGCCACTTGTCGGAATCCGGGCTCGTCATCATTTCTTCATAGTTCGTAGGTTCGCCGTTGTCCAACAACATGACTTTCAAGACAGGATTGTCGCACCACTCTGGTGCGGAACGTGTCCTGTTCGACCTATGAAGTTCAGTAGTAACTTGATCCGATGTTTCATGATTATCATCATTAACTTCCTCTCCGGTCGGTGCAGGAACCACATAACTTCTTTTTGTGATGTGCTACTTTCTAGTTCGAGAGAAGGTACAATTACCTCATCAAGTTCCACTTTCCTCCCACTCACTTCTTTCAAGAGAAACTCCTTCTCTAGAAAGGATCCATTCTCAGCAACAAAAGATCTTGCCCTCGGATCTGTGGTAGAAGGTATACCCAATAGTCTTTTTAGGGTATCCTATGAAGACGCACTTTTCCGCTTTAGGTTCGAGCTTATCAGGCATAGGCGTCGCATCCCCAAACTTTAAGAAACAACAGCTTAGGTTTCTTGCCAAACCATAATTCATACGGTGTCGTCTCAATGTATTTAGATGGTGCCCTATTTAAAGTGAATGCGGTTGTCTCTAATGCATAACCCCAAAAACGATAGTGGCAAATCAGTAAGAAACATCATAGAACGTACCATATCCAATAAAGTACGATCATGATGTTCAGACACACCATTACGCTATGGTGTTCTAGGTGGCGTGAGTTGTGAAACGATTCCACATTGTCTTAAGAGTGTGCCAAACTCGTAACTCAAATATTCTCCTCCACGATCAGATCGTAAGAACTTTATTTTCTTGTTACAATGATTCTCCACTTCACTCTGAAACTTCTTGAACTTTTCAAGTGTTTCAGACCTATGTTTCATTGAGTAGATATTCCCATATCTACTCAAGTCATCCGTGAAGGTGAGAACATAACGATATCCAACGCGTGCCTCAACACTCATTGGACCGCATACATCGGTATGTATTATTTCCAATAAGTCACTTGCCCGCTCCATCGAGCCGAAAAATGGGGTTTTAGTCATCTTGCCCATGAGGCATGGTTCGCACGTATCACATGATTCAAAATCAAGTGATTCCAAGAGTCCATCGGTATGGAGCTTCTTCGCGCGCTTTACACCAATATGACATAAGCGGCAGTGCCACAAGTATGTGGTAATATCATCATTAACTTTGCATCTTTTGGCATCTCTATTATGAACATGTGTATCACTATGATCGAGATTCAATAAACCATTCATTGGGTGCATGATCATCAAAGATTTTATCCAAATAAGTAGAACAACCATTGTTCTCCGATGAATAATTGTCTTGCAATGAACACGATCAGATATGATGTTCATGCTCAACGCATGCACCAAATAACAATTATTTAGGTTTGTAATCCCGAAGGTAAAGGGGGCATGCTGATGGCGATCACATCAATCTTGGAGACACTTCCAACGCACATCATCACCACGTTCTTATCTAGTCCTTGTTTATTTCGGAGCTCCTATTTCGAGTTGCAAACAATAGCAACTGAACCGGTAGCAAATACCCAGGTGCTACTACGAGTACTAGTAAGTTACACATCAATCAAATATACTCCAGTCAACGTAGCCAGCCTTCTTTATTTACCAAGTACCTGGGGTAATTCCTGTTTCCAGTGACCATTCCCCTTACAATGGAAGCACTAAGTCTCGGGTTTGGGTTCAACCTTTGGGTTTCTTCACTGGAGCGGCAACTAGCTTGCCATTCTTGAAGTTTCCCTTCCTTCCCTTGCCCTTCTTGAAACTAGTGGTCTTATTAACCATCAACAATTGATGCTCCTTCTTGATTTTTACATCCACGGCCTAAAGCATTGCGAATAGCTCAGGGATCGTCTCCATCCCTTGCATGTTATAGTTCATCACGAAGATCTAGTAGCTTGGTGATAGTGACTAGAGAACTCTATCAATCACCACTTTATTCTGAAGTCTAACTCCCACTTGATTCAAGTGATTGTAGTACTCAGACATTCTGAGTACATGCTCGCTAATGGAGCTGTTCTCCTCCATCTTGCAGCTACAGAACTTGGCGAAGGTGTCATACCTTTCGACCCGGGCGTGAGCCTGAAAAACCAACTTCATCTCTTGGAACATCTCATATTCTCTATGGTGCTCAAAACGTCTTTGGAGCCCCGGTTCTAAGCTGAAAAGCATGGCGCACTGAACTATCGAGTAGTCATCTTTTCTTGTCTGCCAGATGTTCATAACGTCCTCACGCGAAACCGTAGGGGGTGGCTCACCTAGCGGTGCATCAAAGACATAAGCCTTCTGTGCAGCAATGAGGACAATCCTTAGATTACGGACCTAGTCCGCATAGTTGCTTTCATCATCTTTCAACTTTTCTTTCTCTAGGAACGTATTAAACTTCAGGGGAGCTACAACACGGGCCATTGATCTATGACATAAATTGCTAAGACACTTAGACTATGTTCATGATAATTAGTTCATTTAATCAAATTACTAATGAACTCCCACTTAAAACAACATCCCTCAAGTTGTTTAAGTGACACATGATCCAAATCAACTAATCCATGTCTGATCATCACGTGAGATGGATTAGTCATCAATGGTGAACATCTCCATGTTGATCTTATCTACTATATTACTCATGTTCGACCTTTCGGTCTCCTGTGTTCCGAGGACATGTCTGTACATGCTAGGCTCATCAAGTTTAACCTAAGTGTTCTACATGTGTAAAACTGGCTTACACCCGTTGTATGCGAACGTAGAGTCTATCACACCCGATCATCATGAGGTGCTTCGAAACGACGAACCTTTGCAACGGTGCACACTTAGGGAGAACACTATTTCTTGAAATTAAGTTAAGGGGTCATCTTATTATGCTACTGTCGTTCTAAGCAAAATAAGATGCATAAACATGATAAACATCACATGCAATCAATATGTGACATGATATGGCCATTATCATCTCGTGCCTTTGATCTCCATCTCCAAGGCACCGACATGATCTCCATCGTCACTGGCTTGACACCATGATCTCCATCATTGTGTCGTCATGAAGTTGTCTCCGCCAACTATTACTTCTACAACTATTGCTAATGTTTAGCGATAAAGTAAAGTAATTACATGGCGTTAATGATTGACACACAGGTCATACAATGAATTAAGACAACCCTATGGCTCCTGCCGGTTGCCGTACTCAACGACATGCAACTCGTGAACCTATTACAAAACATGATCATCTCATACATCACATATATCACATCATGTTCTTGGCCATATCACATCACAACATACCCTGCAAAAACAAGTTAGACGCCCTCTAATTTTTTGTTGCATGTTTACGTGGCTGCTATGGGTGACTAGCAAGAACGGTTCTTACCTACGCAAAGCCACAACGGTGATATGCCAATTTCTATTTACCCTTCATAAGGACCATTTTCGTCGAATCCGATCCGACCAAAGTGGGAGAGACAGACACCCGCCAGCCACCTTTATGCAACATGTTGCATGTCAGTCGGTGGAACCGGTCTCATGTGCGTGGACATGTAAAGTTGGTCCTGGCCGCTTCATCCCACAATACCGCCGAATCAAGAAAAGACTAGTGGTGGCAAGCAAATTGAATATCAACATCCACAACTCTTTGTGTTCTACTTGTGCAAATACATCTACGCATAGACCTAGCTCATGATGCCACTGTTGGGGATCGTTGCATGAAAACAATTTTTTTCCTACGAAACACCCAAGATCTATCCATGGAGATGTATGCTACGAGAGGGGAGAGCATCTACATACCTTTGTAGATCGCTAAGCGGAAGCGTTAGAGAACACAGTTGATGTAGTCGTACACGTCAGCGATCCAAATCGCGATCCGATCCGACGAAGCACTGAACGTACGGCACCTCCGCGTTCAGCACACGTGAGGCTCGGGGACGTCTCCTCCTTCTTGATCCAGCAAGGGGGAAGGAGAAGTAGATGGGATCTCCGACATCACGACGGTGTGGTGTTGATGGAGCACTCGGTGATCCGGCAGGGCTTCGCCAAGCGCTACCGGGAGGGGGAGGGAGTATGAGAGGGGGAGGGCTGTGCCAAGGCATGGGGTGCGGCTGCCCTCCCTTCTCCCCACTATATATAGGGGCAAGGGGGGAGGGGCGCCATCCCTAGCCCCTCCTCCAAGGAGGGGGCGGCGGCCCCTAGGGGGTGGAGTGCCCCCCAAGCAAGGGGGGCTCCCCCTCTAGGGTTTCCCCTCCCACCCTTGGCGCATGGGCTCTAGGGGGTTGAGATGCCCAGCCCACTAGGGGCTGGTGCGCCTCCTTTCACAGCCCATGTGGCCCTCCGGGGCAGGTGGACCTCCCCGATGGACCCCCGGAGCCCTTTCGGTGGTCCCGGTACAATACCGATAAGCCCCGAAACTTTTCCGGTGACTCAAACATGACTTCCCGTATATAATTCTTTACCTCCGGACCATTCCGGAACTCCTCGTGACGTCCGGGATCTCATCCGGGACTCCGAACAACCTTTGGTCATGAACGTGCATATCCCAATACTACTCTAGCGTCACCAAACGTTAAGTGTGCAGACCCTGCGGGTTCGGGAATCATGTAGACATGACCGAGACACCTCTCCGATCAATAACCAATAGCGGGACCTGGATGCCCATATTGGTTCCTACATATTCCACGATGATCTTATTGGATGAACCAGGATGTCAAGGATTCGGTTAATCCCCTATGCAATTCCCTTTGTCCGGCGGTATGTTACTTGCCCGAGACTCGATCATCGGTATCTCCATACATAGTTGAATCTCGTTACCGGCAAGTCTCTTTACTCGTTCCATAATATAGGATCCTGTGACTAACTCCTTAGTCACATTGCTTGCAACTCATTACGATGTTGTATTACCGAGAGGGCCCAGAGATACCTCTCCGTCATACGGAGTGACAAATCCTAGTCTCGATTCATGCCAACCCAACAAACATTTTCGGAGATACCTGTAGAGCACCTTTATGATCACCCAGTTACGAAGTAACGCTTGGATACACACTATGTATTCCTCCGGTGTCAGGGAGTTGCACAATCTCGTGGTCGAAGGAACATATACTTGGCATAATGAAAGTTGTAGCAGATGAACTAGACGATCTTGTGCTCAGCTTACGATTGGGTCTTGTCCATCACATCATTCTCCTAATGATGTGATCCCATTATCAAATGACAACTCATGTCTATGGTTAGGAAACCTTAACCATCTTTGATCAACGAGCTAGTCTAGTAGAGGCTCACTAGGGACACATTGTGGTCTATGTATTCACAATGTATTGAGGTTTATGGTCAATACAGTTCTAGCATGAATAATAGAAATTTATCATGAATGAGGAAATATGATAATAACTATTTATTATTGCCTCTAGGGCATATTTCCATCAATGTCATGCTTTATTTTGCCCTGAGGATTGTGTCAGCACCTCACATCGATGATCAAGGCTTTCTGGTTGGGAAGTAAGATGGGTAAGAGAAAACCCTACTGGGTATCATCGGATACAATGTGCATGCCAAAGTACATGGGCGGTCTTGGCTTTCAAGATTTTGAAAATTTTAACCTAGCTTTGGTTGCAAGGCAGGCATGAAGAGTGTTGGAAAACCCTCAATCGTTGAGCGCAAGAATTCTAAAAGCAGTTTATTTCCCAACATCAGATTTCTTGCCGGCAGAGCTTGGGAAGCACCCGTCCCAAATCTAGAGGGCGGTAATTGAGGGTTGAGATATCCTTAAGCAGGGGCTGATTAGGAGGATATGCAACGGCGCTTCTACAAACATCTAGAGTACAAATTGGATTTCGAGGGCGGAGAACATGAGGCCAATAGTATCTTTGGTTAACCATCCTCCCCAAGTGGTTGCTGAGTTGATAGACCAAGGAAATCTTCAGTGGAATAGACAGTTAATTGAGCAGGTCTTCTTGCCATATGATGCTCGGGCTATACTCCAAATACCTTTATGCACTCGTCATATGGATGATTTCTGGTCATGGAACTTTGAGAAGAATGGTGTCTTCTCGGTCAGGTCATCTTACAAGATGATTGTGGCTACAAAGAAGAGACACGAGGACTGGCTAGAAGAAAGAGCTGGTACGTCTGATACTACTGCAAATGAAAAATCTTGGGCTCAGTTGTGGATGGTAGCAGTGCCAGCGAAGATCAGGAATTTCTGTGGAGATTATCGTATAATTCCATCCCGACTGAGGATGTGAGGAAGGAGAGAAACATGAGTGATACAGATGTGTGTGCAGTATGCAGACATCCATATTATTGTAAGCATGGTTTTATTGAATACACGATGGCTAGGTGTGTGTGGGCATTGGTGGATGTGGGCTTACTGGAACACATGGTGGCCACGACCGAGCCGTCCGCACGGAGCTGGTTGCTCTCGATGATGGATGTACTCTCTCATGAAGAACTCACATGTATGACGGTTACACTCTGGGCGATATGGTATGCATGGAGGAAATTAATACATGAAGGAATAAACCAGAGCCTGCTATCTACTCATCTCTTTGTCACGAGATTCATCTTTGAGATTGATTAACTTCAGAGTCCGCCATGGGGCTGCCCAGCATGCGGTCACGCGAACGCAACATAATGCTAGATGGGTGTCGCCTCCTGAAGGAACTGTCAAAATCAATGTGGATCCGGGGCTTTCGGTTGATCACAATGTAGGCTCAACAGCTGCTATTTGCAGAGATAGGGATGGAAACAACTTGGGATCATCAGTACTTGTGATGCATGGGTTGCTAAACCCGGAAACGGTGGAGGCCGTAGCATGCAGAGAAGCCCTGGCACTGGCGCAAGACTTGGTGATGCAAAACATTGTGGTGGCATCAGATTGCAAACAAGTTATTAATCACATTCATCAAGGCACGGGGGGAACTATGGTGGCATCATTGGAGAACTTCAGGAAACCTCAAGAGATTTTACTTCCTGTGTTTTTAATTTTGAATCTAGAGCTTCAAACTTTGAAGCCCGTAAGATAGCTAGATATGGAGTTCTACTTCCTTTGGGAAGGCGCATTTGGTTGGGTACTCCTTTTGATACTGCAGTCATTCATGTAAACATTGCAGACTTTCAATAAAGACTAGCTATCTTTGCTCCAAAAAAATTGAAATTGAAGGCAAGCTCAATTTTAGTTTGTCAAATGAGGGAAGTACGTAGATCCGCAAAATGAAGCTGTGGGTTTGAGCTTAGGGCACCAACGCAGATCCACAAACCCCCGCAACCGTCCAGATCGCATTGTCTGGACCGCGAAAACAATTCAACGTGGCCCGAACTCGTTTTCTCCCGTAAACCGGAGAAAAACGTGGGGAAGCTTTGCGGGAGTCCATACCGCTGTCAAGCCCGCTTTGGACCGACCTGGCCCACCAAAACCCCCTTCCCCTCCTGTGTGGGCTTCCCACCCAAAACGGTCAGCACCGCTCTTCAGCGTCAGTGCCCGCATTCATGCCCGGCCAGAGCAGACGCGAGTGCTCACTAGCACCGGCATTGAAGCGGCTCGCCGTCGTCATCATCAACTATCCTCCATTGACAATTCTATGATGCTCACCACCGGGAGTAAGTAATCCCTTCGTAGGCTTGCTGGACGGTGATGGAGTTGGATGAGATTTATCATGTAATCGAGTCAATTTGTTAGGCCTTGTTCCCAAGTATTCATTATGTTCGGAGATTGATGTTGCTATGACTTTGTTATGCTTAATGCTTGTCACTAGGGCTCGAGTGCCATGATTTCAAATCTGAACCTATTACGTTTTCATGAATATGACTGAGTCTTTGATCCGATCTTGCAAGTTATAGTCACCTACTACATGTTATGATCCGCATACTCTACGGTGACAAAAAGTGGGATTCTTTCCGGTGATGATCGTAGTATGAGGAGTTCATGTATTCACTATGTGTTAATGTTTTGTTCCGGTTCTCTATTAAAAGGAAGCCTTAATATCCCTTAGTTTCCTAATGAACCCTGCTACCACGGGAGGGTAGGACAAAAGATGTCATGCAAGTTCCTATTATAAGCACGCGTGACTATATACGGAATACATGCCTACATTAAATTGATGAACTGGAGCTATTGTTGATCGCTCTACGTTGTAATTGTTATATGCTAGATGCCATCCAACACAAATATCCATCACTGATCCAATGCCTATGCTTTGCTCATATTGATTCTTACTAAGTTACTATTCACATCATTTCTTGTTACAATTACTACAAAACTGCTATTATTCTTGTTCGCTACTCTTGTTACCGTTACCGCTACTATCAAAACTATCAAACTACTATGCTACTAAATGCTTTGCTGCAGAAATATTAATTCCCATGCGTGGTTGAATTGACAACTCAACTGCTAAGGCTCATAAGTATTCTTCGGCTCTCCTTGTGTCGAATCAATAAATTGGATGAATACTACCCGTGAAGACTGTCGCGATCCCCTATACTTGTGGGTTATCAAGACCTTTTTTCTGGCACCGTTGCCGAGGAACATAGCTTTTCTTATTGAGTTCACTTGAGGAATTATACAATTATCACTATGTAGAATCTGAAAGACACTAGAATGAAGATCGTTCCCTCTAAGACGAGGGGAGTTAAGGAACTGCCATCTAGCTCTGCACTTGATTCACCTTCTGTTTTAATTTAGCTTGCGACACCACCACCTATTATTCAATCTGATATGTCGCAAGAAATTGATGATGCTACTTCTGATATGAATGAAACTATTGATGATAAAACCATTGTAAGATGGGGGAGTGAAGAAAGCACAATATTTGTATCGAGTGTCGGAGGAATTCCAAACTCTAGAGAAGCCAGTCTATCAACATAGCCAGCGAACTTCACTATGTGCTCAATCATTGAGGAACCCTCTGCCATCTTGCATTCAATAAAGTCCTTATATCTCAAAATGTTTGGTCCTTGCTTGCTTCTTGTACAGAACTTTCAGAGACCCAATTATGAATTGAGTAGTAGAATGTTCAAAACATTTCTGTAGTTCAGGATCCATGCAAGTCAACATGAGGCACTTTACTGACTCATAGTCATCACTACGAGGTGTGAAAGCATCCACAATTTTTTTGGTGCATCCTTTGCAGGAGGATCACCTAGGATGATCGAGCATATACTCCTTCTTTGCACTTCTGAGAACAAATCTCAGGTTCCGGATACAATTTGCATAGTTTCCACCATTGGAAACCAATTTTTCTTTGTCTAACATAGGGGCTAAGTTGAACATATTGCGAGCCATTTGATCTACAACGATAGACACAAATATATTTTAGACACAATTTCATAATTAATGTTTGCACTAGTTTAAAACAAATTTTAATTTAAAATGCACTCTCACTCAACTCAATATCTCTCATAATTGATAGTAAGTGGCTGAATATCCTAATCTTATTCTCAGCCACTGATGTGGACATCACTAATGACGCGAATTTTGACTGGTAGGCAAAATTTTGTCAATCATGTCTCCATATGACTCTTGTTCATCTTTCGACGCTTCGTGCTCCGTGCTCAGGATGATTCTGCCAGAACTTTAATACAACCGAGTGTTATCTGCTCACATGGTCTAACCATTTATCCATCCTACACTTCACAACCCATTTGTACTCATGTGGACATGACACACTTCAGAATGTTACGTGTTATAGATGGTAGCAACATTGGGAAGATCACCTTTTAACTTGATATTTATTGTGAGAGATCACCCTAATAATTGACTACTGCACAATCAAGGGGTGCAAACAATAAAAGAAATAAACATCTTAGGCAATTCATAATAACATGATATGGTATAGCCCTGGGCGCCGGGAATGTCTCCATGCATGGTCCTTCGTGGTCTTCATGAAGTTTTCTTCGGAATTGTTACCGTGGCAACAATTCTGAAAGCTATTGCCATGGCACCAATTTTGTTCTCCCATGCCTGATGAAGCTCCGGGTACTCCGTGTAACTTGTAGGCTATGACTACATCTATTACATTAAGGTGGCAATCCCGTGGCTCCAGCCATCATGCCGTGATGCGCATGCCACTTCACATTACAACATATAACCGTCTCATACATAAGCTCATTATCATGACGAATGCTATACCATATCATATGCAACCCTGTAAAACCAAGTTAGACGTCCTCTAATCGGATTGAATTTTTTTAATTACGTGGCTTCAAGGGTTACCAGATAACACTAGCTACCTACGTGCACACCATCAATGTGATAATTCTTTTAACTTTTGGGGTGTGTGAAAGAAGAGACTTAATTAAAATCTTGCCCCCCACACTAAACTTCGTCCAATACGCGTCACCCCCTAGAATACCGTTCATCTTAATCGCCCTCTTGCGTACGCGACGGTTCCCTATTCTTGAGTATCATGAAGCCCAAGGACCTGTTAGCAGATCGTTGACGGCCAGAGTCAATCTCTTGTCAGAACCTTACGAAAAGAGACATCATGCCGTCAATGAACTGAACCGAAGCAACACTCGAGGGAAGCATAGCAAGAACATCAACCCTTACATCGACATGTGATCTAGATTGAAACTTGCATCTACGGGGTTTGGATCAACGATCGTTACCGACTCCAGAGTTGAACATAAGTAGGCGAGTCGGTGTATATCGTACTTGGAGTCCCTTGAATCGTTGATGACGATCCCGCAAACCATCCTCGAACGATCCCTCGAACGGAAGACCGAAAGCATGACCTCTCTACTTGGTTGCAAGTTTACGGTCTTCATGATCCGGCAACGCTTCACAGTCCAGAGCTAATCGTAGCCAGAGAATTAGAGGAAGGAGATTAGAACTACATTGGGCTTCTGATTATGAGGATTAGAGGATCTAGGTCAAGCTATAATTGATCAACTAGGATCAACTAGATCTAGAACTAGAGGAACTAGAGGAGGCTCCAAAACATGTATGTCCCAAAGGGAAAAATCCTCCACTATATATAGGTTAGAGGGGGAGGGGGGTAACCACCCAGGAGGGAAAGGCCCTCAGGGTGCCGGCCAAGGGAGGAGCAGTTGGACTCCTCCCTCTCCAATCCCCCCTTACCACAAGGAGAAGGGAGGAGGCGCCACTTCCTTTGGGCCAAGGTGGCCCAATATTCCTTCCACCATTAAATATAAAATCCCTCTAAAAATTACTAGAGCATATTATATAACACCTCCAGGAGCATTTAACACCCGGTATTGCGCGATAAACTCTGAAACCCTTCCGGTGTCCCTGAAACGCTTCCGGTTTCTCTCGAAACTATTCTGAATATTAATGAAAAAAATCCACAAATAAATCCTCGATACTCTCATCCTACTACCACTCAGCAGATCATGATTACCTTAAGCTTGTGACCCTATTGGTTCTGTAAAACATAGACATGAATGAAACTCCTTCGTTCAATGACCGATAGCGCAACCGTGGACGTCTATATTGATACGTCTCCAACGTATCTACTTTTCCAAACACTTTTGCCCTCATTTTGGCCCCTGATTTGCATGATTTGAATGGAACTAACCTGGACTAACGTTGTTTTCAGCAGAATTGCAATGGAGTTGTTTTTGTGCAGAAATAAAAGTTCTCAGAATTGGACGAAAATTTCTGCGAAATTTTTATATGATATATAAAAATTAATAAATTATTAGAGCGAAGAACCACCGGAGGGGGGCCACCCTGGGTCCACATGACACCAGGGCGCGACCCAGACCCCAGGCGTGCCCTGGTGGCATGTGGGTCCCTCGTGGCTCCGCCGACCCTAATTCTTGGACTACAAATTCAGATTTCCGGAGAGAAAAAATAAGAAAAAAGTTTCATCGTGTTTCACGAGACGGAGCCGTCGCCACCTCCTATTCTTCATAAGGAGGTTTGATCTGGAGTCCGTTCGGGGCTCTGGAGAGGGGGATTCGTCGCCATCATCATCATCATCATCACCCTTCTTCATCGCCAATCTCATGATGCTCACCACCGGGCGTGAGTAATTCCTTCATAGGCTTGTTGGACAGTGATGGGTTGGATGATATTTATCATGTAATCTAGTTAGTTTTGTTAGGGCTTGATCCCTAGTATCCACTATGTTCGGAGATTGATGTTGCTATGACTTCGCTATGCTTAATGCTTGTCACTAGGGCCCGAGTGCCATGATTTCAGATCTGAACCTATTATGTTTTCATGATTATTTCGATCCGATCTTGCAAGTCATAGTCACCTACTACGTGTTATGATCCCCATACCCTGAAGTGACAATAATGGGGATTATTTCCGGTGATTACCGTAGTTTGAGGAGTTCATGTATTCACTATGTGTTAATGCTTTGTTCCGGTTCTCTATTAAAAGGAGGCCTTAACATCCCTTAGTTTCCATATGGACCCCGCTGCCATGAGGGGGTAGGACAAAAGATGTCATGCAAGTTCTTATCGCAAGCACGTATGACTATATATGGAATACATGCCTACATTACATTGATGAATTGGAGCTAGTTCTGTGTCGCCCTAGGTTATAACTGTTACATGATAAATTTCATCCACCATATGTCACCGATCCAATGCCTACGAGTTTTTCCTATATTGATCTCTGCTAAGTTACTACTGTTGCCGCTGCCGTTACAACTGCTACAAAATCACTGTTGTCACTGTTACTACTGATGCTACTGTTTGCTACTGCTATCAAACCATCATATTACTGTGCCACTGATCACTCTGCTGCAGATATTAAGTTTCCAGGTGTGGTTGAATTGACAACTCAACTGCTAATACTTGCAAATATTCTTTGGATCCCCTGTGTCGAATCAATAAATTAGGGTTGAATACTCTACCCTCGAAAACTGTTGCAATCCCCTATACTTGTGGGTTATCAAGACCTTTTTCTCGCGCCGTTGCCGGGAAGCATAATTTTATTTGCTAAGTCACTTGGGATTTATATCTACTGATCACTATGAAAAATCTGAAAGACAAAAAGACTGAAATCTTTCCCTCTAAAATGAGGGGAGGTAAGGAAATGCCATTTAGCTCTGCACTTGATTCATCTTCTGTTATGAGTAAATTTGCAACACCACCATCTGCTATTAATTCTGAGATATCGCAAGTTATTGATGATGTTACTTCTGCTATGCATGATACTCATGATGATGCTAGTACTTTGCCTGATATGCCACTTGGTGAATTTCTTACTGAACAACTTGATAGAGTCAATGAAATTGAACATGCTGAAACTACTGAAAATTGTGATTCACCTGATATGCCTATCCCTCCTACTAGAGTTGGAAAACCTAACTAGCAAATATGACTGTGCGTTCCAACGAGAGAACAAAAACTATACGCCTCTAGCCTAATAAGCATTTCTCAGGCCCCCTCTCCGGTCCATCTCCTCTATCTTAAGATGACACCTCATTTATAAATTGTAGCTAGTTTACAGTTATTCCGTTAGATAACAACTGAGTTATGGTTCTAAAAATAAATTGACAGGTTAATTCTTTGTCCCTTTGAACTTCTACGGAGTCCTTCTAACCAATGGTGAGCTCGAATATTTAGAAAACATACTACAATTTCAAATTGGAAACAATTTCATATTTTTTTGAATTTTTTTAAAAAATATAAATTGCTGAATATTCGTGGAAACATGAATAATTTTGGAAATCTTGATTTTTTGAAATTATGTACATTTGGAAATACACAACAAAATTTGAAACATTTAAAATTCACAGTTTTATTTGAAAACATGAACCTCTATAAAAACTTGATTTTTTTCAAATTTGCAAACAAATTTTGAAAATGGAATAATGTTTTGAACATTCAGAACAATTATAGAAAATATGTCACTTTAACTCGGACATTATGTTGAATTCGCGAACATTACACTGAAATAAGAACATTTTTCGTACTTCGAACATTTTTCATAATTTATTTGAAAAATCTCAAACAACTTTGAAAAATAAAGAAAATGGAACAATTTTTAAAAAATTGGACCAATTTGGGAACTAAAACAAAGATTTAAAGTTTGAATATTTTGGGAAACCGGATTTTTTTGGAATTATGTGCTTTTTTCAATTATTTGATATTTTTGAATTATGAACATTTTTTAACATTTTTATTTTACGTAAAAAGAGGAAAAGAAAAAAACTTGAAAGGAAAAAAGAAACCGGAAAAAAGAGAAATAAACAGAAAAAGATAAATAGAAACACAACACAAAAAAACCCAGCAAATTTGCAACTATTTTTTGCCCGAAGTGACAAATAGTTCTTTTTTCAGCAGCGTGGGCAGGAAAAGAAATGGGCTGGCTTTGCTGGGCCATAATGAGGGCGGCCCACGTACGAAAAACATGAGTTTTTTTAAAATTTGTTAACATTTTTTAAAATAGGAATAATATTTGAAAATTCAGAACTTTTAGAAAATGTGCTTCTTTAAACTCAGACTTTATGTTGAATTTGTGAACATTTCACTGAAATAAGAACGTGTTTCGTACTTGGAACATTTTTTAAATGCATTTTTTTGGAAAATCTCGAAGAGCTTTGGAAAGCACAAAGAAAATGGAACAAATTTCTTAAAAGTTGAACCAATTTTGGAACGAAAACAAATATTTAAAGTTTTGAACATTTTTTAAAATGTTTTTTTAATTCTGTACTTTTTTCAATTATTTGATTTTTTTGAATATGATGTTTTTGAACAGTTTCAATTTACGCAAAAGGGGAAAAGATAATAAACTTGAAAGGGATAAAAGAAAAAAGAAACAGAAAAATAGAGAATGGAGCAAAAAAGGAAAATAGAAACACAACACAAAAAAGAAAACAGTGAGCGAATTTCCTACTATTTGCCGCCCAGTGCGGCAAATAATGTTTTCCTCAGCTGCGTGGGCAGAAAAATAATGGGCTGGCTTTGCTGGGCCACAATGAGGGTGGCCCACCTAACAAATTCTGACGTTTTGTTTTTCTAATAGACGAACGCACAAAATTTTAGTACCACCTCGGATAGAAAAAAATCTTTTCGACGGTGAACGGATGAAAAAAAATCGGAGAAACGCACATTGCTTTATTAGTAGGTATAGATGAAGAGTGCTTTGATAAAGATACCGCTCTAGCTATTCTTTCTTGTAATGATAGACATGAACTTATTGCTATGCTTGCTGAAAGAGACAAATCTACGAGGGAGAGAATGAAATATGATCCTAAGTTTGCTACCTCTCCCATATTTGTTACTGATAAAGATTATGAATTTCTGTTGATCCTGAGTTAATCATTTTGGTTGAATCTGATCCTTTTCACGGTTATGAAACTGAAATCGTTGTGGCATACCTCGCTAAATTAAATGATATAGCCACGCTATTTGCTCATGAGGACAAAATTCGCTATTACTATGTTTTTAAGTTGTTTCCTTTCTTGCTAAAGGGCGATGCTAAAGATTGGTATAATACTCTTGCTCCTGGTTGTGTGAGTAGTCCCCAGGATATGATTTAATTATTCTCTGCAACATATTTTCCCGCTCATAAGAAACAAGCTGCTTAACATGAAATTTTAACTTTGTGCAAATTAAAGAAGAGAGTCTCCCACAAGCTTGGGGGAGGCTTCACCAATTACTTAATGCTTTGTCTGATCATCATCTTAAGACAAATGAAATACTTGATATCTTCTATAATGGACTAAACGATGCTTCTAGGGACTACCTAGATAGTTGTGTTAGTTGTGTTTTCAGGGAAATAACTATTAAACAAGCTGAGGTATTATTGAATAATATGTTGAAAAATGATAATGAATGGACACTTCCCGAACCACCGCCTAAACCCACTCCGAAGAAGTGGGGTATTTTACATCTAAGTCCCGAGGATAGGCAAGAAGCAAAGAAGAGTATGAAGGAAAAAATATTAAAGCTGAAGATGTTAAGAATTTATCACCTATTGAAGAAATACATGGTCTCGATAAACCGACACAGGTAGTAGAGGTAAATTCTCTCTTAAAGTTTGATAAAGGTGATATTCCTTATAATAAATCTCCTGAACAATGCTTGAATGAATTTGACAACTATATTATCAAGCAAGAACATTTCAATGCCAATGTTATGAACCAGTTGAAACGAAACTCTATTATGATTGATCGCTTGAGTGGCTTGTTGTTTAGAATTACTAATGATGTTAAGTGTGTTAGTAAGAATGCTTCTATGGTTCAAACGCAATTAGAACAAGTCACTAAATCTCAAAGTGAATTGCTTGATGTAATGAACAACAATATGCATGATTATGTTGTTAGAGTAATGACTAGAGGAGGTAGAGTGACTCAGGAGCCACTGTTTCCTGAAAGTCACCCAAAAAGAATTGAACAATACTCTCAAAGAAGTAATGTAGATGCACGTAGCTCTTCTAGAAAGAAAAAGAAAAAAATGATAGGACTCTGCATACTTCTATTGAACCTGAAGTAGAAAAACCTTTGGAAGAGAGTAATGATGTTTCTATCTCTGATGTTGAAACACAATCTGCTAATGAACAACCACTTGATGATGATAATAATGAAGATGTTCATGAGGATACCCAACCAGATAATGATAAAGAAATAGACAATGATGTTGAAATAGAACCAGCTGTTGATCTTGATAACCCACCTTCTAAGAACAAACGCTATGATAAAAGAGATTTTGTTGCTAGAAAACATGGTAAAGGAAGAGAACCATGGGTTCAAAAACCCATGCCCTATCCCCCTAAACCATCCAAGAAAAAGGATGATGAAGATTTTGAACGCTTTGCTGAAATGTTGAGGCCAGTCTTCTTGTGTACTCGCTTGACTGATATGATCAAGATGCCTCCTTATGCTAAATAAATGAACGAGACATAGTCACAAACAAAAAAAAGATACCTGAAACTGAAATCTCCACCATGCTTGCAAACTATTATTTCAAGGGTGGAATACCAAAGAAATTGGGAGATCCCGGAATACCAACTATACCTTGTTCCATTAAGAAAAATTATGTTAAAACTGCTTTGTGTGATTTAGGAGCTGATGTTAGTGTTATGCCTTTCTCTTTATATAAAAGACTTGATTTGGACAAACTCACTCCCACTAAAATATCATTGCAAATGGCTGACAAGTCAACAGCCATACCTATCGGTGTTTGTAAGGATGTGCCTGTTGTAGGTGCAAATGTTACTATTGTGACAGACTTTGTTATACTTGATATGCCCGAGGATGACAACATGTCAATTATCCTTGGCAGACCCTTCTTGAATACTACAGGGGTTGTTATTGATTGCAACAAATGCAAGGTCACTTTTCATATCAATGGCACTAAGCATACGGTTCATTTCCCGAAGAAACAATTTCAAGTCAATGGTATCAATATTATTGAAAAATCTCTGACAATTACTTTCGGAAGTTTTCAATTCCCTATTCCCACTGTCAATAAGAAATGTGATATTCTCATTGTCGGGGATGTGCATATCCCCGTTGAGGTAACTTAGTGTTTTACTTAAGTTTTTCGGTTTCATGTTACTCGGAAGAGGTTCGTTAATAAGACTTGATCAACCTTATTGATGGATTCTTTTGATGGGCATGTTGTCGATGAATTTAGTAGGCACAACCTTCTGTACATACTTTTCATTTTCTGTTTTTCTTGGTTAAATAAAATATAATGCCATGATTATCCTGTTTTCTAATTTATCCATGCAATAAAAAGTGCCTAGAAATAAAAGTACTCAAAATGCAACAAAAAATTTACACAAATTTTTGTGGGATATTTAAAAATATTTGGCACTGAAATCACCCGGGGCAGTGCCCCAGATGTCCACATGACACGACGACGCGCCTCACACCCCAGGCGCGCCCTGGTGACATGTGGGCCCCACGGGGCCCCTTGATGACCCACAAGTATAGGGGATCTATCGTAGTCCTTTCGATAAGTAAGAGTGTCGAACCCAACGAGGAGCAGAAGGAAATGATAAGCAGTTTTTAGCAAGGTATTCTTTGCAAGTACTGAAATAAGTGGTAACAGATAGTTTTGTGATAGGATAATTTGTAACGAGCAACAAGTAACAAAAGTAAATAAAGTGAAGCAAGGTGGCCCAATCCTTTTTGTAGCAAAGGACAAGCTTGGACAAACTCTTATAATAGGAAAAGCGCTCCCGAGGACACATGGGAATATCGTCAAGCTAGTTTTCATCAGGTTCATATGATTCGCGTTCGGTACTTTGATAATTTGATATGTGGGTGGACCGGTGCTTGGGTGCTGTTCTTACTTGAACAAACATCCTACTTGTGATTAACCTCTATTGCAAGCACCCGCAACTACAACAAAAGTATTAAGGTAAACCTAACCATAGCATGAAACATATGGATCCAAATCAGCCCCTCACGAAGCAACGCATAAACTAGGGTTTAAGCTTCTGTCACTCTAGCAACCCATCATCTACTTATTACTTCCCAATGCCTTCCTCTAGGCCCAAATAATGGTGAAGTGTTATGTAGGCGACGTTCACATAACACCACTAGAGGCTAGACAACATACATCTCATCAAAATATCGAACGAATACCAAATTCACATGACTACTAATAGCAAGACTTCTCACATGTCCTCAGGAACAAACGTAACTACTCACAAAGCATATTCATGTTCATAATCAGAGGGGTATTAATATGCATAAAGGATCTGAACATATGATCTTCCACCAAATAAACCAACTAGCATCAACTACAAGGAGTAATCAACACTACTAGCAACCTACTAGTACCAATCCCGGACTTAGAGCCAAGAATTGGATACAAGAGATGAACTAGGGATTTGAGAGGAGATGGTGCTGGTGAAGATGTTGATGGAGATTGCCTCTCCCGATGAGAGGAGCGTTGGTGATGATGATGTCGATGATTTACCCCTCCCGGAGGGAAGTGTCCCCGGCAGAACAGCTCTGCCGGAGCCCTAGATTAGTTCCGCCAAGGTTCCGCCTTGTGGCGGCGGAGTTTCGTCCCGAAAGGTTGCTTCTGATTTTTTTCTCGACGAAAGACCTCACATAGCAGAAGATGGGCATCGGAGGGCCACCAGGGGGCCCACGAGGTAGGGGGGCGCGCCCTAGGAGGGGGGGCGGCGCCCCCACCCTCGTGGACAGGGTGTGGTCCCCCTAGCCTTCATCTTTGGCAAGAATTTTTTATTATTTATTGTAAGATATTCCGTGGAGTTTCAGGACTTTTGGAGTTGTGCAGAATAGGTCTCTAATATTTGCTCCTTTTCTAGCCCAGAATTCCAGCTGCCGGCATTCTCCCTCCTTATGTAAACCTTGTAAAATAAGAGAGAATAGGCATAACTATTGTGACATAACGTGTAATAACAGCCCATAATGCAATAAATATCGATATAAAAGCATGATGCAAAATGGACGTATCAACTCCCCCAAGCTTAGACCTTGCTTGTCCTCAAGCGAAAGCCGATAACGATAAATATGTCCCCATGTTTAGAGGTAGAGGTGTCGACAAAAATACAATACGGACATGAAGGCATCATGATTATTTTCATAACAGCAACATATATAGGTATTGTCATATGATTTCTTATGTTCAAGTAATAATCCATTCACAATGCAGAGTACAATCATAAACTTTATTGAGAACCAGCAAACTATAATCTCAGTCATTGAAGCAATTGCAATTTATCATAACAGCAGAAAGAGTCCATGTCAGAGCTTAATAGCAAGTCCACACACTCAACTATCATTTAGTCCTTCATAATTGCTAACACTCACGAGATACTTGTGTTTACGGAGTTTTAATCGGACACAGAGAAAGATAGGGGCTTATAGTTTCGCCTCCCAACCTTTTACCTCAAGGGTAATGTCAACAATAATAACTCATGCCCCCTACATCCAATTAGATATATCAATCAGGACCTTTCCAACATACTGTGCTTGCCAAAGGATAAAATGAAAAAGGAAAGGTGAAGATCACCATGACTCTTGCATAAGGTAGAGGATAATAATAAAAGATAGGCCCTTCGCAGAGGGAAGCAGAGGTTGCCATGCGCTTTTATGGTTGGATGCACAAAATCTTAATGCGAAAGAATGTCACTTTATATTGCCCCTTGTGATATGAACCTTTATTATGTAGTCCGTCGCTTTTATTTCTTCCACATCACAAGATCGTATAAAGCTTATTTCTCCCACGCCAATCAATCATACATATTTAGAGAGCAATTTTTATTGGTTTGCACCGATGACAACTTACTTGAAGGATCTTACTCAATCCATAGGTAGATATGGTGGACTCTCATGGCAAAACTGGTTTAAGGGTTTTTGGAAGCACAAGTAGTAACTCTACTTGGTGCTGAGAATTTGGCTAGCATGAGAGGGAAAGGCAAACTCAACATGTTGGAAGATCCATGACAATATACTTTATCTCAGATATAAGAATACATAACCCATTACGTTGTCTTCCTTGTCCAACATCAACTCTTTAGCATGTCATATTTTAATGAGTGCTCACAATCATAAAAGATGTCAATAATAGTATATCTATATGTGAAACCTCTCTTTCCTTATTACTTCCTATTAATTGCAACGATGACCAAAGCTATGTTTGCCAACTCCCAACAACTTTCAATCATCATACCCTTTCTATGTGAAGTCATTACTCTCAATAAGACCAATATGAACTCTTTGTTTCTTTTTATTCTTTTTTTCACTCAAGATCATGGCAAAATAATCAAGCCCTTTACTCAACACTAATCTTTATTATATAGCTCACGGACTCGATTACATAGAGAGATCATAAAGCAAAACTCAAAACTAGATCATGCCATAAACTTTATTCTACTAGATCAAGATACTACTAATAGGATCGAACTAAGAAAAATGGTAAAGATAGGAGATGTGGTTGTGATACGATACCGGGGCACCTCCCACAAGCTTGGCAGTTGCCAAGGGGAGTGCCCATACCCATATGATTATATATCCTTTGTTGTTGGTGAAGAAGGTGGGAGTGTTGTTGATGATGCGGGCTTGTCGTCCATCTTCCAAGGCATGGGCTCACCATCATAGAAGGATGATCGAGTCTCCGAAATCCTCAAATCTGCAGCCAAACTCATCCTTTTAAATCTATATTCATACTCACAATTTTGATTTTGCAGGTCATAGATTTGGACTTGAAGGTGCTCGATCTTCTCAAGAAGCTTGAAGATGGCCTCCCCGATATTGTCGGCCTCCAACTTGTGGTTGCTACTAAACTCCGCGATCATCATATGGTTGGAGTTGAGTCCACGTTCCACCATCCCTTGACACTTGAAAACTTGTTGATCCACTGCTTCGAGCCTCGTCTCCACGCTTCCGGTTTCTTTTGGTCCCTCTTCATCGCGGATGTGCAGCAACCCATCACACAACTCAATGGTTTGAGGGTGTCGCAGCACCTCCGCGAGGTAAGGGTTGATGACCTTCTCGAAGAACTTGTCCTTGGAAGCACTTGGGGACGTCATGATAATTTAGATCTGTCAGAAAACAGCTCGAAACAAGAACATGGGAGATTTGCGTGATACGGGAGTCAAAACCTTCGGGAGAATATATAATGAATTTTCCGACCAAAATCGTATCGTGCAAAAAGCGGAGTCTGAAAGGCACACGAGGTGCCCACGAGGTAGGGGCGCGCCAGGGGGTAGGGCGTGCCCTCCACCCTCGTGGGGCCCACGTGTCCTTCCCGGACTGCTACTTATTTTTCTATTTTTCTAAATATTCCAGAACGGAGAAATATTGCCTTAAAAACTGTTTTGGGGTCGGTTTACTTACCGTACCACATACCTATTCCTTTTCGGGGTCTGAAACGTTCTGGAAAGTGTCCCAAATGTATTCCTGCGGGGTTACGGTTTCAATAACATTGGTTTCAACATTTATGGGATTACCTGAGATATAATGTTTGATTCTTTGACCGTTTACCACCTTCGGATTTGTGCCTTCGAAGTTGTTGATTTTTATGGCACCGGAACGATAGACCTCCTCGATAACGTAGGGTCCTTCCTATTTAGAGAGAAGTTTTCCTGCAAAAAATCTTAAACGGGAGTTGTATAGCAATACATAATCACCTACATTAAACTCATGCTTTTGTATCCTTTTATCATGCCATCTTTTAACTTTTTCTTTGAACAACTTGGCATTTTCATAGGCTTGGGTTCTCCATTCATCAAGTGAGCTAATATCAAATAACCTCTTCTCACCAGCAAGTTTGAAATCATAATTGAGTTCTTTAATAGCCCAATAAGCCTTATGCTCTAGTTCGAGAGGTAAGTGACATGCTTTTCCATAAACCAGTTTATACGGAGACATACCCATAGGATTTTTATATGCAGTTCTATAGGCCCATAATGCATCATCAAGTTTCTTGGACCAATTCTTTCTAGACCTATTGACAGTCTTTTGCAAAATTAATTTGAGCTCTCTATTACTCAATTCTACTTTACCACTAGACTGTGGGTGATAAGGAGATGCAATTCTATGATTAACATCATATTTAGCAAGCATTTTACGGAAAGCACCATGAATAAAATGTGAACCACCATCAGTCATTAAATATCTAGGAACTCCAAACCTCGGAAAAATAACTTCTTTAAGCATTTTAATAGAAGTGTTATGATCAGCACTACTAGTTGGAATAACTTCTACCCACTTAGTAACGTAATCAACAACAACTAAAATATGTGTGTATCCATTAGAGGCAGGAAAAGGTCCCATATAATCAAAGCCCCAAACATCAAATGGTTTGATAACAAGTGAATAATTCATAGGCATTTCTTGACGTCTACTAATATTACCAATTCTTTGACATTCATCATGAGACAAAACAAACTTACGGGCATCCTTGAAGAGAGTAGGCCAATAAAAACCAGATTGCAATACCTTATGTGCAGTTCTGTCTCCAGCGTGGTGTCCTCCATAAGCTTCGGAGTGACACTTGTGTAGGATCTGTTCCTGTTCATGCTCAGGTACACAACGTCTAATAACACCATCTACTCCTTCTTTATATAGATGTGGGTCATCCCAAAAGTAATGTCTCAAATCATAGAAAAACTTTTTCTTCTGCTGGTATGTGAAACTAGGGGGTATAAATTTAGCAGCAATGTAATTAGCATAATCAGCATACCATGGGGTACTACGAGAAGTATTTATGACATTTAATTGCTCATCAGGAAAGCTATCATCAATTGGTAGTGGGTCATCAAGAACATTTTCTAACCTAGACAAGTTATGCGCAGCGGGTTCTCAGCTCCCTTTCTATCAACAATATGCAAATCAAATTCTTGTAGCAAGAGAACCCATCTAATAAGTCTAGGTTTAGCGACTTTCTTTTCCATAAGATATTTAATAGCAGCATGATCAGTGTGAATAGTTACTTTAGAATCAATAATATAAGGTCCGAACTTATCACATGCAAATACAACTGCTAAGAATTCCTTTTCAGTAGTAGCATAGTTTCTTTGAGCATTGTCTAGAGTCTTACTAGCATAATGAATAACATTTAATTTCTTATCAACTCTTTGCCCTAGGACAGCACCTACAGCATAATCACTAGCATCACACATAATTTCAAAGGGTAAATTCCAATCAGGTGGCTGAACAATAGGTGCAGAGATCAATGCTTTCTTAAGTATTTCAAATGCTTCTACACAATCATCATCAAAGACAAATGGTATATCTTTTGTAATAAATTAGTCGAGGTCGAGAAATTTTGAGAAGTCCTTAATGAACCTCCTATAAAATCCGGCGTGACCAAGGAAACTTCTTATACCTTTGATGTCCTTGGGACATGGCATCTTTTCAATAGCATCAACCTTGGCTTTATCAACTTCAATACCTCTTTCAGAAACTTTATGCCCCAAGACAATACCTTCATTAACCATAAAGTGGCACTTTTCCCAATTCAAGACAAGATTAGTTTCTTCACATCTCTGCAAAACTCGATCAAGATTGCTCAAGCAATCATCGAAAGAGGATCCATAGACGGAAAAGTCGTCCATGAAAACCTCACAAATCTTTTCACAAAAGTCGGAGAATATAGCCATGCATCTTTGAAAGGTAGCAGGTGCATTACATAAACCAAAAGGCATACGTCCATAAGAAAAAGTACCAAAAGGGCATGTAAAAGTAGTCTTTGATTGATCTTTAGCCGACACAGGTATTTGAGAGAAACCATAATAACCAGCTAGGAAGCAATAATGTGTATGTTTGCATAATCTTTCTAGCATTTGATCGATAAAAGGTAAGGGGTAATGATCTTTCTTAGTAGCTTTATTTAATTTGCGGAAATCAATTACCATCCTATAACCTGTAATAATTCTTTGCGGGATCAATTCATCTTTATCATTAGGAACAACAGTAACACCTCCCTTCTTAGGGACACAATGAACAGGACTTACCCACTGACTGTCAGCAATGGGATAAATTATACCTGCCTCCAGAAGCTTTAGTATTTATTTTCTTACTACTTCTTTCATCTTAGGATTAAGCCTTCATTAATGATAACGAACCGGTTTGGCATCTTCTTCCAAATTTATTTTATGTTGACATAGAGTGGGACTAATGCCCTTAAGATCATCAAGAGTATATCCAATAGCAACACAAGTGCTTCTTGAGTTTTCAATAATCTCTCTCTTCATGCTCTGAAAGGTTAGCACTAATAATAACATGATATATTTTCTTTTCATCAAGATAAGCATATTTAAGATTATGAGGTAACAGTTAAAGCTCAA